>CM029497.1:16603692-17280531 GCA_017140595.1 Eucalyptus curtisii
AGAATAGAGATCGGCGTCTTCACCACCATGACTATGAACTAGACCACCGACGTCCAAGGGGTGGTCATGGGAGAGGAGCGAAGCGCTTTTCCGAGAATCTCATCGTAGAGATAGGGGTCGATCACCCTCCTGATACTAACACTCATCATTTTGGTAATGATGCATCACTCTATCCAACTCCCGAGCCAATAGCTGGTACCGTAAATTTCGTCTCATTGGACATTGTCCTCACGGTGCCATACCTGATTGAATATTGATTGATTTGACTTGGGAAGAGGAGTAGTCCAAATGGCTCGAAACTTGGTGTTTTTATTTATTGCATTTTTATAGTGACGTTAGAAACGCTTTCTTTTTGCAAGTTTCTTTCAATTTGTTTATAGAAGAAGGATCTTTGCATATGAATCGTGTCATTTTCCATTTAATTCACAAATTACTTATAATGTTTTAACATCTACAATTTTGATTTAGCTTTTCTCCCGATCAGGTGCATGATGCATTTAATCTTGGCCGGTGTTTTAATAGTTAAATGTTAAGTCGTAGCCATTAAAAAAGGAGTCACGAGTTTTATTGTCTTTTCCTGGATGCTTATCTACACAATAATGCATAGCTGTTGATGTTTTATATTCGCATTTTCTTTTAGTTCTACAACCCGAAAGTACTAAAAGATAGTATAAAAATAATAAGTGCGACCACATGGGGTGTTTCTAACAAAGTGATTGAAGCTAATGTGGAGTATCAATTGATGTATTTATATTTTCTTAACAGATTTCGAGTCTGTCGCTGTACAGCCAGAGTTTCACCAAGCGTCGGAGTTTAACCTGGTTTCCCCAAGAAATGAGGATAAGATTTACCCCATTAGACGCCCGGACAAAGGTGGCTCGTCGGCTGCTCGGCACGTCAGGCTTCTTGTCAACAACTTTCCCATCACGTTCAATTCTGAAACCATTATAAGGCACTACAATATTGACATCAAGCCCGAGATGCCGGTGAGAGCACAGCTATCCCGCGAGGCTATCAAAAGCCACTTTATCTCAAATCAAGGAGAAGTTATTCTCTGACAATCGTATGCAGTTTCCTTTATCCATGACTGCTTATGATGGTGAGAAGAACATCTTTAGTGCAATCCCGCTGCCTTGCGGGACGTACGACGTGAAAATATTTTCCGGGAAGACAACGAGGACTCCTCATTCCGATGCACCATCACCCTCGTGAAGGAGTTCAATCTCTATAAGTTAAAGGACTACTTGGCTGGGAACTTGCTGTCCATCCCGCGTGACATATTGCAAGGCATGGATGTGGTGATGAAGGAGAACCCCGTCAGGCACATGCTCTCGATCGGCCGGCACTTCTATCCTCTCGAGTATCGTGAGGAAGATGACCTCAAGTGTGGCGTCGCGGCGTTCAGGGGATTCCAACACAGCTTGAAGTTGACCTCCCAGGGCCTCGCGTTGGCTCTCGATTACTCGGTCATGGCCTTCCGAAAGAGGATGCCAGTTATTGATTTCCTCAAGGAGAACATACGTGGGTTCAGCATCAGCCAGTTTGCACGGTATAGGAGGAAGTCGAGCAGGTCTTGGAGGGGGTGAAGGTCACTGTGACCCACCGCAGGACCAAACAGAAGTATACGGTGGTTGGGTTGACCAATGACACCACACGCTCGATATCTTTCAGCTGCGAGATCTCCGAGGGCAAGATGAAGAAGATCAACCTGGTGAACTACTTCTGGGAGAAGTATAAAATTGAGATTAAGTATAAGGACATTCCTTGCCTGGATTTCAGCAAGAACAACAAGAAAAATTACATGCCGATGGAGTTCTGCGTGTTGGTCGAGGGGCAGAGGTACCCAAAGGAGAATTTGGACAGAGACGCTGCCTTCATGCTGAAGAAACTCTCCTTGCCCCCACCGCATATCAGAAAGAAGTACATTTACGACACGATAAGGTTGAACAACGGACCTTGCGGGTATGTAACACTCGTCGTGTGCTCTGATTGTGTCGTTGCTTCTATCACAACTTGACCTGCAGATCAAAAAAATAATGCGGTTATGCACATGAGGCTTCTTCATCCTTTTGTACAGTAGTCAATTTACATTTGATATATGTATGCTCTTGTTTCTTTTTTCCCCGGCAATACTGGTGCTATGCGCAGGTGATATGCATTTTCAATTATACTGTCTTAAGGAATATGTTCAAATAGACAACATATTATTTGGGATTCTATTTTCTTTGTTGGTGAAATGGTCTCATAAAAAGGCATAGACTATATGATTTAAATAGCATTTGATCGACAAACATGGTATAAGAGTATATAGCAGTATGCACCAGACTAATATGACTTCATTTTTTGTCTTTGATTTTGTCGTGTTTTATTTTTTTTATTTTTAATGTTCCTTACCTTGCTGCAGAGCCGTCGGCCAAAACTTTGGCATCAAAGTCGACGTGAACATGGCGAAAGTGGTTGGACGTGTAATCGGACCTCCCGAGCTAAAGCTTGCGACTTCGAATGGCAAGGTGATCAAGATAGAAGTTGATAAAGAGAAATGCCATTGGAATCTAATGGGGAAATCGGTCATAGATGGGAAGCCAATCGAAAGATGGGTCATCGTTGATTTCAGCACGTCGGACCGGAATCGGCTTAACTATAAGCTGTTCATCCAGAAGCTTATAAGCCGATGCAGAAACTTGGGGATTCGCATGGAAGAACCGCTCTTTTATCAAGATGCCACAATGAGCATGTTCTCCAATGTGGCCAGATTGACTGAGCTGCTAGAGGATGTCAATGACCGTGCTTGCAGAGTTGGGAGACGGCGTCCTCAATTCCTTCTTTGCGTCATGTCTAGAAGGGACATCGGCTACAAGAACCTCAAATGGATCTGCGAGACACGAGTCGGGTTAGTTACTCAGTGTTGCCTATCCACGCAAGCCAATAAAGCGAACGATCAGTATCTGGCTAATTTGGCCCTCAAGATCAATGCCAAGCTTGGGGGCAGCAATGTGGAGTTATTCAATCGATTCCCACGTATCGACAGCAAGGGACATGTGATGTTCCTTGGTGCCGATGTCAACCATCCCACATCTCGCAACACAAGCAGTCCGTCATTTGCTGCCATTGTTGGTACCGTCAACTGGCCTGCTGCCAATCGCTATTCTGCAAGGGTGCGACCTCAGCTCCACCGACAAGAGAGAATTATCAACATTGGGGAGATGTGTCTTGAGCTCGTCGAGACATACGCTCGTTTGAATCGAGTTAGGCCCGGGAAACTCGTATTGTTCCGCGATGGTGTGAGTGAAAGCCAATTCGATATGGTTCTGAACGAAGAATTGCAGGATTTGAAGAAGGCTTTCTATGAGAAAGATTACAGGCCGACCATCACGATCGTTGTGGCACAGAAGCGCCACCAAACTCGTCTTTTCCCAGAGAGGGACATCGATGGGGGTCCCACAGGGAACGTGCCACCAGGGACAGTCGTGGACACAACAGTTGTGCATCCTTTTGAATTTGACTTCTATCTGTGCAGCCACTACGGCGGTCTCGGGACAAGCAAGCCAACCCATTACCATGTCCTCTGGGACGAGCACAAGTTTAGCTCTGACGACTTGGAGAAGTTGATTTACAGTTTATGCTTTACCTTTGCTCGATGCACCAAACCAGTGTCTCTAGTCACGCCTGTGTACTATGCTGATCTCGCCGCCTACAGAGGAAGGTTGTATCACGAAGCGGTGATGGAGCATTCTCCAAGTTCGATGGTGTATTCATCCTCCTCAATGGCATCATCGTCGTTCCCATCTATTGGTTCGAATGAAGACCGATTTTGCAAGCTGCACGCTGATGTGGAGAACATGATGTTCTTCATTTGAGGGCCATAGGCTCCGGTGTCTAGAAGAAGTCCCGAGGACATTCCATCCTCTCCATCTAAAAAAGCGTGTAGGAGACTTCTTGGATATTGTCATTCCCTCTCCGCCAGAAAAGAAGTTCAACGAGGGGAAAAGCTTACTGGAGCAATGTTAGCACGACTGAGCCGATAATGGCTCCGTCAGGCTGACAGAGCTCGATTGCTATGTCGGGCCTTCACCCGACGAGTGTTACATACCCGCAAGGTCCAGCCTACATATTCTTTTGGATGGAGAACTTAGAATGTCCTTAGGACTTCTAGACACGAGCCTATGACCTTCAAGCGAAGACGGAATGTCCTCAAGAATTCTGGCCATCTATTAAGGATTCTTAGTGCTTTATTTGGAAGTTATTTTTTTAATCCTATCAGAGTAGCTCATCATGTGCATCGGAGGAATAGTGGATCTAGTCATTATCTTTTTGACTTGTTTTGATAACAAATCTGGGTTCTTAGGTGATTTTGTCTCCAACTTACCTTGTGGTGATTAATTGTTATGACGCGAGCCATTTTTGTAAGGTCGAAATGATATCTTTTGCAAGTGATATCTATTTGTGAAAAATTAAATGGGCAATTTTATCAATGTTTTACTGCTAATGTGGGGTTGCCTTTTCAATTCTGAATCATTTTCTAGCCTCTTCGTTTATTTGCCTATTGTGCTGGTTCTCGTAATCTAGAGATTATGTTGTTACCTATTCAGTTTACTCTTTCTAGGTTAGTCTCTCCTAATGAATGATACCTGAAATGTTACGATGTTTATCCACATAACATATATGCATTTTAAGAAAAATGCTTTGAATGCTGGGTCATTCGTTACATTTACTGTCGATTGTTGACGCCTAAATTTCGTTTTTTAAATTAGGTTTTTTTAGTAATTATCTATTTTGCCTTTTTCAGATAATAAAAAAATAAAAATAAATAACAAAACAAAACAAACAAAAACGAAAAGAAAAAAACAAAAACAAGAAAAGTAAAGCAAAAGCCCAGCCCACCCAACCATTTTCCTTCGCGTAGGCCCTAGGCCCACTCTCCTCCTTCTTCACCCTCGGCCCGGCCCTTTTCTCCCTTCTTCTTCCTCCTTCCCTCTCCTTCGCCGCTGCAACTCACGCGCGCGAAGGATGGCCTACGGCCGAGGAGAATAGGCCGACGTCGGCCGGAGATGACGGATCTCGGGCGCCACTAATGGCTGCTTTCAATGCCGAGCACGCCTCGCTGGAAAAGCTCGGATGGGACGCCGGTTCAGCCCGAGGAAGACCGGTCGGCAAGCTAAAGACCGGCGGCCGAAGCTCTCCGTCGATCGGACCCCCGCCTATAAATAGGCGGCGGCAAGCTCCGTTGACGGCCATCGCAAGCTTGGAAACCTTCTCCCGAGAGACTTCGGGAGGAGATCGAAGAGCGAGCACGGGGAGGACTCGAGTCGCGAGCTGCCCACCCTCCACCGAGACACTTCGGGGAAGGCCGGCGCGAGCGGGTTCGAGAGGGTTAGATCGGCCGGTGGAGGCTCGGATCTGGCCGGAGGGAGAGAGAATCAAGGGCCGAGGAAGGTCCGGCCAAGATCCACACCTCGGATCCGGGGTGGCCGAGCCCTTACACGACCCTAACACCGTGCCGCCGTCAATCGTCGTCGCCGCCGCCATCGCCGAAACCCTCGCTGCGCCCCGATCGTCGCCGCCCGGAGGGAAGCCGTCCGACGCCACTTCCGTTGCGCCATCGCCGCGAATGTGTAGCCCATCTCCTCCGTCACCGTCGCCGTCGTCCCGCCGTTCATCGCAACCCCATTCCGTCGCCGTAGCCGTCGTCGCCACCGTAGCCATCGTCACCGCCGTAACGCCTCGGTTTCCATCCCGGCGCCGCGGATTCGCAAACCCTAGGGTTTGCGATATTTCGGGTCGCGGCGGATCCGGACTGGAAAATCGGGTAAGGTTCGCGATCCGGGGGCGGCCGGAGGACGGGTCGGGTGCCGGAGTCGGGTCGGGTAGGGTTTCGGCGGGAGCCGGGCCGTTAGGGCCGGGTCATCGGGTCGGGCCGGCATCTCCCAAACGCCCGGCCCCGCGACGTCGTTTTCATAATAAAGTTAAAAAAAAAAAAAAAAAGACGAAAAAGGCCCGAGTCGGGCTCACATGTTCGGTCGCCGACCCGGGTCGGACCCCCGTGAACTGACCCGCGTCTGTTTATTTTATTTTAAATAGTATTTTAATAAATAAATAAAAATAAACAATTTATTTTAAAAAAATCAAAAAATGTTTTATTTTCAAAAAATATCAAAAAATAGTAAAAAGGGTTTTATTTTCCAAAAAATCAAGAAAAATAAAAAATATTTTATTTTCCGAAAAATATTAAAAATATTGAAAAAATATTAAAAAATATTTTATTTTCCAAAAAAAAATTCAAAAAATATTTCATACTTTCCAAAAAAATGCCAAAAATCCCAAAAAAGGTCAAAATTCATAAAATGCCAAAAAGCCTTGTATTTTCTAAAAATACCCAAAAATCCAAAAATTCCTTTTATGTTAAAAAATGAGAAAAAGACTCAAAAAATGTTTTTCCTCCCCAAAATGCATGGAAAATCCCTCAAGCATCCAAAAAGCCTTAGGGTTTAAACAAGATTAGGTACGAAAGGGCATTAGTGATTAACTAATGTAATCAAGTCCCCGATCCTAATTTCTCTGGTTGCGCAGGGGCGAGTATTTCTCCGATACGTCGCTTGGGTTTCTAATCGACCCACCACAAATCGATTAGTGGCGACTCCGTTTTAAAAATTAATTTACGAGTTAAAAACTTGAACCATTAAAGTCGTGAATTGGTGGACTCGGGAGAGTCCAGGTTAAAATAAATTCAGCCGAGCCATTAGCCTCCGCAAGGCGCCCGCCCCGATCGGGCGCCAGAAAAAAAGAGGTTGCGACAGCTTGGCGACTCCGCTGGGGACTTGAAAGACTTAGGTCGTTTTTATCTTGTTTAAATGCTTTACTGACTTTGGTTTTTTTCTTTTGTGCAGGTTAGTATCTTAGTTTTTCTTTTTAAAATAAAATATCTTGTGATTATAAACTGTTATGCATGCTTTACTGTTTTAACACTACACATGGCACACACAACCCGGCCGCCGAACCTGGGCCGCATAGGATTTCTAGGATGGTGTTAAGAAAGATACGACCTCGAACGCGAGACTGCGATGTAGAGGTTGCCTTTCTTTTTCCCCGAATTTCTTAGCCGAGGTTAGGAGGGTATCTTTGACGACGCGAGACTGCGACAAGCGGATACCCTTTTAATTTCAACAAGCCTTCTCGTTAGAAATCGAGCCGCACATCCCATGTGCATGTCTCTGTGCTTGCCATTTTCTTTAAAAGCAAAGTAATTTCTTTATTTTTATACAGTCTTTTTATTGGCTCATGGCATAGGGTAAGGTCGTGTAACTCCCTTTCTCATATGTGATGGGAAGAATCGATATTCAGTTCATTCCTATTCCCAAGAAAGAGCTCCTCGATGGTGGAATCGGTTAGATCGGCTCGGCCCGAGCGTGTCAAAGCAAGCATCGGTCATCTCCTTCCGTTGCTCCAGATCAATATCCACTCTGGAGTCGTGCAAGCACTGCTACATTTTTGGTGCCCTGGAACATCCACCTTCATGTTCGGCAAATTTGAACTGACTCCGACCTTGGAAGAATACAGTCTCGCCATAGGAATGCCTCGGTGAGAGAGCTTGTCAAGCCACCGATCGGCATTGACCCCGTGGTTAGTCTATCACGGTTTTTAAAAAATCATTCGGTAAGAGAAATTGTTGAAGCCAACAACAGTGCTTTCCCGCTATCATCTTTAACTGAATGTTTTGAAAAACAATCGATGAACCAAAAAAGCAAGATCTTTCTCTTAGCGTTCTTCGGATTTATTATCTTCCCCTATAGGAAGAATGCCATAAATCCTTCAATGGCAGGGTGATAAATCAAGTCACTTTCGGGGCAGGATATGTGAACATGGTTTTAGCTGAAACATTTTTATCCCTTAATCGTTTTAAGGAAAACAAAGAAAAAATCATGAGGGCCGCCCCGGAAATTTTACGAGATGTGGTTCTTTTCCCAAATCAAAGGATTTGGGCACCTCATGCAAATATTTGAAATCAACAAATTCAAACATCCACTTCAAAAGTTTCAAAACTTGGAAAAATACTCTCCTAGCGAGGAATATTCTCGATGGATTAACTTATTAAAAAACCCCGTCCCTGAGACATTCATATGGCGAACTAAATGGTTCATTGCGGGAGAGGCGCGTTTTGCGCTTGATTATTACGACCCCATCCCACTTTCTTGGGCCTCTCCGGAGCTACCTCATATTATCCACATAGGGTGGCTCGTCGGACAGGTCCTCCAAGAAATCCCACCGCCGCTCAAACCAGGATTGTTCCGAATCCTTTTCACCCATACCGGTTATGACTACTCGGAGGAAATCAGTATGATCCAAGATGCATGGAGTAGATGTCACCCGAAAAAGATTATCGTACCTAGAAGATTGAAGGGGCAAGAAAAAGCTCATCATGCATCCACATTCTACATCCTCAACCACATAATTCCCGAGGAATTGCAACCAGCAATCCCCGACGTGGCTGATAAACTTACTCTGCAAGGACGAATTAAATCTCTTGAAAAAAGTTTGGAGACAAGCAGGAAACACATATAAAAGCTAGCACGAAAGAGCAAGCGGCTTCACAAGACTGGAGCTTCCCATCGCATATGAAAATGGGCAGTCCGGTTTTTTTTTTTTTGTGTGTATGTCTAAATGTGAATAGTTAGGATCGCTCTATCTTTTGTGCCCTGTTTGAAGAGCCCTTTCGGCATTGTATATTTCCCCTGTTAATAAATAAAAATGACTCGACCCTTGCCATGGGCCAATATTCCGTTTGTTTCTCTCGCTTATGTTCTTTCCGTTTTGCGCAAATACAGGTAATCACAACATAGTCGTATTCGCCAAATCCAAAAGCTAGAATGGCTGAAGAAAATGTGCCAAGCCGTGTCGAGATTATGGAAAGTGAAATGAAGCAAGTCTTCAATGTGCTTCAACAACTCTCAAAGCGAGATAGATTCCATCCAAGGCAAATTGGCTCCCGCCCAACCTCAATCAAAGTATTGTTACCGCAATCGTCCATCCGAGGTAATCAAGGAAAAGATACCGATGATAATATGCCCGAATTGGAGGATGATACGCACCAAATCATAGTTGAAAAAGCAAAGCCCAACAAATTTGTCTAAGACCGAACATGACAAACGCCTTGAGAAACTTGAAGAAAGGCTAAAACAACTGCGGGGCCTTCAAGATCCTACTCCAACGAGACCTCTTCATCTACTCTAAGGTCAAAATGCCGAAAAATTCAAAATGCCCGAGTTTGAGAAGTACGATGGCACAACACCGCCCAAGGGCTCACTTGCAAATGTATTTGGTTCAAATGACCCAAGACGTTAATAATGTACCTTTAATGATCCATTGTTCCATCAAGCCTGGTAGGTCTTGCCCTGAGGTGGTACATCAAAAAGAACATAAACCTCATTGAGACATGGAGTGAAGCAAGTGAGGCATTCCTCAAGCAGTACAAATTCTTAATGGACATTACCCCTTCTCGTGAGGATCTCGATCGCACGGAAAAGAAAAAGCAAGAATCTTTCAAAGAGTATGCTATTAGATGGAGGAATCTCGCCGCCCAGATCAGTCTTGAGCCAACTGACTTTGAATTGAGAAAAATGTTCATCAAAACCCTCCCCTATGAATACCGCAATCGGATGGTAACTACGATCGTTGAATCATTCAATCGGCTCATTCCGGTGGGAGAGCGGATTGAGACAGTTTAAGGGACGGGCGGGTTCATCGAGCCCGCACTGTCGGTAGAAGGCTCAACATGAAAAAAGATAAAGAACCCCCGATTGATGTCAATGCCACCCACACTGCAAACACCAGTCACCTCCCGACCGTTCAGACAAACACATGCCAACAACAGACTAATAGCCGTCCACCCCAACGCTACAACAACCGAAGACAATTCACTCCGCTTCCTGGATCTCCCTCCCAGGTTTTGGCAATCTTCCGAAACAAGAGCCTCCTTTCAACTGAGCCAAGACGACCCAACGCTGAAAACTTCTCCAGCTATGAGCCGTCCAAAAAATGTGACTATCACATGGGAGAAGTAGGCCATTCAACCGATGAGTGTTTCATCCTTAAGCATCGGATCCGAACCTCTTGGATACTAAGGCCTTCTCATTCCAAACCGCAAAGCCAAATGTCCAAAGCAATCCGCTCCCGATCATGCGACAAAGTAAACATGATATCCGATTAAAGTCGGTCAAATCGAAATGTCAATGCACATAGTGTTGACATCTATCGAGGGCTAGTAGAAACTCGGGTATTATCTGAGTAATGAAATACCACCCTTTGCAATGATGAAGGAAAGGGTATTAAGAATGATAGAGGCCGGAATAATCATGTATGCCGGCCACGCCATAGTTTCTACCATATCGCAAGTCCTCATCAACTGGGAGGAAGAATTTGCCGCGCTAAATGTGGAAAAGGAAAGGAAGAATTCCACCTCACCTAAGAGCGTCTTTGAAAGGAAGGAAGCCATCGTTCAAGCATCAACGAGTAGGAGCAAACTATAGTCATCGAGATTCCCCGGCCTACAAATACGAATACAACAATGCGTACCATGGTCTTATGACCTTGATGTTGGTATAGTCACAAGATGCGGGCGAACCTATGCTCAAGCAAATACTCGCCTACTAAGCCCGTCATCGACGAAGAAGCCAAAGAGTTTTTGGCCGTAGTTAAGGCCGTGAATATAATGTGGTGGAACAACTACGAAAATCACTAGCACAGATCTCTCTCGGAATTGCTTCAAACATCTCAAGCACCAGAAATCCCTCATGAAAGTACTAAGTGAGGTACATGTCCCTGAAACAATTAAGCATGACAAACTTGAGGAATTTGTCAGTACCATCCTTTTAAAAGATCAAATGGCATTTTCTGATGAAGAAATTCCTGAGGAGGGTAGAGGACATACCAAGGGCCTCTACATATCAGTCAAGTACAATGCATCTCACGTCGCTCGAGTGCTGATTGACAACGGATCTGCTCTTAACATATGTCCACTAGCGACACTCTGTCGCCTTAAAATAGAGAGATCATGGATCCAGTACCCAAGACTTCGTTCGAGCATTCGATGGAACAAAGAAGGAAACAAGGGGAGAGATCGAGCTCGACATTCAAATTGGCCCAACCATATTCAAAATTTTGTTCCGGTGATGGATATCCCCACTGCGTTCAATTTCCTCTTAGGTCGCCCATGGATCCACGTCACAGGAGTAGTACCTTCAAGCCTCCACCAAAGTGTGAAGTTCGTGGTTGGAGGAAAACTAATCACGGTCCGAGGAGAAGAAGATCAACGCATCTACCACGAGACGGCCATCCCTTATGTCGAACCTAGTGACAAAAGCGAAGCCGGCTATCAAACGTTCAAGCTCGTGTCTACTATACACGAAACTCGAGGGACTTTGCCTCTCGTCCCCGAGGTATCGAGCGCTGCAATCATGGTAGGAAAAATCATGGTTGGACATGGTTTCATTCCGGACGGGGCTTGGTAGGAGAGGCCGGGGCATCCGTCGGCCTATTGAAGCCTTGAGGAGACCCTACACTATCGGTTTAGGATATTCCTCGGATAGAAAAGCAAAGAAAAAGTCGGCCTTGTATATCCCCGTCTCGAGGAAACTTTCCCGAGCCCGGCCAGGATGATGCATGAGGAAGAAGAAGTGAATACTTCAAAATGGTTCAACCGGAAGCGCGAAGTTGCCTATAATCCAGAAGACACAACTTGGCCCTCACTTATAAAGAAAGAGGGGTCGAGATGACATGACCACTATGTTCGGGGACATTTTCATAGGTGCCATTGAGGAAGAGCGAGTTAGAAGAGACAGCGATAACTTCTCGTTCATCCAAACTTCAACACCAAGTCGAAGAATTGCGCGAGACCGTACACCACCCGACAAAAACTTCGCTCAAGCTACCCGTGCATTCCACTCTCGTCACAATGAGGAGCTGGTAGTAAATGAAGAAGACTCTCGACACGACCCGGCAAGGGGCACGTCTACCCTTGTCCCAAAGAAGCACTCGGCCATATTCGCCTCTTTCTAAATCAATGGCCATTATTTTCCCCATCCTCCTAGAGCAAGGGATAATCGGTAAGGAACCGAGCCATCCTACTCCCGAGTACTTCCTTGATTATGATCCATCCAAGCAATGTGATTATCATTCAGGGGAATTAGGACACTCACTAGATAACTGCACCATCCCGAGAGACAAGGTTCATGATCTTTTGGATCTTTGGGGTATTCACGTTCCGCTCTCCATGGTTGTGTTTAGGCAAGGATCACCTCCTCGTGGTACCCGGACCCCGTACCATGTTCCCCGAGCATGCTAAGGAAGCACGTAGAGGAGAGGCGATCATGGACACTTTGGGCCAACCAAGTGGTAAATTTGACTACTATGTCGATTATTCAATCCCCCAAAATTTCTATGAGCATCATCACAACATCGTCCCCGATGGATGGGAAGGCATGGATGATCTCGAAATCCGCAATGCCGGAGCACAAGGAGACATGGCTGGCGACCGGTATGAAGACTTCTTCGTGGGCACTATCAATGAAGGACCGTCAGGGAAAATGGGTGCAGACCCGCTCGAGTAGAATCCTTTTTAATTCCTCTGCATACTCCCCTACGTGGGAGCCTGTGCATATTTCTCAAAGTCTGGCTTGTTTCGTTTTCAACATCAGTTCCACTCAAGGAACTATTTTTGAAATCACCCCGTAAATCCATCTACTAATAAATAAAGTTGAAAACATTTTGAGGGCATGAGGAGACACACCAAACCGGCCCGTTGATGATAGCCACCGTCAAATGAAAGAAGAAATCGAGGCCCGGGTCTCCTCATGTTTCCTTGTCCTAAATCTTCAAGAACAATTTATCACCTTTTCAAAAGAAGGAAGCATGCATGCTACTAACCTTATTGGTTCCCTTAGCCTATCTACTCTATGACACAGGAATAATCTAGCGACAAGCGAGGGTATGGGAACGGTCCAGACCAACATCGTAAGTAGCCATGATAGCAATTCTGATGACTTAGATGATGATTTTGATGATTCCGACGAAATTCAACGGAATTGGAAGCACCACGAAGAAAGAAGGCCCCTACTATTGAAGACATCGTCATTGTCAACTTAGGCAGCACGGAAGGTTCAAGGGAGATAAAGATTGGCGCAAACCTTCCTAAAGAAGAAGCTGCAAGCTTAATTGCCCTCCTAAAAAGGTATCAAGACGTATTCGTATGGTCATATGCCGATATGCCAGGCCTCGATCCAATGATCATGGAGCATAGCTTGCCAACCAACCCTGATGTAGCCCCCAAGAAGCAGCGGCTAAGGAGAACTAAGCCTGAGTTGTCAAAAAAGATTGAAGAAGAAGTAATGAAACTCCTGGAAGTAGGCTTCCTCGAAGTCTCGCAATATCCTAGCGAATATTGTGCCGGTAAAGAAAAAAGATGGT
Organism: Eucalyptus curtisii; assembly: GCA_017140595.1. Classification (NCBI taxonomy): domain Eukaryota; kingdom Viridiplantae; phylum Streptophyta; class Magnoliopsida; order Myrtales; family Myrtaceae; genus Eucalyptus; species Eucalyptus curtisii. Next base: position 16,617,148 of record CM029497.1, read on the forward strand.
CGAATCCGGGTTTGTGTCGACTACCGCTATTTGAACAAAGCAAGCCCAAAAGATGATTTTCCGCTACCTCACATAGACGTTCCTGTGGACGGTACTGTTGGATTCAAACTTTTCTCTTTCATGGATGGATTCTCGGGATACAACCAAATAAAAATGAAAGAGGAAGACAAGGAAAAGACGGCATTCATTACTCCATGGGGGACTTTTCACTATAAGGTCCTCCCTTTGGCCCGAAAAACGCCGGAGCAACTTACCAACATGCCATGACCACCCTTTTCCATGATATGATGCATAAAGAAATTGAAGTATATGTCGATGACATGATCGCCAAAACCAGACACGGAGAGGACCATGTAAAGACCCTAGAAAAATTATTCAATCGACTTCGCCAGTTTAAGTTGCGCTTGAACCCAGCAAAATGTGTGTTCGGGGCAACTTCTGGCAAATTACTTGGATTCATTGTGAGCGGTAGAGGGATAGAAGTGGACCCATAAAAAACTAAAGCGATATTTGAGATGCCTCCTCCCTCGACTGTAAAAGAAGTCCGGAGCCTCCTGGGAAGACTAAATTATATTGCGTGATTCATTTCCCAGCTTTCTGAAACTGCAAGACCTTTCTTTAAACTTCTCAGGAAAGGTGCACAAATCAAATGGGATGATGACTGCCGACTGGCGTTTGAAAATTTAAAGCAGTACTTGATGAAACCCCCGGTTTTAGTACCCCCGACTCCAGGACACCCTTTGACCCTCTACCTTACCATCAACAATGAATCCCTAGGTGCAATGTTGGCACAGAAAGGACCCCATGATGGGAAGGAGTGAGCCATTTACTATTTGAGTAAAAAGTTCACCACGTCGGAACAAAACTACTCCAAGTCAGAAAAAACATGCGCTGCATTGGTATGGGTGTTGCACAGACTCCGGCAGTATACCTTGCATTACCAAACATTCCTTGTAATTGAGAGTGACCCAATCAAGTATTTGCTCGGTTGCCCAGCCTTGGTGGGAAAATTGGCCAAATGGCAAATCCCGATCTCGAGAATTCGACATTCGGGTGATGTCACAAAAATCGTTAAAGGTCGGGTGATTGCCGATATGTTAGCGGATTGCCCTAAAGAAGTACGCGAGGATCATTCCCCCAGGACGACTGAATTTCAACGGTAGAAGAGGACACATGGACTATGTTCTTTGACGGAGCTGTAAATTTGTCAGGTTCCGGCACCGGGGCGGTCTTAATATCCCCAAATGGACAACATTATCTTGTGGCTGCAAAATTGATGTTTCCGTGCACCAACAATATAGCCGAATATGAAGCATGCATCCTCGGCCTGCAAATGGCTATCGAAATGGAAGTAACGAAACGAAAAGTGTTCGGTGATTCCGCCTTAATTATCCGTCAAACTTTGGGCAAGTGGAAGACAAAAGACGCCAAACTGGTGCCTTATCACGACTACTTGGAAAAATTGGTGGGAGAATTCTAGGACGTCTCGTTCGAATATCTACCTAGAATTCATAACCAGTTCACTGATGCACTAGCAATGCTATCATCTATGTTGCAAGTGACAAAGGAGTTGGAAGTAGGCCTTTGAAGATTGAAGTCCCGGCAAGACAAGCCTCTTTGCATGACTATAATCGAAGAACCCGACGGAAACCCCGGTATTACGATATCATGAAGTACATCCAGAAGTAGGAATTCCCTAAAGAAAGCACTCCCTCTGATCGAAAATACCTAATGAAAATGGCTTCGAGGTTCTTCGTTAGTGGTGAAAATCTGTACAAAAGATCATATGACTCAGTCCTGCTAAGGTGTGTTGACGCAACTGAAGCCACACGGATAATGCAAGAAATACATGAGGGAGTATGTGGCCCTCACACGAATGGACGCATGTTGGCCAAGAAAATAATGAGATTAGGTTATTACTGGCTCCCTTTAGAAGGCGATTGTGCCCAACATGTGCGAAGTTGTCATCGTTGTCGATTCACGGGGACAAGATAAATGTCCCTCCAACCGAACCGCATCAATTATCGAGCCATGGCCATTTTCAATGTGGGGCATCGATGTAATTGGCCCAATCAACCCGAAGGCATCAAACGGGCACCGGTTCATTTTGGTCGCAATCGATTACTTCTCAAAATGGATCGAAGCCACATCCTATGCAAGCGTAACGCACGAAACGTTATGAAGTTTATCGACGTGACATAATCGCCGCTTATGGCGTATCGAAACTATCATTACCGACAATGGGTCAAACCCGAACAACAAGTTGATTGATCAATTGCTTTCTGAGTTCAAAATCCGACATCTGAACTCGTCCCCTTATCGTCCACAAATTAACGGAGCCGTGGAAGCCGCCAACAAGAACATCAAGAGAATTCTAGCCAAGACAGCTGAAAACTACCGCGACTGGCATGAAAGGTTACCCTTCGCACTAACAACATATCGAACCTCGATTCGAACTTCCACTGGAGCAACCCCTTTCTCCCTGGTTTACGGTATGGAGGCAGTTTTGCCTGTGGAAGTAGAAATCCCTTCCCTACGGATCTTATCCCAGGCAGGATTGTCTAAGGAGGAATGGACGCAACAAAGGCTTGAGTAGCTGAACATGATTGATGAAAAGCGATTGAAAGCCCTCTGTCATGGTCAGTGTTATCAGCAAAAGGTAGATCGATCATTTAATCAAAAAGTGGGACCCAAGCACTTCAAGGTAAACGAGCTAGTCTTGAGAAAGACGCTGCCAATCTTTCCAGAGCCCGGAGGCAAGTTCGCCCCAAATTACAAGGGTCCTTATGTAATAAAGAAGATACTCCCCGGAGGAGCCTTGATCCTAACTGAGATGAATGGGCGAGAATTCTCTAAACCGGTTAATTCCGATGCTGTAAAAAAATACTACCCTTGAAAGATGTTCATCGTCTGGCATTGCCAAGCACTCCTCTATCATAATGAAAATGCCTATGCACCTTTATATATGAGTGATGTATTTACACCATCATAAAAAATGTGTGTTTGGTTGACTTAATGGAGAAAAATGAATGGTAATCACTAGCATTTAAGGAAGTTTCAAAAATCAAGTAGCAAACTCGATGGCATAACTTGAGCAAATCGACGTTACCCAGGCGGATGCGTAAGAGTAATCCATGTCAATTTCGCCCAGCTCGGTGTAAAGGGCACGTCATTCAGGAACCAGTCTAGTTGAAAGGAACCTTCTGTCCCAGTCAACAATATTAGAATCTGAAGGCCTCACTTCTTGTTCTAGACACATGCTCTTGCAAGAAGTAATTACCATCGGAGAATTGGAAGTTTTGATTGTCCATCTCAAATTCCATAGAAGCTTGAGGTACATGACTTTGCCTAATGCTGCTATAATCAAAGGCAGAAGGAGAAATTCCATAGAAGAAAAGCGTTGAAAATCGATCAACGACCAGCAATCATGCATATGTGGCCACAATTAGGAAAAGCTAGTCGAAGGAAGCATTGAAATGTAAAAGAGGCCGTCAGCAACTTCCCTAAGAGCCAAGACAAATAAACTCTAGAGGAAATGTAACGTGGCATCATTTCTAACACTCACTCTCTGAACTCATATTGACAGGAAGCATTGAGATTCAAGAGCCAGATTAAATGGTTAAATAGGACAAATCAAGTGATCCAAGCCCGAGGCAAAAACAAAGACGTCCGACCAAGCCATCAACCTCTAGCTGATTATTCATGTGACATCTCCCCATTCAATAGGAGCAATCTAGCGACACCCATTTGTAAATAACCCTTTGTAAATAACTCTTTTGATGTTCAACACATTTGTGAATACCGTTCCACCAAGTAAACACCCCTAAAGCTGTTAATAAGTTTTTCTTGAGTAAAAAGCCATTCATTTATTTTAAGAATACAAACTCTATCACGTCATACACTGCATGCCTTTTTCCAGGTGAATTTCGCATGATGATTTTGTCTGTCTAAATCTTTGATTCTATTAAGGATTATTAGAATAGACAGCTAAGTGAAGAATACAAGATTAATTAAGCATGCTGGATGAGGCGCGTCGAATGATGACAAAGAGCCATATCCTACACACGGTCCCTATCTATACACTTGTGAGATGAGTGCAGAAAATTCCATGACTACAGGGTAAAGAGTTCTCTCGCGAATGGTACGATGACCAAGACAGTGGGAGGCATTCCATTGCTCACTTTGAGCCCCATACACTAGCCAAATTTCTGTCTTACCTCCAGTAAAAAAAACCGTCCCACATTGGGGCAAGTCGAAGGCAAGTCAACATCACGAGGTGAGAAAAGGGATATTATTTCTCTTGCTTGCACTTGCATCAATCTTCGAGTGTCTTTATTGCAAATGAACACTCGCGTTAATTTAAGTGCCATAGAGTCATGAAGAGCAATTCTTTCTTTACGCACTTGTATTCATTGTATAACCCAATTGAGTCTCGTAAATTTACCCTCACATGGAGGCAAAACGAAGTTACGCCATTCGAGCAGCATAATCAGAAGTGCTAGCAAAAGATGAAGACTCAATAGTCTAAATAAAGGCATTTGCTTGAACTTGCCTAGATTAGTTCCTCAAGCAAACAAAGAAAAAAAACTAGGGGCATAAAAAAACAGTGTACCTGGTAAAAGCAAGGTCAATACCCATGAATGAAAAATTGGAATAAAAACTAGGGGCATGAAAAAGCAGTGTGCCTGGTAAAAGCAAGGCCAATGCCCCCCAACTAAAGAATATAGTCAATTGTATTCTCAGAAAAGTTGATGTTGTGGTTCAATTCATAGAGCCTCTATCTGACAGTGAGAAGAAAGACTGGCGACGAATGCCAAGGCAAACACGAGCTCTCATCCTTTTGCACATGAGTCAAGCCTACATTACGTCCCATTGTAAAAGTCTCTTCAGACTAGGGCACTTCAATTAACGTAGGATTTCATATGTTTATAAACAACGTTCGAAGAAGTACGAGCAAGACTATTCTATCTCTTTTCACAGGATTCCTAACTTGCAAACCCAGAGATGATCATGCAGCGTTTTATTCATAAGCCTTGACCGTGATGGTCCCCATTGATGAGCCAACAACCAAGCCTACATTACGATCTCAACAAAGACCTCTCACACTTTGGTAAAATCGTATCACTTGCGAGAATACTCGGACCCCGTGCGACATGATGACAAGTGAGATATGTGGTCCTTATAAATCCTGCATCAATGGTCAGGATAGCCTTTTTCGTGAGAGTGAGTGGAAAGTCCTTTCAAATTGAAAGTCCCTCATCTGGCATGCTCAAGACATCTATATTCCGAATAAAGGTTGTCTTTCAAAATCTTCCCCAATGGAACTCAAATGATGTAAAACTGACAAAACTGTCATGCATAAATCACATTTAAACTCATAAATTTACAGCATATATAACTATGTGTGCATACTGTGCAAATAGTAGACATACTTCTTGAAATCATAGATATTGCCGGTAAGCATATCCATATCCTTTTGCTTTTGAGTACCCACCATTTTCCAGGTACTCCTCTTATCGACATTCGACCCGTTCGAGTCATTCCCAGTATTGGATGCTTGCGATTGTCCAAGTGCCCCTTTTGTCTTTGAGTACCAGCCACTGTTTGGATACTCCCTTTCCTTGACACTCGACTTGGTCGAGTTGTCTTCGTAGCTAGGATGCACCGCAACGACCAAGTATCCCACTACCCTCCAATGCCTATGATTAGCCAAATGCCCTTTTGACGCCTGCAAAGGCCCAAATATCCTTCAGAACAGATGCCCTTTAAAAAGGTCGGCACATCTCCCGAGAAAGGTCGGGAACCATTTGGTGTCCTTGACAGAGGTCAGGCACCCCAACAAATCGATGCCCTGAGAAAGGTCGGCGCATCTCCCAAGAAAGGTCGAGTATCAACTGGTGTCTTCGACGTGTCGACACCCTACAAATCGATGCCCTGAGAAAGGTCAGCGCATCCTCCTGAGAAAGGTCGGGTTCCTACCGGTGTCTTCGACAGAAGTCAGACACCCCAACAAATATGATGCCCTGAGAAAGGTCGGCGCATCTCCCGAGAAAGGTCGGGTACCAACTGATGTCCTTGATACAGATCAGGCACCCACAAATAGATGCCCTGAGAAAGGTTGGCGCATCTCCCATCACGGCGACCGAGGAAAAGTTCGGGTCCGAGGCAAATCACTTATTGCTCTAATAGGCGACCGAAGAATGGTTCGGGTCCTGGAAAGGCACTTTCCGGTCAAAGTGACCGAAGAAAGGTTCGAAACCTAGACAAATTATTGATTGTTTTAACAAGCAACCGCAGAATGGTTCGAGTCCTGGAAAAGCAACCTCCTCATATCACCAGGTAAGATGACGCCTTGATACTTGCCAAACTCGGGGTCCACACTCTATCTCACTCACTCCCGGTAAGTAACTGTAGGTATCTTCTTATCTGTCTTAGTAAAGTTATATTGCTCTTTTTCTGCATAGAATAATAGGTCCCAAATAAAATATAATCCGCTACGCGTGCATGGATAAAATTTAGGTATCAGTTCGTCTTTGAATGCAACCTCTGCGAACTCACCTTCAAAGAGGGGCAGCTGTTGACGCCTAAATTTCGTTTTTTAAATTAGGTTTTTTATTAATTATCTATTTTGCCTTTTTCGGATAATAAATAATAAAAAATAAATAAATAACAAAACAAAACGAACAAAAACGAAAAGAAAAAAACAAAAATAAGAAAAGTAAAGCAAAAGCCCAGCCCAGCCCAACCATTTTCCTTCGCGCGGGCCCTAGGCTCACTCTCCTCCTTCTTCACCCTCGGCCCGGCCCTTTTCTCCCTTCTTCTTTCTCCTTCCCTCTCCTTCGCCGCTGCAACTCACGCGCGCGAGGGAGGCCGACGCGCGCAAAGGACGGCCTACGGCCGAGAAGAATAGGTCGACGTCGGCCAGAGATGACAGATCTCAGGCGCCATTAATGGCTGCTTTCAATGCCAAGCACGCCTCGCTGGAAAAGCTCGGATGGAACGCCGATTCAGCCGAGGAAGACCGGTCGGCAAGCCAAAGGTTGGCAGCCGAAGCTCTCCGTCGACCGGACCCCCCGCCTATAAATAGGCGGCAGCAAGCTCCTTCGACGGCCATCGCAAGCTTGGAAACCTTCTCCTAAGAGACTTCAGGAGGAGACCGAAGAGCGAGCGCAGGGGAGGACTCGAGTCGCGAGCTGCCCACCCTCCACCGAGAGACTTCAGGGAAGGCCGGCGGCGAGCGGGTTCGAGAGGGTCAGATCTGGGCGGTTGATATGGCACCCCTCGACGGCCCCCGATCCGTTAGGGTCACCACAGTTCGCTTACCTTTCACTTTCCATAATAACATGTCACTCTGATACCATTTCAATTGCAGCGGGTCCATACAACCTGGGGGTTTACATTTTTTTTTTGATCGGTCCCTTGCACTATTCATATAGCGGAAGCACATCCATCAACTCACTTCCCTATATTCAGAAAACGATGCACACCAACTAAACATTTATAGGTAAAAGTCAAACACTTTTATTTACTTAAACCAGATGGACATCATTCATCGATACATCAAAATGCCATAGTTTTCTATACTTGGCTACACTTCAAAAGATGACCGACATCTCCTCCAACAGTCGTATACTTAATGTCCATCGATCAGTGTCAGCGTCCAAAAGTTCCTTCCTTTGCTATCCTCCTCCTCGCGGTCATATCCAACCACTTGATCCATCTACTGGTAGTAGTGGCAGCAGAGGTGTCTTATCTAGTCTGAAATGTTGGTCCCCGAAGGGTGAGTACAACCACTCGGGTAAAAGACCAATAAACCACTCAATGCATCATGCCACAAGAATCATCACAATCATAGCATTACATGTCATTGAAGTATCCATGCACAATTTACCTTGATATCATGCACGTGTCATCATATCTCATGTACATACATCATCATATAGTCATCACCATCATGTCATACACTTACAATCATCATGTCACATGTACCATCATCATTACCATGCATCCATGCACTCATCATCATCATATCGCATGTACCATCATCATTACCATGCATCCATGCATTCATCAATCATCATATCACATGTACCATCATCATTACCATGCATCCATGCACTCATCATCATCATATCACATGTACCATCATCATTACCATGCATCCATGCATTCATCAATCATCATATCACATGCACCATCATCATTACCATGCATTCATGCACTCATCATCATCATATCACATGTACCATCATCATTACCATGCATCCATGCACTCATCAATCATCATATCACATGTACCATCATGCCATAGGTGCACATACAACCATGATTCATATCATCCATGCTATCAAGCATACATCATCATGAGATCCATTCATGCCTTCATGATCGCATTTTCAATATCAAATAGCATCAATTTATTTTCATAAGCCGATCATGCATTATGCCATATGCATACACCCATGCACATGATTCATTTTCAATTCTTATCGTTCACAAGGATCTCATCAGTTTTTCTTTCCAGGGACCAATGTTTGCATCCCACAATTCATCGCTCGCATCTAACCAGACATCGCGAGTAACCTCCGGGCATGTATTCAAAATACAACCGGGCATCCGGCACCCCCACATTCCGGGCATCTCGTATCCCAACCGGCATCACGAGGAACCTCCATGCATGTATCCAAGATACAACCGGGCATCCGGCATTTACACTCCCGGCCGGGCATCTCGCATCCCAACTAGCATCGCGAGGCATCCCCCGGGCACAAACCTCCGGGGCTTCCGGAATTACGTACCGACATACCACCAGGATTCCCCCTCCTCCGGAATTACGTCTTGTATACCACCGGGCATCTCGAAACTCCCGAGGAAATCTCCGGGGCTCGCCATGAAAATGGTTTCCCCTACCCTCCGGAATTACGTACCGACATACCACCAGGCCTCCCCTGAAATTATATACCGTATACCACCGGGCATCCCGACACTCCCGGGGCATCGTCGGCTCACACCTCCGACGGCATTCTCATTTATCATAGTTTATATTCACAATTGTGGCTCAATTTCAACATGGCATATAATGTGATGGCAAACAATATCATTTTCATCATTTGGTTTATATATGCATTTCCAATCATCAACATACATGCAGCAGGATCCAATCACTTATGTCAATACAATCCATGGGGTCCATGCAACGTAGAATAATCCATACATCACGACCTTTTTGAGATTTACCAAATTCCAGCTTGCACAATTTCGGAAAACATGTAAATTAAATATCCATATGATCTTCGAAAATCATGAAATCAGAACATGTGATAGACAAGACATAAAGGTAGCAATTCCATGAAGAACACATGCCCAAAAGAGCTTCACACAAGAAGATATAGTTCACACAAATACAGCATGCAATTTCGGATAGAAACAGAATGCGCAGTTTTTAAAATAATTCGATTAAAATACCCGAATGACCTCCGAAAATTATGAAATTTTACCAGATTATAGTTAAGACACTAAAGTATATTTTTCATGAAGACTTCTAGGCCGGATTCGTTCTAGATAATTTTCTATAGTCATCCGAAGCTTCTGGTTCTAGCACCGAAACGTCCAGTGTAGTTATCTCCGAAATATCGAGTTTTCACCCACTTATTCTTCTTCGTTTCCTCTTAAATTTGGATATGTTTTACTTCCAGAGAGGTCCCCTACAACTTTCATTAAGGGATCTAAGTCAAATTTCCAAAGAATGGTCACCATATGGGTCCATGAAGTCTCGGGTGTCCAGTACCGTGTCTCCAGATTTACCGTCTTCAAGAGTAAGTCGATTCACTAGGCTACACTTGCTCATTTTACTTCAAATTTGAGTATGTTAATCTTTTGGATGTTCTATGCAAGTTTCATGAAGAATTCGAAGAGATATTCTTGGTAAAAATCGACATGCAACCCACAAAACTACCAAAAGGTCAGCAAAACAGTTCCAGATCTAGTGTCTTCGTAGGATGAGGGTTTGACCCCTTAAATCTCAATCATTTTGTCCAAAATTTTAGTATGTTGTATTTTAATATGTTGGCTACAACTTTCATGAAGGAATTAAAGTCAAAATACAACTCAAAACATGCATACAAGCCTTCACACGATTCTGGGTCGGGCGGTTCACACGAAATCAGCAAGCACATTCAAGAACAAGTCACATTCTAGCTTCGGTTTTGCCTACCCTAACATCCGAGATCTACCACCAACAAATCACACATGCAAGACACAAATGCAAGAGTGGAAATCGATCCGAACTTGCCTTAATTCAAAGGAAAACACAGCAAGAATGACGGCGGGACTAGGCGGGCTCGACGGCGGGGCATGGCGGCGACGAACCTCCTCCTTCCTTTCTCTCTTCCTCTCTTCCTCTCTTTCTCTCTTTCTCTCCTTTCTCTCGGCACCTAGACCGACCATTCTCTCTCTCTCTTTCTTTTTGGTTGTATATATATTTGCATGCACTCTTATTTTGCATGGGGGACACTTGTCCCTAAGAAGGAGACAAGTGTCTCCTTTGTTGAAGACACTTGGAGGCCATGCAGCTCCTCCTCGTCCCCCTTCATGCATCGACATGGGCCGGGCTTATGGCCCACTTTAGGCCCATCTCACTTGGGCCTAAAGTCCAAACTTAAATGGCCCAAGTTTATTTTTAATAATACATTTTAATTCTCATTTAAATAAATACCTAATTGCATAATAAAATGGCCAAAAGACTTTGTGACATTAATCCATCAAATCTATAAAGTGCATAGTCAAGAACAAAGTCTTCTTTATCAAATCGTCCTATTTCCAATAGCCCATAGAAAAATATCGATAATAAGCCTTTAATTCCTTCACCACTTTAGGGCATTAATTAATTAACATTCTCATAATCAATTAACATTTTCATAAGGGGGGGTTCGGTCCAAGAGATAAAATATATCGTGGCCGATGATGTAATTGTCCGTATGGCCATTCAAAGACAAATATCGTTTCCCTCAAAATCAATATTTCGGGTTGAAATTCCCGGATGCCACAGTTGAGGCTCGGATCTGGCCGGAGGGAGAGAGAATCAAGGCTGAGGAAGGTCCGGCCGAGATCCGCACCTCGGATCTGGGGTGGCCGAGCCCTTCCACCACCCTAACACCGTGCCGCCGTCCAATCGTCGTCGCCGCCGCCATCACTAGAAACCCTTGCTGCGCCCCGATCGTCGCCACTCGAAGGGAAGCCATCCGACGCCACTTCCGTTGCGCCATCGCCGCGAACAGGTAGCCCATCTCCTCTGTCGCTGTCGTCGTCGTCCCTGCCGTTCATCGCAACGCCATTCCATCGCCGTCGCCGTCGTCGTAGTTGCCATCGTCGTTGCTGTCGCCGTCGTAGCCGTCGTCGCCACCGTAGCCGTCGTCGCTGCCATAGCGCCTCGGTTTCCATCCTAGGGTTTGCGATTTTTCGAGTCGCGAAGCGGATCCGGACCCGGAAAATTGGGTAGGGTTCGCGATCTTGGGGCGGCCGGAGGACGGGTCAGGTGCCGGAGCCGGTCGGGTAGGGTTTCGCCGGGAGCAGGGCCATTAGGGCCGGGTCATCGGGTCGGGCCGGCGTCTCCCAAACGCCCGGCCGCAACGTCGTTTTCATAATAAAGTAAAAAAAAAAAAAAAAACGAAAAAAAGCCCGAGTCGGGCCCGCATGTTTGGGTCGCGGCCGGGTCGACCCGACCGCGAACCCGACCCGGATCGGTTTATTTTATTTTAAATAGTATTTTAATAAATAAATAAAAATAAACAATTTATTTTCAAAAAATAGTAAAAAGGGTTTTATTTTCCAAAAAAAAATCAAGAAAAATAAAAAATACTTTATTTTCAGAAAAATATTAAAAATATTGAAAAAATGTTAAAAAATATTTTATTTTCCAAAAAAATTCAAAAAATATTTCATACTTTCCAAAAAAATGCGAAAAATCCCAAAAAAGGTCAAAATTCATAAAATGCCGAAAAGCCTTGTATTTTCTAAAAATACCCAAAAATCCAAAAATTCATTTTATGTTAAAAAATGAGAAAAAGACTCAAAAAATGTTTTTCCTCCCCAAAATGCATGGAAAATCCCTCAAGCTTCCAAAAAGCCTTAGGGTTTAAACAAGATTAGGTACCGAAAGGGCATTAGTGATTAACTAATGTAATCAAGTCCCCGATCCTAATTTGTCTAATTGCGCAGGGGCGAGTATTTCTCCCGATACTTCCCTTGGGTTTCTAATCGACCCACCCCAAATCGATTAGTGGCGACTCCGTTTTAAAAAATTAATTTACAGGTTAAAAACTTGAACCATTAAAGTCATGAATTGGTGGACTCGGGAGAGTCCGGGCTAAAATAAATTCAGCCGAGCCATTAGCCTCCGCAAGGCGCCCGCCTCGATCGGGCGCTGAAAAAAAAGAGGTCGCGACATCGATGCCTTTATGTACTCTAGCATTTTCTGACCTGTTCGTTTAGTTCCCAATTATGTTAAATTTCGCAATCCTAGGCTGTTTTCAATCAAGTCCCTGGGCTATTTTGTAAACATGACATAGTTAAAGGGATTTTTTTTGCAATAGTTCCAAACATGGAAGTTGTTAATAATTGGCTGAACTAACACTTTGTAAAATTAGGTGGGATTCTGAATTTTCTAGATATTTTTTTTTTTTGAATTTACGGGTCAAAACCAAGTCTGAATCAGGATTGCTGGGACTATTCATTCAATTTCAGGTCTTTTGGTTTAGAATCAGGTTAAGTGGTCTTAATGAACTTTAAAAGGGACATATTCAACTTTCTATTGATGCTTGAAACATTTTAATTAGACTTCGTTTGGTAGGTTAAATGAGTCAAAACAAAATCAGTCAGATTTTAAGATAGAATTGAACAAGTGACCCTTCTATTGGATGTATGCCCTAAAGCTACTATGTACTAGTTACATGTTAGGGATTTCAGTTGTACTATCATTATTATTATTTATTTAATGGCAATGACATATTCATTCATTTGTCCAATATATATTCTTAACGTCTCAAGAATAGGTCTAGTTTCAACTGATCTTATGGAATCATTCATAAATCGTTCCCGGTTGATGGATTATTGAGTGGATATTAATAATCATGTTGAGATCGGCGTGTTCTTAACTTTGCCATTAAGTATTGGATACTTAAGGGAATGATGAGTCACATGTGATTGGGTATTATGATGCCGAGTTAGAACATATGTGTTTGTATATAGACAAGTTCACTGAACGTGACGCATATTGAATGGTTAGTGACATGGAAGCTTTTAGCGTGGTCAGTGTTTAATTGTTCATGCTTTGGTCTTGTGTAAATAATCCTTAGACATGAGGAACAGTGTTAACTTGTGTGTCGAACAACTATGGTTCACACATGCACATAATGCACGTAATACCTTTGGAGAGTCCACATTTGTGATTGATGACCCATTTGTGATGTTGTCAAATGATAGTTCATTTGATACCTTCATTTCTATGTACTATTCAGACCAGCGCATTAAACAAATAACTCTAAAGCCGCTCACCAAAAGCAGCCCCTCGTCAGGTAGGTTGCGACAAAGATGCTAAGAATATTTAAGATATGCTTGTATTTACTCTTTGCTCAACCATTTTATTCAAAAGTTCCTAGACAAGAACGACAAATGATAATATCGTTTTGAAAAAGAATTCTAAGGAGCTCTATGTTTCTATATTTCATGACACTATTAGTACGAAAAACCTTGAGGTGTCTTGAGAAATTTTGTATTTTGATCATGGCAACAAAATTACGATAGATATGATTAAATCCGTTCTTGTCTAGGGAGCATAAGATAGACTCACTAATATCAAGCATTAGGGCATGATATTTTCCCAACTTACAAGGCAAGCAATCAGATTTTTATTTCCACATAACCTTAATCACCACTTAATATCAAAGGACCTAATCTATAGAAAAAAGGATGACCTGATCAAGAATGCCAGGTTCATATAATACTAAGGTAGCACAACCAATTTAAAAATTAGGAAGCTTTAAGGAAACAAGCTCAAGTAAGCATCCCAACTTACGGCCAATCCCAATTATCTGTCTTATCCATGGATCTTACACACGACAACCAATTATAGAGAAACGAATATCAAAACCAAATTCATATAATTGTCCCACAGATATTAAGCTTAATGAGAGCTTAGGACCCTACTAGTGAGACAATATCTCAGCAAGTCCATCCCCTAAATTCCGATTAGGAGAAAGGTACACCCCCATGCAGTCTAACCAAATCTTCTCAAAATTCATGTAACACCAGTGTTTGTCCTGCATGTCGGTACCATTCAATTTGCATGTAATTATATTGAAATCAGGCATCATTGGAACATCCCGACATGTATACACATATATAAATATATATCATCACCGATTCACGAGCCTCAATTACCAGACCAAACCGTTATAGTACGTCCCATACCGCACCACACAATTCCGTCTCCTAATCAGCCCCCTCAATCTCAATCATTCATGCGTTCCAATTGGTTATAACCCATCGGTCACAGCCGACTCAACAGTCAGCAGTCTTCTGGTTTAACCGGGCTTTGTCTCGCACCATTGAGCAAGGCAACGTCTACATCTAGACGGCATTCCTCAAAGGAGAATCAGTCCAACCTCCACTGCGACCGGCATCCGTTGACTTGGGGATTTCCCGAAGGAGCATGGTCGGGCCCCAAAGGCTCGTGACGGCATCTCATACCATTCATGCATTCATTCAATTTCGGCCCAGGATATCGTGCATTGCATTCAAATACCTCAATTAAAATGGTGATCCTGGCATATTTTCTTCATATTAAAAATGCATGGTAAAATAATTTGTGTGGGGACACGGTTAGATCGAACCGGAAAATTTGTGTCACCTTTTTTAAAATCCCACAATTTAATATAGTACTTAAAAATACTTTCGGTGTCTAAAACCTGACACCGAATAATTTCTAATTAAATACCCAAAACTCTGTCATTTTGAATTAAATATTCACAAGTAACAACCATCACTCAATTGCACAATTTTACAATCAATGGCATAAATGGAATATACTACTGCAATTCGCACGAAATTCCGATCACCGGCTATCCTAGTATAATTTCCGAAAAATATTAAATAATTAATTAAATTATAATTAAATCATTTAAATTAATTATTTAATTAATTATCATTTATAATTTTCACTATCAATTCAATTTGATCATAACTAGAATCAATCATCAAAATGCCTAACTAAACTAATGCCTTACAATAATCTTCTAGTCTAACCATTTAACTAAATGCTTAAGTCTCTAACTAAATAGTCTTACCAACCTAACTAACTAGTCTAGCTATCTAGTCTCATCTCAACTAACTACCTAACTAGTCATTATACTAAGTAAACTAGTTTCTAATCCTATTTAACTTAATCATACTCTTTAGGAATGTAAGCAACCCCTAATTAGAAATTAGGAAATTGACTCACCTAAGCTAAAAGCCAATCACTTCCGGCGATGGTGGTGAGGTCTTGGCCTTTGAGGGGGCGCCGGAATAACTCCAGGTGGCCCTGCTCAGGCTAGCAAGGCCCTCGGCCTACTGCTGAGGAGCAGTCTTCTTGGCAAGACCAGGCCGAGCAGCGACGGCGTGAGCTCCTCGGAGGCGAGGCACCGGCGCGTGGAACGGTTTGATCAACTGGCGAGCTGCACCGGCGCAGCAGGGGTTCCGGCGACTGGGCAGCAGCAACGACGAAGAGGTGGAGGTATACGGTGAGGATGGCGAGTCGAGATCAAGGAGGGATAGATGGTGGAAACGCTGCAGCACCCGCATGCAGTGGCGCTGAGCTTCTAGCGGAGGGATGCAGAAATCTCGCCGGTTTTTGTGGACTGTCGGATTGCTGGTGAGGATGGTTGAGAAGTGCTTAATGGCCACACAAAAGAGAAATGGAACATGGGGGCTACTTGGTCGGTGCTTCGCTAATCTAGGAATCTGCGGCGCCTAAATAAAGCTCTCCTCTGTTTTTGGCTGCTGTGTTGTCGGCAAAGAAGAAATAGGGGAGGCCGAGCAGTTTAAGGGAGAAGAAGACAAAGAAATTTACGGCTCAGGGAAAAGAAAAGGAAAAGGGAAGAAAGAGAGAGGAAGAAAGAGAGGGGTGGTCGCACGGCACCGGGGCGGGGGGGGGCTAAGGGACCGCGAATGGGTAGAGGAGAAGGAGAAAAGGACCATGGAGGGTCCCCCCCCCTCCATATTTCCACAACTTTTGTTGTTTTTCCGTGGAAACTAAGCCATCTCACTTTCATATGGCTCACCATTCCAAAGCAAACTTATCCTCCTCAAACGGAATTCAAATGGTGGTGGAATTCCTTTTGGTGTATTTACATCCGAATTTGGCATCCTTACAAATAGCTTTTCCCTTTTTTTCTTTTTACCAATTCTTAACCTTATTTAACAAGGATGAAGTCTTATTTAAATTCTTATAATTCCCATCTCCAAAGGTTCCACATTAAAAACCAAAATCCCCTTACATTACGGCCTTTCCCAATTTCACTTTGCTTGCTGTAATTTGAATTTCCCACCAAAATTTCAAATTCATCAAAAGGTCTTGAGAGGATGCATCGATGTTCCTAGAATTAATTGTGACACGGTAGAATTCTCTAATTTTGAAATCAAATTAAATTTCGCGATTAATTTCAATCTGACACGATTTTAGCGTGACCTAAATTACTAGGTAGTTTTTAGGGATTTTTGGTGCAATTGACTCGTGATCAATTTATATCGAACCACAATGTACATCTTTGACACATCGGCGACTCTCGGTTGTCGTGAAAATCTCAAGGTTTCAAATACAAGCATATATGGTACCAAAACGACAGAAAAATCGGTTTAATGCCGATCAACGAGAATTTTTGCAATTAGGTGGAATCACCCCTGCCTAATTACATATCTCTGTCGAATCGACCTATCTCCGGTCTCTGATAGATTTTCGATTGTGCCACAATGACCCTTGCAGACTAATACAGTCGAGCAGTCAATTCTTGGTCGAATTCTCAAGCCTGTTGCATTAAAATCCCTTAATGACTTCCCCAAATAGTCTAGTTATCTCATGAGTGATTGGCTTAGAAAATAGCATTATAGGCACGTCGATGAAAAACCCGACTTATTCAATTGAAAATAGAAGTGGAAAATCAGACTGTCATAACTCTTCCCCTCTTATAAAAATTCCGTCCTCAAAATTTAAGTCGTTACATCTCTTAAATCGAAAAGGTAAGGGTATTGCTGTTTCATTGCATCCTCACTTTCTCAAGTTGCTTCTTCGGTGCCATGGTTTTGCCAAACCACTTTGACCAACGGAATCGTCTTGGTACGTAGGACCTGCTCTTTTCGATCCATAATATGAATTAGTCTCTCCTCGTACGACACCCTGTTGTCCACATCTAATTCTTCAAAATTTAGCACGTGGGTCGGGTCAGGTTCGTACTTCCTCAGCATCGACGTGTGGAAGACATTATGAACTTGAGCAAGTCTCGGCGGTAACATAAGGCGATATGCCAAAGTCCCTATTCTTTCCCGAATTTCAAAGGGACCTACATACCTCAGACTTAACTTCCCTTTTTTGCCGAAGCATGAAGTACCCCTCATTGGTGACACCTTCAGAAAGACGTTCTCACCGACTTGGAATTCCAGTGTTCTTCGACACTTGTCGGCGTAGCTTTTCAGGTGACTTTAAGAAGTTTTTAATCTATTTCTGATAACTGTAACGGCATCCATCGACTGATGGACTAACTCTGGGCCTGTGATCTTTCGTTCCCCGACTTCATCCCAACACAACGGCGTTCTACACGCTCTACCATACAACGCTTCGAAAGGAGTCATCTGAATGCTCTGCGGGTAGTTATTGTTGTAGGCGAATTCAACGAGATGAAGTTGTTCTTCCCAGCTTTCTTTGAAATCCAGCACACAAGCTTGTAGCATGTCTTCAACGGTTTGAATTGTCCTCTCAGACTGGCCATCCGTTTAAGGATGATACGCCGTACTGTACTGCAACTTCGTTCCTAAGTCAGCTTGCAAACTTTTCCAAAACGCAGCAGTAAACCTTGAGTCTCGGTCGGACGTAATCGTTACTGGCACACCATGTAGACGAACAATCTGACGGACATACAATTATGCATGCCTATCTAAATCAAGGTCTTTTCGCACTGCAATGAAGTCGGGCGACTTCGTCAGTCTGTCGACTACTACCTAAATGGAATCATTACCCCTCTGACCCCTCGATAAGCCTGTCACAAAATCCATTGTGATGTGCTCCCATTTCCACTCGGGAATCTCGAGAGGTTGTAAAAGTCCTCCTAGCTTACAAAGGTCTTTGAGCCTTTACTTGCGACATGTCAAACACTTGGCGACATGCTTGGCTATGTCCGCTTTCATACCGGACCACCAATAGTGTTGACGCAAGTTCGATACATTTTCATACTACCAGGATGTATGCTATAACTGCTATGATATGCTTCTGATAAGATCTTCTCCTTAAGCTCTGCATCGTCGGTTACACACAATCGTCCTTGGAACCTCAATGTTCTGTCGTCTAAAATGTGAAAGTCTGGTTTTCTCTTTTCTACCTCTTCCTGTACAATCTTTTAGATCTCTGGGTCTATCCACTGAAGTGTCTTGATCCTTACTTGTAGTTCCAGTTCAATTCTGAGGGTAGCCATAAGATTTGAAAGGTGGCTTACCTCAAATTTGAAATCCAAATCTCTAACCTTCTCAATCAAAATCCATTCCTTGAGCAACATCTAGGCCACTGAAGACTTTCGACTTAGTGCATCAGCGACTTTATTCGCCTTTCCAGGGTGATACAAGATATTACAGTCATAGTCCTTCAGGAATTCCATCCAGCGATGCTATCTCATATTCAATTCCTTCCGAGAGAATAGATACTTGAGACTTTGATGGTCCGTGAAGATCTGGAATCTTTCTCCACACAAATAATGTCTCCAAATTTTCAAAGTGAAAATGATTGCCGTGAGTTCTAAGTCATACGTTGGGTAATTCTGCTCATGAGGTCTCAACTGACGGGAAGCGTATGCAACAACTCTACCATGTTGCATCAACACGCAACTCAGTCCTCTAAATGACGCATCACTGTAGATCTCGTATCCTCCAGGACCAAAAGGAATGTTCAGCATAGGTGCGGTGGTCAGCTTCTGCTTAAGTTCCTGGAAACTACCTTTGCACTTGTCTATCCATACGAACTTCTCTTCTTTCTTCAGTAGCGAGTCAATGGTGATGCTAAAGCCAAAAATCCTTTCACGAACCGTCTGTAATATCCTGCCAACTCCAAAAAACTTCTTATCTCTATCACTGACATCGGCCTTGGCCAGTTGATTACTGCCTCAATCTTGGACGGGTCCACCAAGATTCATTTTCCTGAAATCACGTGACCTAAGAAAGCAACACGAGTCAACCAGAACTCGCATTTGCTGAATTCGGCATACAACTCATGAATCCTCAGAGTCTGGAGTACCGTTTCAAGTGTCCTTCATGCTCTTCTAGACTTCTAGAGTACACCAGGATATAATCGATGAACACGATCACAAACTGATCTAGGTATTCCTTGAATACTCGGTTCATCAGATCCATAAAAGCAGCTGGGGCGTTCGTCAATCCGAATGGCATTACCGTGAATTCATAATGGCTGTATCGAGTACGAAATGCTAACTTTGGAATGTCCTCCTTTCGGATTCTCAGCTGATGATATCTAGTCCTCAGGTCAATTTTAGAGAATATCGACGCTCATTGTAACTGGTCAAATAGGTCGTCTATCCTCTACAATGGGTATTTATTCTTAATAGTCACCCGATTGAGTTGTCGGTAGTCGATACACAGACGTAATGAACCGTCTTTCTTTTTTCACGAATAGAACTGGTGCTCCCCAAGGCGATGCACTGGGACGTATGAATCCCTTATCTAACATTTCCTGCATTTGCACCTTCAGTTCTTTTAATTCTGATAACGTCATCTGGTAAGGAGCCTTAGAGATTGGTTCCGTCTTGGGGGCTAACTCAATCACAAATTCTATCTCCCTTTCTGGCGGTAGACCTAACAACTCTTTTGGGAACACATCCGGAAATTCTTGTACCACTGCAATATCTTCAATTTTCAGTTCTTCAACCATTGTGTCCATGATAGTCACCAAGTAGCTCTAACAACCCTCGTCTAACAACCGGGTTGCCTCAAGTGATGAGATTAGGGCAATCGAGGGTTCTCCTCGACTTCCATTAAACTCGAAACTTTCACTCTCTAACGGGTTGAACTAAATCGCTTTACGATAACAATCCATCTTAGCTCGTTGCTTGGTGAGCCAGTCCATGCCAATTATTACATCAAAATCATACATGGCTAGAGCTATCGGGTCTATTTTCCCCTCTTGCTTACCAATCACCAACTTGCAACCAGGACAGCCCATCATAGACAATACCCTATCTTTTAATGGCGTCAAAATACTAATAGCCGATTCCAATAATTTAGGACTCAATCCTATTAACTTAATAAATTGTTCGGCTATAAATGAATGAGTTGCACCAGGGTCAAATAAAGCGTATGCTGAATGATCATTTAGGGAAACAATACCTGTAATCACATTAGGTGCATCCTATGCCTGCCCTATGGTGATGGCATACGTCCTTCCTCGTGCTGGAGGCCTAACTGGTTCACCCTGCTGTGCGTTCGGGGGTGCGTACCCCCGATTCTGACCCATCAGTGGTGGAGGCGGTAACTATTGTCCCATTGGTTGACTAGGACAATCTCTGACCTGGTGACCCTGTTGGCCACACCCATAACAAGCTCCTGTTCTAGCGTGGCACGGTGTGGATCCATGTCACCTCCCACAGAAGTGACATACTCCATTGTTGCTCAGTGCTGCCTTACCCACTCCACCTTTTCTATTAGGTGGAGTAGGATATCTTCTTCCTACCATGGGTTTCTTCCCGAACCTGATACTGTTCCTGTTCGCATTAAACCTCGACCCTGACGCAGCAGCTTGCTCGTTCAGATCCCTTTCTATCAGTTGAGCTCGACAATAAATTTCCCGATAGTCATTTAGGTCAAAAGGCACCAGTGGTTGTTTTAGCTCTAATCGGAGGCCATTCTTGAACCTTCGAGCCTTTTCTTCAGGGTCTTCTACCAACCTTGGAGCATATTGAGAAAGCTCTGCAAACTTGACCTCGTACTGGTCAACAGTCATTGATCCCTAGCGGAGACGCTGGAACTCTTCTATTTTCTGCTCTCTGGCGCTCTTTGAGAAGTACTGCTCGTTGAATGCCCTGAGAAAGGCGTCCCATAACGAAACTACTCCTCTCGGAAACACAATCTCTCGAACGGCTCTCCACCAAATATTGGCATTATCCTGCAGCTGATAGACTGCCAGTGTTACCTTCTCTTCCTCACTGCACCTCAAAAGTGCAAATGCCTTCTCTAAATCCTAAATCCAGTGAGAGGTAGTCTCTAGATCTCAAGTACTGGTGAATCTCGGCAGACTCAATCTCAAAAATTGTTCCACTAGCTTGTGTATGGGTCTCTCCACAACCACGTTCCCTGGTGGAACCTCAGTAGGTGGGGCAGCAGGTGCGGCGGCAACAGCGGCATTGGCAGCAGCAGTAGCGGCGGCAGTAATGGCGGCTGCTTGATTCTGGACCTGCTGTCCCATCAGGTTTCTCATTGTTTTTAACGCCTGCATGATCCTAACAGTTCACGGATCACTAGGTGCTACTACTCCAACACCAGTTGGCGGAACCGGCTACGGTGCTACTCCACTAGCGCTGGCCTGAGCCGGCGCTTTAACTCTATTGCCTCGGGCACCGACTCTGGTCTGCGTCCTAGCCCAAGTAACGAGTCCAATCGCCTTTTTTTCTATGCATTCTCTGGTCTTGCTCACTCATGGTGAAGATTCTTTATAGACACCTGCTATCCATTCCAATACCATATTAGAATTTGAGTGATTTCACAAACAAGCTATCAATCAGTTATCACTCACATACATCAAAGATATTAAAAGCCTTTCCTACTAACTATCCCATGACTCATCGCACCTTATCACTCCAAACACTAACTTGCTATGATATCACTTAAATGGGGATGTCACGACCCGAACCTCGAGCACATGCATATCCCTCGGTGGTCGATAAAAATTGCGACGTCCCAAGAAGTGTCGCTGACCCATTCAGTTTATGGCACATGCGGAAACGTAATAACAATCTCCAAGCAACATAGAAACGTAGGATGATATTTTCAAAAACACACTTATAATACATCAACGTATATATACAGAAAAGTCTAACATCACATGGATCTATTTCAAAAAGAAGATCTTCTAGGCTATCTACGCTCTAAGCTCCTCGTCCATGGGACCCGAGTCCCTTCTGATCCTATCAGGCTTCTTGATAACAAAAGGGTGAAATGTCACCCACTGTCCAAATGAGACGGAAGACCTGTCAACATCTGACAAGGACTAAAGAAAAACCTAGACTTCACTTCTTGCGAACCCCTGCACCTCGCTTGACAATCCTCCATCTAGGGACCTGAAAATGGTTATACAATAACCAATGAGACAATGTCTCATCGAGTCCATCCCCTAAATTCCGATTAGGAGAAAAGTACACCCCCATGCAGTCTAACCATATTTCCTCAAAATTCATGTAACACTAGTGTCTGTCCTGCATGTTAGTACCATTTAATTTGCATGTAATTATATTGAAATCAGGCATCATTGGAACATCTCGACATGTATACACATATATAAATATATATCATCACCGATTCATGGGCCCCAATTACCAGACCAAACCGTTATGGTACATCCCATACCGCACCACACAATTCTGTCTCTTAATTAGGCCCCTTAATCTCAATCATTCATGCGTTCCAATTGGTTATGACCCATCGGTTACGGCCGACTCAACAGTCAACAGTCTTCCGGCTTAACCGGGCTTCATCTCGCACTATCGAGCACGGCAACGTCTACATCTAGACGGCATTCCTCAAAGGAGCATCGGTCTAGCCTCCACTACGACCGGCATCCGTTGAGTTGGGGTATTCCCGAAGAAGCATCATCCGGCCCTAAAGGCTTGTGACGGCATCTCATACCATTCATGCATTCATTCAATTTCGGCCCAGGACAACGTGCATTGCATTCAAGTACCTCAATTAAAATAGTGATCCCGGCCTATTTTCTTCATATTAGAAATGCATGGTAAAATAATTTGTGAGTGGGGACATGGTCGATCGAACCGGAAAATTTGTGTCATCTCTTTTAAAATCCCATAATTTAATATAGTACTTAAAAACACTTTTGGGGTCCAAAACCCGACACCGAATAATTTCTAATTAAATACCCAAAACTCGTCATTTTGAATTGAATATTCACAAGTAACAACCATCACTCGGTTGCACAATTTAACAATCAATGGCATAAATGGAACATACTACTGTAATCAGCACGGAATTCCGATCACCGGCTATCCCGGTATAATTTTCAAAAAATATTAAATAATTAATTAAATTATAATTAAATCATTTAAATTAATTATTTAATTAATTATCATTTATAATTTTTCACTATCAATTCAATTTGATCATAACTAGAACCAATTATCAAAATGCCTAATTAAACTAATGCCTTACAATAACCTTCTAGTCTAACCATTTAACTAAATGCTTAAGTCTTAGTGAAGCATCGCAAGGTTCACGATTGTTGACGTCAATGTTAGCGTCATCGTTGATGATGACTGCAACTTGCCTGGCATTGGGGTAGATGTGGATGCTACCGATACAACTAAATTATCAACAGAGCATCATAGTAGTCAAATGTTAAATTGGTACCAATGCAATTGAGGTTTGCGATGTTACTTGTTGGGTAATATTGAACCTCTCTTATCCCAAAATCTAATTCAAATGATGAGATTTTCCCTCACACTTATAAACCGATTATCAATTCCTTTTACAACCGACGTTGGACAACCTCAACGCTATCGATATACTTTCCAATAGGTTTTGGGACCAGCATCGTCATGTCTGTGATCTGCGGCTCTAATTGTTCCATCAAGTGCGCAACTACCGATTTCTTGAGCTGCAACACCATTGCAGCAAACGGCACCATTGAATCGACCGCAAGGCTATCCCCGATCATGGAAACTACCACACATCCGACATAGCTGAACCCTCTACAGCTTCATCTGGTTTTGATGTGGCTTATTTGAACAAAATCGATGAAACCCTAAGTCTGCTAGACCCAAGGTGCGATGAACTAGCTCCATACAATCTTGAACTAATGTCACTGGTTGCCGACGACACTGTTAGGGCTTAATGGGAAGAATTATATCAACTAACTTGAGTTGCGTATTCGGCAATTATTTTGGATCCAAACATAGAAGCTAAACAAGTTTGGTCTGGTTTGCATAGTGAGAGTGCTTAATATGTGTGAAATATTCCGACGGACATAGAGAGTATCGAGAGCTGTTTATCATTCAAGAGATTTGAGAGTGTGAGAAAACTCCCTTCTCAAGATTGCATTTTATGGGTTTAGGTTTAATTTAGGATTTTGACATCGGAGCATTTCGAGACAATATCGAATCTAGGAAAGTGTTACCGATCGCATAGTTACGATACTTCGATGTAGCCGTGTGTTTTTAAGGGTGTCCACATTCATTGGATTAAGTAAGTCTTGGATACCTACACCCCTAACATTTATTTCTTATATTTTCAAGGTTTAGTAAATATCGTTCAAAGTTTCTAGAGTCCTTATTCATGAGTTCTTTGTCTTCCCAAAGAGTCTTAGTAATTACTCATAATTGGAGGGTTGTTCCAAGTTCATTTTATATAAACATGCTATGATGATTAAGAATGCAGACTTGTTTTAGTGAGAAGTTGCAGACTTGTTCTAAGTTGATTGTGATGCTTCTAATGTGGGAATTGGTGCGGTTATTAGTCAAGAGGGAAAAGCTATTGCATTCTTTAGTGAGAAGTTGAATAATTCCCGCAATAATTACTCTACTTATGATAAAGAATTTTATGCTATTGTTAGAGCTTTAGATCATTGGTAACATTATCTATTGTTCAAAAAGTTTGTTCTCTATTCAGACCATGAAGTCTTGAAGTATATAAATACTCAACATAAGCTCAACAATTAGCATGCCAAGTGGGTAGAATTTCTTCAAGCTTTCACTTTTCTTATCAAGCATAGAGATGGAACTCTTAATCGAGTGGCATATGCATTAAGCCGTATGCATTCCTTGCTATCCACAATGCAAGTGAAGGTCTTAGGTTTCAATATGATCAATGAGCTTTATGAAGATGATCCAAACTTTGGGCAAATTTGGAGAGATTGTTCAAAGGGTCTAATTATGCAATTCTTGTTGCAAGATGAGTTTCTTTTCGGGAATAATTATTTGTGCATATTGAGAAGTTCTCTTAGGGAAGCCATTATCAATGAAGCCCATGGTGGAGGATAAGCTGGACATTTTGGAAGAGACAATGCACTCTCTCTTGTCAAAGAAAATTTTTATTGGTCTCACATGGAAAAAGATGTTATGAGACATGTGAAGCGGTGTTGAACTTGTTACATTGCCAAAAGCCATAGTCAAAACACTAGCTTGTATACTCTGTTATCAGTCCCAATTGCCCCTTGGGAAGATGTGAGCCTAGATTTTGTGGTTGGTCTACCTCAAACACAAAGTGTGACAGTCTGATTTTCCACTTCTGTTTTCAATTGAATAAGTCAGGTTTTTCATCGACGTGCATATAGTGCTATTCTCTGAGCCGATCACTCATGAGATAACTAGATTATTTGGGGAAGTCATTGAGGGATTTTAATGCAACGGGCTTGAGAATTCGACCAAGAATCGACTGCTCGACTGTGTTAGTCTACAAGGGTTGTTGCGGCACAGTCGAAAATCTATCAGAGACCGGAGATAGGTCGATTCAACAAAGATATGTAATTAGGCGGGGTGATTCCACATAATTGCAAAAATTCTCGTCCATCGGCATTAAACTAATTTTTCTGTTGTTTTGGTACCCTATGCTCGTATTTGAAACCTTGAGATTTTCACGATAACCGAGAGTCGCCGATGTGTCTAAGGTGTACATTGTAATTTGAGATAAATCGATCACAGGTCAATTGCACCAAAAATCCCTAAAAACTACCTAGTAGTTTAGGTCACGCTAAAATCGTGTCAGATTGAAATTAATCAGGAAATTTAATCCGATTTCAGAAATTGAGAATTCTACCGTGTGACAAATAATTCTAGGAACGTCGATGCATCCTCTCAAGACCTTTTGACGAATTTGAAATTTTGGTGGGAAATTCAAATTACAGCAAGCAAAGTGAAATTGGGAAAGGCCGTAATGTAAGGGGATTTTGGTCTTTAATGTGGAACCTTTGGAGATGGGAATTATAAGAATTTAAATAAGGCTTCATCCTTGTTAACTAAGATTAAAAATTAATAAAATGAAAAAAAGGGAAAAGCTAGTGGAAAGGATGCCAAATTCGGATGTAGGCACACCAAAAGGAATTCCACCACCATTTGAATTTCGTTTAAGGAGGATAAGTTTGCTTTGGAATGATGGGCCATATGAAAATGAGATGGCTTAGTTTCCATGGAAAAACAGCAAAGGTTGTGGAAATATGGAGAGGGAGATCCCCCATGGTCCTTTTTCTCCTTCTCCTCTCCCCATTCACGCGACCCCTTCTCCCCCCCCCCGTGCCGTGCAACCACCCCTCTCTTTCTTCCTTTCTCTTTCTTTCCTTTTCCTTTTCTTTTCCCTTAGTCGTAAATTCCTTTGTCCTCTTCTCCCTTAAGCTGTTCAGCCTCCCCGTTTCTTCTTTGCCGACAACACATCAACCCAAGCTCGTTTTGGCGTTGTAGATTCCTGGATCGGTAGAAGCACCGACCAAGCAACCCCCATGTTCCATTTCTCTTTTGTGTGGCCATTAAGCACTTCTCAACCATCCTCACCAGCAATCCGACAATCCACAAAAACTGGCAAGATTTTTGCATCCCTCCACCGAAAGCTCAGCTCCGCTGCATACGGTTGCTACAGCGTTTCCACCGTCCATCCCTCCTCGATCTTGACTCGCCATCCCCACCGAAGACCTCCACCTCTTCGTCGTTGCTGCTGCCCGCCGCCGAAACCCCGCTACGTCGGTGCAGCCCGTCGGGCCGATCAAACCGCTCCACGGTGCCGCTGCCTCGCCTCCAAAGAGCTCACGCGCCGTCGCTCGGCTGGGTCTCGGTCAAGAAGATTGCTCCTCAGTAGTAGGCCGAGGGCCTTGCTGGCCTGAGCAGGGCCACCCGGAGTTATTCCGGCACCCCTCAAAGGCCGAGACCTCGCTGCCGTCGCCGGAAGTGATTGGCTTTTAGCTTAGGTGAGTCAATTTCGTAATTTTTGATTAGGGGTTGCTTACATTCCTAAAGAGTATGATTAAGTTAAATAGGATTAGAAACTAGTTTAGTTAGGAGAATGACTAGTTAGGTAGTTAGTTGAGATGAGACTAGATAGTTAGACTAGTTAGTTAGGTTGGTTAGACTATTTAGTTACTTCCCTGTTCTTCTTCATCCTCCTCCTCTACCTCTTATCTTTCATCATCTTGCCTTTCAACAATTCTAATTCTTGTAGATCATTTTTGCCAAATTGCAATGGCTTGCTTTTTTTTTTTTGGTTTGATTTCCACTATTTTTTTAATTGAAAGAAAATTGTATCTATTACTCAAAAGATCACATGAGAAGTATATAGACTTCATACAAAAGTAAATTGAAGTAGAACAAAGCTTGGAATACATAGAGTTTCTGCTATAAGAGTAGTTGATCTTACCAGACTTATTTTTCTTCGAGTCTACCCTATGTTGCAATTGAGGAAGGAAAATTACCAAAAAAGTCATAAATCTATTGCAATTGTACCAATTCAGTTCTAAACTTTTTTTTTTGCCAATTTAATCCTAAACCTTTTGTTTTTGCTCCAGTTCAGTCCATCTGGCCATGCATAGTCGGAAAAGTTTGATGTGGCATCCTAATTGGCACAAAGTTGGCGTTGCCGACACCGACATGGCACCAAAGAGGAAAAGGTCACCGTTTTGCTTTAAAAAAAATAAAAGCCAAAAACAAAAGGCAGAAGAGAAAAGGGTGTGAAAAGAAAAGGGCGTGGGGGTGGCTGGGTTCTTTCCCAAAATCAAACGGGGAACCCTAAATTGAGAGGATCTTCCCCGATTCATGGTCGCCCGACATTGATTCTTGGCGAATGCCTCCATTCAACACCTCTGTCCAAACCCTCCAACCGACGCTCGCCCAATGCCTCCATTCGATGCCTCTGTCCAAACCCTCTAGCCGACGCTCCCCCAACGCCTTCGTTTGACGCCTCCGTCCAACCCCTCCGACCGATGCCCGCCTCAGCGTCTCCATCCAACGTGAGTGTCGGCCCGACGCCTCCGTCCAATGCTCGGCCCGACGTCTTCATCCAACGTGAGCATCGGCTTGACACCTTCTTCTGACACTCGCTCAGATTTACCTGGCACTTGCTTGATGCTCACTCAACGCCTTCATCGTCTTCTTGAAATTGTGGTGCTTTACATTTATGTTGAGGCTTTAGCCATCTTGATTTCACTTGAATTTTATTTTAAATTTCGTTGACATAGGTTTGTTGTAGTCATGGGTTTGTGGTTGTTGAACTGGCTCATTTGAAATGGCTGGGTAAATTGCTGACATGGGTTTGTGGATAGTCTCGCGTAGAATGTCTCTGTCTCGCCTAGAATTTTTGGTATTGTTGTTACCTTTGGCTCATTTGGGAAGAATATACTACTTTGAGTTGCTGCCTCTGGTTCAGATCAACAGAATTTGTTAGGTATATGGAGTTCCTAATATACTCCTCATTCTAATTTCCCAAAGCTCGTTTGGATCACCTAAATCTCACAACAACTGTAGCAATCTTGGTTTGCCTATGTTTTGGATTTTATATTATACTTGGAGGGATTCTGTATATATCATCCATGAGGACATCAATTTTTTTCATGACTCAAACTGATTTCCGAAAGCTCATCTGAAACTTTTTATTTTGATTTGTCATGATGCAATTCATGGAACATTGTAGGTTTTTTTTTCCCCTTCGCATCTGAAGCTCACCGTTGTGGAAGCCTAAGAATTTACTATTTGATTATCTCCTTAGCCTGCTGATAGAAGTTGACTTATAGAAAAAATCTAGATCAGATGCACACTTTCTTAATACACAATTTGAAATTATTATTACTGCCTTTGGTTCATTTGGGAGGAATATACTCCTTGAGTTGATGTCTCTAGTTTAGAATCAACAAAGTTTGTTAGGTAAAATGGAGTTCTTGATATATTGGAAAAGGCTTCATTTTTTAGTAAGCAAGTCATGATTGTTTATTTATTATGTCATGAGAAAGCCCATTCATGGACTTTATTGGGTCAAGTTCTATACAGGCTAAAGATATTACTAGGTTATTGTTGGTGCTTTGTTTTAGTTAAACTAGACTTTACTCTAATGTTGTCTATTTCTATATAATGGTGCTCACTCTAGTTTATAGAAATAAGACAACATATTAACTATACTGATGTCTTATTTATTCTGAAAATGCATTGTCTACATCTTGTTGACCATCATATCTACATCTTTTCAGGTGCAACCTAAGTGCACAGATTCATAGGCTTACGAGGCTCCTATTTCCAAAAATCATCACAATCAATGAAGATACCAACGAATTCATCACAATTGATGACATCGGTCCCTCTAATCACCAACGATACATATGTGCTTTGCTATTGTGGCCTAAAATATCCTCTACAAGTAGCAAAGACAAACAAGAATCAAGGAAGAAGATATCACGGTTGCCCAAAATACAGGATTGGGGAAAGTTGCGGTCTTTTTGCTTGGGTTGATGCGGGAATTAGTCCATCAGCAAGAACTGTGTCGAAAAATTTTCATCGAAGCAACGTTGAAGAGAAACTATCGAGCCATATTGAGGATGATGGCAATTCAATGGATGCAGAATTCAGAGTTTTCAAGGCATGACTGAAACATTTCGAACAAGATGTGATGAAGTTAAAGAAACAAAATTCTGCATCGAAGACAATGTTAGTTGTGTCGTGGATGTTTATAGTGATTATAGAAAACATGTTATTTCGAAATATGAAGATGAATGATATAATGAGCTTGCCGTAAAATATGTTAATGTCGTTTGTATTATTAAGTTGTTTCAGTAGATGTCATGTATCTGTCCACATGAAGTTCGAACATGAATGAAGTGCAAGTTTTTTGCAATCTCCTTTGTTTTGCTTGGAATGGAAAAGGTATTGCACTAGATGATTAAGGAACATATCTAGAAGGCCGGTATAGTAAGACAAATGAACATCAGTGTGTTTGATCTTAAAACAAGTCTTTGACACAGTAATTAGACTACACTCCTCCCATCCAGTCATGCCCCAAACCAAGTCGCCTTTCTTGAAGTTTGGATGTACATCACTCATTTGCTCAATCTTCGTTACTATATTCCTAGTTCACTTTTTTAGTGCTGCATCCAGGTCCAATTCTTCCTTGTTGTTGAAAGCATCATCGAATCCAAACTTGTTCTTCAGCAAATCAACCTTTTTTCCTGAACATAACAGCAAGAGAGAATTTTAAGTAAATATAAAATCGGGAAGAGAATATTAAGCAAATACTATTCAAGGAAACACTAGACAGATGCGAGATGATTACCTTATCTTTGCTACCGGCGCTGCCAACAACATAACAACCAAACAACTTTGCAAATTGGCCAACAAGCTGACCAACAGCTCCTGACGCCGCCGATATGAAAATAGTATCACATTTCTTAGGAAAGCACACCTTGAAAAACCCAACATAAGCCGTCATGCCTGGCATATCTAAAAAGTTTAGATTTATACAAATTAGACGAGTTTCAAGCTTTGCTGGAACTTAAGAGTAGGAGTGTAATGCTATGGCAAAATCTCAAATGATCCAATTTAATTGATTGAAGGTGATGCCCCTAACAAATGGATGAGAAGTAATGAATTTATACACTCTTCTCGACACGAAAGATAGCTTGGCAGGGCTCTATTGTTCAAATAATTCAACATGACCTACTAATATGATGAAAGAAGTACTCATCTATTGAGTATAAAAGAGCAAATGATGGCATGCACAATCTCATTACTTCACGAACAAGCACTAGCTATACATTATTCAAGTAAAAAATAGATGAACAAACCCATTTTACTATAATAAGATGGTTCAAAAGCACATCATCTCACTGATCCCAACCATTATACAAATAGCCATATAAGACAAATCAAAAAGATACATCCACAACCCTACTTTATTGATGACATCATCAACGAAAAGAACAAATTGATCAACACCACTTCACTGAACCCATTATCACAAAAGATACTACCACAACATGTCAAAACTAAACATTCCCAAATGTTGTCACTTTTGTCTCTTCGAATAACTTCTAACGCTTGTGCTGTTGACATTAGTAGGAGGATCCATACTAATAGAGCCACTAGCACTGGCACTTGCATTTTTACTTGTACGTCTCTAAACTTGCAAAAAGTATATTCTTTTAAAATATTATTAACGAAACATGCATGACATAATAGAAATGGAAGTACTAACCAGAATTTTTTGTCTTGAAAATTGTGTTTGCGAAGATATAGACCTAGTCTTCATAATTGGACAAGTTGAACTATTTTGTCCTGTCTTCAAGCAAGTTCAACATGTCATCTTCATTCCTATCCTCAACATCCTAGTTCCACTTGCCACCTCACGTTTCTCTCTTGATCTTTTCTATTTACGTCTATCGCGCTTCACCTAGCTTGGAAGTGGTTCAAGCGGCTCCCCATGAGTCTTTTTCCAAAATCTCTCTCCTCAAATTGGTATCATCATGTTTTCATATGCAGCTAGAACTTGGCCTTCTTATAACATTCATCAACATATTTATATGCATCCTCTTGCGTATGATTTATCGTAGAAATAGCATGAGGACAAGGGATGCCAGTAAGTTGTCATTTTCTATAAGAGCAATCTCTCTTGAATACATCCACTACATATTTGTCACCCTTATCCATTACCTCAAATTCAACATCACCATTCCATATCACCTAACAGTATGTTACACCAACTCTATTTTCTTCTAGTTTTCTTACAATTCTTGGACCACTATCTCTTTTTCACTTAGCACATGCATCCCTCTATGTATGCATCCTCGTCATTATCATTATCCGCATTTCTTCCAACATACTATATATGGACTTACACCTAGTATGTATAATTTTTCTATTAAATGTCTCGCATAAGTTATTGTCAACAATGTCACATTTCACATTAGTATTGAAGAAAGCCTTACACTAGTGCATTGGCTCTGTTTGCACCAAGTCATGATATGCACATGGACTAATTTTATTCAATGCCGGAGAGTGTTCATCATACTCCATCCTAGTATTGATCTTAGCACACTGCCAAAATAGTCTTTGCATTTGTATTCCCTTATGTTTCTTACCCTAATTAGCATATATGTGTCTAGCACACATCCTATGCTCAGCTACAAGCAGCAAATCAGCCACAGCTCCTATAAAGCCCTGCAAAAGATGATTGCAATGTAAAACATATCTTATAAATGTGACTATTTAAGAAGTATAACAAATAAAAATTAAATAAAGAACTTACCTTTGTTTATCGCTAATTATGACCCAACCCTGTCCATATGTGTCAAAAATATTAAGATCATACATCAAATTTCTTAAGAACCACGTCCAGGTGTTGCTATTCTCAACTTTGACAACCGCCTAAGCAATTGGGAACATATGATCATTTGCATCCCTTCCAATAGCACATAAGATATGATCTTGACAAATTCCTTTCAAGAAACAACTATCTAACCCCACAACTTGCCTACATCCACTAAGGAACCCTTTCTTACAAGCAACAAAACAAATGTACATTCTTTCAAACAATGCCTTAGAGTGCATATCTAGTTTTTCAACATTCAATGTAATAGTACTCCTAGGATTTTTCTCCTTAAGCTCCTCCGCTTATTTCCACAATTTTGCATATTCCTTCTTATAGTTTCCCATCAACACTTTATAAGCAAACAACTTAGCCTTCGTACATTGAGCTATGCTTACATCTAAACCCAACTGTTCCTTGATTAATTCCTTGAAAGAATATTTTTAATAGTTGGCATTGCTTTTATTGTAGGAAGATAATGATTTCCCAACCAAGAACTTGTCACCCTGCTATTTTTGAAGCAAATGCTACAAGTATGCTTTGAATGTAAGGTCTTGACATGAAATGATCCAGTACGAGCATCAACAAAGCTAGAAATCTTCCAAGGACAACTCTCATTAACACATTTTGCTCTATCAAACTTCTTATCATTCTTTGTAAATTTTATCTCTCTACGTTCAGTCACTAAGTACTTTTTTAAAGTATCTTTGAATTGACTACTACTATCAAATGTCATAGCCACAGTAAACACAAGCACGTCACAATTAGGATCATATTTTGAAAACCTACTTCTCTTTCTAGTATAATCGTCATCTTCTCCCTCTACATCAGACCCCAAACTATCATAGGCATTTGGTTCATAATACTCTATCTTGTAACCAGCTTCAACATCAACTGCACTATTCACATCTAATGGTTGAGATTATACCAATGATGCAGATGGTTCCCCTATAATCAGATCCTTTGTGGCCCTACCATGAAACTCAATTATATTCTTCCTTGCTTCTAGAAGCTCTTCATTATCAATATCATTATCATTAGTCCAAAATCTTACATTGCCAAGAAAATATGTCTCATCATAATTGTTGTCATCTGGAATATCCCCCTCTACGTTAATATAATTACCTTCATCAACTAAGTCATTAGGATCTAAGTCATCCTCATGCTCAATAACTGTCTCATTAGCTAAACCAATATCATTGTGAGCACCCACACTAACCCCCTAACCAACACCCTCACTTGGACTAGTACCCTTACCCTCACCCACACCCTCACGACCCCCTTAACCAACACCCTCACTTAGGCAAACATCCTCACCCTCACCACCCCCGTGACCAAAACCCTCACTTGGACTAGCACTCTCACCCTCGCCCACACCCACACTCACACCGGTCCCTTGACCATCACCCTCAACTGCCTCATCGATTGCAAAATTTTCTCCATATATCTCAATTAACCCACGATGCAAATAACAAAAAGGTAAATCAACGACACTGCTCTCATTCCATATATATCTCAACCCATCTTTTAGAGACTTTCCAGGAAACTTAAAATAATTTTTTTCAAATTTACAATTTACCACATTCTCAATATCTCTAATGAAGCTTTCATAGCTCCCTGAACCGATATCAATTTTTACCAAATCAATCTTACCCCCAACATATTCAAGCATTGGGCGACGGTAAAAATCTCCACCATGGAAAAAAGCAAGCCCGTGCCGACTTGTCGCTCATCTCGACCCTACACAAAAGAACGCAATATATGTTGTACAAAGCCACATAATGGAGATTTTAACATGAATGGCAAAAGTGCTACAAAAATATAAAGAGTTTGACTTGAGCATAAGGGCAAAATCCTTTCTGTCTCATAATTACAAGTGAAATTTATCTCTAATTTACGAGAATTAACTAGGTCAATTAATATCTAGTACCTATGATACGAGAGTTCAAGGTGAATAGTGGCGCATAATAAGTTTACTTTCAAGTTAGATATTTGGTTTGTATAGCTACTTGAAGTCGGTGCCAAAAATCTTAGAGTTGATAAAAGAAATTTTTCTCCCATAATATATGTGATCTTGTTTTTTCTGCAACTAATGAAGGAGAAAAAAGATCATGATGCTAGGTTCTTTGTATATAGATAGGAGCATTAGAGCATCTCATGCATTTATTTGGTTCTTCTAGCAAGTCAATGTATTACAAGCAGCATGGCTCACAAGGCTTTAATTTTAGAATGTTACTTCATATTATCTCAACTATTTCCTACCGTCACTTCCATGGATATTGTTGGTTTTCTCTCTTGTCTTTTGGCTTTTCAGGATATTTGACAATAGTTTTATTGTTTAGGCGGCTGAATACTTCTATGCTTAAATTTTGAAGTTAATTTGCTCAACATCGATCATCTACTTTCAGTTTTTAACCAAACAGTTGGTTTGTTCATCGCACGCGAAGAAATAAGATAATTTAGGAACACGACAAAGACAAACACAAAGACAAAACATAGTTTAGGACCACGGCAATATACCATTTGATAGATTTTGATCGACTTCACAACCACCCACCACATAGCTCACCACTTGCCGACAACACAATCAAATTGGGACCACCTCACTTGCTTGTGTTTGTTGTGGATAGACAAATCGGGTCAAGTTGTGGGTGAATCGAGTCTTTGGGTGTTCGGGTGTTCGGGTCTTCTCAATTCAAGCGAGTAACGACGAACGAATTGGGTCAAATTGTGGCCGAATCGGGTCTTTGGGTCTTCAAGTCTTCTCAATTCGGGCGAGAAGCAACGAACAATGGCGTCGGCCAAAAGGGGGCTTGATTGACGAAGGATATTGATGGAAGAACGACTTGGGTTGAGGAAATCGCAAGACGAGATCAAATCAACTAAAAATTTGCATGAATTTTAGAGGAGATCTCACTAGGGTTTTTTAGATTATTTTGGGAAGAAGCAAGGAGCAATCACACGACTCCTATAGCCAACCGCATGCCCTTTTCTTTTCACGCCCTTTTCTCTTCTGCCTTTTGTTCTTGGCTTTTATTTTTTTTAAAGCAAAACGGTGACGTTTTGCTCTCCAATGCCATGTCAGTGCCAGCAACGCCGACCGGCGCTAACTAGGATGCCACATCAAACTTTTCCGACTATGCATGGCGAGATGGACTAAACTAGAACAAAAGCAAAAGTTTTAGGATTAAATTGGCAAAAGAAAAAAGTTTTGGACTGAATTAGCACAAGTACAATAGGTTTATGACTTTTTTGGTAATTTTCTCCAATTGAGAAAGTTGTGTTGGTGAAGCCCTCGATGTTGTCCAAGGGACCCTTGGAACCTCAGATGGGTCATCATCCTTCACTTTCTCCAAGATCGATTCAATATTCTCTTTGACATGCTCTTCGGCATAGTAAGCCCACCTGCTATCAAAGTAGGAACTGTACGGGAATTCCACCTAATGGAGAATTGGCATAGTAATCCTTGAATATGACAAAACAATGTGGCACAATATTGAGGAGAATAGATGTTAAAGCCTTGAAGAGGGAGGTCGATAGGACATGTGATGCCTTTTTCCATCGAAACATGCCTCAGTCGATGAAGTATATTTTACTGCAATTGATTCTTTAGCTTTTTTAAAATTGAGACTGGTCTTGTGATGATTTTGAATGGGAACCATATCAATGGAGCACAAGGGACATAAACACTTCGATGAAACTGAATGACATAAAAAGTTCTGTCAAAATTTAATCGATAACAAAGTGCAATGACAAATATACAACGTCAATATTAATCGCCTGATAACTAAAACTATGATTATAGGACAAAAATTGAAAGATATATAAATTGCAAAATAATAAACTGATAAGGGATTTTTTTTTTTTTAAAGAAACAAATAGTCTGCCAATATATCCTCTAAAACTCCTCATAACTTCGATTTTCAGTCTCGCAAAATAGCATCCTCACATCTCCTCAATAGTCAAACACATGTCAACGAGACTGGTATCAAAAGAATGAAGTGAACTCTATCAAAAGTAGCACAAGCAGAACGCACTTACCTTTCAATAAATGAGTTTTTGACCTGCTATTCAATGGAAAAATCGAAAGCGCAAGGGGCCACTACCCAATAAACCATTCTCGGCTCGCTGTCCGGTGGACTCGGGCCTCTAGGAAGTAAACGAACCGGCGGGGGCGGGGGCGGGGGCATAGCGGCAGACTTATTGGGTGTGCTGGCACCTGGCACCGATTTTCCCTATTATTTTTTTTTTTTTCAAACAAGCATGTACTTTCTTTATGTATTTGTAATCCTTCTTTGAGTGCTTGTTTCTCTTCCCTTCAATTGACCTGATTTCCGTGCTTACATAAAGTTTTTGACCTAGATTTTCCGAAAAAGTGTTGGGACCATAGAATTCCGCAAATTTGGTCGAAATGGATGATGGTGACAAAAGGTCACGATACCTTCCTTGTTGAAACTCCAATCAATCCGATTCTTAAGATGGTAGAAATCTCGGTGGCTAGATGTACGTGAATTCATCACTTTATCTAGGAGAAAAATAATTTTCTCGACCCCTTCAAGATTAAACAATTATAGTAAAAAGAATCACGATATCCATGATCCGCTTCATATGACTTGGGCCGACTTAAGACTTTTTGGAAAGTTCTTGTGCAGCAAGGCTGAACTATCCCGATAAATCATAATTTCAATGAAGTTCATTATTTGTCGAAATTTATTCAAACTTCCAGGAAAAAAAAAAGATAAAAGAAATTAGGTTTCTAGGATCACAACCGCAAAAAGAGACGTCCTTGCGTCCGTTCATAAAGTCCTCGAACTTATTCAGAGCGAACACTCAAGAATGAAAAAGTAATTGTAGGCGACCGTGAGCCTACGACAGTGCCTTGGTGTTATGGTATATGTATGCTTTCATCCTATACTTGATGAGGAAGAGAAAAGTGACCAGGTTCCCATTTTTTATGCGTGTTTGCTGGGGATGTTTGCATATTAACTAGGGAATATTAAGTATAGAGTTACTCCTGGATGAAATTAAGGAAATTTGTAGAAAATAAAGAGAGCTCCCGAAAGCCACTTTTCACAAGGCCTAATCCCCTTAACAAAAATCTTAACTTTTAGTCTAATTTCAATTTTATCCAGAACTTTTTTTTAACAAAAAAAACTCAATTTTAAGTTTAGTCCAAATTTATCTCATTTTTTTTTCTCTGTAAAAAACCCTTAACTTTAGATTTAATCTTAAATTTATCCCAACCTTTTGTTTTGTCTAAAAAAAAAAAGATAATAACTTTAACCGGGTCCCAAATTAAACCCACATTAGCCCTCCGTCCAAAATTCGCTGCTTGTCATCTCTAATTTTCCTAATTTTTATATCAAAGAACAGTTCGTTTTGGGGATAATTTTTCACCTCACCTTAGTAATGTGGATTTATTTTCGACATGGAAATGCCACAACAAATCACTAATGTCGATTTTTGGACAAAGGGTTAAACAAAGGTAGATTGAGACTCAATAAAAAGCTGGTGATTTCTTTCTAGACAAAAAAAAAAAAAAAAAAGTACATGGTAGAATCATGATATCATACCTAAAATATTAACATTTTTTTTATAAGACAAAAAAAGTTCGAAACAAGATTGTGACAGGACTTAGAGCTGAGGGTGTAAATCAGGCCCTTTCCATAGCCACAGAAGCTCTTTCATGAACTTTTACTAATCATAATGGCTACCATTAGATTAGTCTGTCATTTACATAGGCAATGGTGGAAGAATCGACTCACACCTAAATAAAAATCACTGATCGGTCCAATTAGCCCAAGCCGCTTATGTCAAGGTCTTGGGCCAACCGTCCGGCCCAACTCCTTTATTGAAGCTAGCCTGCCATTAAAAATAAATAAAATAAAGAGAGTTGGCAATTCGAGTTGTGTTCCTATGACATAGATTTAAAGAGTGATTTATTAAATGGATTGGCTCGAATATAACCCTTTAAATATATCCATAAATCCAACTCGAACATATCTTGATTTTCAAATGGGTAGTCCGGACGCTGTCTTAAGTAAAGCGCTTTATTCAATGAGTCTGATTTTTGTCGATAACAAAAATATGTTTTCCGAGATCTAAATGGCTTTTGTGGCTTCCCTCATAAAATTATGTTATTAATGAGTTTACGTCATATTTTAAATGTAATGAAGTAACATAGAAAATTACTGATAAAATTATGGACTTTTAACCTCTTTTTTTCTTGCTTAATCTCTTTTTTTTCTTGCTTAATTTATATAGAAAAAGTTTACAACTATAGTACTACCTCACAAAAGTATAAAGATGGCTAATGTCAATATTCGGTATACTATTGCAATTGGTTCAGAGAATAGGTTAGTATTTGGCTAGACACTTTTAATTATAATAATTGGACGGGTCAATTTCAGATTTTAAAAAATTAACATTTTAAAATGATCCTTTTTTATCAATCAAGTCAAGTAAGTTCACAAAATTACTATATCGACGTGATTGATATAAAATCTTAATTTGCTAATTTTCGGGTCACTTATGTGCTACGAATTCATGGTCATTGAAAATCGCTAGACTTGCGATAAACCCTAATTTCCAATCAATTATATATATATATATATATATATATAAAGTTCAAATATAAAATAATTACTTATAAAAAGAATCAGTTATATATAAAAATAAAAAATTTTACATATCAAAAAAGTTGTAATTTTTCTGCGCTATATATTCTCTTCCTTATTTATGGGCTGGGCCAAACAGTCAGCTAGGGTTTCTCACGCTCCCACCCCCCACCACCACCACCATATAAAAGCGCCTCATCGCCGCGGCTCCCTCTCGCCGGCTGCAGAAAGAAAGGAAGAAAGGAGAAACCCTTCCAGCCGCAAGAAAGAGAGAAGCTCCGCCGAGGCGCCGCCGCGAAGATGGTGAAGTTCCTGAAGCCCGGGAAGGCCGTGATCGTGCTCCAGGGCCGGTACGCCGGCCGGAAGGCCGTCATCATCCGGAACTTCGACGACGGCACGCGGGACCGCCCCTACGGCCACTGCCTCGTCGCCGGGATCAAGAAGTACCCGAGCAAGGTCATCAAGAAGGACTCGGCCAAGAAGACGGCCAAGAAGTCGCGGGTGAAGACGTTCGTGAAGCTCGTCAACTACCGGCACCTGATGCCCACCCGCTACACCCTCGACGTCGACCTCAAGGACGTCATCAACCCGGACTGCCTCCAGAGCAAGGACAAGAAGGTCACCGCCGCCAAGGAGACCAAGAAGAGGCTCGAGGAGAGGTTCAAGACGGGCAAGAACAGGTGGTTCTTCACCAAGCTCAGGTTCTGATTTCGAGAAATGGGTGTCTGTGTTAGGGGCAAGATTTCGAGTTTCATCCTTTTGTCTTTTTTTACTATATATGGATTGAGCGAATTGGTGGACCTGGATTGGATTGTAGTGGTTTATTTTGGAGCTTGACCGTCTCTTTCGATTTTGGATATGCTGTTACTATTAGTGTTCTTGGGTTTTGGATCTGCTGCGGATTTGACAGAGTATTTCCTGCGTTTGAGTGCTCGGAAAAGAGTGCACTAGATGCGTGCGTTGCTGATGCATTCTGCAGTTAGATCGTGTGCCATTGAATTGATGTTGTCTCGCGGCTTGTTAGGTGGGCTACTTCGAAGCTTCTGGCATTTGCTGTGCTGGTTTATTGGATTGCTTTCGCACTCTTAGCTGTTTCATTCAGCCGCATCGGGTTAGGGTTCGCACCTTTGTTGGTTGCGTTTGAAAGCAGTAGTTAAAGAAAGGAAGTGTTGAATAGTGAATAGGGGCGAGTTGTTTGTTTCTTGACTCTGCTTTCATATGACTAGTTGGCCCTTAGGAATTGCAGAGTCTTAAGCGTTCGATTCTAGAGAAAAGTCGGCTTTTGCCTTATCCAATTCTGAATCTTGGTTTGTGCCTGCGATGGAGGAAGTTCAAGGCAACTTTAGATGAAACTAATGAAGTCGTTGGTAGTTTATTGGTTGCGGCGAAACTATCTTTGTGCATCGGTCCTTAATTATTGTCAGGTCGAAATATTCTCCATTGCTACGATTATTGTTCTAACTAGGATATTGTACATCGTCATTATGATTTTGTCTTGGGCTTTAGTCTTTGGTCGTTGCAGTTTGAGATCTCTTTCCCTGCCGGTTTGGAACTTGATAACAGAATCGGGCTGCAAGTGACTAGTCCCATTGCATGATTGTTTTTGCATCCCTTCATGCGTGCTGTCATGCTATATCAAGGCATATATACAACATTACATAGCGATGTCTCAAACATATACGTCTCTGGGGGATTTCCTCTTTGGTCTCCCCCCCCCCAATAATAATAAAAAAAAAAACACCCCTGT
Source organism: Eucalyptus curtisii (assembly GCA_017140595.1). Lineage (NCBI taxonomy): Eukaryota > Viridiplantae > Streptophyta > Magnoliopsida > Myrtales > Myrtaceae > Eucalyptus > Eucalyptus curtisii. The sequence continues at coordinate 16,658,305 of CM029497.1, forward strand.
TCTTTTTCCTTGTGTCTGCTGTTGCACTCTTGCAATAAGAATGACAATAATCCAAGCTTAAGCGGAGTCAATTCGGTAGTTGATTGGTAAGTATGAACTCTGATACAGGCTCATTCAGTTTGCTTTATCCCGAGTAGTAACCCTTTATCTGTAAGGACAAGTTCACCAGGAAGATAGGTTTTAGTCTCTGGTATCCTTTAAGTGCTGGGGGCATTTGTCAGTCGATCAAGTTGCTGTGACAAGTTTTGATTGATCCTTTCTTGCTCCCTCATAATTCTAGCTTAACTACATCTCTCTTAAGTTCTCCTTCCGTTTGCTTTGGCATTGTGAAAGAGAGAAAAAGTTAAATGTCCTTTACCAGTATCAAAGTGGCCATAAGCATTTCAATCCTCAAAGTTCAGAACTTTTAATGTCTATCGGTCAAGAGAACGAAGACACATCTTAAATCGGTATGAGACGGTCTAATAGAGTTTCTGGTAAGTATAGTAACCAACTTGTCTTTCTTAGACGTGTAGTCGTAGTCACCCTTTAACTTCTCTTTGTACCAACAATTCCAGTTCAACAATTGCCCAATGCGGACTTTAATGAATAGACGTCTAAGAATCTGAATTTGTGGCAGGCTGAGCATGACTGACAAATCTTTGAACTGGATGTAGCAATGCTGCATGTAACGAGATGAAGTTCATGGCATGTTTGAATCATTTCGTCAGTTTCGAATTCCAAGCAACCCTATAGATAGATTAACCAGTGATTCTCGTTCGTCAAGTTCTTCAGTAGGCTCATGATTCTCATCCAAAAGATTTTGATAAGCTCCTCTTTCCGACTTACTTTTGCACAGGTGTAGCCTTTCGTGGTTATTTGACCACAATTACGTTGGAATTAATTTTAAAGCAAATCAAATGAAATTATAGGACGTAAACAAATCATATCTGGACACCCACAATCCGACAGATTGTCATTTGTATCTGGAAAGGCATGAATTACAAGGCACAAACACAAAACGAAATAGAAATGTCTCCGGACACATGTTTCATGTGTCTAGACACATTCTACTTGCTTCAACTAGAATGCTTAACGGGTTCTATATGGTCTTAAAATATAATTTTCACCAAACCAAGGTGCCGTCGAAATTGGCTCGGCTCGGTTAATCAACGTTATATTCAAAAGGTCTTCCACGGTCAAACATAATAAACTTAGGATTTTGTTGGGTTCAGTCCCATTTAACAGTTCACGCTCATTTACTCGATTCCAATTGCTGCCAGATAACACAACTGATCAAGGGCTCCTCTTTAGGACCTTCATACAATCTCCAGTCTCCACTGCGCTCTCTTTCAAAGCAATTGTTTCCTTCTTTTCTTCTTTTTGTTTGGCCCTAGTTCTTCTTACCCAATAAAACCCTAACAATATCTCGGATCTATATCCAAACCCCCCTTTTGAGATTCAATTCAAGCATTATTTAACTTTTCTCTCATCGTCATCATTGTTGAAGCTTATCTAGCAATTTCCTTTGCTTGTCGTCGATCTTCCAATGCTGTCAGCCTCAGGAATAGTCCTCATTGCCTCACGAGTCACAAAAGGAAGGTCCCTTCGCCACTTACAGCTAAATTTATGGAATTTAGGGGGGGGGGGGGGGGGGGCAAAAAAAAAAAAAAAAAAAACAGAGAAAGAAAGAAGAAACAAAATGCATGTATTTCTGATATGAACCTTTGCAGTAACATCAGATTATATAATTATCAAAGTTTTGTATTACAAGGAAAAACCAAACCTCATCCGAAACAATTTCTCCTCCAAATCCTTTAAGCTCTAATCTATGCTATAAGGGGAATACAATATGAAGGGCAAAAAGGTAATTAAAAGACGGGCTTACTTTAAGGATCTAGATTCTAGTCTTAGGACTCAAAGGATACATGTATACGAGCCTAGGCTTACTCTAAGGATCTAGATTCTAGTCTTAGGACTCAAGGACACATTATATGAGCCTATAGAACATTTATACCATTCAAGTAAGGTGAGTCGCTAGATGGCATGATGGTTCATGCTACTGTGAGGCAAATGCAGGTGAACGACCAAGGTGAAGTGACATGTAACGTTTGGAAAGTTCAGGACATAAACTGAAACTTTTAAAAGGAAAGGGTTAGAGTGAGATGAGAGTTAGAAAAAGGTTAAAAGGTCATTCATGATTGGGAAGAGAGATCAAAACAAAGCTTTCAATCTAATCCAAGTCACGGTGCAGCGAAAGCATTCCATTCAAATATTGCTTCCTCACTGTCCTGTACTTCTCCAGCAGCAACCTGTACCTAGGAACTACATCCTCCAACGACACTTGCTCACAGAACTCAGATTTCACCAATAAAAATGCTGCTTCTAGTGTTTCCTTTCCCTCAGGATGTGAACCATATAAGTGCTTTGCATCTACGTCAAATACGTAATACTCGTACCTTACGTTGGCTTCTTCTTCTTTGTGGTTGAAACTTTCAAGCCATCTTATTCTCCTAAACGGATCTTCCTCCTTCTGAATCGACCTCTCCAAACTCTGCAGTGTCTCCATGAACTTAGATGACTCATTAATCTTATCAATTAGATATCTAAAAGTGGCAACCTGGCTTTGATAAAGCCAGTGGTTGGTGTCCCTTGAAAAACATATTGAATTAACTAAGCAAGCTTTGCGAAACATTGGATCAACATCACCAAGTAACATGATCATAAAGTGCAAAAGCCTCATGCAAGCTGTGTACGAAGTCCCAGTCATCGAATCAGAAGATACATGTTGCTTCAAGTCCTGAAACCACCAATGCAAGGCAATGTGAATAAATCCCTCCCACCTGCGTCGAAGTGAAGCTGTTAATTGGATGTCAAAAATCTTCACCTACAAGTATATTTTGAAGACCCCATTTACCATTCACCAACAAAAGACAAGGATTTCACGTCAACTTAAACACATTAGTTCGTCCATTGGATTATTCATTATGTGATATGGACTGACAAAGACTTCAAGACCTGACTTGTAACATAATTGAATGAACGACAACAGGCTAGGCCAACAAGGTGATATGCAGAAACTGTTTTTCAGGTTAGGAGAAGAGTTTATCAGTGCAGACTGCTAGAGGTCACCCTGAAGTTGTTTCATTATAAATTGATTTTCTCTTTTGATCCCTAATGCAGACAGATAGGACATGTTAAGAGCATAGTAATCATTTGCAATGTGTATTCGGACCTCTATCATCAAGTTAAGTGTCCCTCTCCTCATAAATCTCAAGTTATTGGAAAAGGAAGATATGATCTTTGCTGCAGATGCTTAGCGTAATAGCCACTTTAAAAATTAACAACCTATTAGAAAATGATAGGGCTCGTTAGTTAATTGACAGAATGTTATAAGTAATAATATCTTAAGGCAAAACATAGATTCTCTTCTCAACAAACAAGCAATACAATTTGGTAAATTAAGCGCTAACATGGTCGCTCACAATGCATGTCCAGAAGGACAACTTCACTGAAATTCAACACTTCATTAATGGCAAATGCAGATTTGATACCAAAGATAATCATGCAACAGAAGGAACAACAAGCTTGGAGAACACAGGCAAATGAATAATATCAAATTTACAAGATTGCATCAAGAGAATATCCTCATCCCTGCAAATATAAACACTGCATTCAATATTCACTCAATATTACCAGATAACTTTATCAACAGTTGTAATGCTTAACACAACATAGTATATCTTCCTGGAAAAAAATTTTGTTCTTTAAGTTACCAACCCAATGTTACATGGAAAGTCTTAAAAGTAAAATTGCTTACCATCGATAATGCATCTACACAATGTTATATCATCATTATTTCAAAGATGCAAATATCTTTGCAAAACAGGTTTCTCCATAACTCAAAAAAGAGCCATATTATTGGCGATTCATGGATAAGCTACCCATCAAACTAGACAAAGGCATAAGCAGGCTAAGACAAACATATTGGCAACATATGGTACTTACTCCATTGTGAATTTCAAAATCATGAAAGTTTTGGTTAAAATTTCAGAATGGCTTATGAAAAGAGTAATACACACTTTACATAATAACGATAAATGTAAGAGAAAAAGGATAAAAGGACTTCTCATTTAATTAAACAAAAAACCATACGAACAAGAACTTACTCAAATGGAGCTTCAACCTCAATGGCAAGTGTTAGGTGTAAGGAAAGACCAGCAGAATCTTTTTGTACATCATTGGTAGTATGAGCCTCGTGAACATAACCTCTGGGAATGTACAATATATCTCCTTCCTTTAGCAGAATTTGCGTGCATGCATCTGGTACAGTATCAACATTTGAACCTTGGGAGCCATTAAGAGGTTCATATAAACGAGGTAAAAGCTTATTCCTTGGAGAGGAAATTGTCCACTGTTTTGTTCCCATAAGTTGACACACAAGAACACAATGATCATCGTAGTGCCGTGCCAACCCCTGAGAATTGCGTGGTGTCAAGTAAAGATTGGCACCTACAGACGGTTGACCAAACAAAGATGCTAAGCCTTCAGTGATAGCAGCAATGGACTTAAAGCGGAACTCCATACCACGCATGGCCACTGTATAACCATCTTTGTAGGCTTCATCACATCTGAATATATCATCAAAGCCAAGCACATGAGGAGACTGGGTGCAAGAACTCAAGCTCTCGAGGAAAAGATGTTTCTCAGTAGTGGAAAGCCTCTCTGCTTTTAGTACCCTTATATCCTGCTGGTAGATTATGGGCATACCCAAGCTATCTCTCTCGTTTTTTAGGAAATTGAAGATGTCCAATTCATCAGAAGCAATAGGTGGGCAGGAGACTGCACAATGGAGGACAGAAGAGAGAAGATGGTGAACAACATCTTTAGGATTAATGCAATTCAAAAAAGAGTTAAATATATTCTCCTCATCCACAGCCCTTGAGGTCCTGCTTATAAGAAAAGGTGATACTTCCCAATAGCCTGCTATAAAATCTTCGAAACTTGACTGTGTTAACCCAAAAATGCTTCTTCTGATTTGATCGATTGGCAGAAAAGTGCTACATTGGAATCTGATAGAAAGTCTGAAAATGCACTCTGCCAGATTGTTCACCCTCATATTGCTCAACAAGTCTTTTTGCTGGCTGCACACCATAGAGTTGTATATTCGAGGATGCAGTTTAGTCCACAGCTCTTTCAAAAGGAAGAAGAAACTTTCAGAGAGCTCAGATGGAACTCTTTCCAATTGCTTGATATTGCAGGAGTTAACAAGTACAATAACAGCGTCGAGAAGTGAAACAGGAAGTTTATGCTCCTTTGCAGCTGTAATGTGACTCCTATCGAATCCATTGTCCACTGGGGATAATGCGACAGAATCCACAAAACATTTGGCCACCTGAAGATAACAAACCCTAGAGGACATGATGAGTCAAGCTGATGATAGACAAGGACATCGGCAATTAAATGTGTATTGAGTTAGAATAAGCCTACATTAGCTATTAAATTCAAACAAGAAACTAAATTATGCCATGTAAGAAGAACAATTCTCAGCCATATTCGACTAAACAGCTAAAGTAACAACAGTACCAAAACTTCTCCCCAGCTTTGCCATATTATATCTACAAGTTCTTGAGTCAACCACAAGAGTTTTTTCATATATTCAAGTGACAGGTTGTAAGAACAGCAAACAAGATGGGAGATTGTAATTTGATGGATGGATATATCACATAAGTGTGTCCCCCACAAAGCCCATGCACGGATCATTTAAACCAGTTCATAATTAATTGATTCAAAATAAAATGAGGAGCTTTTTCAATCCATGTAGAACATACATTATTATAACTGCACATAACATGCTCACATATACAAACAATAAGCCACTTGCAGGCAAATGTGCATAGTTAGCTACAGCTTGATGAAAGAGTGTCATAAGTCTGAAACCTCAAGCCAACAAGGAAGGAAGAAAACACGTACATGGAAAAGTGAATGTAAGTACACATCCAAGAACTTGTCAACAATAGACTATGTCTAAAAAATGGGCTTGCCTTTCTCATCCTACATTACCTCTCAATCAAAGGAAACATGCCAATATAGCAACATGCATAAAAACCATCAATAGACTTCATGCATCGTGTAATTATCCATATGTCATAACTTCCCATGAAATTTACTTAAAAAGCCATTTCAAAGAAGCATCCGATGAGTTTGACAATAGGGCCCAGGTCATTAATGACCAACGGTTTATTTGCTTAATATCATAAAGAAGAGAAGTTAGCAGTAGTCGACATCTGAAGCTTGATCAGAGGATAGATAATAGTGTACCTATGCATCTCAACCAGTGAAAGCTTGACCAGATGAATCATTTTAAACAAGGATAAAGAGATCTTACTCATTTATCTCATGCATAAGCAGACTACACAATATCTAGAATAAAGCAACAAGGAAATTGTCCTGTTACATTAATTCTATCACATCAGTTATGACAACCATATTCCATCAGTGCATCTTAGAAAACACAGAGATGTAGCATAGTAGCAATTGTTGAGTTAGTACGTCATCCTAGATTTGATGCACCCAGGCCTCCATTATGATTAAGCTCTGTGAATTGCATTTTCTTTGTTTTGCCGCTGTCGAGTCATGAATGAGCAACTACCATAACCAAGACATGCAGTGATAGCCAAAAACATTGAAATGATGCTGTATGAGCTAGCAGCGTTGGTTGCCATAATAAAGTTTATCTAACGTCTGGTCAAAAAAACTCCAAAAGCCCTAAATCAATATAAGCATCTCGTGAGACATTCATCCTCTCAATGAAGCACGAAAAAACTCATTTTCGAATGGAAAAAAACCCATAAAAACCACCCAAAATCCACATTTCCTCCACAAACAAATGATCAGTTGCATAGTCTAATGGTACAATCATGCTTCTTAACAAACATACAACTAAAGAGGTAGAACAGAGGAGAGAAATAAAAGAGGAAAAACTCACATGAGAGTCTCCAAAGCAGAATGCTCAAGAAGCCTCTGGCGGCCGACCAAACTAGTCGACAAATCCGAAACGGCACGGCACGCACTCAATTTGACTCTCCTTTTCGAACTCCTCAAAGCCGATACCAGGCTTTCCAAAATTTCTGCGTCCGAGGCGATTCGTTGGTTCATATCGAACGAACAGAGCGAAGCCATTCCTACAACCTTAGCACAAAGACAGGCGATATCTGGATTGCTGTCAAGCACATTCAACCAAACGTCAAGCATATATATCCATGTCAAGTTACCCTTACAGATAACCTCGCAGAGTGATAATGTGTGCTTGAGAAAGAGAGAGAGAGAGAGAGAGAGAGAGAGAGAGCTCACTTGGATTTGAGCAGTACAGGAAGCACGGAGAAGAGGGCAGCGAGGGGTATCTGGCGAAAGCTCGGAACTGGGTCGTCCGATTTCGAGAGAAAAGAGAGAACTTTCCGCAAGCATCGCATGACCAACGACGAGGAAGGAAGAGGGTCGGAGCGGCCTCGGCCTCCCGCGTTGATCTTGGAGACGGCAGCTAGAAGCAGACACAGAGCGGTGTCTGCATCGGCCGATCCGAGCGGAGCGGAGCGAGATAATTCGGAGTCCCTTCTCCTTCTCCTCTTTCTCTTTCTTTGCTGGGTCTCCTCCATATTTTCTCTGCACCGATGGGAAGCTCCTTCAAGCAGGGACTTCCGTTCGCCTGCGCAATCTCAGTCCTCCGAGGCTTTAAAGTGATAACAATTTACAAACGGAGAGAATTATATAAATTAAACTTTAATTTATTATGCATGCGTTTTTAAACTTTTGATTTGTGTGATATAACCCTTATATATTAGCTCAATATGCAATATTGTTGCTTAACATTTAATTGATTTATAAATTATATTAAACAAATTAAAAGTTTAGAATCGATATTATAATTAAATCGGAGTTAAGCGATTATATTAAAAAAATTAAAAATTCATGAACGATATATATATATATATATTAAATTTAAATTTATTGGTTATTCGTGTCATTTTTTCATTTTTAAAAAAGTTATCTCAAATAAAAACTTAAGGTGATCTAAGAGATCCAATGTCATGATCAAGGGTACTTTCGTCGAAAATAATCACTGTTCTCTCTCTCCATTCTCGGCCAACTTAATCTCTTTTTATTTTTATTTTTACAGAAGAACTTCGTCATCTTCCTCCCCCTCTATCCCTGGATATTGATTTTTCCCTTTGTTTCTTTCAGCGCCATATGCACACAAAAGAGCTTCTTCTCGTTCCCTTCCCATTTTCCTCTCCTTGACGGACGCCCCTTCTCTTTTTTCTTACTGGAGCTGACGCAAACCAGCAAGCTCTCTCACGCCCCGAACCCCGAGTATGCGAATATCCCTTGGTGGTCGATTAAAAATGTGATGTCCCTGAATGCGTCGCTGACCCATTCTTTTTATTTTTCAATTATACGTATGCGGAAGCGACTTAAATAAACATCCAGTCAACCAACATAAATATGGATAGTAAAACACAACAACGATTTTCCAAAAACAACGATTCATTTATCAACTGGTTAACCCAAGAAGTTTAATATATATAGGCCTACAACAAAAAGAAACTCCTATGTGACCTATAAGCAAAAAGGGTTAGAAGGTCAGGGTTAACTTCCAGCTGCACAAGCCCCAAACACCTGCCTTAGTATCTAGGCTCAAAGTCGGGCACGTAGTCAGGTGGGTACGGCTCCCCAGGCCCATCCGGATCGGAATCTGGTTTTACAATGACACCATCAGGAATGTCGATATCCATGGGGTCACCTATTAGCCCTCCCACGTTTCCGACGAGCGGTCCACCAAAACCATGAAGCGGACCCACCCGATCACCGTTCGCCTCCCTAATAAACCACGCTTCGAAGTTGTGGGGCACCACATATACAAACCCCTCGTCTACCCATAGTAGCATAACCACCAGCTCGCGAGTACAGTCGGTCCCAGGGATAGGATATAGAGTAGTCTCCACGTCCATGTCTCAAGGGACCCCAAAACGTATAGGGCGACACTTCATACTACGGACCTGAAAATATTTGACAATGACGGGGTGAGATATAATCTCAGTGATTTAAATCCCTAAGTCTTGATTAGGACGCGAATTCACCTCGAAGGCAACCTAAACACGCACTACACATAAACTCACCTCGCCTCGGCACACCCCTGCATATTAGCACATCTCGCACAGTAATAATAGCGTAATGTGCATAAATAACAATTAGAACACATACTAAAATTTCATGTGCATTGTCACCACACGTGTTCCAATTATTACGACCCCTCGGGCCACGGCCAACACAAGTGTCGGTGGTCTTCCGACATGATCGGGCATCGTCCCGCCCCATTGGGCACGGCATCATCTAGAACTCCCGCCTAAATGGCACTCCATAAAGGAGCTTCGGTCCGGCCTCAACCGCGACTTGACATCCGGACCCCTGCCGAGCATCCGATAATATCGGGCATCGCCCCCAAACTCCCGTTGGGTGACAGGTTCGATTAGATGACCACTCAAGCACACCATCAATCAAGCCAACTTTTATTGCCGTTATTTAACCACGATCACAATACTTCGTTTTCAAATAATAAACTTGGGCAATTTTTCATATTTAAAAATCCCGGTAAAATATTCGTACGTGGTCATGTATTCGAAATCAACCCGTCAAACTTAGCTCACTTCTATTTTAAAACTCCATTGTTTTATCTAGCACGTAAAATTTGGCGTCCAAACCCGACAACTCATATTTTTCTATTCAATTGCCTATAAAGCCGTCTTTTGTAAAAATAAGCGACACTTACCATAGAATAATCAATAACATGATATCGCATGTGCAAACAATTGAAATCACGCATAATCTCATCCAAGAAAACAAGCATAAAATTCTACTTAACAACTAATCCGTCATTAATTATACTAATCACTATTAATTAAATAAATCATGATTAATAAAGACTAAATTTAATTAATTAATCTAACCATGATTAATTAGACTAATCAAAATTATTTACAATAATCACAATTAAATTTAACCTAAACTATCCTTAATCGCAATTAAGAATAAATTAATATTAACTAAAACTAATCACCATTAGTATTAAACTAACCACCCCTAAACGCAATTAATGCCCTAATTAGAAAATTAACTTACTGGTTTTTGATAGCAGCAGGCTCACGGCGACGGGACGTGACGGCGTCGAGAGTGTGACGCTCGCGGCTCGAACGAGGGCTCGACGGTGGTAGTGGTGGCTCCTCAAGCTCACGGCCACCTAGGGTGGCTCGGCTTGATGGTGGTCTCGGGGTGACTCGGGCGGACGTTGGTGGTGATGGCAAAGCAATGGCGGCACGGATGGTGTGAGCGGACGGCGGCTTTATGGCGGTGATGGTGGTGCGGCGAAGGTGGTGGTGGAGGTGCTGGCGGTGGTGGAGGTGGTGATCGACGGTGGTGGTGGGATGATGGTGATGGACGGCAAGCTGAGGGAGTAAGAAAATAAAAGAAGAAGATGGTGAAAAAAATGAAGGAGATGGGCTGTCTACAGAGGAGGGAGAGAAAGTAGCGTAGGGGAGGGAGAGGAAGAAGAGAGAAGGAGAGAAGAAAAATAAAGAAAAATAAAAATGGATTTCTAAGATAATATCTCTAAATTCATCATCACATTCTATCTACTTGCCCCTAAAGTCTTCTAAGCCTATCCTTACCCCCAAATATCTTCTTAATTCTAATTCTTAAAAATAAACCTTTTGGGCATTTTGGCCTCTTCATCCGAATTTCTTTTCCCTTTTCTTCTTGTCCAATAATTTCCTTTTTTCCAAAAATTTCGGACTCATCAAAAATTCGACGAATGATGAGATGACATCCGAAACCCTCAAAGTTCGATACCTGAAATCGAATTAAATTTCATGGTTAAAATCGATCGAATGCGACTTTAGTACAACCTAATCTATCGGGTAGCTTTTAGGGGTTCTTGCATGTTTGACCCGTGGTTGATAATTTTCAACCCACGTTTGTGCATCTTCAAATCATAAACGATCATCGGTTGTCATGTAATCATGAGGGTTCAATTACATATCCTGAATATAATATCAATAGAAAATCGGTTTATTGTTGTTCCACGTGAATATCGTAATCATGCGGAACCACCCGCAATTTAACTACATACTTCTATCAAATCGGCTTATATCTATTCGTTAATTGATTTATAACAGTGTAGTATTGACCTTTGTCAATTATTATGGTCGAACGATCGATTTCTGATCAAATTATCTAGTTTGTCGCGTTTATAACCATTTACGGCATCATCTAATAGATTAGTTAACTAGTTAACTCGTGAGTGATCAATTCACAGTAAAATAACCATAAGCATGTCGATGAAATAACAATTTCATATATTCAAAATAGGGGTCCAATTTCAGGACGTCACAGGCTCTCTCTGCAAGATTTTAAACTTTCATTAGCTTCTTCATTTTGCTTGGTTGGGATACTATAGGGCAGGAGTGAACATAGTTCTAGAATAGAACATGAAATCAAAGAACTAGGCCAATTGAAACTTGTTTAATTCCAAGTTTCAAGATATATAGAGTAGGTTATGAGATTACAAAAATTGAGGAACCTTTTTCAACAGGTAGGTTTGAGGATTTAGGTAGATGTAACTTAAAATCTAAAACAAGTTTTTTTTGTGTTTTTCTTGGTCTATGTCTTCCCGCGATCCTGCGATATTTCATGACGTCGAATGATGAGTGTATAATTTGGAACTGCTAATTTGAATTTTCATTTTATAATTGAAACTTTTACTATGGTCATTAAATATAATTATTCATTACAATCGTTTAATTAATAATGCAAGTAGAACTTTAATAGAAAATGGAATCGATTAGGGTAGATTCCATATTCCAAAAATAATAAATATGTTCCAATAGGTAGGTTTCGGGTTTCAAATGAAAAATGTAAGGAACCTAAAATTGCTCACCCTTACCTCAGAGAGAACCAAACGAGAATGAGAATTTTCTCTCAAAAAATTACTGTTATTAGACGAAAATGCCTTTGACTACTTGCCAACCAATGAAAATTTGGGTAGCCAACGAGCTTAGCCTAGTAACAACCACTTCCCCTTGATCTCTCTTGAATTCCTTCGATCCAAATACACTCTTTTAGGTCCCACCTCCTATCTGTGGAGACGCGGACCCTAGAGTGCCATAACTTGGCACCAAGGGACACTTAAGTGCCATAATTTACGAAAGTGACACTTACGTGTCACATTCCAAGAAAATGGATTACTTAAGTGCCACTTCGGCCAAAAAAACGTTGACGTGTCAATTTTCTGGCGAAGCGAGTCCAAAACGGCGTCGTTTTGATGCTAATGTGGTAAAAAATATAATATAAAAATTAATTTAATTTAATTTAAAACTAAATTTATTTAAAAATTAAAAATAAAAAAAAAAAAATTAATTTTTTTTTTTTTTTTTTAAAAAGGGCGGCGGGCCGAGGGTTGCCCTCAACCGCCGTTGTCACCTCCCCGCCGCCGCCGGAAGGGCCGGCGACGAGGGGGAGGGTCGGCCGGGGTTCTTGGGCCCGGCCAAGGGCCGGCGACCCCGACCGACCGGGGTGAGGGCCCGCGAGCCCTCGCCGGATCCGGGCGAGGGCCGCGAGCTCTCGCGACCGGACCAAGGGCCGCCGCCCGCCGGAGACCCCTAGCGGGCGACGGCCCTTGGCCCGGCCAAGCGAGGGCTACCAACCCTCGCCGGATCGCCACGAGATCCGGGCGAGGGTCGCGGCCCTCACCTAGATCCGACGAGGGCTCGCGGGCCCTCATCGTCGGTGGCTAGGGCTTGGCGACCCCGACCCCGACCGACCCTTCCCCTCCGTTGTCGGCCATTCCTGGACGGTGGCTCATTCTCCACCCTTTTTATAATTTTTTTTTTTTAAAATTTTTTTTTTATTTTATTTTTTAATTTTTTAAAATTTTTTTTTTAAATTTTTTTTTTTTTTTTTTTAAATTTTTAATTTTTAAAAAAAATTTAATTAATTTTTATATTAAATTTTTTACCACATCAAAGCATCAAAACGACACCGTTTTGGACTCGCTCACTGGAAAATTGACACGTCAACATTTTGGCTGGATTTTGGCGGAATGGCACACTTAAGTGATCCATTTTCTTAGAATGTGGCACTTAAGTGTCACTTTCGTAAGTTATGGCACTTAAGTGTCCCTTTGTGCCAAGTTATGGCAATCAATGGAGGGGATAATTGTTGACTTTAAGCCCATTTTTTTCCATGGCATCTTGGACACGCTTGGCCGGCCTTTTTCTTCTTCGTGCGAACTGCCCTCCTGACCATGCCAAGTTGCTTTTGCTTTCCTTGCTTTTTCTTTGAAAGAAACCAGCATCTCCATGTTGCTCTCTCTCCGCCACCAGCCAGCTTCTTTCATTTTTCTCTCCACCGCTTCTGCCTTCGTCCATTTCTTTTCCCGTGAAACTCGACCCCCCTTCATCCCCTTCGAACTCTCACGCCAGCAAGCTGCCCGATCAACTCCAGCCCATCTTCTGCCTCTGACTTTGCCGCCTACAGCCCCCTCAAGTTTTCAAGCCCAACATCCACCGAACTCCATCCACGCGGCCTCTTCCAGCAGCAAGATGGAGTCAACAAACCGGTGAAGCTCTCCCCATCGTTGACTCCCCTGCTGCCAGCGAATTCGTGCGCCAGCTCCTCCGTTGCTGCTTCGGATTTGCCTAGCGCGCTACCACCGAGCAGCCCAAATTCCATCTTCAGCCGTGAACTCCAGCTGTAGCAGGCCCATTCTGTTCAGCCCAAAGCCCAGCTTCCCCCTGGCTGCTTCTTGGTTCAGCCCATCTGAAGCCAAAGTCCAGCCTAGTTTGGTCTTTTCTTCAGCCCGTCGAGCCCTCAGCCCATCCGAAGACAGGTCCATTTGAAGTTAGCCCAAGAAGCAAGCCCAGTCCAGCTTTGATCTTCAGTAGTCTAGCCCAACTTGGGCCCAGCCCAAATCAAAAACAAATCTCAGCTTGGGCCGAGATTTGTTGGGCTAATTCTAGGCCGGGTCTAAACCCGTTGGCACCGCCGCAATTCAAGTTTCGGCTGCCGTCGCGGTGAACCGGTCTTCATTTTAAATTGGACAGTTTATGTACTAAACTCTTCTTAGTAAGCTAATAATGTTTAAGGGGTGTTTATATTTATTTAAGTGTAATTAGTTTAATTATTAGTTTAGTTAGTTAAATTAGGTTAGTTAGATTATTTAATTAGGTGGTTAGAGATTATAGTTAGTTAGATTAGTATGTTGTTATATAGCTTAGGCGCTTAGAATAATTTATTTAGTTCAATAGGTGGTTAGATTAGAATTATTTAGCTTAAGTTAGCATTTTTAGTATTAATGTATTTATTTAATTAATTTTAGTAATTATTTAATTATTAAATATTTTCCGAAATTTAGACGGGGATAGCCGGTGACCGGAATTTCATGCTGATTGCAATGGTGTGGTTAATTTCTGCAATTGAGTGTTAAATTATGCAAATTGAGTACTGATTGGAATTTTGAGTATTTAATTCCAAAATTTGTGAATTTCGTTATTTATTCAGAAAATCCCGGGTGTTAGGTTTTGACACTGAAAATGGATTTTAAGTACTATACCAAATAGTGGATTTTGAAAAGGAAATGTATCAATTTTTCTAGTTCGAATTGACCGTGTACCCATACACGACTATTTTCCGGGATGTTTCAATACGAATAAAATAGGCCAGGATCACTATTTTAATTTAGACATTTGAGTGCAATGCATAGTGTCCCAAGCCAAGATTGAATGGTCATGTGTTGGTTAAAGATAACCCGTCCTAGCGTTTAAGCCGGACGTTACTAAATCCCACTTTCGGGTTACCCATGCATTAGGGTAGAGGGTCGCAGTAGATTCTAACCTAAGCTCCTTTGGGATAGCCGTCAATGTGACGTAACCGTGCTCTACGGGGAAGAGATGATGCCTGGCTACACTAGTAGACTGCCGAACATGGGAGTCGGCAGTGCCTTGAGTGGCTTAATTAACAATTGGAACGCATGATTGTCTAAGTTTGATGTGCCTGATTATGAGACAAAACTGTGTGGCGTGGTATGGGACGTGTCAAAATTGTTTGGCCTTATAATCGGGACCTTTGTGATTAATTGAGTTGTTGAGACATTCCAATTGTCATGTGCATTAACTATATGCATTTGATATGAATTGTGCTGACGTGCAAGAATGAACTGAGGCGAGGTAAGTCCTCTATTCTAATTGTGTGGTTGTGTGGCTAGAGCGTTCTGAGGCGTATTACCTCCTAATAGGGGTTTAGAGCATGAATTCGCTGAGATTTATATCTCACCCCGTCGTGGGCTCAATTTTCAGGATTGCAGAGTGGTGGATCTAGAGCCTAGCTGAGGGGACCTGAGGAGTAGGTAAGTTAGGTCAGCTTCTTTTTGGAGGGCTAGTCTTTTGTAGTCTTTTGGCCATAAACTTTTGTATATGACTCTATGTGAATATAAAAGTGTGTTTTATTGGTGAAATTGTTGTCTCGCTTTTCTATCTCGAGATGATTACTGTCAAGAGATTTATTTTCGCTTTCGCATGTGTAATAAAACAAAAAGGGTTGGTGACTTGTTCTGGGAAGTCACAAAATTTTTATCGACCAGAGAGGGATTGGCACGCGCTCGGGGTTCGGGGCGTGACATTGAGTCTTGTAACCCCTTGCGAAGTCGCTGCTTTAGGGCATGACTCACTTGTTTCGCAAGACTACTTACTTTTGTTTCATCACTCCATTCAAGGTCAATTATAGCAAAAGGAAGTGTTTCTTTGTGTTACACAGAAGAAATCAATTATAAACACTAATACAATTAGATCTACTCTTCATAGACAAACTTGGAATTCACAAATAGCATCGCCATGGCACCCTAAATGGTAAACTTCATATAGGCTTAGCAATCTGCACACATATGTGATAAGGGATTTCTTGAAGTTGCCTTCATCGTCCATTAAAATTGTTAAAGACCTCTGTGCAACCAACCAACATGGGGAAAAAAGACATTATCAATTAGAAATTAGGAAGGTGATACACCTAGTTAATGTTCTAGATTTTCTTTGACTTGTTTCTCCTAGAATTCGAATGAGCAATAGTAATTTTCCAAAGAAAGAATTTTATGGGATTGGTTCACTTTGTTTAAGACTTACCCAATGAAATATTGAAACCTTGTTGTCGCAGCAATCAAGATATAAAAGCAACCATATGAAGGTTGTCTTCTTTAAAAATCAAGAAAATTACAAAAAACAGTCCTAAATTTATTACAATTTTTTCAATTTAGTCTTAAACCTTTTTTTAAGCCACTCTGTTCTAAACTTTTTGCAATTACGCCAATTTAGTCCATCCAGCCAGAAGCTAAAGATTCGGCCAATCAGTTCTAAACCTTTCTCGTGAGGGCTGTTAGTAGCTGGGTGAGGCTCACCCTCGCTAGAGGTCGTGACCTTGCGCGGCCTTTGGCGATGGCTACTAATGGCTAGGTAGTGGCTAGGCGAGGCTCGTCAAGCCTCACTAGCCATGGCGATGCCCAACCTAGCTAGATCCGGCAAGGTCATGCCTCCTTATAGGCCGAAAGGTCGAAGGGCTTGACCTTGTGCAGCCTTTGGCCTGGGCGAGCCTCATTGGCCGTGGGTAAGTTGCGGCCTCACCAGATCTGGCAGGGCCTCACTCAGCCATGGCAAAGGTGGCCTCACTATTGCTAGGCAAGGCTCGCCTTCGCCATTGGTTGGTGAGGCTGACCTCATTGGCGCTTGCCTTTGGCTAGCTACTAGCTAGAGGAATGAGTAAGGAGGAAGGAGGAAAAAAAGAGAGAGAGAGAAAAAAGAGAAAAAATAATAAAAAATTGAAAAAAATAAATTATTATAAAAAAATTATCTATATCAGTATTGGCTGACTAAGGTTGGAGAGACTAAATTAGCACAATTGCAAAAAGTTTAGAACTAAATTAGCTATAAAAAAAATTTATGATTGAATTGGAAAAATTGTAATGGATTTAGGACTAGTTTGATAATTTTCCCCTTAAAAATCTCCATGGTCAAGTTGCGAGTAACTTTTATGGATCTGTTCTAATTGCTCGTCAATTTCTCATTCAAAATGGTAGTCAATTCCCAAGCATTGAACTTAATCAATCAAGTGAAGCATTTGTGAAGGCTTATCCACGACATCAGTCAATATCTCCCTCACCTCTCCTTTCAATTCCTCTACTTGTTCCTCCACTCTTCCAAGGAATTTGAACTTCTGCACATATATAATATGCCGTTGCAAATAAAAGCAAGCATGCGATATGTATATTTAAAAAGACTCCAAGGAAAGTAGATTTACTGGGAAAAATAATAATCATGTTATCTTGGTTACAATCCCATGAAAAGATACGAAAACAAGGCATATTGTGCAAACTCCTCAATACGACGAGCATGTACTTTTAGAAAAGTGAATTAATGATAAAGACCAAATCATTTCATTTTGAAATTTCCAAAGAGACGAAATCTAACATTATTCTCTAAAAATTGAACAATCGATGACCAAATCATTTCATTTAGGTGGAGTTATACAATTGATGTTTTTGAAGGGGGGACTGTTGCATACATCGGGCGCATACAATATAGTTTGAACTTGTTAAACGTGACTGTGTTTGGCATAATCAAACTCTTGAGTTAGTTAGGAAGAAATTAAATGCGACCCACATTGAGGGAACTTCCTAAAGCAGCAGACCTAATTCAAATGATTCGGCAAAAACGTTATTGACCAACTTCATTCGCCAAGAGAATGAACTTCACTTTAGAGAAGAATCACTAACCGTAGAGTAGGAGGGGGAAGCGTATTTGAGGAAGTGATCGCCCCCATACGCTCTCATGATATTCCGCCCACCGGCGTTTGACCCCGCCTCTTCTTCCTTTACTCAGAGAAGAAGATGGAATTGCTGAAACCTGAACCGACATGTTCCCCACTATTTTCGTGCTTATGCTGGACTAATACACGAATTGAAGACTGAGGAGAGGATTTCGCTGCGTTGCAGAACATCAACACTCGATGGGTATTTATAGGCAACATGTTCATAGCCACCTTGTCACTTTTGGACCTTTTTTTTTTAAAGCAAACCAATCACATTTTAATAAATATTAACGCAAGTGAAGATTATTTCGTGGTGAAAATAAGATATTCTCCTTATTATATAATCGGTCCAATCCACCCCGCCTTTGTACAACATCGGACATTAGTAAATTTAGATGTAGTAAATATGGTTTTATTTTCTATTGGAACCACTCATGAAAACTTATTTATTATGAAGTGATGGATTTTGTGTCTCCATGACTAGATCTTGGGTCCTCTTTCGGGGAATTTGTATACTTCCATACATGCCGGGTGATAATTAACTCTTTGTAACAAGTGGAGTCTATTCATAAAATATACGAAGCATATCATTTTCACTTAAGTTGCCTACTTAGTTAGTGGTCCATGAGCTCTGGCAAGATCTTGGATTCGGTTGTCTGAGTCACGACAAGATCTTGGGTCCTCTTTTGGGAAATTTGTATACTTTCATACATATCGGTGATAATTAGCTCTTTGTAACTGGTTAAGTCTATTCATAAAACATATGAAGCATATCATTTTGAACTAAGTTGGCCACTCAGTTGGTGGTCCATTTGCTCTACCAAGTTCTTGGATTCAGTTGTCTAAGTCACAACATTCTTATTTTTGCCTCTACATACTATTTCTGTTGCCGGTGGTTAGATGATGGAAAACTAATTAATGTACGAAAAAATGATTTCCATGGACTGAAACCATCATACTTAGATTGGGGACAATTTCCGCTTCTAACAAGAATGATATCATTTTTCATAAACCATCAGATAAATGAAAATTAATTATTTTATTTGAAAATGCATTTTATAGAAAATGTTTTCCTTTATCATGAAGATTTCGATGAAACATACGCGCTCTAAATTCAAAATTTATTTTATCAAAATAATAAGAAGCAGGACAATAAATGTTAGTTGGACCAGTTTTTCATTTTATTTTTCATTTTGTATATTATCATGCCAACACTAGTGAGCAACCTTTCAATGGCTCAACTAAAGAACTCTGCTACTTTGAATGTGAAGATTTCCCCAGTATAGAGTAGTCCACCATCAATTTTGTCAACATCCGGGGACAATCTCTTCATGTAAAATCACTTCTAAAATCAAGGAGTCCAGCGCTCCTATGTCTTGTTTAGAGTAACTTCATCCTCCTACCAACTACAAAGTGACATTCTTTTGGTAACAACAACTGACATTTAATACACATTAGTTGTAGAGTCTTACCTAGAGATCCTAAAATCAAATGACATAATTTACAATAAGTTATGATGATCAATTATGGTATTCAGCTCTAGCTCTTTGTTTTTTTATTCAATATAAAAAGAAAAGGGGAGTTATTGGCAACAACAACTGACAGATTATATTTCAAAGGCCTACCGACTAGTAAACTGATCTGACATGATTTATAGAAATCTATCCGTACCTTTGTAAGAAAGGAGAGTCCTTAGGAGGGACGGTGTCATCCTTCCAAGTACTCTTCCCTCTTTTTCTCAATTTTCTTGTCCACTTTTTTCCTTTAGTTGGGATATGAAAATATTGGTATTGATACAACTCGCGGATACTTTCACAAGTATAACTCATAACCTCACAAATACAATAGTGTGAGTAAAATGTCTGGCATATCTAATTTTTTATTAGAAAGATTGTTAATATGCAAATTTTACAAGTTTAGCTTAGTCCATTTAACACCCTGAAAAATTACATATAATTATGAACTTGCTATCACTCCCATAATATTAGCAGCTATAATTAATAGATGGTACTACTCAAATTCAGTTCATAAAGAAATAAATGAGATAGTCCACATATCTTTCGCATTGGTTGGCTCTAATGTAAAAGTAGGCAAATAAGGAATTAAGGAAAAAGGATTCTTGAATAATGAGAATTTGAAATTATTTGTCCACGTAACGGCATGGAAAATTTGATGAAAGAATTAACTGAATTATTGATATCATAGAAATCTTTGTAAACAATCATTCTAAAAGCCTTCATTAGTGATCGATAGATTTCCTTATTACACGGGAAGGCGCAAATAATGCCTTAGTATTTTATTAATATAAAGTCATATTCCGATCTATATTAGGTGCCATCCACCAAAAGCAATTAACACAACACATGTCCAACGAAAGCAATAATAGAGTATGCACTAATGGCATAAAGAAAACATTACACAAGCGGTCTTATCCATCTTTGATTAGAGAATTTTAACTACTCACTCTCTCATTAACAATCAAATCAAGAATGGATAAGCTTGCCTATGAAAAATTTATCTACACTGGCAATTAGGGTTAAAAGTCCATGGAATGCTTAGGAGTAAATGGGGTTTAATCGGGCTTTAATTACATACTAAAAAATTTCAAATGAAAAGCTAGGTGCACTGGCGGTAACCTAGTGATAATGAGGGCACACTATCTTTTATGAGATCACAAATTCAAGTTATGTCATGAGTAATTCTCTAGCATATGCTTTGTGCATTTGTTACATTATGTGGATAGATTTTTTGGTTTTGGCATATTGATGGAATTGCGATGACAGGCTCATACCTTTATAAGTGGACTAAGTTGTAAGGACTTATATCAAATATTTCGTAACAGCGTGAGATCCCGTATAGGAAGGTATAGAAAGTGAAACTAACGCTGATCGTCCGTTCCTTTCTTTCATTTATGAAAGAAAAATGAGGATAAGACAAAAACGAGAGTACCAATATAAGCATCCTTGGTTGGGTTCGCAAACCCACGAATATATTTGTCTTTCTAGAGGATAAAGTAATTAACTTGAGGGCGGGAAAACAAATGTGAACTTAAAAAGAAGAGAATTCAACCGCCTTAAGCCTATGATGGTTCTTAGGTTGCCCCAGTTTGTTTTGTTTTGGTCGGTTGGTTGCCCCGGTTTGGGAAGTAAATGTTGACACCTTAAGCCCTCAAACATTAAAAGAAGATATTCTAACCACCTTGACATCTTGTCCAATTAACCAAAATGTTGCTTAAATCCGATTGCTCGCAACGGCATAAAATTTTATATTTATGCTAAAAACATATTCACGTCCTCTAGAATACGATGTATACGTCGGTATAATTTAGTCATCATTAAGTTTTATGGATTTTCTTATTTTCCTCCTAAAATAATATTTCTTGAGATTAATACTATTAAAAATCTCAGACTAGTGTTTCCACAATACATTTACCTCAACCAATTTCTTCCACAAAAAATCCAACACTAATACCCTTGACTCAAATCTACCCTCCATGACAGTGCATACTTATCAACATATGTCAAATATGTCATCATCTACATCCGCAGACATGCATGCATTTTATTGAGATATTAGACGGAATGTCAATGGAGAGTGGATTTGGATTAGAGTATCAATTGAGGTACTCGTTTGGAAATTTGTTGTGGTATTAACCCTATTTATATAGCCATTGGGTAGTGAATATTTCAAGAAACCCTAATGATCTATCTTTGCCCAGTATCTACATTGCAACAACCGTATTTCAATTAATTGTTGGTTTGGATGATCAAGCTTTACCAATCAAAATTTTCATAATTCTATGGTCTTTGGTATAGGAAACTTAAATTATTAAAGAAAAGAAAACGATTTCATTAAACAATGCCTTAGGGACACTCGTTAATAAATAAATGAAAAAAAAATCAATTTTTTTTAATGCTATGTTACTCTTGAGTCATGTATAATCACTATTTTGAGAGATTGAATTATTTGCCATATCAATTATATCTAACACAAGTTCAATATCACGTCAAATTTCATAAATCTAAACACTTTTGGTGGTTATGATAGCTTTTTCTTACTTAATTAGATGGCTGCTACTCATATGATACATGGATGCACCATTTTAAACTCACATCCTCTGGAATTCGAAATCAAAATAACTCTTCGAAAAGCTTAATTTGCTTCAAAAATCAAGGAGTAGAGAGAGGTCATGTGTCTTGTTGAAAAGGAGAGTTCTTGGCAACAGCAACTGAATTTAATACACATTGGTTAAAAAGTCCTACCTGGAGTTCCTAAAATAGAGTAGTAAACCGATTTGACATGATTAATAGAAATCTATCTGTACTTTTGTAAGAAAGAATAGTTTTTAGGAGGTACGGTGTCATCCTGCCAAGATTAATAGAAATCTATCTGTACTTTTGTAAGAAAGAATAGTTCTTAGCAGGTACGGTGTCATCCTGCCAAGAACTCTCCCTCCGCTGGGTTCTCTTTTTCGCCCGATAGCTCTCTCCCTCTCTTCTCACGTTTTGTTTTTTATTCTTTCTCAATTATCTTTTGTCCAATTTTTTCCCTTTAGTCTATTTTTTATTTTTGAAAATATTGGTATTGATACAGCTTATAGATACTTTCCATATACTACAATATCAGTAAAACGTCTGGCATATATAAAGATTATAATTTTACAAGTTTAGCTTAGCCGATTCAACACACTGAAAATTACATATAAGTATGGACTTGCTCTCACTCCCATAGTATGAGCAGTCATAATTAATCGGTGGTGCTACTCAATTTCAGTTCCTAAAGAAATAAAAGAGATTGTCCACATACCTTTCACATTGGTTGGCTTTAATGTTAAAGGAGGCAAAGAGGGACTTAAAGAAAAAGGATACTTGAATAATGAGAATTTGAAATTATTTATTAATATAACGGTATAGAAAGCTGAAGAAAAAAAATAACTGAATTATTGATCATAGAAATCTTTGTAAACAATCATTCTAAATGCCTTGATTATTGATCGATAAATTTTTTTATCACACGGCAACACGCAAATAACACCCAAGTATATTATTTACATAAAGTCATATTCTGATTCATATTAGGTGCCATCCACCAAAAACAATTTACAAAACACATGTCCGATGCAAACAATAATAGAGAATATACCAACAGTATAAAGAAAACATTACACAAACAGTCGTATCCATCTTTGATTAGAAGATTTTAAGTACTCACTCTCTCATTAACAACTAAATCAAGAAGGGATAAGGCTGCTTATAGAAAATTAATCTACACCGGCAATTAGGCTTAAAAATCCGTGAGATACTCGGGGATAAATGGGGTTTTGACCAGCCTTTAATTACATACTAAAAAATTCCAACAGAAAACCTAGGTGTAGTGGCGGTAATTTTACTTTGTTTTCTATTCTTTGCCTTTCTTTTGTTTGTAACAGTTTTTTTTTTTTTTTTGGTAAAGTGTTATCAACGTTTAGCTTTTATATAATATGAACACTTGAAACCTTCAAAAATCCAATTCTTAACACTCGAAGTGATTCGGAATTTTTGTTTACATTTTTTTAAAATCTTCTAGAATAATCCTTCGTCATTTTTAGAATTTGGGAGGGTAGTTCCGAAATATACTTCAATTTTTGGTATAACCAATGCTTGAACTAACCTAACGCCAACAAACAGGCTATAAGGTGGTGAAACTATGTATATAATAGGGTCAATTTCAGTCATGTTTGAATAAAGGATTACACAAAGATTTAAGGTGAGTGATATCAAAGGCAAGCGTTTTAGTATAAAATTCTTTTTCTTTAGCGACCTTCAATTATGATTGACTTTCAAATTAATATGACAATTTCTATGACTACTCGCTTTTGTGTTTCCCGAAAGCTTTCATTGTGACCAAATCTAGCCTTTTGAGTTGCACTCAGGGATAAGAGAATGAGGACAATCAAGTCCGGTAGCCTAGTAATAATGACGGCATACTATTTTTTATGAGATCATAAGTTCGAGTTATATTATGAATTGATAGAGTTGCAATAATAGGCTCTTACATTTATAATGGGACTGATTTGTAATGACTTGTATCCAACATTTCATAAAGGCGTGAGATCTCTTAGAATAATGTACTCACACCAAACTATGCCATGGACACTCACTAAAAAAATGGCCCCCCAAAAATATATGTTATATCTTTGGCCGGAGTTACTTTTGTTATAAGAGGAAGAAGTCCCTTCAATGTCACTTAGTTCTCTAAATGTAAACATTTTCGATGGTTATGACAGCTTTTTCTGACATACCTAGATGACCGGGAATCATACGTTACATGTATGCACCATTCTAAACTCACATCTTTTGAAATTCGAAATGAAAATAGCTCTTCGAAAGCTTAATTAATTTCTAAAATCAAGGAGTCCAAAGCAGCTCCTATGTATTGTTAAGGGTGACTTCATCCTCCTACCAACTACTTCTTGTTGGTAACAACTGACAATCAATACAAACATTAGTTATATAGTCTTACCTAGAGTTCCTAAGAATTAATGCCATAAATTTAATTTACAACTAGTTCCGTACCATACATGAAAGGAGAGTTCTTGGTAACAACAACTGACATTTAATACACATGGGTTAAAAGGTCCTCTCTTGGAATTCTTAAATAGACTAGCAAACTGATCTTTGCATGATTTATAGAAATCTGTCTGTACCTTTGTAAGAAAGGAGGGTTCTTAGGAGGGACGGTGTGATCCTTCCAAGAACTATACCTCCACTCGGTTCTCTTCTTCTCTTAACATTTCTCTCTTCCCTCGTTTCCTTTCATATATTCTTTCTCAATTTTCTTTAATCCATTTTGTCCTTCCTATCAATTTTGCATTCGCTAACATTTCTGTTTTCGAAAACAATTTCTATTCAAATATAATTTTTTCAATTTCTATTCATTAGAAGAGTTTCTAAATAGAAGAACGCGTTTGGTACGACTTTACAATGTCTATTCTAGAAATAGAAAAGAATTGAAAAACATTTGAAACAACCCTCAAATTATTTTGTAACGTGAATTTATTTTAGTTTTTTAATAATTTTTTGAGATTTTTTCTTTTTTTTTTAATTCATTTTTTTCTTTTTTTCCCTCCCTTCTTCTTCCTCCTCTAGTTAGTTGTTTGGTCTTGACGATTGTCGGCAAGGCTTGACCTCACCCAACTACTGTGAGGTTGGCCCTGCCAGGTTAGGCAAATCCAACCTCGCAATGGCTAGGCGAGGCTTGACCTCGCTAGATCTAGGTGAGGTCGAGCTTCGTCAGGGGCATGCGAGGTCAACCTTGTCAACTCTCATCTATGGCCGGTCCCTATCCATTACTGATGCTTGGCAACCAACTAGATGAAGAAGAAGGAAGTAAAAAAAGAAAAGAAAAAAGAATTACCTTGTTTTGGAAATTATTCTCGAGAACAAAAATGTAAGTTTTTTTCCTTCTTGTTTCTGTTCCAACTCTAGTCCATAGCCATTGATTTGTTCGGGAGAGCAGAAAAATTAGCTAAAGTTATCAAATGGTTTTTTGTTCTTTTCTTGCTCTAGAGAACAAAAGAACAGAAAAGAACAGAAAAATAGATAAATAAGATGGTTACCAATTAAGCTCTTAATTTATTTCTAAAATCAAGGAGTCCAGCATGTCTTGTTTAGGGTGACTCCATCCTCCTTCCGACTACAAAGTGACGTTAACAACATCCGACGTCTAATACAAACATTAGTTATATAGTTTTACCTACAGTTCCTAAAATTTAATGACATAATTTACAACCAGTTTTATACCACACGCGAAAGGGGAGTTCTTGGTGACAACAACTGACATTTAAGACACACAGGTTAAAATGTCCTCTCTTGGAGTTCCTAAAATAGAATAACAAACTGATCTTCACATGATTTATAGATATCTATCTGTACATTTGCAAGAAAAGGAGAGTTCTTAGGAGGGACGGTGTCATGCTTCCAAGAACTCTCCTTCCACTCGTTTCTCTTCTTCTCTTAACAATTCCATCGTTCCTCTTTTCCTTGTTTTATTCTTTTGCAATTTTCTTTTGTCCCTTTAGTCTATTCTTTTTTTCAATTTGAAAATATTGTTATTGATACAACTTACAGATACTTTAAGAATCATATCTCTTAAGCTCACATATACTATAATATGAGGAAAATGTCTGGCATATCTAATTTCGATAAGAGATTTTTAATACATCAATTTACAAGTTTACAATAGTCGATTCAACAAACTGAAAATTACATACAAGTATTGTCTTGCTCTCGCACCCACGGTATGAGTAGTTATAATTAATCGATAAGAGATTTTTAATATGTCAATTTACAAGTTTACAATAGTCGATTCAACAAACTGAAAATTACCGCAAAAGATCACTTCAAGTGCCATAATTTGACACAAAGGGACACTTAAGTGCCATAGTTTATGAAAGTGACACTTAAGTGCCAAAATCGGAGAGAAATGGATCACTTACGTGCCACTCCGGCCAAAATCCGGCCAAAACGCTGACATGTCAATTTTTCGACGAAGCGAGTGCAAAACGGCGTCGTTTTGCACGTTGGCGTGATAAAAAAATAATATAAAAATTAATTAAATTAAATTTATTTAAAACATTTTAAAATAAAATTTTTTAATATTAAAATTTTTTTAAAAAATTAAAAAAATTAAAAAAAAAAAAAAAATTAAAAAAATTAAAAAAGGGGAGGTGACTCGGGGCTCGGCCCTCGGCCCGCTGTCGCCGCCTCCTCGCCGTCGCCGAGAAGAGGTCGGCGACGGAGGGGGAAGGGTCGGCCGGCGACCCCGGCCGATTGGTGACGAGGGCCTGCGAACCCTCACCGGATCCGGGGCGAGGGCTCGCGTCGGTGGCCCTAACGCGGTCGGCCGAGGTCGCCGGGCCTTGGCTAGGGCCCAGCGACCCCGGTTGACCCTTCCCCACCGTCGCGGCCCTTCCCGATGACGGCGGGGAGGCGGGGGCAACGGGCGAGGGCCGAGCCCTCGGCCGTCTCCCCCACCCCCCTTTTTTAAAATTATTTTAAATATTTTAAATTTTTAAATAATTTAAATAAATTTAAAATTAAATTAAATTAATTTATATTAATTTTTTTAACATGTCGCACCAAAACGACGTCGTTTTGCACTCGCTTCGCCGAAAAATTGATATGTCAGCGTTTTGATCGGATTTTGGCTAGAGTGGCACTTAAATGATCAATTTCTTTCCGATTTTGGCACTTAAGTGTCACTTTCGTAAGTTATGGCACTTAAATGTCCCTTTGTGCCAAGTTATGGCACTCCAGAAATCCGTGCGTCTGAAAATTACATACAATTATTGTCTTGCTCTAGCACCACGGTATGATTATAATTAATTTAGTTTGTAAAGAATTAAATGAGATAGTCCACGTATCTTTTGCATTGGTTCAATCTAAAGTGAAAGTAGACAAATATGGGATTATAGATAAAGGATTATTCATCCAAATCACCACAAATACATAGAAAAATCATGAGATAATTTTTGAAGAATTTTCTTTATCGTTAATATTAAATTTGACGCACGTCAGTTAGAGAGTACAAAAGTTTGAGAGCCGCCTTCTCTTGATTGAATCAAATAAACAAAAACCGAATTAATGGTTTGGAGAGAAAGGAGAGAACTTTCCGCAAGCATCGCTTGACTAACGACGAGGAAGATGCTCGGAGTGGTCTCCCGCCTTGATCTTGGAGACCGTAGCCAGAAGCAGACACGGAGCGGTGTCTGCATCGGCCGATTCGAGCGGAGTGGAACGAGATGATTCGGAGTCCCTTCTCCTTCTCTTTCTCTTTCTTTGCTGGGTCTCCTCCATAATTTTTCGGCACCGATGGGAGACTCCTTCAAGCTCGGGGAATTCTGTTCCCCTGCACAGTGTTAGTCCTCCGAGGCTTTGAAGTGATGACACCCTTTCAAAAGGGGAGAATTGATATAAATCATCTCTAAACTTCAATTTAATATGTAATGTATGATTAAATTTTGGGTTAATATTATGAAAAACTTCAAATCAGTACATCTGTAACAAATTACTCAAAACTAATTTTTTTATCACGAAAAATCGCATACTTGTACACCGTTGACAATTTTATCATAAACTGGTAGATTTGTAATAAATTTACGCTCTGTTGATTTCTATTAAATTTTACTATCAAATTATTGAGTTGGATGGCATATCACATTATAATCCTCATTTTTTGGCTCAATATGCAATGTCGATGCTCAACTTTTAATTTTTTCAAGGACCACACTAAATACATTAAAAGTTTCAGGTCGATATTAAATAAATTAAAAGCTCAAGGACGACATTGCACATTAGACCAAAGTTCAAGGGCCATTTGTGTCATTTTCCTTTATTAAAAAGGTTGAAAGTGAGATTTATCTTGAATAAAGACCTGAAGTGGTCATTTAGTCTCAAATAAGATATCTAATAGAACGGTCAAGGACACTTTCCTCAAAAATATTTGTTAGGCTCTTTCTCTTCATTCTCGATCAGCTTAGGCTCCCTTTTTTTCCGAAAGATCTCCATCATCTTCTTCCTCCCCCCTCTATCCTTGGATATTGATTTTTCCTTATGTTTGTTTCGGTGCGATGCACACACAAAAGAGCTTCTTCTCATTCTCTCCCCATTTTCCTCTCCTTAACGGACGTCCC
This sequence comes from Eucalyptus curtisii, assembly GCA_017140595.1. Classification (NCBI taxonomy): domain Eukaryota; kingdom Viridiplantae; phylum Streptophyta; class Magnoliopsida; order Myrtales; family Myrtaceae; genus Eucalyptus; species Eucalyptus curtisii. Next base: position 16,686,857 of record CM029497.1, read on the forward strand.
TTCTCTTTCTTCTTAATGGAGCCAATGCAAACTAGCAAGCTCTCTCTCCAAGATTTTAAATTTTCATCATCTTCTTCAGTTTGCCTAGTTGGGATACTACATGATAGGAGTGAGCTTGATTTCAGAGCCTGGAATTGGAGAACTAGACCGATGGCAATCTGTTTGGTTACAAGTTCCAAAAATTTGGGAACTTGTTTTAACGAATAGGTTCCAGGTTAGGTGGAACATAAAACTTGGAACTAGAAACAAGTTTTTGTGTTTTTCTTAGTCTATGTCTTCCTTCAATCCTGCGATATTTCATAACATCCGATGATGAGTGTATAATTTGGAACAACTAGTCTAAATTTCCATTTTATGACCAAGACTTTTACTATGTTAATAATTCATATACTTCGTGTGTCTAAATATAAATTGTGATTAATGGATTGTAATAGTAAGTGATGATCATTAAATATAATGATTCATTACAATCGTTCAATTAATAATACAGGTGGAACTCGAGTAGAACCTAGAATCGATCCTAAGACCTATGATAGGGTAGGTTTCAGGTTAAAAATAATAAAAATAAATAAGGAACTTGTTCAAGCGGATAGATTCCAGGTTTTGTATACAGGTTCGGGTAGAATATGTACGGAATTTGAAACTGTTCACTCTTACTACCAAAAAACCATTCGAGAATTTTTCTCTCAAAAAATTATCATTATTAGACAAAAATGTCTCTAACTATGTGACCAGAGCTCGCCAACCGATGAAAATTTGGGCAACCAGCGAGCTCAGCCTAGTAACAACCATTTCGCCTTTATCTCTCTTGAATTCCTCTGATCCTTGTTTGGTTTGGCCTTGGAGGAATGTACCTGGGGAAATGAAAAGGTCTTTATCCTAAAGGAGTTTGGCAAAATACAAATACCGTTTGGTAAACTGTAATTATAAAGTGTCTTGGGATGCAACTTTGGGAGAAATGCGTGTTTGGTAAACATACATTTGGAAAGTCCTTTGGTGTGCCAATTGAAGTTTTTTTTTTTAACTTCGATTTGTTTAAAATTGAAAAAAAAATAATGACGATTGTGAGTGCTAGTATGAACATCTAGAGGGGGGTGAATAGATGTGAAGACAATTTTTCGCAAAGAACAGTATAAATAAATTACTTTTGAAACTGAGTCTGAAAAACAACAGACGTTGAGCGAGTTCAGACATTAGCAGTTAAATAGAACTACAAACAAAATAAAGGAGTTTTGGGAAGAGAATAAGAACACATAATTTATAGTGGTTCGGCTTAGATCAAGCCTACGTCTACTCTCCCACGCTAACAGCTTTTGCTGTATTTCACTATGCAATCAACAAGAGATTACAACTTTGAGTGCAAACACTTAGTAGTAGATCACACTATCTCACTAAGTCACTATTTTGGTATTTCTCTCACGATCACAAATGTTTAAGCTCACAAGAGACAAGTATATGATCGAAGGTCGCTTAGACTTTGGAATTATAAATTCTATGCTCCGTCTCTTACTTGTTCATCGGTCCTTGATCTCCTTAAATACTCCTCCTCCACTTCCAAACTAGCTTTTGGACAATATCTTGAGGATCGTCTTTCAATCTACCCATTGGACAGATCTGTATCTAGAAGATTTGGTAGTCGTTGAGTGACAAAAGTAGAATCCCAAATTGATTCTGATCGCCCATATAAGCAGAATCTTGGTTTCCATGAGTAGAACTTCTTCGTATAGAAAGTTCTTGTCTTCAAGATCCAATTGTCAATCAATTAGATTGAGTCAATCAAATCAATCTTGATGTAGAATCTAAACCAGATCACTAGCCGTTATACATTTGGGGCTTGTGTTACATTCTGTCAAGTTGTCTCATTCTAGATGTAAAGTCTGAGAGTGTTTTGTCTGAAGTAGAGTCTAAGTGTCTTCCATCTTCACTTGCATTCAGTCTAGAATTTGTCAAAGAGGGCAGACTTCTGATGTAGAATAGACTTTGACACAAAAGTCTGGCAGTCTTCAGACTTTGACACAAAAGTTTAGAAATCTTCATAATAGACTTGACAATCTAAACATAAGTCTGAACATATTATGCTTTTGAACAGATTTAGTCTTAAGGTCTAGACACAGTCTGAACATATTCAGCTTTAGCGTAGAGTCTGTCTTCTAGTTCTTCCAAGTATAGACTTTGATAATATCATTTATACGTTCTATCATCTGCATAGTCTATTACTCAACCATTAAATACGTTAGTAGCCTTTGATTTATTTTGTCATCTTCAAAACATCATAAGAGATTTCCCTAACAATCTCCCCCTTTTTGATGATGACAAAACAATCTCTGAATATGCAGATGTGTAATCACACTTTCTAAAATATTAATAAATCAAGGCAATGTAATTCAAATCAAAATATATTAGAAGATAGCAAATAGATTGAGCATAATAATATATAGAAAAATAATCGCATCGCAGCTCAATATTATGCAATAAATAATATCAACCAATCAACACATATACATATTTATATTCTCTCCCCCTTTTTGTCATAATCAAAAAGAGATAACAGTAGAAATAGTATCACGAAGAGAATATAAAAAGATAACAAATATAGCTTGCATAATTTCCAAAAATAAGCTTTTATAAAGTAAATCGAATATTAAAGATATGTAATATAGTTCACTTCGATCATATATATCAGCAAATATCCGATAAAAATCGCGGATGCATTATAAAATTCACTTACCCTTTTTATCATAATAAAATGATAATATCAATAAGATTTGTTAATGACAAAAGGTAATAAAAGATGCACTAACCGGAATTTGTCGAACTTGATAAGTTCTAACACATTTACCTTTTCCTTCCTTCCATAATAATCAAGATCACAATCAATTCAAAAAGATTTTTCCAAAATTGGTCAATGCTCCCCCTCAATTTGTTGCCTTTTTGAGATGATCACGATTCTTTATTTTCTCTTGGATTCGCTTTCTCCCCCTATCATCATGACAATATTTGCGAATTGTACTAATTGTGGCTTGTGCATGTTGAGGAGAATATTTTTCCATTATTTCCTTCATAGCAACAATATCCACAACGATCATTTGCATTTTGAAATTCGAGGCAAAAATTTATTTTCTTCAATCAAGCTCATCTCGAATTCAACCTGCATAAACTTAACGAACTTTTTGCACAAATAAGCTGTAATAATATTCACATAATATATAATGTCCTTTCTTCAAATAAATAAATTGAATAGCATATATAAAATTATCAATTATTAAAATTTAGAACTACTCAACCTTTTGTACGACACATTAGGGATTTCCTCAACAATTTGCAAAACTTTTGCACAAGGAAGAGAATCTTTGAGCCTCTAGAAAATAGTATGGAATCTCCATGATTTTCAGATCGAGCTTTTCAAAATCCATATGGAAGATTCTTTTGCTACCTGCAAATTTTTGTATAACAGATAACAATCTTTGCAAAAATATCACGTAATATCTTCCTTTGATTTGCATATTAACTTGCTAGATATAAGATATCTTCTAAGAATATACTAAGAGTATCCATGAATATGCAATAATATATTTCAACTTCCTTGAGCATAAATCTCAAAAATATATTATCGATGCATTTCGCAAAAAGAAAGATGATATTTCTATCACATGCCAAATTAAGCAAAAATAATGCAATGCCTTATGTTTATGACAAAAGATATTTGCAATATAAATGAGAAATAATCATCATGATAAATGCACGTAGAAATTTGCAAGGCATGATGATTAAAAAAATTATTCTCTAGTATATGATTGAAATATACCATTGATTAATAAAGATCATTACCAATCTTCGCATGAGATACTTGCACCAAGATTTGCATAGAGTTGCAATCATTCTTGCCTTATTGAATTTCCTGTAATAAACTCATTTCCTTTTTGGTATCCATCAATTTGGATCCTTCCATTTCGTTAGAGCAAAATATAAAATCTTCATGAATTATCAAATAATCTTTCTAAACTCATCATAACATATTATTTAAGGAAAGAATGTTATGCACAATAATATCTTGAAAAATAAATTCTCACTTAGTCAAAGCACGATAAAATCAGAGGGAATAAAATCCTTGAATATCTAAGAATATCTTGCATAATAAATTAATATCTCGTAAAACAATTTTCTACTATGCGAAATATGATAAAATCTAATAGCATAAAATCGAACCAAATAAATTCAATTGTCTCTAAGCAATATATAAAAAATAATCACACATATTATATCAAATCGCAACTCACGAAAAAAATAATCATGCGATTCTTTCTTCAATCAAACCAATCAAAGAATATGATCATTATCTAAATCAATCAAGGCACGAAGATAATATAAATATAATGAGAATTTTTAAATTTTGTACCCAAACCAAATTGAGAAATATATACATTCCTTACCAATTTCTCTTTCTTCTTTTCCTTTATTTCCTACAAAAATAACTCATATTTTCTTTGGTACCCATTTTTTCTTGGGTCCATGAAAGTTAGTAGAGTATGTTGCTTTTACCCAATCTTTCTTAACAGGTCTCCAGACTTTAGGACATTCTTTCTCAAAGTGTTTCGAGTCTCCATGTGAAATCCCAAATTTCTGATTCTATTTTCAATTAAATGAGACGGACTTTTCATCGACGTGCTTATAATTCAATTCTCCGAGCTGATCACTCACGAGATAACTAGCCTATCAGGTGAAGCCGTTAGGAAATTAAATGCAATAGGCTCAAGAATATGACCATGAATCGGCTGCTCAATCGTATTAATCTGCAAGGAATCCTTACGAGACTGTCAGAATCGAACAGGGATCAGTAATAGGTCGATTCGATTGAGATATGTGATTAGAGTGTGGGTGATTCCACCTTATTGCAATATTCTCGTCAACCGGCACTAGACCGATTCTTCTGTAGTTTTGGGTACCCTATGTCCGTAATTGAAACCTTGAGATTTTTACGACAACCGAGAGTCGCCAATGTGTCGAAGATTTATGTCATGGCTTGAAAATAATCAACCACGGGTCAATTACACTGAAAATTCCTAAAAGCTACCCGGTAGATTAGGACGCGCTCAAATCGCGCCAGATTAAAATTAACCGTGATTTTAAACCTGAATTCAGAAATTGAAAGTTTTGTCATGTCACAATTCATTTTAGGAACGTCGACTCATCTTCAGAAGATTTTTTAGCAAATCGAGATTTTTGATGGAAAAGCAAAGTAAGGCTGTTTTTGTTCGGGAAAGTCATAGGGTCGTTTTTTATCGCATCTTTGGACGTCGAGTTGGATCAATTGATGAGGAAAAGTCATAAGAGAGACAAGGACACCGTGGCTAATTTATTTGGGCTTCAATTGAATTGGTTTACTTGAGAATTGAATGAGATTGAAGAGGTAAAGTCAAAAATTCGTAGGCCATGGGGTACACAACATTTTGGACCCATTGGCAAGCTTGTTGGGGAAGATTGGTGGCTGCAAAGGGCAGAGGGTGACGGCCATGGATGGTGGGGGCAAGCCAAGGGAGAGAGAGACAAGTGTTGAAGGCTAAGGAGCCTTTGGGGTCCCCCTTGTTCAGCAGCTCTTCTTCCTCCTTGAATTAAGGCTTTCTCCATTATTGTGGCTTGGAGAGACCTTGAGAGAAGTAGAGAAAATCGAGCACACCAGCCCCTCCATCGTCGCATGCCCGCAAGCCACCGTCGGCCATTTTCCTCCCGTGTTTTCCCTCGTTCCAGTTTCTGCTCCAGCCGACCTTTCGCCAAAGATCCGAGTAAAAAGTTAACTTCCCTATTGAATCAGTGAACAAGCCATCCATCACCACGAAGAGAACATCCAGATTGTTCTAAAAGCCCGACCTCGCCCCGAACGGAGCTTCCGTCCGTCCGGTATGCCGGCATGAAGTCACCGGTTGCCGGACCGTTTGGCTGCACGCCGCCTGAACTATTTCGCGATTTTCTTCGTTTTCTCCCCATTTCGACCCTTCCACCACCCGTCCCAACCACCAGCACTTTCCCCCATGACCTCGGGAGCCACCAGTTTCCAACCACCCACTCGCCGGAGCTCCGATCAGCCCGTTTTCGCCATTGAAGTTGCTGGTTTCTTCTCCGCAATTAAGCCAAGATTAGAAGCAGAAGACAGCAAGGTTTTGGAGACTTCGTGGCCCGTTTTCAAGCTCTTCTCGGCCTTCGTTGGTGTCGCCGCTTCGAGGATTATCGATCGCCTTGGCGTCGTGGTCGCCATGAACTCACCAACGCCCAAAACCGGTGAGTTTACCTTCTAATCCTTGCTTAGCGAGTTAATTATGCTTAAGGGGTGTTTAGATTAGTCTAAGTAGGTTTAGGTGGTTAGATTAGATTATTTAAATGTTAATTAGATTAGATGTATGATTAGTTTAGTGGATGTTTAATTAGGGCTAATTGTATGTTTAAATTAGTGTAATATTGTTTAAGCCCTAATTAATTATTTTTAGTTAATTAATTATTTCGAATTTTACAAATTTTATTTTATTAAATTATATAATATAATATAATATTTATTATTTAATTTTCGGAATTAAATTTAATTATTTAATAATTTCAAAAATTTTGCCGGGATGGCCGGTCGTTAGAATTTTGCACTGATTGCAACAATGTGGTCAGTTTGTGCTAATTGTATGTGTAATTGTAGATTTGAGTGAAAATGATGATTATGAATAATAATTCCAAAAGTGTGGAATTGATTGAAATTGGAGAAGTTTTGGTATTTAATTTGAAAATACCCGGTGTCGGCTATTGGCACCGTAATTGGTTGGTAGGACCAGTTTGAATCTATTGATTGATTGGATTGAGGAATGGATTGGGTTATTGTTGAATTGATAGCTTTGGCGAGCATTGGTTTATATATATGTATCAGCTTGGGCGAGCAAGTATTATATACTTATATCTACTACAGCTTTGGTGAGCTATCTATCTATACAGCTTGAGCGAGCTACCGTCTATATATTACATCTTTGGAGAGCATATGTCATATTAACGACTGAATTGATAGACGGTATTGACTAATAGATAGTAATGGAAGATAGATAGTATGATTGAATTGAATCGTTGGATCAATTGATCGATTGAGAACTGAATTATACTAACTTGCAAGAAGGGATTGAGGCGAGGTAAGTCCTCTCTTTTTTGTGTGGCTAGAGCGCCCTGGGGCATATTTGTTAGTGCTAGTATGAGCACCTAGAGGGGGGTGAATATGTGCAAAAATAAATTTTTTGGTCAAAATAGAGTAAAGCTTTGCTTTTGACCTGAATCTATTCAACAATAAACTTTAAGTAAGAAATGAGACTCTAACGGTTAAATAAAGTTACGAGCAAAGTAAATAAGTTTGAGAAGAGAATAAGAACACAAGGTTTATAGTGGTTCGGCTTATCTAAGCCTACGTCTACTCTCCCGCACTGACAGCCCACCGGCTAAATTCCACTAAGAATCAAAAGAGTTGTTACAGTATCACTTCCTTGATTCCACAAGGTGTAGACTCGCTACACTTCCTCAAGGCTTCACAAGTTTATGAACACTCTTTTGAGTACAAATTTACGCTCAACAATTGAATTGACAAAGAACAAGAAGCTTCAGACTTTGGAATTTTTCTATCGCACACCCACTCGAATAACTAGAACATCTTCCTTATATACTCCTCCATGCCTTCATATCCGTTGGCACATTCCAAAGGAGTTCTTCCAATCTACCCGTTGGACATAATCAATTAGGGAGATCTTGAGTTACTAAAGGAATGTGATGATAGCTCACCAATCATGTTTGCCCATACAATCAGGATCTAGGTTTCTATAAGTAGAACCTTCCAAGTATACTTCACCAATCAACGGATCTAGATTACTCAAATCAAAACGGATAATAGATTTCGAGATGCTATCTCCAAGTAGAGATCTTCTTCATCGATAGAATCGAATCCTTAAAGAAATACTCAACTTAGGATAAGTCTTCTTCGACAGTCTAGAAACTATCAATGAGGGTAGACTTTGAATCTTGAGTCTGGTGGTATGGTGGTCTTCGATTTTGATGACGAGTCTACATGTCTTCGTACCAGATCGATGGAAACGTTTTGTCAACTTCAAAACACATAAGGAAGTTTTCTCCAACAATCTCCCCTTTTTGATGGTGACAAAACTTTCCTGCAGATTTGGATACTTATGACCTGCAAAACAATACTTTAAGCAGATATATATATCTCATAAAAGATAAATGACTTAGTATAAAGTATCGAATCTACATTCACAGGAAAAGAGTTAGTCCTGTAAAAACAACTATCTTTGCCATGAATATCATATCAACACGCTTAGAATACTGAAAACAAGCATTAAGCAATCCAAACCAATCCAAACCAGTCACAACCAAAGTCATAACCAAACAACCAAAACAAAAGTAAAGTCCAAACAAAAATCAAACCAAATCAAATAAGTCAAATCTGCACTTCAGTTTCCCCCCTTTTTGGCAACATTAAAAAAGTAGAGAGAAAAATAGAATAAAATTAAGATTGTCTTGGAATGCGAACAAGCTGGAAATCTCCCATCGATCGAACAATTCCTTCCAGCCTTTTCAAATCCTCCTTCAATTGAGCCACTTCTTCACCCTTGGCATTTGCTTGAACTTGAAGAGAAAGGGCATAAATTTGATCATGTAGAGAAACCGAAGAGGATTGTCCCGCATTCTCGCAAGTTCGAACTTCGCATCCCGGGGCATAAATTTGGCCTCGCATCTCCATAAGAATATCAACCACTTTTCGAAAGTCTCGCCGAATTATCGGTCGAGTGCTTGCTTCAACATGATCGGTTTGAGGAGTATTTGCGAGATGATGGCATTTCAACATGATCACCCGGATTAGGAGATGAAACCTCATGATCTTCCTCAGGAAATTGAGTGGCATATATATCTTCTGGATCTGCAGTTGAACGGCTAACATCTTCACTAGGAAAAGCAATTGAAGAAGTACCTCTTTTCTCAACAGCTCCCCCTGTTTCAGTGCCATCGGGTGGAGAGAAGTACTCTTCATGCTCTGACTCTGCTTGTTCTCCTCCGCCCTCTTTTTCTTGAATTATTTCTTCCTCTGCTTCTTTCCTCATCGATTCCCTTTCTTCATTTCTCTACTCTGTTTCTTCTCTATCTTGATCCCGTCTCTCCTCTCCTCTAGAAACACAATGCTGAAGGTTCCTCAAGGCAAGAGCGATATGGTGAGATCATCATCATCTTCTTCATCCTCTAAGATGAGTGCTCTTCTTTTCTTGGATGGAGCTGTCATGGGCTCCTTCCCTTTCCTTTTGCGAGACATAGAGGCTTGATGAGTCTTGACGGGGTTTTCTCCTTAAATCGCTCCAAAACCTTGTTCAGCTCCTTCGAGACGCATTTTGGAAACCATCTTCAGTCCCACCACCATTTGATCACAGGTTCGAACACACAGAATTTTGGGAGGCTGAATATTAAGATGTTTTAACAGTTTAGTAACAAGTGCTGAATAAGGAAGTTGACCCTTGTCCTTCGGCATAGATCTGTACATGTGAAACAAGATAGTGTGCGGCAAAGAGAACTTTTTGCCAGCATTGATAGCATACATCGGTTGCTTCGAGTTGGAGACATCGGTCTTCGAAGTTGATTTGGGTCTAAGACAATTTATCACGATCTTGTGAAGCAAAATATTTGAGGCATTCATCCTCAAGTACGAAATTCGTCCTTTTGCCATTCCATCTCGAACAAGCTCTACCGTCGCACGAGCAATAGACACACTAATTGATTGAAATGCCCCTTACTCTACTCCAATCACATCCGCCAATGTGTCCATATCAACAATATAATCCTGGTCTCGTACATTAAAAGAAAATCTATTCGCATCCAAGAAACTTAGATTGGAATAGAAGTATGCGGTAAGTTCGGATAAGCCACCGTTGATTCGAGCAAAATTGTTCAAGTTGAAGAAGAGTGAATTTCTCTCTCGGCTTCACATTCGGAGAGTCAAGGAAATCAAAATCCACACTTTTTGGGTTGATTACCCCTCGCTTTAGCAACTTAGAATAAAGTCGCTTGTGTTCCTCCGAGCGAAATAACTCAGTCCTTTTGCTTCGAATATTTGCTGCAACACCCATTCTAGGCTTAAAATGAGTGTACATTTTATCATCATCATTTCCATCGAGTGACTAAAACCTCCAACATGTGGATCGCTTGGAACATTCACAAATGCTCGATTTGCCGACGCCTCGAGCAATTCCCAAACGTTCCATCGTTCGCAAAAAATGAGTTTCATTTTGATATCATTTCTCTTTCAAAAATTCATCAATGAAGTTTAATGTAGAACCTCCTTCCTTTAAAGCAATGTATAGTTAGAAAACAAAAGCAGGCTTTAGAGTCCTTACAGGTTCGACATCCTCAATGATTTCTTCCTCCTATTGTTGTTGCTGAACATTCTGTGGTCTAGACTGAGGAGAAGTGCGTGATTGAGAATGTCGTGGGCTCTGCTATTGCCTTGGAGATTCTTTTTCCTCGGTGAGGTCAAAATGCGTAGGAACCTCACGCATATGCCGTGGTCCCCTGCTTGCTATTCTTGAGGACTTTCTTTGGGAAACCATTACCACAGTCTTTGAGAGATTCCAAACTCGATTCGCGAGAAAGATTAAAGCTTTGAGGAATAAACTAGAGAGTAACAGTAAGAAAGTAACGTTATGTGCTTCTAGGGTTTGCGAAGAGGAAAACGAACAGTAAATAAGGCGATCGAAATGAGGTATACGAAATTGCCGTAAAAGGAAAAATAGAAAATGTCTTTTCAAAAAATAACTACCTTTTTGAAAAGATAAATAGATAACTGTTATTTCAAAAAGTAACTTCTTATTCGAAAAGGAATGATTGCAATAATCACGAAAACTTGGGAAGATAACATCAATCAATTACTGATTAATCGATGAACGTACCTTTTCGAGATTTTATCCATAAGATAAAATTCTAAAAAATAACTTACAGTTGTGAATCTTGATCTTCTGAGTCTGAATGTCTTTAGACTTTTGTCTCTAAGTTCGAACTTCTTTAGTCTTTAAGAGATAAGATGTTGAGTCTTGAACGTATAGACTCAAATGAGCTTTTCTCAAGCGGCTTTGTGAATATGTCTACTAGTTGATTCTTTGAGTCGATAAACCGTATCGGACTTCTCCACTTTGCACATGATCTCTAATAAAATTATGTTTAATCTCTATATGCTTTGCTCTTGAATGAAGAATTGGATTCTTTGTGAGATTAATTGCACTGGTGTTGTCGCATTTGATCTCAGTGCAAAAGTCTTCGATGCCAAAGTCTCGTAGTTGTTGTTTTATCCATAATATTTGAGAACAACAGCTTCCAAAAGCTACATACTCTGCTTCTGCTATTGAAAGTGCTACGGTACTTTGCTTCCTTAAAAACCAAGATACTGCCCTATCACCAAGCAATTGACAAGTGCCAGATGTGCTTTTTCTATCAATTCTGCATCCTGCAAGATCTGCATCTGAGTATCCGAGAAGAGTAAAATCTCATTCGTTGGGATACCATAGACCAAGATTAGCAGTCGTTGCAACATATTTGATGATGCGTTTTGCAGCACTTAGATGAGATTCTTTAGGATCTGATTGAAATCTAGCACAAATACAAACACTAAACATAATGTCAGGTCTAGACGCAGTAAGATAAAGAAGTGAACCAATAATACTCCTGTATAATTTTTGGTCGACTTTCTTTCCTCCTTCATCTTTGTCTAGCTTCGAAGAATTTGACATTGGTATGTCAGTTTTTTTGCAATTTTCCAGATCGAACTTTTTAACAAGTTCTTTTGCATATTTCTCTTGATGAATGAAAATTCCTTCTCTTAGTTGTTTCACTTGTAGACCAAGAAAGAAAGACCCATCATGCTCATCTCGAATTCATCCTGCATAGACTTAGAAAATTTCTTGCATAAAGTCTCATTAGATGATCCAAATATAATGTCATCAACATAAATTTGGACGAGTAAAAAACTTTTACCTTCTCTTTTGATAAACAAGGTAGTGTCTACTTTTCCTTTAATGAAACCATTTTGAATTAAAAAGTTACTTAACCTTTCGTACCAAGCTCGAGGAGCTTGTTTTAATCCATATAGCGCATTTTTCAGTCTGAACACAAAATCTGGTTTCTTTGGATCTTCAAATCCAGGAGGTTGTTCCATATAGACTTCTTCTTGAATAAATCCATTCAGGAATGCACTTTTGACGTCCATTTGGAATAACCTAAAATTCTTATACCAAGCAAAAGCAAGTAATAATCTAATTGCTTTTAACCTTGCTACAGGAGCGTAAGTCTCGTCATAGTCTATCCCTTCTTCTTGCGTATAACCTTTAGCCACGAGTCTTGCCTTGTTTCTTGTCACTTTTCCTTTTTCATCGACTTTGTTCCTGAAAACCCATTTAGCTCCAATAATAGACTTACCTTTTGGTTTAGGAGTTAATTCCCAAACATCGTTAATGCTGAATTGTTTGAGTTCTTCTTGCATTGCTTCAATCCAGCTATCGTCAGCTAAGGCTTCTTCTATATTTTTGGGTTCTATTTCAGAAATAAGTGCCACAACATTAGACTCTTCTCGTCTTTTGGATCTCGTACGAATTCCCTCATTAACGTCACCGATAATGAGTTCTTCGGGATGACTAGACTTATGCTTCCAGTTACCGGACAATCTGACAGGTTGTTGATCTTTTTCTTGAGTTGATCCTTCAACATCAACTCATTGTTCTTCTTTTGGGATCTGAATTGTTTCAGGGGAAGTAGACTTTGTAGAGTCTGGAGCAGGTTCAGATTCTTCAGTCTGAATCGGTTGAATTTGTGGAGAGTCTTGAAATTTGACGTTCATTGAGTCTTCCACAATCTGAGTCTTTGTGTTGAATACTCTGTAATCTTTGCTTGAAGTTGAGTACCCAAGGAAGAATCCTTCATCCGATTTTTCTTCAAACTTACCAACTCGATCATTTGCATTTTTCAGGATAAAACATTTACAACCAAATACTTGAAAGTACGAAACAATTGATTTCTTTCCTTTAAAAATTTCATAAGGTGTTTTCTCAAGAATTGGCCTTAAAAATACTCTGTTAATAATATAACAGGCTGTAGAAACAGCTTCAGCCCAGAAATGTGAAGAAATATTACTTTCAATTAAAAGAGTCCTTGCCATTTCTTGTAAAGATCTATTCTTCCTTTCCACAACCCCATTTTGTTATGGTGTACATGGAGAGGAGAATTTATGCTAAAAACCAGATTCATCACAAAATTTAGCAAAGTCTTGATTTTCAAACTCACCTCCATGGTCTGTACGAATGCTTGAAATAGTATAAGCTTTTTCATTCTACACTTTCTTAGCAAATTTAGAAAAATGAGAGAAAGTCTCAGACTTACTTGTAAGAAAGTAGATCCAAGTAAATCGTGAAAAATCATCCACTATTACTAGGCAAAACATTTTTCCACCAATGCTTTGAGTTCTTGTTGGTCCAAAGAGATCCATATGCAAGGAGAGCTGCAGACACGATTAGTGGAAACTTGATTTATTGGTTTAAAGGAATTTCTAACCTGTTTTCCCAATACACATGGTGTGCATAAGTCAGAATTTTGGTAATTGAGATTAGGTAATCCTCGAACAAGCTTCTCGGAAGAAATTTTGGCAATTTGCTTCATGTTGATATGGCCAAGCTTTCGTGCCATAGAATAGCTTCATCTTGTACTGATATTAAGCATTGTGATTTTTCTTGATTCACATCCAGAAGATAGATATTCCCATATCTACGCCCAGTAAAAGATTGAGAGAAGTCTTTACTAGTTCTTGAACATGTTCCTTCCTAAAAGTTGATCTTGAATCCAGTATCGCACAATTGGCTTATGCTGAGTAGATTGTAATTCAATCCTTCCACCAAGGAGACATTATTGATTGTTAGACTTCCAATTTTTACTGTTCGCGACCAATAATCCATCCTTTGTTGTTTCCACCAAAAGAAACTTTCCCTTCATCTATTTGGACAAGTTTTATAAAGCAACTTGAATCTCATGTCATGTGTCTTGAGCAGCCACTATCCAAGTACCATTTGATCTTCCTTTTGATAGTGACCTACAATTAGGAAGAGATTCAAGCTCTCTTTGGTACCCATATCTTCTTGGGTTCGATGGAGTTAGTGCAATAAACAGTCTTTACCCAATCCTTTTAACAGGTCTCCAAACCATAGGGCATTCTTTCTCAAAGTATTCCGAGCTTTGACACTTTGAACATTTGAGAGCATTTCGGCCAACAAGTTTTACAAAAACTTTCTGAAAATGATTTTTATAAACAGCTTTCGTAGGTCTTTGTTTGATTCTTTTTTTTACCTTTGGAAAATCAATTAGAGGAATGGTTTCAACAGTCATTCCCAAGCCTGATTTGTTAAAGTAAGGTCTTTGTACTGAAAGAATCTTTTCTAATTTCTCAGATCCTATTGAAAACTTCTTTAAAATGCTTGAAATATCATTTTTCAAAAGTGCATTTTCTTTAGAAAGAGAGTTTATATTTTCTTTCAACGTAAAAACACTTTTATCTAAATTTTCAAGTTTTTCTTTCCAAGATTTTTTCTGTTGCTTCAGTGTAGAATTTTCCCTTTTTTAATTCGAAGATTCTATTAAGAGAGGTTTTGAGGCTAAGACATAGTTCATCAATATATTTCGAGACTTTAGCAGGAATTTTTAGATTGCTTACCTCAATCTCACTGTCTGAGTCTGAGTCTGTATCTGTCTCGAGGTCTGAGTCTGAGTCCGATTTTGCCATTAAACATATGTTGGCATAATCATCATCACTTTCTTCACATTCAGTATCACTCCAAGTTTATGCTTTGAGAGCCTTTCTGTATTTCTCAGTCTTTCCTATTAAAGACAATTGGGTCTGATGTGTCCCTTTTTCTTGCATTCGAAACAAATTACTTCTTTGTTGGAATCATCATCCTCGATTGATTTGTTCTGAAATCTTTGAGAGCTTCGTTTCTTCCAATTGAATTTTCTTCCCTTTTTGTTCAGCTTTCGAACCTCTTTATCATAAGAGCTAGTTCTTCATCATCTAGATCTTCTTCGGTCTCGTAGCGTCGAATAATCGTTAGACTTTAAAGCAATAGACTTTTTACCTTTGGAGTCTTCTTCATCATTGGTGTGCTCCACTTCGTAAGACTAAAGAGTGCCAACCAATTCGTCAACGAGTGGCATGATCCTTTGTGTCTCCCTTATTGAGGTCTTTATGTGATTCCAATTTTTGGAAAGTCCACACTGTAACTTGTTAAACTTCATGGGTCCCGAGATCGGTTGACCTTGATACTCGAGACCATTCACAATTTCTGTAAAACGACTAAACATGTCAGTGATAGATTCTCCTGGTTTCATCTTGAAGGCTTCGTATTAACAAAGCAGAATATTGATTTTGGTTTCTTTCACTCGATCGGTTCCTTCATAAGTGATGTGCAACCTATCCCAGACTTCTTTAGCTGTTTCACAAGAAGATATTATGTTATATTCAGTGCGAGATAATGCACAATATAAGGAATAACTTACTTTTGCATCGAGAGCTTGTCTCTTGGTTATCTCTTCTTGAGTCATCTAGCTGGACTCAACGGCTTATTTTCCTCTTTCCGAGACTGTTGTAGGTTTAGGAATGATTCCTTTGTCTACCACATCCCATTCCAGAGGATCTTTTGATCTTAGGAATGCCTTCATTTTATTTTTCCAAATGTTGTATTCCTTTCCATCAAAATAAAGCGGTCTTGTGTTGCTTTGCCCTCAACCAGACACTGAGCCAACATACTAGCCATGGATCGTTAACTCTGAAGTAAAACACTTCAATTTAAATGAGTACACAGGCTCTGATACCAATTGTTACTGCTAGTATGAGCACCTAGAGGGGGTGAATAGGTGCAAAAATAATTTTTTTTGTGAAAATAGAGTAAAGCTTTGCTTTTGACCTGAATCTATTCAACAATAAACTTTAAGTAAGAAATGAGACTCTAACGGTTAAATAAAGTTACGAGCAAAGTCAATAAGTTTGAGAAGAGAATAAGAACACAAGGTTTATAGTGGTTTGGCTTAATCCAAGCCTACGTCCACTCTCCCGCACTAACAGCCCACCGGTTGGATTCCAGTAAGAATCAAAAGAGTTGTTACAGTATCACTTCCTTGATTCCACAGTGTAGAGACTCTGCTACACTTCCTCAAGGCTTCACAAGTTTATGAACACTCTTTTGAGTACAAATTTACACTCAACAATCGAATTGACAAAGAACAAGAAGCTTCAGACTTTGGAATTTTTCTATCGCACACCCACTCGAATAACTAGAACATCTTCCTTATATACTCCTCCATGCCTTCATATCCGTTGGCACCTTCCAAAGGAGTTCTTCCAACCTACCCGTTGGACAGAATCAATTAGGAAGATCTCGAGTTACTAAAGGAATGTGATGATAGCCCACCAATCATGTTCGTCCATACAATCAAGATCTAGGTTTCCATAAGTAGAACCTTCCAAGTATACTTCGCCAATCAACGGATCTAGATTACTCGAATCAAAACAGATAATAGATTTCTGAGATGCTATCTCCAGCCGAGAGGGCTTCTTCAACCGATAGAATCGAATCCTTAAAGAAATACTCAACTCGGGATAAGTCTTCTTCGACGGTCTAGAAACTGTCAATGATGGTAGACTTTGAATCTTGAGTCTGGTGGTCTGGCGGTCTTCAGATTTTGACGACATAGTCTGCATGTTTTCAGACGAGACTGATGGAAACGTTTTGTCAGCTTCAAAACACATAAGAAAGTTTTGTCCAACAATATTATCTTTCTAATCGAGTCTTAGAGGGTAGGACTCGACGAGATGTTGTCTCACCCCGTTGTGGGATAATATTTTAGGTCCCTAGATGGCGGATCCTCCAGAGTTTTTTGGTAGACCAGTGAGGGCCACTGAAAGGAATTTTTACTATGCCGATCCCGGAAGTCATTGGGTCTATGAGCTTGCTGTGACTACTGTCTGGGTCGATGAGAACCTTCCTCATAGGGTCCCTCATCGATTCAGAGCGTGGTATCGCTATAAACCTGATGGATTCCTGGATGGCCCTCTCAGGTGTGTTGATATTCCCCCTGGTATCATAGATGCCGCTCTAGGTGAGAGTGCTATTGATCCTCCAGATGGGTTGGTGGAAGACCAGACGCCCCTGGTGCCTATGAAGACTGATGAGCCGGCGACTGGATCCGACTAGCTGGTCTTAGGACAGCTTAGTTTTTTAGGACTGATCTTCTATAGATCTTTTGTTAATAGCCTAGTCCTGTAATCAAATTGGTTTGACGTGTATAAAGTGTGTGGTTTGGTTTTGAAAATGTGATCCTGCTTTTCTATCCCAATTGAGTTTTGTCTGGGGATTATTTATCCGCTTCCGCATGTGTAATTAAATTAATGGGTCAGCGACGTGTCCTGGGAAGTCGCATTTCTATCGATCATAGTGGGATGTGCGCGTGCTTGAGGTTCGGGCGTGACACTCCACAATTTGAACACTTGAGGGTATTTCACCAATAGGTTTTGTAAAAATCCTTTCAAAATGCTTCTTGTACGCAAGTCTAGGAGGTCTTTGTCTAAGTCTCTCATTGACTTTAGGAAAATCTATTAGAAAATTCCTTTCCTTTTTGAAACCAAGTCCCGACTTATTATAATAAGGAACTTGTAAAGAAAGAATATGCTCTAAAGTTTCTGAACCATTTGAAAATATTATCGAAATATTTGAAAATTTCTTTTTTAAAGAATCATTTTCTTTGACAAGTAAATCTCGACCTTCTTTTGTTTGTAGAAAATCTTTTTGCAAAATTTCAAACTTTTCTTTTCGAGAAAGATCCTATTGCCTAAGCCAAGAATTCTCCTTTTTTAGTTTGGAGATCCTTTTAAGAGATAATTTGAGATTTAAGCAGAGCTCATTTATATACTTAAGAACTTTAGTAGGAATTCTTGAATGGCTTACCTCGATTTCCTCATCGGATTACGAGTCGTATCCAGTCGACTTTAATTACGAGTCTGTGTCTGAGTCAGACTCTAATTTTAAATGTGCCATCAAGCATATATTTCCTTGCTCATCATCTTCTTTCATGATTCTTTTCTGGCCATTCTGCTTGTATTGTCTTCTTTCACTGAATTTCCTTCCTTTTCTACTCAACCTTTTGAATTTCTTAATCATAAAAGCAAGTTCTTCGTCGTCCAAGTCATTTTCTGAGTCTGTATAATCATAATCAACGTTAGATATTAAAGCGATGGACTTCTTACCTTCGGGATCTTCATCATTGATTTGTTTCACTTCGTAGGATTGAAGAGTGCCAATCAATTCATCAACGGAAAGTACCATAATCCTCTGAGTTTCTTGGATTGAGGTCTTGACATGGTTCCAATCTTTTGAGAGACCTCGCAAAAGTTTGTTGACCTTCATTAGGGAAGAAATTGGATGACCTTGATACGCCAAACCATTTACAATTTCTGTAAAACGACTGAACATATCTCCAATCGACTCTCCTGGCTTCATCTTGAAGGATTCATATTTGCCGAGCAAGAAGTTCACTTTTGTCTCTTTTACACGATCAGTTTCTTCATAAGTAACATGAAGTCTATCCCAGACTTCCTTAGCTGTTTCACATGAAGAAATTATGTTATATTCAGCAGGAGACAAAGTGCAATATAAAGAATAAATAGCTTTTGCATCAAGAGCTTCTCTTTTGCACATCTCCGTCCGAGACTTAGATGCGGCAGTGGGATTAATTCATTTTTCCACAACATCCCATTGCAAGGGATCTTTGGATCTTAGGAATGCCTTCATTTTGTTCTTCCACACATTGTATTATTTTCCATCAAAATATGGTGGCCTGCTATTGCTTTGCCCTTCCATAAGTCCCGATGCCAAGATACTAGCCATAAAAGATCTTTAGCTCAAAAGTAAAAATACTTTAATAAAACGAGCACTTAGCTCTGATACCAATTGTGAGTGCTAGTATGAACACCTAGAGGAGGGGTGAATAGGTGTGAAGACAATTTTTCGCAAAGAACATTATAAATAAATTACTTTTGAAAATGAGTCTGAAAAACAACAGACTTTGAGCGAGTTCAGACTTTAGTAGTTAAATAGAAATTCGAACAAAATAAAAGAGTTTAGGGAAGAGAATAAGAACACATAATTTATAGTGGTTCGGCTTAGATCAAGTCTACGTCCACTTTCCCACGCTAATAGCCTTCTGCTGGATTCCACTATGCAATCAACAAGAGATTACAACTTTGAGTGCAAACACTTAGTAGTAGATCACACTATCTCACTAAGTCACTCTTTTGATATTTCTCTCACAATCACAAACGTTTAAGCTCACAAGAGACAAGTATATGATTGAAGGTCGCTCAGACTTTGGAATTATAAATTCTACGCTCCGTCTCTTACTTGCTCATCGGTCCTTGATCTCCTTAAATACTCCTGCACTTCCAAACTAGCCATTAGGCAGTATCTTGAGGATCGTCTTCCAATCTACCCATTTGACAGATCTGTATCTAGAAGATTTGGTAGCCGTTGAGTGACAAAAGTAGAATCCCAAATTGATTCTAATCGTCCATACAAACAGAATCTTGATTTCCATAAGTAGAGCTTCTTTGTATCAAAAGTTCTTGTCTTCAAGATCCAATTGTCAATCAATTAGACTGAGTCAATCAAATCAATCTTGATGTAGAATCCAAACCAGATCACTAGCCGTTATACATTTGGGGGTGTGTGTTACGTTCTGTCAAGTTGTCTCGTTCTGGATGTAAAGTCTGAGAGTATTCTGTCTGAAGTAGAGTCTAAGTGTCTTCCGTTTTCACTTGCGTTCAGTCTGGAATTTGTCAAATAGGGCAAAATTCTGATGTAGAACAGACTTTGACACAAAATTCTGGCAATCTTCAGACTTTGACACAGAAGTCTGGAAATTTTCAGGATAGACTTTACAATATAAACGTAAGTCTGAACATATTCTGCTTCTGAACATATTTAGTCTTAAGGTTTGGACACAGTTTGAACATATTCAGCTTTAGCGTAGAGTCTATCTTCTGGTTCTTCCAAGTATAGACTTTGATAATATCATCTACATGTTCTATCATCTGCATAGTCTATTACTCAACCATTAAACACATTAGTAGCCTTTGATTTATTTTGTCATCTTCAAAACATCATAAAGGATTCCCTAACAACTATAACTTTTACTTTTGCGTTAAGAGTAACGTAAAATAGATGTATTAAAAATTTATAAATAAAAAAATCACATCAAAGTGGATCTTTCTCAATCAAAAGAGAGTAATTTCATTATAATAAACATGGTTACATATGTCCCGAGGAAACGTATATCTTTATATATTACAAACCTCTTTTACTATTTCTTAAACCCATGGCTATATGATCATGTAAACGTGCCATTTCAAAAGATGCATCATGGTCAACTGAATATCTATAATTGAGATCCAAATCTTACTTTTATAAATATTAGGGAGCTCTTTCATGGTCTGGAAATGCTTTGAATTTTGCCCAATCTTTGACCAGTTACACTATTTGCTCATAAATTTCTCTAATAACAAACCCTTTAGAAAAGAAGAATGACTCAGGAAGCTTCACCACAGTCATTAATAGTTTCATATGGAGCTCAAACCACTGCAATGCTTCTACCACAGAACATACAAAAATTGTGATATCATGCTCAAACGATGCCCAAGATGCAAGTAAAGTGATAAAAGTGATGGCACAATCCATTACTATAATTTTTTGTACTCTTAAGTTACAGAATTTCCCTTCTTTAGCCTTCAGGAAAAGATACATACATATCTCCCAACAATGACTTATTTCTTTTCATTTGCAGTAGATACGAGTGGTGGTTTGACAATACTTGGCTAACCACCTTCCTTGTTAGTGGCAGTGGCTACTTTCACTTTGTTGTAGTGGTTTATGAACTTGCTCATCTCCTACAGCATTAAATCACCGGGAAAAAAAAAACCAGATCATTGTTGATTGGAATTGGAAGACAAATGCACAGGTTAAGGGATTAATTTTTCTTCCTTTTACCAGATCATTGTTGATTGGAATGGTAGCCCAACAAATTTCAAAGTGGTAGAAAGTGCAATATTTCTTTCTCTGAGATCATCAACCAAGTGTACAAAATTAAAACCTCTCAATTTTGTGGATGTGTATAGAAATCCCAAAAGACACACTACAATCTTCAGCTGGATCCAAGAGACAGGAGGGACATCAATATGCTCACAACAAGGCATTCACATGACAAAAAATCTGCAACCTTTTTGAAAATAAACTGCCATGTTAACTGATCCAAAGAGGTAATTTACAAACTGGCACTATACAGTAATAAAAGGCTTGTCATTTGTATAACTTGATTGCATTAGCCACAAGATAGTATCGCCAACATAGATTGAAAAGTAATTAGCAATCTGAATTCCTAAGGAAGCAATAGCTAATTAATATCTGGATATTTTTCCACAGTCCTCCAAAACAGATACTCTCATGTCATAAGTGCTAAAACAAAAATCAACCAACTGGGCACAACCAAATTTGGATTTTGTTCATATCCAATAAAGGAAAATTAGAAAATTAAAGAAGATGCTGATGAACACAGGCATTAGAAGCAGATAACTGGGCAAAAAGCAAGACTTTTTCTTAGGAACCCGAGTTCGGAAAGCAATGAGACCAAGAAAACAAACAGAAGACTGAATAGAACATAGCTGCGAAGAAGAGCGGTTAGAATTGTCAAAGTAAAATGGGGGATCGAAGAGAAGGGGAATGGTGAAATCACCTTTCTATTGGAACTTAAACCAAACATTTGGTGGGCACCACAAGCAAAATTATATTATTTTGAAGAAATCAAAGGACAAGCTTCCATATAACAAAACCAAACAAGAATAACTCAATGCCACCACAAAAGGACAAGCTACATAGAACAAAAGCCTAAAACGAAAAAGATTACAAACTCCATGCCAACATTACGAACTAGAAAATTATATGGATATGATGAAACAAAAAAACAAGTCTCCACATAGCATAAACCAAACAAAAATAATAAAACCGTTGCTGAAAAAAAAACAAGAAAAATCTCTTCAACATCCTTTCGAGAGAGAGATTTTTCCCTCTGACGTGTAGCCAAGACAAAGACTTGTGTTCCAACGGAAAGATACAACCGGCGACGAAGTTGACGAAGGAAGAAGAAACGAAAAATGGGAGAAACGCAATCTTGACCTCTGCATTTCCATGAGGAAGAGCGAAATCTGATGAAGAAGCTTCGTGAGAGGAGAAACTGATTAGTATTACGATGTTGTTTTTAACAGGGGTAAATTGGGAATTCCAATTATTAAATGAGGGTCAAATGCGAAATAAGAAAAATTTCAATAACTGCCCCTCAGCATTCGGAAAAGGCTAGAATGTGAATGCTGCTCTAGAGGTGCATTGGCTCCAAGGCCTTTAAAGCCCACTGGAAATGCAATTGCATTTCTCTAAGGCTCTTCAAAAAATTTGCCAAATGCTATGTGTAAGGTACTTTGGTGCCCCAAAGCCCATTCCAAATGTTGAACCAAATAGGGCGCGTTCTATCTTTTTTATGGCAGCAAGCCATCATCTAGTCTATTAACAACAAGTTTAAGGTTTGTTTGATACGATTTTTCCAGATAAATTATAGACTAAATAATATAAAAAAATATCATAATCAGTGTTGGAGAACTCCCGGTAAAATATGGGACTAGTCCAAAGATTGGGATAAAGACTCAAATAATTTAGGGTAAAAGCCACCATAAACCCCAAATCATGCCCACTGTGACACATTTACTCTTACCTTTATTTTTGACACCAAAAATCTCAAACTTATGCCTACAGGACACATTTACCCCAAACTTGCCAATTGTATCACATTTATCTCAGATTTTTTTTTGTGATACAAAAAATCCCAAACTTGTATTCGTATGACACATCTACCCCCAAAAATTTGGTGCCATGGAAAATAGTTTGGAGTCTTTGGTGTCACAAAAAAAAAAAGTTTGGAGTAAATGTGTCACACAAATATTAGTTGAGATTTTTGATATCACAGAAAAAAGTTTGGAGTAAATATACCATACAAGTACAAGTCTGGGATTTTTGGTATCAAAAATAAAGTCTGGGGTAAATGTGTCACAATCGACAAAATTGAGTTTTTTTATGCCTTTTTCTCAATAATATATTCAGGCATTCGGTGAGATTGTGTGTTTAGACCACCATGGATACGATACATAAATTAAAAATAAAAAGGAAAAATTAGAGAACGGATTTGTCTATTAAATTGACCAATTCCGTGTGCCTCTTAAATTTGGTCGTGTGATATCTCTTGTTAAATCTCTCTGTCTTAAGACTGCCGCAGCTTAGAACATAGCTATTGTAGCAGCTTTATGTTGTCGACTAGTTTTTTTTTTTCCTCCAGAAGAGGCCATGTTAATTAGGTTATATTGAACAGCAATTAGGTTTTCTTATATTCATTTGACCTTTTATAGTTATTATCATTGAATTTCAACGTTTTTTGCGGTCTGACCGTGGAACCACAGAGCAATCTCAATCAATCTCCGATCGTGTGTGGTTCAGATAGGAGTTTTCTCATAAAAATTTCATAAATTATGAGCATTTTTATGGGACTAGTCCCGCATAGAGGTGGATCGTCTTTGGCTAAGAAAGGAAAAAACATGGTCCCGTCAGATACGCTCTGCAAAACCGGTTTTCTGCTGCAACCGAGTGACATTAAAGGAAACTTATGGATGCAAAGTTGATGAAATTTACAATGATTAAGGAAAATTACTGACACACATTTTGCAAAAATTTACAAAGTGTAATGAACAATTAGATATTTTACTAACAATAACATAAAATAAATTTACTGTTAATTTAGGCAGATTCCTATCTTTGTGTAATATTACAACCATGGGACTCGGAAAAAGTACTACCATCAATAAGAACTTATGTCCTTTAAATAAAAGTTGCGAAAGAATATTTTATAGGTAATTACTATGAGTGAGGATAATCACTCGTACTATAGAAAAGTTTCAATCCATTAGGTAAGGCAAATTATTTTATTTATATGAAGTATTACAAATCATAAGATCCACATAACTTATGAAGGCACATCACTTTTGAAAGTATTTACTAGTAATGATAATTTTCCTCATGCATCCTAGAACAATAGAGAGTTCAAAGGCATGATTGATAGACCCTTTATTTTCGATAGCACATTGGTGTGACATATTTCGTTCAAATTTCAAATCGGCAAGGGACTAACAAAGAGTGATGTGATATGCTCTTTGAGCTCAGTCTTGGAGTTGGTGTAATGATCTCCATTGGTGTATAACAGATTGATCACCCACGAGAGATTGAGAATTATGGTGAGAACTGGCATGGGGGCTGTGGTCGGACGAAGAAACTCTTCATTGATGTCCTTCCATGCATCAACAACTTGTTTCTGGAGTTCCTCCTCAGCTTCCTGCTCTGAGACGCCATTTTCTTTCATCGACAACTCCACCGAAGATACTATGTGCCCCCGCTTTTGCTCAAACTATATTTCAACAACATTGGCGTGATTAGGTCAACGTCATTTTCCGATCGAGTGGTGGTCACTCTGATTTTATTAGAGTATTGGAGGATAATTATGTTTTTATTATACCTTGTGAGAGCTAATGTCATCCATAAACCTTCAAATGATTTGTGAAGCCCTCAAAATCTTGCAATCACCGAGCAACCATTCAAAAGCATCTCTTGTAATCACATCGCCCATTCTTACAAGTGCTGTGATCGATAACACTTCATATCCCGTCGTCAATAATGCAAGGGGCATATATTCCTCCAGTGTTGGTGTGTAGCCGATATGGAACCATTTAGCTTCGTGAAAGTACCCTTTCGCTTGCTTCTTTATCTGAGAAATTGGACATGAGCAAGAACGTTGGGTTCCTAAGAAAAACAAAATTTGTGTTGGATGCATGTAAAATGTGCCAACAATGCTTATGGCTTCTTTTGCATAGGCGAGGCGGTACAATCTTCCTTTTGTGGCCAATTATTTCCCAATCTCGTCATAGAGATTGAGAAGCACCTTATAATGGGCTTGCATATACTCTGGTAGTCCATCCATGGCATCAACATCCCACCTGAATTCGAGTCCTTAAAATTGGCGCACTTACTCTACACATACTTGATCAAATTCAGAAGTTCGAGAAAAAGAATGCGGATTACGTACTTCTCAATTGCTTCGGTGTAGGGCACAAGTTCCTCCAATGTGCCATAGGCGTCATAAATATCGTCGAGAATGGAAATCTGCGCAATCACTTTGGTAAGTATATTTCTGGCCACTGCAAACTCCGGCTGGAACTATGTTCCACCTATCCAGAAGAACAACTCCACAATCCTATCTCTAGCAAATGGGAACTTCCTTGCAACGTCTATATTCTTCCACCACCTATATTTATATGAATATGAGCATTATTGAAAGTACATTAGCCCAATGAATTCACATAGTTTAAACTCATCTTTTTTACTTGTAAAGGACTTTCAAAAGCACTGTTTGGAAGGATAAATTGAAACTATAAAAGTAAACCTTTGGAAAACACAACCAAGAAAAGCGGATGTTTGGGCATTGTTAAAACATAATCTAGAAGCTAATTTGAGATTATACTATCATGTGAAGTTAGTTGACCTTGTAATCTCGCCGAGCTCCTTCTAGTGTTGCTCTTGCAGTAAGTTGAAATCTAGTTTAGCCAAGGTGAGCAATACTCGTCATGTGAAGGCTCTTCTTGGTAGAGTATAATATAATGCCTTGCCTTGAGTCTCGGCAAACCTTTGCGAAGTGGCTGCTTTAGGGCATGACTCACTTGTTTCGCAAGACTAGTGCTTACTTTCCTTTCATCAATTGATTCAAGGTGAGTTATAGCAAAAGGAAGTGCTTCTTCCAAAATAGCATTGCCATGGCACCTTAAATGGCAAGTTTCATATAGACTTAGCAATCCGCGAACATCTGTGATGAGCGATTTCTTGAAGTTGCCTTCTTTGTCCTTAAAATTATTAAAAACATCTGTGCGACCAACCAACATGGGAAAAATTAGGTAATCGATTAGAAATTAGGAAGGTGATACACCTAGTTGATGTCCTGGATTTTCTTTCACTTGTTCTCCTAAAATTTGAATGAGCAATAGTAATTTTCCAAATAATGAATTTTATGGGTAACTTATTTGGATTGGCTCCTTGAGGTTAGGACTTACCCGATGAAATATTGAAACATTGTTGTTGCAGCAATCGAAACATAAGAGCAACCATGTGAAGGTCATCTCCCTTAAAATCTCCATGGTCAAGTTGTGAGTAACTTTTGTGGATTCGTTCTGGTTGCTCATCTATTTCTCGTTCAAAATGGTAGTCAATTCCCAAGCGTTGAATTTGATCAATCAACTGAAGCATTTGTGAAGGCTTATCCACGGCATTAGTCAGCATCTTCCTCACCTCTCCTTTCAATTCCTCAACTTGTTCCTCCACTCTTCCGAGGAATTTGAACTTCTGCACATATATAATACGCCATCGTAAATAGAAGCAAACATTTCAAAAGACTCAAAGGAAAGTAAAGTTACTGTGAAAAATAATAATCATGTTATCTTGGTTACGAACACATGAAAAGTGAATGAAAGGAAAGTAAATGAATGATAAAGACCAAATCATTTCATTTTGAAACTTCCGAAGAGATAAAATCTAACATTGTTCTCTAAAATTGAATAATCGATGACCAAATCATTTTATTTAGGTGGAGTTATACAATTGATCTTTCTGAAGGAGGGACTGTTCCATACATCGGGTAAATACAATATAGTTTAAACTTGTTAAACATGACCGTGTTTGGCATAATCAAACTCTTGAGTTAGGAAGAAATTAAATGCGACACACAGCGAGGGAACTTCTAATGCGGCAGACCTAATTCAAATGATTTGGCAGCCAAAACGATATTGATCAACTTCATTCGCCAAGAGAATGATCTTCGCTTCGCTGGAAGAACAAAAACCACCATCTCGCTCTTTCCTTTCTTCGGTGCTACCTTTTTCTTTCCAAGGGATGGGTTGGAAGCGTGTAAGAACCTATTTTTATTTTTATTTTCGAGGATGCCCGAGGACAACTCCTAGATCGATTAAGGATCACACGTAGGAAACTGATAGGGTAAGATAAGGTAATAGATCGATGGAGAAATTCGTAAACAGTGGGATAGTCGAATCAATAAAAGACAAAAGCCGAATGCCCGAGAAAGCAAAGATGGATTAAAAATCAAATCCAGCAAGATTGTTTATTACCTCTCTCGAATGGACAATTGAATTACGGTGGAAATAATCAAGCCAACCATATAGTCATGCTGCTAGGACTTTGTCCTAAACCAAAGAAACTAGAACCCCTATCCGCATTCTCTTTCTTCCGCATGGGAAGGCTAAGAGGAAAAAGGTCCACGAGGAAGAAAACTTTTTTCTCACTCGATCCCGGACGAAAAGGCTAAGAGAAAAAATCTTAAATTCTGGCTCCATTTGTATCACCAAAAATTTAATAATAAAAGAAAATATGTTCCATGAAATGGTTAGATTTCACTTGTTAGGTGGTTTTGGGAAAGGGGGTTCTTTCTAGTCAAAGGGGGAGTTGTTTTCACTCAATCTAAACTTGTCGTTTTCAATTCATGAAAAATATTTCTTTCATAGATCAATCAGTTTTCCATCCTCCAAATACCGAAAAGTTGGAAAACATTTTCTGTAAACAGTTTTTTTTTCTTTTTTAAAAATAAACGGACCCTTAGATCTTTGACGCTATCAATTATCGCAAACACAAAGACTTTCATTAAGTGATCGGGTAAGATAAGGTAATAGATCGATGGAAAAATTCGTAAACAAAACGCGATTGCAAGAAAACAGAGGAAGTAGACATAAAGAAGGATTACCAACCGTTGAGTAGGAGGGGCAGGCGTATTTGATGAAGTGATCGCCCCATACGCTCTCATGATATTCGGCCAACCGGCGTTCGACCCTGCCGCTTCTTCCTTTGCTCGGAGAAGAAGATGGAATTGCCGAAACCTGAACCGACATGTTCCCCACTATTTTCGTCCTTGGTCTGTGGATGTCGAACGAATACGCGAATTGAAGACTAAGGAGAGGATTTCGCTGCGTTGCAGAACATCAACACTTGATCGGTATTTATAGGCAGCATGTTCATAGCCACCTTGTCACTTTTGGACTTATTTTTTAGAGCAAACCAATCACATTTTGATGAATATTCACGCGAGCGAACATTATTTCGTGGCAAAAAGAAGATATTCTCCTAAATCAATTGTACAATAGACAATTCAATCGTAAACCTTTTAATTTTGTCAATCTAATTTTAAATCTCTGGGTTAATGCCACAAAAAACCCTAAAATAGTATAGATGTGACAAATTTACCTTAAACTAATTTTTTAACTATCAAAAATCCCAAACGGGTATATCAGCGATAAATTTGCCCTAAATAACTATTAAAATTGCAAGAAGGTTTCATGAAAGAATATGTTTTGAAGTTCTTTCAAGCCATATCATGGCATGGGAAAATTGTTAAAGATAGTAGTCGTAATTGATAAATATTAGTAATTACATACACCTGAAAACCTAGGAGAAGCGACAGCGATTTTACTTTGCTTTTCACCGTTTCCGTTTCCTTTTTTTTAGTTTGATTTTTTTTTTGGTAAAATAATATTTAAAGTGTGACTTTCATGTAATATGGAGCACTTTCCACCCTTAAGAAATCCAATGACTTACATGTAAAGTAATACGGCATTTCATTTTAGAACCTTCTGGAGTGAATTTTTTTTTTTTTAAATAATTTTGGAGGGAAGGTAAAAGAAATATTTAATTTTTTTTATAAGCCATGTTATAATTAACGTAACACAAACAAGCTAAGCTATAAGGAGGTAAACCAATGTGTATGATAAGGTCTAGACTAAGATTCAAGGTTAGTTAAACAGAGAGCAAACGCTTCATTGAGAACCTCTTTTCCATCAACAACCTCTAATTTTCGACCGGCTTCCAAAAGGAATTTACAATTTTTGTGACATTGATCGTTTTTGTGTTTCACGGAAGCTTCAATCATGGCCAAATCTAGCTTGTTTAGTCACACTCATTAATAACATAATAAAGACCGCCGAGCATGGTAGTATAGTGATAATAGTGTCACACAATATTTTCTAATGTCGTAGTTCGAACAATGTCTCCCAATAGTTAACATGTCCAAAAAGTCCTCAATCAATTCTACAATAGACAATTCAATCGTAAACCTTTCAATTTTGTCAATCTAATTTTAAATCTCTAGGTTAATGCCGCAAAAAACCCTAAAATAGTATAGATGTGACAAATTTACCTTAAACTAATTTTTTAACTACCAACAATCCCAAACGAGTATATCAGCGATAAATTTGCCCTAAATAACTATTACAATTTCAAGAACGTTTCATGAAAGAATATGTTTGGAAGTTCTTTCAAGCCATACCATGGTATGGGAAAATTGTTCAAGATAATAGTCGTAATTGATAAATATTAGTAATTACATACACCTGAAAACCTAGGAGAAGCGACAACGATTTTATTTTGCTTTTCACTGTTTCCGTTTCCTTTTTTTTTTAGTTTGATTTTTTTTTTAAAATAATATTTAAAGTGTGACTTTCATGTAATATGGAGCACTATCTACCTTTAAGAAATCCAATGACTTACATGTAAAGTAATACGGCATTTCATTTTAGAAACTTCTAGAGTGATTTTTTTTTTAATAATTATGGAGGGAAAGTAAAAGAAATATTTTAATTTTTTATAACCCATGCTATAATTAACGTAACACAAACAAGCTAAGCTATAAGGAGGTAAACCAATGTGTATGATAAGGTCTAGACTAAGATTCAAGATTAGTTAAACAAAGAGCAAACTCTTCATTGAGAACCTCTTTTCCATCAACAACCTCTAATTTTCGACCGGCTTCCAAAAGGAATTTACAATTTTTTGTGACATTGATCGTTTTTGTGTTTCACGGAAGCTTCAATCATGGCCAAATCTAGCTTGTTTAGTCACACTCATTAATAACATAATAAAGACCGCCGAGCATTGTAGTCTAGTGATAATAGTGTCACACAATATTTTGTGATGTCGTAGTTCGAACAATGTCTCCCAATAGTTAACATGTCCAAAAAGTCCTCAATCAATTCTACAATAGACAATTCAATCGTAAACCTTTCAATTTTGTCAATCTAATTTTAAATCTCTAGGTTAATGCCACAAAAAACCCTAAAATAGTATAGATGTGACAAATTTAACTTAAACTAATTTTTTAACTACCAAAAATCTCAAACGGGTATATTAGCGATAAATTTGCCCTAAATAACTGTTAAAATTTCAAGAAGGTTTCATGAAAGAATATGTTTCAAAGTTCTTTCAAGCCATATCATGGTATGGGAAAATTGTTGAAGATAGTAGTCGTAATTGATAAATATTAGTAGTTACATACACCTGAAAACCTAGGAGAAGCGATAGCGATTTTACTTTGCTTTTCACTGTTTCCGTTTCCTTTTTTTTAGTTTGATTTTTTTTTTTTTGGTAAAATAATATTTAAAGTGTGACTTTCATTTAATATGGAGCACTTTCCACCCTTAAGAAATCCAATGACTTACATGTAAAGTAATCCGGCATTTCATTTTAGAACCTTCTGGAGTGATTTTTTTTTTTTTTTAATAATTCTGGAGGGAAGGTAAAAGAAATATTTAATTTTTTTTATAACCCATGCTATAATTAACCTAACACAAACAAGCTAAGCTATAAGGTGGTAAACCTATGTGTACGATAAGATCCAGACTAAGATTCAAGGTTAGTTAAAATGAGAGCAAACGCTTCATTAAGAAACTCTTTTCCATCAACAACCACCAATTTTTGACCGGCTTCCAAAAGGAATTTACAGTTTTTGGGACATTGAACGTTTTCGTGTTTCACGGAAGCTTCAATCGTGGCCAAATCTAGCTTGTTTAGTCACACTCATTAATACGATAATAAAGACCGCCGAGCATGGTAGTCTAGTGATAATAGGGTCACACTATATTTTATGATGTCGTACTTCGAACAATGTCTCCCAATAGTTTGCATGTCCAAAAAGTCCTAAATCAATTGTACAATAGACAATTCAATCGTAAAACTTTCAATTTTGTCAATCTAATTTTAAATCTCTGGGTTAATGCCACAAAAAACACTAAAATAGTATAGATATGACAAATTTACCTTAAACTAATCTTTTAACTACCAAAAATCCCAAACGGGTATATCAGCGATAAATTTGCCCTAAATAACTATTAAAATTTCAAGAAGGTTTCATGAAATAATATGTTTTGAAGTTCTTTCAAGCCATATCATGGCATGGGAAAATTGTTGAAGATAGTAGTCGTAATTGATAAATATTAGTAGTTACACACACCTGAAAACCTAGGAGAAGAGAGCGATTTTACTTCGCTTTTCACTGTTTCCGTTTCCTTTTTTTTAGTTTGATTTTTTTTTTTGGTAAAATAATATTTAAAGTGTGACTTTCATGTAATATGGAGCACTTTCCACCCTTAAGAAATCCAACGACTTACATGTAAAGTAATATGGCATTTCATTTTAGAACCTTCTGGAGTGATTTTCTTTTTTTTAATAATTCTGGCTATGAACATGTTGCCTATAAATACCCATCAAGTGTTGATGTTCTGCAACGCAGCGAAATCCTCTCCTCAGTCTTCAATTCGCGTATTCGTTCGACATCCACAGACGAAGGACGAAATTAGTGGGGAGCATGTCGGTTCAGGTTTCGGCAATTCCATCTTCTTCTCCCAGTAAAGGGAGAAGCGGCGGGGTCGAACGCCCGTTGAACGAATATCATGAGAGCGTATGGGGCGATCACTTCATCAAATACGCTTCCCCCTCCTACTCAAAGGTTAGTAATCCTTCTTTATGTCTACTTCCTCCGTTTTCTTGCAATTGTATTTTGCTCACTTAATGAAAGTCTTTGTGTTTGCGATAATTGATAGCGTCAAAGATCTAAGGGTCCGCTAGTTCGGGAAAAAAAAAAAAAAAACTGTTTTCAGGAGAATGTTTTCCAACTTTTCAGTATTTGGAGGACAGAAACCTGATTGATCTATGAAAAAACATCTTTCATGAATTGAAAATGACAAATTTAAATTGAGTGAAAACAACTTTCCCTTTGACTAGAAAGAAATCGCTTTCCCTAAACCACTTAACAAGTAAAAACTAACCATTTCATGGAAAATAATTTCATTTATTATTAAATTTTTGATTATACAAACGTAGCCAAAATTTTAAATTTTTTCTTAGCCTTTCGTCCGGGGTTGAGTGAGAAAAAAGTTTTCTTCCTCGTGGATTTTTTTCCTCTTAGACTTCCCATGCGGGAGAAAGAGAATGCGGATACAGTGTTCTAGTTTCTTTGGTTTAGGACAGTCTTAGCAGCATGACTATATGGTTGGCTTGATTATTTCCACCGTAATTCAATTGTCCATTCAAGAGAAGTAATAAACAATCATGCTGGATTTGACTTTTAATCTGTCTTTGCTTTATCGGGCATTCGGCTTTTGTCTTGATCTCCATCCTCTTTATTGATTCGACTATCCCACCTAGGTTTACGAATATCTCTATCAATCTATTACCTTATCTTATCCTATCAGTTTCCTACGCATGATCCTTAATCGATCTAGGAGTTGTTCTCAGGCGTCCTCGGAAAATGAAAATAAAAATAGGTTCTTACATGCTTCCAACCCATCCCTTGGATTAAAAAAAAAAAAAAAAAAGGTAGCAACGAAGAAAAGAAAGAGCTATACCATGGTTTTTCTTCTTCTAGTGAAGTGAAGTTCATTCTCTTGATGAATGAAGTTGATCAATACCGTTTTGGCTGCCAAATCATTTGAATTAGGTCTGCCGCATTAGGAAGTTCCCTTGCTGTGTGTCGCGTTTAATTTCTTCCTAACTCAAGAGTTTGATTATGCCAAACACAATCATGTTTAAACTATATTATATCCACCCGATGTATGCAACAGTCCCTCCTTCAGAAAGATCAATTGTATAACTCCACCTAAATGAAATGATTTGGTCATCGATTATTCAATTTTAGAGAATAATCTTAGATTTTGTCTCTTCGGAAGTTTCAAAATGAAATGATTTGGTCTTTATCATTAATTCACTTTTCTAAAAGTACATGCTCGTCGTATTGATGAGCATGCACAATTTGCCTTGTTTTCATATCTTTTCATGGGTTTGTAACCAAGATAACATGATTATTATTTTTCATAGTAACTTTACTTTCCTTTGAGTCTTTTGAAATGTACGTATCTCATGCTTGCTTCTATTTACAATGGCATATTATATATGTGCAGCAGTTCAAATTCCTCAGAAGAGTGGAGGAACAAGTTGAGGAATTGAAAGGAGAGGTGAGGAAGATGGTGACTAATGCCGTGGATAAGCCTTCACAAATGCTTCACTTGATTGATGAAATTCAACGCTTGGGAATTGACTACCATTTTGAACGAGAAATAGATGAGCAACTAGAACGAATCCACAAAAGTTACTCACAACTTGACCATGGAGATTTTAAGGGAGATGACTTTCACATGGTTGCTCTTATGTTTCGATTGCTGCGACAACAAGGTTTCAATATTTCATCAGGTAAGTCTTAACCTAAGTGAGCCAATCCAATAAGTTACCCATAAAATTATTTCTTTGGAAAATTGTTATTGCTCATTCAAATCTAAGGAGAACAAGTGAAAGAAAATCCAGGACATTAGCTAGGTGTATCGCCTTCTTAATTTCTAATCGATTACCTATTTTTTCCCATGTTGTTTGGTCGCACAGAGGTTTTTAACAATTTTAAGGACAATGAAGGCAACTTCAAGAAATCGCTCATCACAGATGTGTGCGGATTGCTAAGTCTATATGAAGCTTGCCATTTAAGGTGCCATGGCGATGCTATTTTGGAAGAAGCACTTCCTTGTGCTATAACTCACCTTGAATCAATTGATTAAAGGAAAGTAAGCACTAGTCTCGCGAAACAAGTGAGTCATGCCCTAAAGCAGCCACTTCGCAAAGGTTTGCCGAGACTTGAGGCAAGGCATTATGTTATACTCTACCAAGAAAAGCCTTCACACGACGAGGCATTGCTCACCTTGGCTAAACTGGATTTCAACTTACTGTAAGAGCAACACCAGAAGGAACTCGGCGGGATTACAAGGTCAACTAACTTCACATGATAGTATAATCTAAAATTAGCTTCTAGATTATGTTTTAACAATGCCCAAACATCCGCTTTTTCTAGTTGTGTTTTCCAAAGGTTTACTTATATGGTTTCAATTTATCCTTCTAAATAGTGCTTTTGAAAGTCTTTTACAAGTCAAAAAGATGAGTTTAAACTATGTGAATTTATCAGGCTAATGTACTTCCAATAATGCTCATATTCATATAAATATAGGTGGTGGAAGAATATAGATGTTGCAAGGAAGTTCCCATTTGCTAGAGATAGGATTGCAGAGTTGTTCTTTTGGATGGTGGGAGCATATTTCCAACCGGAGTTTGCAATGGCCAGAAATATACTTACCAGAGTGACTGGACTGATTTCCATTCTCGACGATATTTATGATGCCTATGGCACATTGGAGGAACTTGTACCCTACACCGAAGCAATTGAGAAGTACGTCATCCACATTCTTTTTCTTGAACTTCTGAATGTGATCAAGTATGTGTAGAGTAAGTGCGTCAACTTTAAGGACTCGAATTCAGCTGGGATGTTGATGCCATGGATGGACTACCAGAGTACATGCAAGCTCATTATAAGGAGCTTCTCAATCTCTACGATGAAATTGGGAATGATCTGGCCACAAAAGGAAGATCATACCACCTCGCCTATGCAAAAGATGCCGTAAGCATCGTCGGCACATTTTACATGCATCCAACTAAAATTTCATTTTTCTTAGGAACCCAACGTTCTTGTTCATGTTCAATTTCTTAGATGAAGAAGCAAGCGAAAGGATACTTTCATGAAGCCAAATGGTTCCATACCGGCTACACACCAACACTTGAGGAATACATGCCCCTTGCATTATTAACGACAGGATATGAAGCATTATCAATCACAGCACTTGTAGGAATGGGCGATGTGGTTACAAGAGATGCTTTTGAATATATGTAGGTTCATGGATGACATTAGTTCTCACAAGGTATAATAAAAAAAATAATCATCCTCCAATACTCTAATAAAATTAGATTGACCACCACTCGATTAGAAAATGATGTTGACCTGATCACGCCAATGTTGTTGAAATATAGTTTGAGCAAAAGAGGGGACACGTAGCATCTTTGGTGGAGTTGTTGATGAAAGAAAATCGCATCTCGGAGCAAGAAGCTGAGGAGGAACTCCAGAAACGAGTTGTTGATGCATGGAAGGACATCAATGAAGAGTTTCTTCGTCCAACCGCAGGCCCAACGCCGGTTCTCAATCTCTCGAGGGTGATCGATGTGTTATACACCAACGGAGATCATTACACCCACTCCAAGACTAAGCTCAAAGAGCATATCACATCACTCTTTGTTAGTCCCTTGCCGATTTGAAATTTGAACGAAATATCGTCACACCAACATTGTATTGAAAATAAAGGGTCTATCAATCATGCCTTTGAACTCTCTATTATTCTAGAATGCATGAGGAAACATACATTCAAAAGTGATGTGCGTATCCACAATTTCCCTTTTGCCTTCATAAGTTCTATGGATCTTATGATTTGTAATACTTCATAAAAATAAAATAATTTACCTTACCTAATGGATTGTAACTTTTCTATAGTGCGAGGTGATTATCCTCACTCATAGTAAGTTATCTATAAAATATTCTTTTACAACTTTTATTTAAAGGACATAAGTTCTTATCGATGGTAGTACTTTTTCCGAGTCCCATGGTTGTAATATTACACAAAAATAGGAATCTACCTAAATTAACATAAATTTATTTTATGTTATTGTTAGTAAAATAACTAATTGCTCATTACACTTTGTATATTTTCTGCAACATGTGTCATGTCCCAATCCATAGGCATGCGCCCATCCCTCACCTGGTCGATTAAATAGCGAGGTCCCAGGACGCATCGCCGACCCATTCATTATAATACGCAAGCGGAAGCACATAAGAATCCCCTGACAATAAAACAATGAGATAGAAAAATAGGACTAAAACTTTGAACCTGAAAAACCACACATATATACATATACAATAACTAAGTTATATATATATACATAGGCACAACTAACAAGTCAAGTTCTAGTCAAAGCCAATTCAGTACACAAGTCTACAGACAGGGGTAGGGTTTCAATCCTCCTCTGGACCCTCCTCCGGGTCCTCCTCCTCCTCAATGATCTCTCCTTCTTTCTCACTCCAGCTGGAGCCCACGGCTGAGTACACCAAAGAGTCAAAATAGCCCTCGAGCTTGGGATCCTTCGCATCTACCACCGATCCACCCTTAGGATATGCTATCCCCTTTTCGAACGCAACCTCCAAAACGTACAGAGGTACATTAGATTCCGGAACAGGACCCACCCTTCGTCCATCATTATAATGGCGATACCATGCCCAGTACTCATCGGGCACCTTGTGGGGTAGGCCCGCATCAACCCAGATGGTGGATTTCACTAGTACATATTCTAATCCTTCAGGGTTGTGGTGTATCGGAATGTGATTACCTATTTCCGTGAATTTCTTAGGCTGACCAAACTGCTCGGGAAGAGCTAGAGGTGCTGCCATCTATGGACCTGAAATGTTATCCCACAACGGGGTGAGACGACGTCTCAGCGAGTTCCACCCCCTAAGACCCGACTAGAAAGCAAATACGCCCTAAGGGCTACCTAAGCACACCACGGGTCAGAGGACTTACCTTGGCCTCAGTTCCTTCTTGTCAGACAATATAATTCAAACAATTATTCGAAACATTGATCAATCAATTGGGTCGATTACGACCTTTCTTTGGTCGGCCCATTCAATACTATCTAATAAGCTGATAATATATAGTATAGCGTGCGCTAAGTTGATAAATAGTATACGGCTCTCAATCTAAACTGACATATTAAAGCCCGTAGGTTGATATAGTATACTAATAATGCTCCCTCGAAGCTGATAAGTAACCTTGCTCACTCTATGTCACGCCCCGGTCCTCGAGCGCGCGCCCATCCCTCACCTGGTCGATTTAATAGCGACATCTCAGGACACATCGCTGACCCATTCATTTTAATACGCATGTGGAAACATATAAATAATCCCCACACAATAAAGCAACGGGATAGAAAAGTAGGGCCAGATTTTTCAAACCTGAAAAACTACAACCACACTTTTATACAATGCAAACCACATAGTATATATTATAATACTATTAACCAAAGTCAGATCTATCACACATAGGTTCACAACTCAGCGTTTGCAAAACAGGGTGGGGGTCTCAATCTTCATCCGGGTCATACTCCGGATCCTCCTCGGGGTCTTCCTCTGGTCCTTCTTCAGATTCTTCTTTAGGTTCCTTCTCAGGTTCCTCCTCCTGCTCAACAATCTCTCCTTCCTCCTCGCTCCAGCTGGAGCCTACGGCCAAGTACACAAGAGTGTCAGAATCGCCTTCCACCTTTGGATCCTTGGCATTGATCACCGCCCCATCCTTGGGATCCGCAGTTCCCTTCCCAAACGCCACTTCCAGCACGTACAGAGGCACATCACATTCCGGTATGGGACCCTCCCTTCGCCCATCATTGTAATGACAATACCACGACCGATACTTATGTGGCAGTCGACTTCACCAGTACGTACATCAATCCCTCAGGGTGATGGTTGATTGGAATGTGGTATCCTATCTCAGTAATCTCCTCAGGCATACCAAAATGCATGGGAGGAGGTGGAGGTGCTGTCATCTAAAGACCTGAAATGTTATCCCACAACGGGGTTAGACGACGTCTCAGCGAGTTCTACCCCCTAAGACTCGATTAGAAAGCCAATACGCCATAAAGGCTGCCTATGCACAACACGGGTCAGATGACTTACCTTGGCCTCAGATTCCACCTGCAATTCAACACAGTTCGAATAGCCACCTAATCAATTAGCACAAATCAAAATATCGATAAATCGACCTAGTCAATTACATGTCAATCAGACCATTCCCCGGTCATTCCATTCAATATTGTCCATTCTCTGAGATAACCTATCAAGTTACCGAGCCAGTATATTATAATATTCATTCTTCGAGATGACACACAATAAGTCACCGAACCATTATAATATACTATTCATTATCCAAAATGACATATAGAGTCACCGAGCATATAAAGCATAACGTCCATTCTCCAAGATGACATATTGAGTCACCAAGCCGTTATGGCATACCATCCTATTTCCAAGATGACATATAGAGTCACCAAGCCGGTATAGTAGATCGTCATTTCTCCAAGATGACATATAGAGTCACCGAGTCGATATTGCATACCATCCTTTCTCTAAGACGACAGCCGGTATAATATAACATTCAGACCGTATAATCAATTTACCATTTTAATCAACATACCGTGCGTGGGTACACGGCCGGCCTTAGCCAAAATACAAGATTTTCACTTTTGAACCTCCCACTATTTTCAGCAGTCCCAAAATAGATTTTTGGCGCTATAGACCGACGCCTGGTAATTTTCAAATTAATTACCAAAATTGTCCAATTTTTGGAATAAAATACCCACCAACACAATTTCACTTAATTTGCACAATCAGGTACTCAATTAAATAAATAGAGAGCACCAATGCAATCAGCACGAAATTCCGGTCATCGGCTATCCCGGTCTAATGACGGAAAATATTAAATAAATGCCAATAAATCCAACTTAGGCCCGTAATGCTTAATTGGACGTTGAAACGGACCCGGAAAAATTTCGAAGTTCGTTCAATAAATACTAGAACCTATTTACTTGCTAATTGCCACAACTAAGCACCTAATATGCATTGGTAAAGCATTAAATTAATTACTCTAATCTAATCTATCCATCTAATCACACTTAATTAAATCTAATCAACCCCTAAGCATCATTAACCTACTAAGCAAGGATTAGTGAGTTAAACTCACTTGTTTGGCAAGCCAATCGGTTCAAATCGATGGGAACGCAACGGGCTCGACTTTCTCCAAGGTGGGCCAAGCTTTCGAGGTTCGAAACCACCTCAAAACAGGCCTTGAAGCTGCTGGAAACCCTCTATTTTTACCCTCTGTTCTTGGTTGTAAAAGAGAAAACAAGGGCTGGTGTGGGTCAAAGATGGACTAAGGAGGCAGCCCGAGTTAGTGGCGGTCCAGGCGGTGGCGACAAGAGCTCGAGCGGACGTCAACGGTGGCTCGGGCACCCTCGGCAACTTGCTGGAGGCAAGGACGGTAGAGGAGACACGACTGGACGGCGGTGTGGCCGGACAGCTGCGAGCAGCAGCGGGGAGACATGGATGGCAAACGGCAATGTGAATGGTCCAGCAATGCTACTGGCTTGTCTCTCTATTGCTTGTGTGCGAAGATGAAGAAGATGGAGAGGGAAGCAGTCCACGGTAGAGAGAAGAAGGAAAGGGGAAGAAGATGGGACAAAGGGGACCTACCTTGGCCATTTTTCTCTTTAATGGTCTCCTTGACCATTCCTACACCACCCACACCTTCCTTGGCTGCAATTCAACCACCCATGCACACTCTACAACTCTTGAATTGGTCCAAAATGGCTAGGCAAGGGGGGCATACGAATTTCCAACATTTCTCCATCAATTAGACTTAGTTTCATTCTTGAATCAATCCAAATTGACCCTCATAAATTCAATTGGCACATCAATGATCAAATTTGTATTTTTCCTCACCAATTGATCGCACTTGCTTCCCAATTTCGCGACAAAAAACGATCCTCGACGTTTTCTGGACAAAAACAACTCTCGAACGACTTTTTCCCAAAAAGTCTCGCGTTGCAGAAAAATCTTCTGAGACTGATTTGACGCTCCTAGAATTTATTGTGACATGAGAGAACTTTCAATTTCTGAAATCAGACTCAAATTCACGATTAATTTCAATTCAGTGCATTTTCAGCGTGACCTAGGCTACCGGGTAACTTTCAGAAATTTTTCAATGCAAATAACCCGTGGTCGATTTTCTTCAAGCCACTATGAACCCACTTGACACATTGGCGACTCTCGGTTGTCGTGAACATCTCGAGGATTCAACTACGAACACAGGGTACCAAAATAATAAGAAAATCAGTCTAGTGTCGGCCGACGAGAATTTTCCAATTTAGTATTGTCACTCACGATTAGCCACACATCTCAGTCGAACCAACCTATCTATGATCTCAAATCGATCTTTAACTGTGCCGTAATAGCCTCTAAAGATGAACACGTTTGAGAAACCGATTCCTAGTCGAATTCTCAAGTTTATTACCTTAAAATTCCTTAATGGTTTCCCCATATAATCTAGTTATCTCGAGAGTGATTAGCTTTGAGAACAGCCCTATAGGCACGTCAATGAAATGCCTGATTTATTCAATAGAAAACAGGATCGAAAATCTGGGATGTCACAACTCTTCCCCTCTTATAAAAATTTCGTCCTCAAAATTTAAACCATTACAATACTTAAGCAAAACGGTGGGGGTACAACTGTCTCATCGACTCTTCAGTCTCCCACGTTGCTCCTTCAGTACCGTGGTGTTGCCAGACGACTTTGACCAATGGAATGGTCTTTGTATGCAGAACTTGCTCTTTTCTGTCCACGATCTGAATCGGGCTTTCTACGTATGACACTCGGTCATCCACGTCCAATTCTTCAAAATTAAGCACATGGGTCGGGTCAGGCTCGTACTTCCTCAATATCGACACGTGAAAGACGTCATGCACTACGCTAATCTCGGCGGCAACGCAAGACGATACGCTAGGGTCCCAACTCTTTTGAGAATTTCAAATGGACCTACGTACCTCGGACTCAATTTTCCTTTCTTTCCAAAGTGCGAAGTTCCCCTTATTGGTGACACTTTTAGAAAAACGTGATCACCAACTTGGAATTCTAATAATCTCTGGCTCTTATCTGCGTAACTTTTCTGTCTGCTCTATGCGGTCTTTAATCTACCGCTAATTAATGCCACGGCATCCACTGACTTCTGGACCAACTTTAGGCCTGTCATATTCATTTCCCCAACTTCATCCCAACACACTGGTGTTCTGCACACTATGCCATACAATGCTTTGAATGGAGCCATCTGGATGCTCTGTTGATAACTATTGTTGTAGGCAAATTCCACCATGTGAAGCTGATCTTCCCAACTTCCTTTGAAGTCTAGCACACAAACCCTCTGCATGTCCTCGAGGGTGTAAATTGTCCTCTCAGACTGGCCATACTATACTGTAGCTTGGTACCTAAGGCACTTTGCAAGCTCTTCCAAAAAGCGGCGATAAATCTCGGGTCTCGATGTCACGCCCCGATCCTCGAACGCGTGCCCATCCCTCACCTGGTCGATTAATAGCGACGTCCTAGGACGCATCGCCGACCCTGTTCATTTATTAAGCGCATGCGGAAGTATAAAGAAAATCCCCAGACAATAAAACAATGGGATAGAAAAGCAAGGCCATATTTCCTTATTGAAACTCATAACCAAACTTTTATACAAAACACCAACCAGTGTACTTCACAACCCTTCATAACCTCCTATTTCATTCTATTCACACCAAAACAGGGTTCACAAAAGGGATGGGGTTTCAATCCACATCCAGGTGTACTCAAGATCCCTCTCTGGATCATCTTCTTCTTCAAAAATCTTTCTCCTCCTCTGGTTTCACATCGATGCTCTCCTCCTCAGGTTCCTCCTTTTCAGCTCTTACTCAGGGTCCTAAAATGTTTTCCGCAAACCGGGATGAGACTACGTCTCAGCGAGTTCTACCCCACTAAGACCCGATTAGTAAACCATTATACTATAGGCTGCACAAACAAGCACAGGTTAGAGGACTTACCTTGGTCTCAGATCCCACCTGCAAGTCAGTACAATTCACAATAGGCACCCATTTACTCCAAACAAATCGAACCAGTCGATTACATGTCACACAAATCATTCCCCACTGAGGAACATCTAAAAGCTAGGCCACATGCATTCTCCAGGACGACATCCCAAGTCTCCGAGTCATGTGCCTCAAACCTTGGGCCCACGTGCATTCTCTAAGGCGACCTCTTCGCCAAGGTGGTACATCAAGTCACCGAGCCACGTGCCCTTTTAGATGCCATTCCCCTGAATCTTTGGACCCACGTGCATTCTCTAAGGCACTAGTTCGCCAAGGTGACGCATCAGATCACCGAGCCACGTGTCCTTTTTACGATGCCCGGGCCCACGTGCCTTCTCTTAGGTGCTATCTCACCAAAGTGATGCATCAATTCACCGAGCCACGTGCCCTTTTAGATGCCATTCCCGAATACTGGATCCACGTGCATTCTCTAAGGCACTAGTTCGCCAAGGTGACGCATCGGATCACCAAGCCACGTGTCCTTTCGGGTGATAACCAATACCCAACGATTTCTCAATCAAATAATTAACAATCAACTCAATATGAATAACTCCTAAAAATTTCATAATTAAATCAATTCCATACAAATTAAAGCTCAAATAAATAAATGGATTGCGCCATGACAATCAGCACGAGATTTCCGTCGTCGGCCATCTCAAACTTAATTTCCGAAAAATAATTAATTAATTAATTAATTAATTTCGAAAATTAATTAATAAATATTAAAAATTCCATTTAACTCAAATTAAGGCCCGATTAAATAAACGAACTTCACCACGATCACCAGCATAAAATTCCGGTCACGGGCCATCCCGATTGAATTTTCGAAAAATAAATAATTAATTAATTTAATTCCGAAAATTAATATTTAAATACCAAAAATTCCACTTAGGCCCGAAAAGCCTAATTGAAGCCCACTAAGGGTCGGGAAAAATCCCGAGATACTTTCAATAAATAGTAGACCACGTCTACTTGCTAAATGCACACTCAATTTATCTAATTCGCATCACAATTGACTAATAAACACTAATCCATTCTAATCTAACCACCTAATTGCATTTAATTAAACCTAACCAATCCCTAAGCATAATTAGCCGACTAAGCAGGGATTAGTGAGATTGCTCACCGGAATCGCGCGAAAATCGGATCAATCCGACGGGGACGACGCGAGGAACAATAAACCTCAAAGCGGGTCTCGGGTTCGGGGCCCGTAAACGGCCCAAAAGCGGGCCCAAAGGGGCTGGAAACCCACTCGGCGGGGTGGCTGAAATGACTGAAAGAAAGCACGAAATGGCAGCAAACCACTTCAACAAGGGCGATAAGGCGCGGGGGAGGGCCGGTGGAGGTCCGGCGGACTCGAACGGCGGCCGGAGGTGGCCGGACAGGGGCTGGACAGCAGCGGCAGGAGGCTGGGTCGCACGGCAGGCATGGTAGGCGCGGGGTGGACGCGTGGGCGGCGGACGCACGGGCGTCGTGCGGTGGCGGCCTGGCTCCGGTGGAGTGCGACGGCAACGGCGAGGTCTTCAAGCGAGCTGCTGCTTTTGTTTTGCTGGTTCGCACAAAGAAGAAGGAAGAAGAAGAAGTCGGTTCGGTCACGTGGGAGTGGGGGGAAAAGAAAGAGGAGAGAGAGAGAAAAGAATAAGGTTTTTTTTTTGGTCGAAGAGAAAGAATAAGGTTTGAAAAGTCAAAAGAAGAGAAAAAAGGGAAATAAGGTGGAAGCCAGCCCACATTTCGGTGGAGGGGAGGGGGTTTCGCACGAAGGGGAAGGGGAGAGGAGAGAGAAGAGAGAGAAAAAGAGAGAAAAGGGAGAGAAAAAGAAAATAAAAAAAAAGTAATCAAATAGTAAAAAAAATCCTACTATTCAAATTACTTCTATTATTTCCCCTTTCTCTTATTAATTTCTCCCGGTCTTCAATTTTTCCTCCGATAATTTCTTTCCTGAAATTTCGAACTCGTCAATAATTTGACGAACGATGAGACAAGGTCCTAAAAATGAACTGTGACACGCTCGAATATTCGATTCCCGAAATCGAGTTCAATTTCGTGGTTAGAATCGATCAGACGCGATTTTAGTCCAACCCAACCAATTAAGTAGCTTTTAGGGATTTTACCGCGGACACACC
Source organism: Eucalyptus curtisii (assembly GCA_017140595.1). Classification (NCBI taxonomy): domain Eukaryota; kingdom Viridiplantae; phylum Streptophyta; class Magnoliopsida; order Myrtales; family Myrtaceae; genus Eucalyptus; species Eucalyptus curtisii. The sequence goes on from CM029497.1 coordinate 16,731,166, forward strand.
CCTTAACGGCTTCACTCAATAGGTTAGTTAACTCGTGAGTGATCGGCTCGAGAGAAAAGGACTATAGGCACGTCGACGAAAAGCCCATTTCACTTTATCGAAATGGGGTCGAATTTCAGGATGTCACACTCGATCTGAGGTTATCATAACCGGCACTCCATACATTCGAATTACCTGACACACATACAAGTCTGCGTGCCTATCCAAACTAAGGTCCTTTCGAACTATAATGAAGTGAGTCGATTTTGTCAGTCTGTCGACTACCCACCCAAATCGAATCATTTCCTCTTTGACTCCTCAGTAGTCCGATCACGAAATCCATCGTGATATGCTCCCATTTCCATTCTGGGATCTCAAGAGGTTGCAGAAGTCCTCCCGGCTTGCAATGTTGAGCTTTAACCTGCTGACATGTCAAACACTTGGCGATATACGCTTTCATACTTGACCACCAATAGTGTTAACGCAGATTCTGATACATCTTGGTACTTCCAAGATGAATGATGTAACTGCTACGATACGCTTTAGATAAAATATATTCTCTAAGCTCCACATTGTCAGGTACAACCAAACGTCCTCGAACCTCAGTGTTCCATCATCAGAGATCTGAAAGTTAGCCTTTCTTTTCTCAGTGTCTTCTTGAAGAATTTTCTGTACATCTGGATCGGTCGGTTGGAGTAGCTTGATTTTCATATGGACATCCGGTTCAATTTCGAGGGTGGCCATAAGACTAGAAAAGTGGCCTACCTCAAACTTGAATACCGAATCTCGAGCTCTCTCGATTAGGTTCCACTCCCTAATCAGTATGTGAGGTACTGAAGACTTTCGACTCAAAGCATTGGCGACTTTGTTCGCCTTTCCCGGGTGATATAGAATATCATAGTCGTAGTCTTTCGGTAATTCCATCCATCGATGCTATCTCATGTTCAACTCCTTCTGAGAGAACAAATACTTGAGGCTTTGATGGTCCGTGAAGATTTGGAATCTTTCCCCGCAAAAATAATGTCTCCAAATCTTCAAGGCAAAAATAATTGCCGCAAGTTCTAAGTCATGCATCAAGTAATTCTGTTTATGAGGCCTCAACTGACAGGGAGCGTATGTAACAACTCGACCATGTTGCATCAGCACTCAACCCAACCTCTAAATGACGCATCACTATAGATCTCGAATCCTCCAGGACTAGATGGAATGGTCAGCACGGTGCACTAGTCAACTTTTCCTTTAGCTCTTGGAAACTACGCTCGCACTTGTCTGTCTACACAAATTTTTCTTCCTTCTTCATGAGTCTTGTTAGAGGCGATGCTAAAGATGAGAACCCTTCCACAAACCATCAGTAATAACCTGCTGTAGCGACCAAAATTTCAGGTGCACCACCTAAGGTTTGGCTAATGGATTATTAAGCTTAGACTTAACTTGGGCTCTCCCAAGCTCATACTAATTTGTGATTTAGGTTCAAGTTCTTAATATGCAATTGATTTTTCAATTAGGAGTCGCCGCTAATCTATTTTTGGGGGGTCAATTAGAAACCCAAGTAAAGTAACGGGAGATTTACTTTACTCCTACGAACTAGAGATTTATGAGTTCGGGGACTTGGTTACGCTATATTTCTCTAAAGCCCTTTCGGTACCTTTCTCTTTTATTTTGAAAAAAATGTTTGGCAAGCAGCTTGAATTGATTTTAAATCTATTTCCCTAATATGTGAGGTGACCACACGGCTACGCAAACCACCAATCTAACACTCAAGAAAGCAAATAGATAAAATGCAAGACTTACCTCATAGCAACGAAAGCATCTGCGTTGTTAGATCAAAATTTACATCGACAATCCTAGATATAATTTCTAATTAACACGCAATTTTTTGTTTTCACTTAATTAATGAGAATCTAATCTATATGCAATGCTATGCTACTAATCTAACATACAATGATATGGCATGGCAATATGACCTAAGCTATATGACATAAATAAAATATAAGCATGCGATCTATCCTAAAGAAAATTATCTCTAACTATAACTAAGTAGAAAATAAAATTAAACATGCAATCCTACCCCAGTATGCAATGATGTGCAAAGAATGCCCTAACTCTAAGTTTTCTTTTTTCCTTTTTCATGAAATTTGAAACGAAAATTGTCCAATAACTAAATGTGCAATCTAAATTAACCAAATGACCTTTTAATGACAAGCAGTTTCTAACTAAATGAACCTCGCAACAATCACTAGATGACGAGCATTTCATGAACCTAATCCTACATGAAATGCGCATGATTTTTTTGTAATTTTTGTAATTTTTGTATTTCTTTATGAAAATTCGTAATTAAAATTACTAAAAATAAAAATCTCACCAAAGTGAAATGTTATCTATTCTAAATGCCTTCTAAACATGCATTTAAAAAAAAAAACTAACCTATCAATGCAATCAATCCTAATCTACATGGAATGCAAATGCAATTTTTTTGTATTTTCAGGATAAGCAGAACAATTAAAAGATAAACATCAAACCATCCATAGTTATCATCCATCATTTGAATTGAAATCCAAACTCGACTATTTCGCTAATAAAATCGATAAATCGATCTTGATCCTTAAAGATCAAGATATCAATTTTACTCCCACGTGAATAATTATTCCATCTAAAGCCTTATAGATAGAATAAAAATTTGTGTGCGGTTGCAAGTTAAGGCGGTACATCGTGGAATTTCAATCATGCATCGGAAAAAATTCAAACAAAGAGATAAAATATCAAAAACTACAATAAGATAAAACAAATCTACCTAATAAATTAAATCTACCTAAAAATAAAATAACCTAATAAAATAAAATAAATCTCTACTAAATTGAATTTTTTTTTCAAAAAATCCAAACGATGAGGTGGATCACGATGAAAGCTCGACACAGCTAGGGACGATGCAAGGGCAGCGGCTGTGGTGTCGCTAACCACCATCGGTTGGAGGTCTCGGTGGTAGGAGGTCCGGCGAAGGCAGGCTCGGGCAAGGGCAGCAGCAAAACAAGGGCGCCGAAACAAGATAGCAGCTCGTCGCTTGGGCGAAGGGCTCAGTTGGCAAGGCAGCAAGGCGTCGTGGACAATGGCAGGGCTGTAGGCTGCAGTGGCTTCGGCTCTGGGCGGCGTGAGGTGGAGGAACAACAGGTGAGCAGACGCGGTCGCGGGGTGCTCCTGCAGTAACAGGGCAGAGGCGAAGCATAAGCGAAACAAAGGCGGAGCAGGGGCGTCGTTGGCGTTACTGGAGTCGAACGAGCGAGCAGGGGCTCGGTGAGACGCGGCAGAGGCTTGGTGAGTGTGGCGGACGGGCAGTGATGGCGCGGCTGGGTTACGGTGCGGCCAGGCGGTGGCTCCGTCGGACTGGTGCAAAGGCGCTAGGCTGACGGAGGCGAGTCACGACGGCGAAGGGCGAAACTTCGGACAGTGCAGGGAGAGGCGGAGTGGCGGAGCAGCAAGACCGCAGAGCGAAATCGAGACGGACCTCAGTTTTGGGTAGCGTCGGCGCGGCGAAGTGAAGCTCAGCAGCGTGGATGAATGGGTAGCAAAATGCAGAGGAAAATCTAGCGAAGAAGAAGAACAGTAAACGTTTTTTCTCTCTCTGCAGCCGCACGCTTTTCCTCTATCTCCATACTCTCTCACGTCTCTCTTCTGTTGTTTCTCTTTTTCTTTTCCCTTTCTGCAACACTTTTTGCAGAAGGAAAAAGTCAGACTTTTTTCTTCCCTTTAAAGCACAAAAACCCTATTTCCTTTCGGAGAATTTTTTTTCTTTCCAAAACCGAGAGAACCCTTTCTCATACGCGTGTGCCTTTTTATAGTCAAAGGCTTAGGATTTTAATCTCTTCTTTAAATCAACATCCGCAATATTTTTTTCACCAATTTTGTCACATATTGATAAGGGTTCAAGATTATGATAGAATTTTTCTTTAAACCCAAATCTTGCAAAAATATATCGCAATATCCCTTGTCACACCTACCCTATCCAAAAAAATTCATCATATCCTGGAAAATTTTAAATTCATATTTTCTCACGAGATAATTTCCGATCACTTTAAAAAAAACGGGCTTGGGCCAATTTGCTCACTTCATGGGCTTAATCCGGCCTGTCAATTTAAAGCTCAGAACCACTAATTCAAACCCACCAGTCACCGGTCCAATAAATAAATGCAAAACATGTAAATTAAAAATAAATGCACCTATATCTATATGCGATGCAATTAATATTTTTTTTCAGGGATAAAATTAACCCCTAATTTTCTATGCAATAAATAAATGACCAGATCGCCAAAATTTAGGTGTCAACACCTACCAAACCTAGAAAACTTCTGATTTCTGTCACTGTAGTCGATCTTGGCCAATTGATAACGGCTTCAATCTTGCTCGGGTCCACAGAAATTCCTTCACCTGAAATCACATGACCCAATAAAGCAACACGAGTCAACCAAAACTTGCACTTGCTGAACTTGGCATACAACTAATGGACTCTCGGCTTTTGCAGCATTAATCTCATATGACTCTCGTGCTCTTCATCACTCTTCGAATACACCAGAATATCATCGATGAACACGATCACAAATTGATCTAGATATTCCTTGAATACTCTGTTCATCAAATCCATGAAGGCAGCTGGAGCATTCGTCAACCCGAATGGCATCACTATGAACTTGTAAGGACCATATCGAGTACGAAATGCTGACTTAGGAATGTCCTCCTTCCTAATTCTCAGCTGATGATATCCCGTCCTTAAGTCGATCTTCGAGAATATCGACGCTCCTTGCAATTGATCGAACAAATCATCGATCCTCGAGAGTGGATACTTATTCTTGATCGTTACCTAATTGAGTTGTCGATAGTCGATGCATAGGCGCAACAAACCATCTTTCTTCTTTACAAACAGAACTGGTGCTCCCCAAGGTGATGCACTGGGACGAATAAATCCTTTATCCAGTAACTCTTACATCTATACCTTCAATTCCTTCAACTCAGATAACTCCGTCCGGTAAAGAGCCTTAGAGATTGGCTCTATCCCGAGTGCTAGCTCGATCACGAACTCAATTTTTGTCTCTAGTGGCAATCCTGGCAATTCTTTTGGAAAGACATGGAAATTCTTGCACGACTGAAATGACTTCCATCTTCAGTTCCTCAATTGTCGTATCCATGACAATTGCCAGGTACCCTTGATAACCCTCGTCTAACAAACGAGTTGCCTTTGGTGACGAGATTAAGACAATCGAGGGACCTCCTCGACTTCCGACAAACTCAAAGCTCTCACCCTCTAACGGGTCAAACTGAATCGCCTTGCGATAGCAAACCATCTTAGCTCGTTGCTTGGTGAGTCAGTCCATGCCAATAATTAAATCAAAGTCATACATGGCTAGGACTAATCAATCTATTTTCCCCACTCGCTCACCAATCACTAACTTGCAACTAGAACAACCCAAAGCAACAATAACTTTATCCTTCAATGGTGTAGATATCCAAATTGCCGACTCCAATAATATAGGACTGACCCCTATCAACTTAACATATTGCTCGGCAATGAAGGAATGAGTTACTCCCGGATCAAACAAAGCGTAAGAAGGATGGTCGTTCAGCAAAACCATACCTGTGATCTCGTCAGGCGCAGCTTCTGCCTTACCTTGTGTGATAGCGTGCACGGTGCCTTGAACTGGAGGTCTCAACTGTCCTCCCTGTGGTACATTCTGAGGGGCATACCCTCTTATTTGACCCATCTGCGGTGGCGACAGTAATTGCGGTTGTCCTCTTGGCCTCCTAGGACAATCTCAGGCCATGTGACCCTACTGGCCACACTCATAACAAGCGCCCATCCTTCGAGGGCACTAGTTCGGAGGGCACTAGTTCGGTCCATGTCACCTTCCACAAGCGCGACACAAACCATTCCTATTTGGCACTGGCTTGCCAACTCCACCTCTCCTATTTGGTGGGAATTGGAATCTACCTCTAGGCATAGGCCTCTTTCCCTGGCGAATTCCTTCTCTGTGAGAGCTGAACCTTGATCCAGATGAGGCAGCCTGCTCATTCAAACCGCTCTTTATCATTTGAGCTCGACAATAGACCTCTCGATAACTTGTCAGATCTAATAATAGCAGAGGTTGCTTCAGCTCAGAACAAAGACCATTTTTGAATCTTCGGGCTTTTTCTTTTGGGTCCTCGACCAATCTTGGAGCATACTGTGAAAGCTTCGTAAATTTGACCCCATATTGGTCAACAGGCATCGATCCCTAACGAAGGCGCTGGAACTCCTCCATCTTTTGTTCTCGAGCCATACCCGAAAAATACTGATCGTTGAAAGCTCTGAGGAAGGCGTCCCACACCGGGATCACACATTCAGGAAATATTGTATCTTTGGCGGCTCTCCACCAAATGTTGGCATTGCCCTGCAATTGATAGACGGCCAGGGTTATCTTCTCAGCCTCAGTGCACATCAGAAGTGCAAAGGTTTTCTCCATATCCTAAATCCATAGTGAAGCGGCCTCAGGGTCTCCAGTACTCGTAAATCTTGGCGGACTCAGCTTCAAGAACTGCTCCACTAGTTTGTGGATCGGCCTTTCTCTTTGTGCCACGATGTTCTCAGGTTGAACCTCGGCAGGTGCAGCAGCAGCAATGGCTTGATTTTGTACCTGCTATGCCATCACGTCTCTCATGGCCTCTAGCGCCTGCATAATCCCCTTAATTCTAGGATCACCAGGGGCTGCTACCCTGGCACCCATTGCAGGTGGTGCCACTCGACTTGCGCTAGCCTTAGCTGGCGCTTGACCTCGGCCTCCTTAGGTATCGACCCTGGTTGGCGTTCTACCTCGAGTCACGGCCTGAACGGTATTCTTTGTAGGAGTTCTTTGCTCCTAATTGCTCATGGCTCAGCTTTATCTACTAAAACCTGCTTCCAATTCCACGCCGAATTAGAAATAGAGCGATCTAAAACACAAGCAAGTCTATTACTCAATTACCACAAACATGCACCGGCATGAATTCAAAAGTCTTTCCTACTACTATCACATGAACCATTGCTCCTTATCACTCCAATCTTAACCATTGCTCAAATACCACTAAAACGGGAAGTCACGCCCCGGTCCTCGAGCGCGCGCCCATCTCTCACCTAGTCAATTTAATAGCAACGTCCTAGGACACATTGCCGACCCATTCATTCTAATATGCATGCGGAAACATATAAACAATCCCTAGACAATAAAACAATGGGATAGAAAAGCAGGGCCATATTTTTCAAACCTGAAAAACCACAACCGCACTTTTATACAATGCAAACCACATAGTATATATTACAATACTATTAACCAAAGTCAGATCTATCACACATAGGTTCACAACTCAGGGTTTGCAAAACAGGGTGGGGGTCTCAATCCTCATCCGGTTATACTCCGGATACTTCTCGGGGTCTTCCTCTAGTTCTTCTTCAGGTTCCTCCTCCCTACTCAACAATCTCTCCTTCCTCCTCGCTCCAACTGGAGCCTACGGCCGAGTACACAGGAGTGTCAAAAACGCCTTCCACCTTTGGATCCTTGGCATCGATCACCGCCCCATCCTTGGGATCCGCAGTTCCCTTCCCAAACGCCACTTCCAGCACGTACAAAGGCACATCACATTCCAGTATGGGACCCTCTCTTCGCCCATTATTGTAATGACGAAACCACGACCAATACTTATGTGGCACATGTTGGGATGTGCCCACATTGACCCAGACAATCGACTTTACCAATACGTACTCCATTCCCTCAGGGTGATGGTCAATTGGAATGTGGTATCCTATCTCAGTAATCTCCTCAGGTTTACCAAAATGCATGGGAGGAGGTGGAGGTGCTACCATCTAAGGACCTGAAATATTATCCCACAATGGGGTGAGACAACGTCTCAGCGAGTTCTACCCCCTAAGACTCGATTAGAAAGACAATACGCCATAAGGGCTGCCTATGCACAACACGGGTCAAAGGACTTACCTTGGCCTCAGATTCCACCTGCAATTCAACACAGTTCGAATAGGCACCTAATCAATCAGCACAGATCGAAACATCGATCAATCGACCTAGTCAATTACATGTCAATGAGACCATTCCCCGGTCATTCCATTCAATACTGTCCATTTTCCGAGATAACCTATCAAGTTACCAAGTCAGTATATTATAATATTCATTCTCTGAGATGACACACAATAAGTCACCGAGCCACTATAATATACTATTCATTCTTCAAGATGACATGTAGAGTCACCGAGCATATAAAGCATAACGTCCATTCTCCAAAATGACATATTGAGTCACCAAGCCGTTATGGCATACCATCCTATCTCCAAGATGACATATAGAGTCACCAAACCAGTATAATATATCGGCATTTCTCCAAGATGACATATAGAGTCATCGAGCCGATATTGCATACCGTCTTTTCTCTAAGACGACATATAGAGTCATCGAGCCGGTATAATATAACATTCTGATCGTACAATCAATTTACCATTTTTATCAACATGCCGTTCTTTCTCCAAGATGACGTATGGAGCCATCAAGCCGGTATAATATGTTATTTCGATCGTACAATCAATTTACCATTTTTTATCATCCTCAATAAAAATATACGTGCGTGGGTACACGGTCGGCCTTAGCCAAAATACAAGGTTTTCACTTTTAAACCTCTCACTATTTTCAGCTGTCCCAAAATAGATTTTTGGCGCTATAGATCGATGCCCGGTAATTTTCCAATTAATTACCAAAATTGTCCAATTTTTGGAATAAAATACCCACCAACACAATTTCACTCAATTTGCACAATCAGGTTCTCAATTAAATAAATAGAGAGCACCACTGCAATTAGCACGAAATTCCGATCACTAGCTATCCCGGTCTAATTTTCGAAAAATAATTAATTAATTAAAATATTACAAAAAGTATTAAATAAATGCCAATAAATCCAACTTTGGCCCTTAATTGGACGCCGAAACGAACCCGGAAAAATTCCGAGGTTCATTCAGTAAATAGTAGAACCTATTTACTTGTTAATTGCCACAACTAACCACATAATATGCATTGGTAAAGCATTAAATTAATTACTCTAATCTAATCTATCCACCTAATCACACTTAATTAAATCTAATCAATCCCTAAGAATGATTAACCTACTAGGTAAGGATTAGTGAGTTAAACTCACTTGTTTGGTGAGCCAATCGGTTCAAATCGACGGAAACGCAATAGGGCTCCACTTTCTCCAAGGTGGGCCAAGCTTTCGAGATCCGGAACCACCTCAAAACGGGCCTTGAAGCTGCTGGAAACCCTATGTTTTTACCCTCTGTTCTTGGTTGTAAAAGAGAAAACAAGGGCTGGTGTGGGTCAAAGATGGATTGAGGAGGTAGCCCGGGTTAGTGGTGGTCCAGGCGATGGCAGCAGGAGCTCGAGCGGATGTCGGCGGTGGCTCGGGCGCCCTCAATAGCTTGATGGAGGCAAGGACGGCAGAGGCAACGCGGTTGGAAAACGGTGTGGGCGGACAGCGCGAGCAATGGGGGGGAGACATGAATGGTGAATGACGGCGTGAATGGCGGTCCGGCAATGCTGCTGGCTTGTCTCTCCGATTGCTAGCACGAAGATGAAGAAGATAGAGAGGGATGTAGTCCACGGCAGAGAGAGGAAGGAAAGGGGAAGAAGAGGGGACAAAGGGGGCCTACCTTGGCCATTTTTCTCTTCAATGGTCTCCTTGACCATTCCTACACCACCCACACCTTCCTTAATTCAGCCACCCATGCACACTCTACAACTCTTGAATTGGTCCAAAATGGCTAGGCAAGGGGGGGCATATGAATTTCCAACATTTCTCCCTCAATTGGACTTAGTTTCATTCTTGAATCAATCCAAATTGGCCCTCATAAATTCAATTGGCACCTCAATGATCAAATTGGTATTTTTTCCCATCAATTGATTCAACTTGCTTCCCAATTTCGGAACCAAAAACGATCCCCGGCATTTTCTGGACAAAAACGGCCCTAGGACGACTTTTTCCCAAAAAGTCTCGAGTTGCAGAAAAATCTTCTGAGACTGAGTCGATGCTCCTAGAATTTATTGTGACATGATAGATCTTTCTATTTCTGAAATCGGACTCAAATTCGCGGTTAATTTCAATTCGGCGCGTTTTTAGCGTGACCTAGGCTACTAGGTAGCTTTCAGAAATTTTTTTTTGTGCAAATGACCCGTGATTGATTTTCTTCGAGCTACAATGAACCCACTCGACACATTGGCGACTTTCGGTTGTCGTGAAAATCTCGAGGATTCAAATACGGACACAGGGTACCAAAACGATAGAAAAATCAATCTAGTGCCGCCTGACAAGAATTTCTCAATTTAGTGGAGTCACCCACGTTTAGCCACACATCTCAGTCAAACCGACCTATCTCTAATCTCAAATTGATTTTTAACTGTGCCGTGATGACCTCTAAAGATGAACACGGTAGAATAGCCGATTCCTGGTCGAATTCTCAAATCTATTGCGTTAAAAATCCTTAATGGTTTCCCCAGATAGTCTAGTTATCTCGAGAGTGATCAGCTCTGAGAACAGCCATATAGGCACGTCAATGAAATGCCCGATTTATTCAATAGAAAATAGGATCGAAAATCTAGGATGTCACACTCTAAGCTGATAATTACATTGCTCACTCGAAGCTGATAGGGTATGCTACTCGCAATCTAAGATGACATATCGCCCATAGGCCGATATAGTATACCACCCCAACCATTTAATCAATTCATCATTTTTATTATACCCAATAAAAATACTCATGTGTGGGTACACGGTCGGCCTTAGCCAAAATACAATAATTTCACTTTTAATCCTCCCACTTTTTTCAATAGTCAAAAAATAGATTTTTGGCGCTGTAGACCGACGCCCGGTAATTTTCCAATTAATTACCAAAATTAAACCAATTTAGGAATAAAATCTAAAAATGCAATTCATGCACAAATTAAAGCTCAATTAAATAAACATGTTGCAGCACTGCAATCAGCACGAAATTCTGGCCACCGACTATTCCGGTCTAATTTTCGGAAATTAATTAATTAATTAATTGTGAAAAATATTAAATAAATGCCAATAAATCAACTTAGGCCCGGAAAAGCCTAATTGAACGCCAAAACGGACCTAGAAAATTTCCGAATCACTCTAGATAAATACTAGAGTTTGTCTAGGCCCTGATTGCACTAACTATCCACCTAACATGCATCGACAAATAATTAAATTTCACTAATCTAATATAACTAACCACCTAACCATACTTAACTTAATATAATCAACCTTTAAGCATCATTAACCTACTAAGCGAAAATTAGTGAGTTAAACTCACTTGTTCGGCGATCCGATCGGTGCAAATCGACAGGGACGCAATGAGGCTCACTTCTCTCCAAGGCGAGCTTAGCTTTTAGGGTTGGGAAACGGGCCAAAATGGGCCAAAACCCTAGCTGGAAACCCACAAATTCTGCTTTTGTTTTAGGCTGAAATAGAGAGAAACAAGGGCTGGTTAGGGCGAGCAAGGGCGGCGGAGGCAGTAAGAGTGTTCGGCGGCCAACGCCAAGGACTCACAATGGCTAAACGGAGGAGGGACGGCTCCGGTGAGCTTGCTGGACGGCGAGACAGCTTACTGGAATGACAGAACAAGCGAGACGGGACGAAGGCACGCATGGCAAGGCGCGACAGCGCACACATGAGGAGGGGCGGCGAACGGCGATGGGCGGCGGCATGCGATGGGGACGGCTACTAAGCTAGCTTCCTCGGTGGCTGCTGGTGTTCGCACAACACAAACAAGAGGGAGGAGGGGCTATGGACGGTAGGTGAGGGAGAGAGGGAGAGATGAGGGAGCAAAGGGAGTCCAAGCCTTCAAGGCTATCCCTTGGTCCCCTTGACCATTCTCCTCCACCAGCTGCCTTCCTAGGATAGAAATCAGCCACCAAGGCTCCTCTTTGTACTCTTGAAATGGTCCAAAAGTCCTTGGTGGTGGGGGCACACGAATTTGCAAGGTTTTCCCTCCAATTGGACACTAATTGACTCTCAATTCAATTCAATTCAGCTCCCATAAATCCCAATATCAAGACCTCAATCAATTTGGTATTTTTCCTCACCAATTGATCCTACTTGCGACGCAATTGCGCGATCAAAAACGGTCCTCGATATTTTTTGGACAAAAATGACCCTACCTCGACTTTTTCTCAAAAAGTCTTGGTTTGCAGAAAAATCTTATGAGACTGATTCGACACTCCTAGAATGACTCGTGACATGACAGAAATTTCAATTTCTGAAATCGGACTCAAATTCGCGATTAATTTCAATTCGGCGTGATTTTAGCGTGATCTAGGCTACCAAGTAGCTTTCAGGAATTTTTTTTGTGCAAATGACCCGTGATCAATTTTCTTCGAGCTACAATGAACCCACTCGACACATTGGCGACTTTCGGTTGTCGTGAAAATCTCGAGGATTCAAATACGGACACAGGGTACCAAAACGATAGAAAAATCAATATAGTGCCGCCTGACAAGAATTTCTCAATTTAGTGGAGTCACCCATGTTTAGTCACACATCTCAGTCAAACTGACCTATCTCTAATCTCAAATTGAGTTTAACTGTGCCGTAATTACCTCTAAAGATGAACACGGTAGAATAGCCGATTCCTAGTCGAATTCTCAAATCTATTGCGTTAAAAATCCTTAATGGTTTTCCCAGATAGTCTAGTTATCTCGAGAGTGATCAGCTCTGAGAACAGCCATATAGGCTTGTTGATGAAATGTCCGATTAATTCAATGGAAAACAGGATTGAAAATCTAGGATGTCACAACATGTGTCAGCAATTTTCCTTAATCATCGTAATATTCTTAATCATTGTAAATTTCATCAACTTTGCATCCATAAGTTTCCTTTAATGTCATTCGGTTGCAGCAGAAAATCGGTTTTCCAGAGCGCATCGGACGGGATCAAGTTTTTTCCTTTCTTAGCCAACGATGATCCACCTCGAATGCGGGACTAGTCCCCTCAAAATGCTCATAATTTACGACTCTTTTATGACGAAGACTCCTATAAATGATCGGAGATTGATTGAGATTGGTCTGTGGTTTCACGGTCAGACCACAAAAAGTGCGCTGAAATTCAATGATAATAATTATAAAAGACCAAATGAATATAAGAAAACCTAATTGATGTTCGATAAAACCTAATTAACATGGCCTCTGCTGGGGAAAAAAAAACCCTAGTTGACAACATAAAGCTGCGACAATAGCTACGTCCTAAGCTGCAACAGTTTTAACGCAGAGAGATTTAACACAGAGATATCACACGACCAAATTTAAGAGGCGCACGGATTTGGTCAATTTAATAGATAAATGCGTTCTCTACTTTTTTCCTTTTTATGATTAATTTATGTATCATATCCATGGTGGGCCAAACATACTATCTCACCGAATGCCTGAATATATTATTGACAAAAAGTCATAAAAAATCTCAAACTTTGCCAATTGTGACACATTTATGCTAGATTTTTATTTTTTGACACCAAAAATCCCATACTTATACTTGTATGGCATATTTACTCCAAACTTTTTATGTGATACCAAAAATCCCAAATTTATATTTATGTGACACATCTACTCCAATTATTTTTTTTATTTTTTATTTTTTTTGTGATACCAACGACTCCAAACTCTCTTCCATGGCACCAAATTTTTGGAAGGTAAATGTGTCATACGTATGCAAATTTGAGGTTTTGAAGAGCCCAGCCTTAGAGAAATGCAATTCCATTTCCAATGGGCTCTAAAGGCCTTAGAGCCAATGCACCTCCAGAGCAGCATTCACATTCTAGCGTTTTCGGAATGCTGAGGGGGAGTTAATGAAATTTTTCTTATTTCCTATCCGACCCTCATTTAATAATTAGAATTCCCGTTTTACCCTAGTTAAAAACATCGTAATACTGATCGGTTTCTCCTCTCACGGAGCTTCTTCATCAGATTTCCCTCTTCCTCACGAAAGTGCTTAGGTGAAGATTGCATTTCTCCCACTTTTCCTTTCTTCTTCCTCCGTCAACTTCGTCGCCCGTTGTATCTTTCCCTTGGAACACAACTCTTTGTCTTTGCTACACGTCAGAGGGAAGAATCTCTCTCTCAAAAGGATGTTGAAGAGATTTTTCCTTGTTTTTCTCAACAATGGTTTTATTATATTTGTTTGGTTTATGCTCTGTGGAGACCTTTTTTTTTTTTTCCATCATATCCATATAATTTTCTAGTTCGTAATGATAGCATCAAGTTGATTTCACTTTTCTTGTTTGTGGGGGAATGAAGTTTGTAATCATTTTCGTTTCAAGCTTTTGTTCTGTGTAGCATGTCCTTTTGTGGTGGCATTGAGTTATTCTTTGGGGTTTTGTTGTGTGGAAGCTTGTCCTTTGATCTCTCCAGATTAATATAATTTTGCTTGTGGTGCCCACAAAATGTTTGATTCAAGTTCCAATAGAAAGGTGATTTCACCCATTCCCCTTCTCTTTGATCCCTTATTTTACTTTGACAATTCTAACCACTCTTCTTCCCAGCTATGATCCATTCAATCTTCTGTTTGTTTTCTTGATCTCGTTGCATTCCGAACTCGAGTTCCTAAGAAAGAGTCTTCCTTTTTGCCTAGTTATTTGCTTCTAATGCCTGTGTTCATGTGCATCTTCTTTAATTTTCTAAATTCCTTTATCGGATATGAAATAAATGCAAATTTGGTTGTGCCCATTTGGTTGATTTTTGTTTTAGCACTTATGACATGAAAGTATCTGTTTTGGAGGACTGTGGTCAGATTGCTAATTACCTTTCAAGCTACGTTGCCAATACTATCTTGTGGCTAATAAGATCAAGTTATACAAATGAAAAGCCCTTTATTATTGTCGCGACCTCTCTTTTTCCGTCCGGCAAAAAAGGAAGAAGGTTTAGGGGTATTTGCCTAAAGAGGCGGACCAATGGCCCTAAATTAGGCACGGGCTCTCCTAAGCCCATACCTCGCTCGACGTTGGATTTTGTTTTTTAAGTTCTTAACAACCTATGTAATTCTAGGAGTCGCCGCTAACCTATTGGGGTCGGATAAAACCAATCAAGATGCGGGAGTGTTGTCTCGATTCCTACACAACTAGAAATTTCTAGGAACGGGAACTTGTTTATGCCAATGTTTCTATTAGCACCGTTGCGGTACCATTAAATTGGAAGGTTGTTTATCTAAATGGCCACACAATCTTGATTACCAATTATAATTCTTATAAAACCGCTAAGTGACCATGCAAATATTTTTGTAGGTTTGTTTTCCTTAATATCTAGACTAATCCTAACATAATTTAGAAGAGAAATTTACCCTTAAATTAATGAAAAGCGGTGCGTAAGTAAACATCCAAGAAATTCAAATGACTTGAAAATAAATGCGGAAATGGAAAACCCGATACAAGTCGGGTAAATAATATTACACGGCCTTCTTATCACGCACTGGGACAAGACCCCCATGAGCAAAATGGGAATTTAAATGTGCATGATATTACTCTAAATGCATGAAACTACTCTAAATAATTTTAATCTACGGAAAATGGATTATTTACAAAAATGATGATAAAATATCAAAATAGCATTAAATTAGAAAAAATTACCTTATAAAATTAATAAAATTTCATAGATGTCATTTTTGCCTTAATTTGATACCATCTATCACTTTTATTTTTTTTTTTTTTGAAATTTTTGGATTTTTTATATTATATATATTTAAAAATAATAATAATAATTCCCAAAACCGATATATGCTAACATTGAACAACACAGTACATGAATATCACAATAATCGAACTTAAATCGACCCTTTCAAAATCGAAGCTTGGTTCCGACATTTTATCGAATACTTGGCTTGCATCAGATCACCTCAAAACGACTTCCTCGGGCTATGTTCATGGCCTTCAATCTCAACCCATAAGCAATCTCATGTGAAAGCAAAGTATCAAGGATATGCTATTACATGCAAAGAACGGGTTTAGCTAGAAATCACAGCCTAGAACATGTAAGAACCAAACTGAAAACGGCCTCCAATATGCGGGTTGGAGCCGTTTTGCAAATCTGGTATTGAACCCAAGTCAAACAGACATGTCACATGCCTAGATTGAAGCCCCGACAACCATCACATGCAACATCTATATGAAATATTACTCCATCCGGATGAAAATAGGTAACATGGACTTTCAAATGCAACAAACATCACAGAGAACGATCAATCGAACACATCAAAACGAACTCTCCAAGAAGGATACATTGATGTGCTCATCAACAATCACTCTATTGGAGATAAGAGTCTCTTGAACTTGCAAAATAAAAAGTATGCACGAGAGGGTTAGATTTAAATTGATTGAGAATTGTAAACTATGTTAAAACTATTGAAATTTCAAGAAGGTTTCATGAAAGAATATGTTTTAAAGTTCCTTCAAGCCATATGATGGTACGGGAAAATTGTTGAAAATAGTAGTCGTAATTGATAAATATTAGTAATTACATACACTTGAAAGCTTAGGAGAAGCGACAGGGATTTTACTTTGCTTTTCACTCTTTCGTTTTTCCTTTTTTTAGTTTGAATTTTTTTTTGGTAAAATAATATTTAAAGTTGGACTTTCATGTAATATGGGGCACTTTCCACCCTTAAGAAATCCAGTGATTAACATGTAAAGTTATCCGGCGTTTTATTTTAGAACCTTTTGGAGTGAATTTTTTTATTTAAAAAAATTCTGGAGGGAAGGCAAAAGAAATATTTAATTTTTTTTTATAACCCATGCTATAATTAACGCAACACAGACAAACCAAGCTATAAGGTGGTAAACCTATGTATATGGTAAGGTCCAGACTAAGATTTAAGATTGGTTAAACTGAAAGCAAACGCTTCATTAAGAAACTCTTTTCCATCGACAACCTTTAATTTTTTACCAGCTTCCAAAAGGAATTTGTAGTTTTTGTGACATTGATGGTTTTTGTGTTTCATGAAAGCTTTCATCGTGTCCAAATCTAGCTTTTTTTAGTCACACTCATTAATAAGATAATAAAGACCGCTAAGCATGATAGTCCAGTGATAATAGGATCATATTATATTTTATGATGTCATAGTTCGAACAATATCTCCCAATAGTTGGCCTATCTAGAAAGTCCTAAACTAATTGTACAATAGCCAATTTAGTCATAGACTTTTTAATTTTACCAATTTAGTTTTAAATCTATGAGTTAATGACACAAAAAAATTCTAAAGTAATATACATGTGATATTTATCTTAAACTAATTTTTTAACCATCAAAAATCTCAAATAGTTACACCAGTAATAAATTTACCCAATATTAGTTTCCGTTAAATTCCACAATCAAATTGTTCAGTTGGTTGACACGTGACAATTACCCGTTTGTGGTTTTTTTCTTTCTATATTAATCCAATTTAACATAAATTAATCCAAGGTAAATTTGTAACAAACACAACAATCTGAAATTTTTGTGGTTAAAAAATTAGTTTGGGGATAGTTTGTCACTGATGTACTAATTTGAGATTTTTCATGGTATTATCTCTAAATCTTTTAATAATATGTCAATTTAGTCCTAAACTTTTTGACTATTTGCCAAAATAGTCCTTCCGACCAATTGTCCAAATAAAAAGTTTAGGACTAAATCGGCAAAATTTCAAAAAGCTTATGAATAAATTGATACAATTAAAAAGTTCATGACTAAATTGTCAAATTATCAAAAGATTTAGGATTAAATTAACACAAGTGAAAGGTTTAAAACTGAATTAGCCATTATATAATAGGCTTAGAACCTTTTAGAGAATAATCCTCAAGCAATTCGTGTTCTAAAATATCGCCGCTAGTGATTATCTCGACATATCTGATGCTGGATGCGAATAATTTTTCTGCTTTATAAGTTCATGCAAGATGTTGTTGATTCTCATAGAATAGAATGAGGAATCCCTTCAAATTCCGGCGTTTGTTGCATGATTTGTCAATTAACCATTTAGCACGATATGCATGGTACCGGAAAATCTGCTTTCTACATTACGGCGCAAGCAGGCCTTAAAGAAACAATTCTGCCTTTCTTATGGCTGGTGGAAGCGTAGTGCAGAATACATCCTTAGGGACGGCTCCCATCAAAGGCGTCGTCCTTGTGTTTGCTTCAGGACGAAAGATATCAGTTAGTGCTTTGACCTATCAGCAAAATGTTTTAATAAAGTAATCCTCTTTGCTATATCTTTCCTGTGGGAATTACGCATGTGGTGCAAAGAGAGAACAACAATGACAAGGATACTCCAAGTTTTCCCTAAAAATCATGTTTTGAGTGTCGAGACAAGACTGCATTTTGTTGTTTGAATATATATTTTCAAATGTCTCGTATTCTCTGGCATATGAGTTTGTTTGCAAGGATGGATTTGGGGGGAGCTGGGGGAAGCCTTGCCCCCTCCAAGCATCTCTGGGTCCATCTCCTTTATTTGGACCTCACGTCGTTTTTCTCGACCTAACTTAGCTTTTGAGTACGAATTATTGCGTTGAATGAGTTAGACCGGTAAAAAAAAAAAAAAAAAATCCACTATTTTAGCCGAATCGACCGATTTACCCCTATAAACTGACGGGTCAAAGCACAACCGACATCTTTCGTTGGATCCATCTTAGCCCCCGTCTCTCCCATATATTCTGCAACTTACTCCCAATAATATTAACCAAATCCATTTTTTTTTTTTTGGTAAGGTAAAATTTTTTGGTAAGGAACCAAATCCATTTATCTCTTAAACAACTAAGAAGTCATCTCGTTTGGCAAATGTGAGAATATGATTCTCCAATGAAGTCGCTTTATCATCCATGGTAATGAAAGGGGAAAAATCAAACTATTGAGTAGCTTTATGTGCACACAACTTATATTATACAACTCCTTTAGAAAGCGACTTCTCGTCAACCCTCAAATCTAGGAGTGTCGTTGTTGTTCCTTTTTTTTTCTTTTTTTTCTTTTTTTTTACTTTTCTGAAGTGGCGAATGGCTCAACTCTTTGGATGTAATGTAGAGCCCTCCAGGGTAAGGTTAACCTTAGCCAAATGCTCAATCCATGGCATCAGATGTTGATGTCTTATGATCTTTCGACGATAGGTTTGTGAAGGCAATTTAGTCAACGTAACTAACATGTCGTGGAAGTAGAGTCGCTATAAACAAATTATAGCATGTTTGGAAGGGTCGGCATACCCCTCGCTATAAACAAATTATAGCATGTTTGGCAGGGTCGGCATACCCCTTGAAGCAGTGAAGTCAGCACTATTCTCAATAAATGAAGCAGGGATATCGAAAAGCGAATGTCATACAAGCTAGCAGTTCAATTATAGACAATTTTAGCCGACAGTCGTTGATGTTATCTTTACATTAATTATTCAACGTAGTACAACAGACATTAATATAAATAACTTTTTTTAAGCCTTTCCTTTTCTTTTCTTTTTTTTTTTTTGATGTGTTGCCGACCTTCACCACAATTCAATAATCAAGAAAGGAAACAAAATAAAATAAAATAAAAAATAAGTTATAAAAAAATTCATCAAATTGTAAAAGAAATTATAAAGATTGTCTACGTCAGTGTCAATGATCCTGCCATATCATATAAGACGGTCATTATTCACGTCAGCGATTTTCAGTCAAAATTGGGCAGAAAGATTACATTACCATATCGTCAAAAGTTTAAGAATAATTTGATTAAATTGAAAAGTTTAACATTGAATTGTCGCTTATGCTATAGGTTTAGGACCTCTTTGGATATAAGATATACGAGAAATTTGTTTATCCAAACCTATTCTATTGCATCTGATTTGATTCCTTGACGACCAAACAAAAGGTGAGCTGTTGTCGATGAACCGACTTTTTATCCCCATCTGCATTGCTTACTTTATTTATGATCAGACGTGAGAAAGAAGGAAAAAACACAAGACTACCTGTGTCAACCATGAGGGAGGAGCAAACGCCATGGTCACCTTCTTCGGTTCATAAGCTCTGATTCTGAGCAGTGTTGGGATTTACTAAATTGAGCTTGGTCGAGTTTAGGTAAATCCACTCATGAAATACCTTATTAACCTCGTTAATGCGTTAAACTCGCATTGTGCTTGGGCTCAAGTGGACGTAATTAGAATCTAATTGCCACTTGTTTATTTGAGGTAAATTACTTCACAAAATTCATCTTAAATTTTGCTTGTTTCCATAAATGAAAAAATTTTTTTTCTTTCCCCTTTTCATGTTAATGATTTATTCCTCTAAGTATGCATATTTTCTTCGACCATAAATGATTTTCTATTAACCAATCATTTTGGGGAAAAGTATCAAAAAGATCATAAACATATTACAATTGTGTCAATTTAGTCCTAAACATTTTCATAATTTACCAATTAAGTCCTTGTAACCAATTTTGGCTAGAAATTACCAACATGGACACCAAATGTCTTGGGCGGCACAGTTGACACTAGCATGAATTTACAAGTTTTTAAAAAACAACTGGGCGAGGGCCAACATGCCCTCACCGGCCA
Organism: Eucalyptus curtisii; assembly: GCA_017140595.1. NCBI lineage: Eukaryota > Viridiplantae > Streptophyta > Magnoliopsida > Myrtales > Myrtaceae > Eucalyptus > Eucalyptus curtisii. The sequence goes on from CM029497.1 coordinate 16,751,722, forward strand.
TTGGCGAGCATCGCAACCCTCACCAGGTTTTGGCAAGGATCATCTCAATGAGGCCGTGATGGCCTTGAGCAAGGCCATTATTGCCTCGAGCAAGGCCATTATTGCCTCACCAATCACAAGCAAGGGTGCAAAGGCCATCACCTAGATCAAGCGAGGGCCTAGGTGGGGGCTACAAACATCGCCAACAGCTAGTGAGGCCTTGATGGCCCTCACCCGGTGGCCAACTCACAAGCCAAACGAAAGATAAAAAATAAAAAAAAAAAGAAAATAACCAAAAGAATTTATAATTTTAAATCATAATTAAAATATTATTAAAATGTCCACATCCGCATTGACCATATCACATAAGATGGTCATTGTTCATGTCAGCAATTTCCGATCAAGATTAGTCCGGTGGACTCAATTGGTAAAATATGATTTATGACTGAATTAACACGATTGAAATATTTATGGCTGAATTAATATAATTGCAATAGGTTTAAGATTGTTTTGGTACTTTCTTGATCATTTTTAACAAATTAAACGTTTAAAAAAGCATCACACCCTGGACCTTCCCTCATCATAGGAACGCGACATTCGCCACGTTGGAATTAATTTGGAACGTCTCAGAAGTCGTCGCCATCCCATTTTATCTTTCCATTAAGCACATGCGGAAGCGTGTAACTCAATCACCCAATCAACATCGCCAAATGAATAGTGAGGAAGACACATAAATTATACATCTTATATGCTTCATTTATATAAACCGGAAAGATTCATTTACAAGCCCATTCCTTTAGGGCCATTTCGATTATCGCCCCATACAAAAAGAGATATGAGGGAGGGGTTTACAAGTTTCAAGGTGAGCCTATCTCCTCTAGCAAGACATTAACCAAAAGTGGCTCTCCTACGAGGATCGGCTACCTAAGCATTATTTACTGGATTGTCTAGTGGGCTACGGGGGACCACGGAACCCACGGAGGGGTCAGAAGAGATCCTCATCAAACCATGCATACCAAGCTCAGTAGCTATGGGGGACGAGATCTCAAAGGCTTTCATCCACCCAAGCAGTGGTAGTCATCCTTTGGAAGGCAGCATACTCTTTGAACACATTCATGACTATGACCTCCATACTCCTGAGCACACCGAATTGCATGAAATGAGCTGGGGGCAGATCTGTACCTATTGGCTTGAAAAAGGTTAAATAACAACAAATAAGTTGAAAACTTAATAAGAAAATAACCTAAACATCGTATAGGCAAATGCCTCGCATCGAAACCTTACGAACACTCTACCCCAATATGTCAATGGCAGATCAAGAACAAAGCCTATGTTTTGCCTTAACTATGAACACAAAGTAATTTATTCTCTACCTGGACAATTGTCCTATCAAAATCTATGAAGTATCTCATACTCACAAAACTTCTAAACATATCAATTAATAACTTTAACATCATACATAAGTCTCTCGAGTCTTAAATAAAGGCATAAAAATCCACAGATGCTACAAATAGTGCAATTAATAGTCTCCACGTGTCAAATATTAGCATCCAAAATATTTCCATGGCCTTCGAGACTCAATTAACAACTTTGAAAACATCCATGTACCTCTCACATCATAGATAACAACAATTCTAGCATGCACATGCCTTCCAAATTACTAAAAATGACAATTAAATTATATACATATCTCACACATTTTATATAAGGCTATATCAAACATGCATGAGCCATCAAATAACTTTCAAAGTATGCACATAACATTCAAATGCTTCACACATATTTAGTGCCTTGAGAATCACATAAAACCCCATAATATTACGCTATCTCTAGTCAAATTATTAATCACACATAGCCGTAACCCTACGGCTCTTCTAGAAATATCCGAGGTATTGTCTCGCCTTATTGAGCATGGCATCTGAACCCCCCTTGTGCATCCTTTCAGGCATCGTTCCATAATCATACCCACAAACGTCATTTGGGATCCTTCAGCCATCGCCCTCTGATGTCTCTCGATGGCGGCATCGTCCTCTGAAATCTTTGGTGATAGAATCCCTCATGTGACCATACAAATTAAACACACAACCGGTTTTATCTTCCACTTTAGTCCAAAGTATGAGTGCCCCCAAGGGCATGCCAAGCGATGTGTAATTCATGACCTATTGGAAATGCATCAATAAAGTATGCCGAGCGCAAAACAAGAATTGTTGCCTGACTTGTTATGTTGAAGCACCAGCCTAAGTCAAACTCGGATAGGACAATACAACTTAATATCGCTGAACAAAGAGAGTGACCCGGCCCAGCGTACTTACATGCATGTCCAAGAACCAACGCCATTCTAGCTTTGGAGGCTTGGTGTGGTTTCAAGTATCAACCATGACCTATGGACGTCTATATGCAAAGACGGCATCCATATTGCAATAACAATCATTTACAATCAGATATAGTAGTAACACATTGAGAATTCAACCAACAATAATCATAACAATCAAACATTATGACTAAGCCTAGTATTGATAATGAATAGTCCACAAGCAATAATTACGGAAATCTTTCTAGTGCAAGCAATCAAGTCTAAACAGACCATTCTACCAATCAAGCCAATCCAAACAATCTCAATGATCACATACTCACTCCTCATTTATTCCCGAACCTTATAGTAAAAGCATATCATGAACAAATTATACAAAATTAATCACATGAGCTCTTCTACTTAGGATAGCTCTAATAACACTAGAACCGAACCTAAGCCAAGTTACATAACGCAAAAGCCTCGCCGACGTTCGAGAAATTTACTTACAAGCAAACGAGATGCGAGACACGGATGGCGGGTGGACGACAGCTCAAGGCTTATAACCTGGCAGTAGCGTGAGGATAGCGAACAACGAGACGGCGAGTAGACGGCGATAGCAACGACAGCACGGCAGCGGCGAGGATGCAGCAACAGTGAGTGAACGAGCAGATGAGCCGAGAGAGGGAGAGAAAGAGAGGGAGACGTGAGGGAGAGGAAGGAGAGGGAGGGGTTGGCCAAATGAGGGGGTGAGGGAGAGAAATGAGAGAAATGAAGAGAACTTAAGGACGAAAGAAAAAGAAATAATAGAGGAGAGAGAAAATATGCCACTCAAGCATTTAATGCAGGGCTGCATTTATTGTCCTAAGCTCATGATGCCCTCTTGGCTTGAAGAGCAACTTGAAGAGCGAGAAGCAATCTCAACCCTTTATCTTGTCCAAGCTTGTCATTCAGGAATACTTGGCGAATAATGCACCGAATTCAAGAGCAACTAGCCCAGTTACACAAGCTAAACTTGGTCTTCTTCTTTATTCTCTCCAAAGTGGCGCCTACTCCCTTGAATAATGGCCACTTGATTTTTGTCTCACTCAATTTAATCTCAAGAAGTTAAACCGGTCTCACCTTAAGGGCTACTAAGGTCTATATACTTATATTAGCACAATTCTCCAATTAATGCGCTATTGGGCTCACTAATATCATTTCAAATGGATAGAAATGTCTTGATAACATTCATAATCAATACCCGTAACAAACCAGGGTTTGCGACTAAGTTCCAATCGGAAACAGCCTTAACACAAACCTACTCGAATTTGGGTGGCATTGACGGAGCTCGCAAAGCTAGCCTTGAACTAAGTTGGATGCTTGTCTAGAGTTTTGTGCGTAACTTTCATTTGAGCTTGGTCGATCCATGAATAACTCTCGATTGTTATGTAATCGAGTGAGATCAATCAACCTACTCTGAACTCATGATCGTCCGGGATTGGATTAGGATCGTTCATGAATGATACATTGACCATGCGGTGCCACCCGCGACTGGTATATAGTCAAGCTCACTCGATTTATATCCGTCCATTAATTGACTCGTGATGGTACGTACATGGCCGAACACTCTTGTCTATCACAACCATGACCTTGAGTCGCCTTCCTCTAATTAGCTAGTTAGCTCGTGAATAATCCCTACGATTGAGACACGGCCTATTCTCGTTACTGGCATACCGATCCTTAACTCATTCCTCATGGTCTAGATAGGGGTCTAAATCGAGGATCTCACAAAAAGTCCTAAAAGTCAATTCATACTCCGACAAACACACGTCCGACAAACACACGTTAGAATATAGAGCATGTGACTTGGTACTTAACTACAACCGTCAAAGGGAGGGACATGATCAAGAAAAGAACACAGCTGCACAACATCACTCAACAGAACCCCCTCTCTTTCCAGCTTGTGCCTTTTTCTCTAATTCATTTATGTTCTTTTTTTTTCTAATTTATTTTCCTTTTTTGGTTTCTTTCTATATATTTTACAAATTTTGTTGATTTGGCAATGACATATATAATCACATCCAAAAACACAAGTCCCATGATGAAGTTGGATTGCCATGTCAGATACCAATCTTACCAAATCAAACTGAAGAAATAAATTGGTCCCATTGAAAAACATAAGGACCAAATTATAAGTGAAGAAAAGTACATGGACAAATTATGGCGTCCCTTTAATTTCGAACCATTGAGTTGTCATATAGTCTTTTGAGTCTCTTCAATCTTAAAAAAAGAGCAGGGAAAATCTTTGAACAAAATTTTAGGTGCCAATAATAGCCAATATCTGTTGCTTTGAATTCACAAATTATGGTATCTCCATTGTAAACAGAAGAAGAAAGATTGTACTCTGCAACCATTTTCACAATGGCAAGTGTAGAAACCTAGACAATCCGGCTTCAATTCGAAACACAAATAGTCCAATTCATTATTGGTTCAATCACAAGATATTGTACAGAACAAAGAAAAGTGCCACAAAAAGCAAAGACCCTAGACCAAACCCATCATCCCCGCCATCATAGCTGGAGCTATTGCTGTGATGGAGTTTTGAGCTGCCAATGTATGTTGGGAAGTGGAGAGAGGGAAAGAAAGTGGTGAGGAAGTGGAAGAGGAACAGCAAGGACAGGCAAAGGAGAACCATCACAAAAGACATTGCACCACCTCCATCATCCCCATTGGATCGAAACATTGGCAGCACAAGCTCCACAAGCCACATCAAAGTTGGCTAGAGGATGACCACTCCTCATGCCCCAACCGTCAGTGATGGCATCAATGGGGATGGCCCTCCTCCTCCTGCTCCTCCTCTGCCCATCTCTCTCTCTCTCTCTCTCTCTCTCTCTCTCTGGTGTGGTGTGGTGTAAGTGTTCTTATATTATGCCACAGTAGGGGAAAACAATGATGAGGATATGTGGAAAGATGTGACCAAGATGAAGGACTAGATGCAAATGGGGATGATTTCTAGGCAATTTGATTTACATTCTTTCAATTGGAAGTATGTGGCTAGTTCACCAATGTAGCAAAAGCTCTTCCCTTTTGTCTTGTTCATAACCCACCAATGCATTAAAAATTCTTGTTGTAACGAAAAGGAGGGTAACTCTTATTTTTTGGAGGTTTTTATTCATTGACCACTCAGTCAACACAGTATATTTATTATGGATCTGTGATCACTTTGAGAGCTTTGGAGCACATTTAGGCAAAAATTATGATTTCCTCTTCTTGAGAGATTGGTTAAGTCTTTATATATGCCAGTTATTGCACGACCAATGCTTCTAACTTGAAACTTTACTACATTTTATATCTAATGAAAGGCATCTCCATAATTTTTAATAGAAGGGGAGTAGCATGTAGTCAAATGTTTTTTCTTTATCTGCATGCTCTTAGCTTCCTGTGAATATTTTTCATGGGTGATAAGATTCATAGTCATAGAACTTCAATCTACTCTTCTCGTGTGTTCTATGGTACTAAATAGAGATAAGAACTATCATGTTACGATGCTATCAAATCTTCGAACATAAAAAGAGAACAAATCTAATCCTTGCTTTCTCTGCATCAAACTCCAATTCCTACAAATATGAATTGATTTTTTACTGATCTACCACCTAAGAGGTGATAGAATAAGCTGTTTGTGAATTCTGAGTAGAGGCCATCTAATATGAAGAATGAAATAATTGAAGCACTGTACATGTAGGTATCCATGTCTCTCGCTGTGTACAATAGGGAGGAGACATCTTTCCAGACCTCTGTCCTGTGACGGAGGAACTGATTCGTGAAACTTACTAGGACAAGGATGACTTATCATGTCTAACCTGGAAATTCACAGAACAGAACGAACCCCCGGATTAAATTCGCCATAGACAGCAAACCAACTCAAGACAATACGTTGCCATATCAGAATCAGCTTGCTATGTTAATCAGAAGATGGAGTAGTTGTCCGGCTGTGTAATATTCTAATATCACGATCCGGACATGATTGCATAGTTGAATTCCCAATCCCATCGACATTTTTTTACATGAATTGCTTGCCAAGGTGACTATAAAAGAGGCACTGTATAACTCGACAAACATCGGACATGACTTAGATTCCAACGATGTCACAAGTTTCATTTGTCAAGATTCCAACGATGTCACAAGTTTCATTTGTCAAGACTTGATTCAGAGTAAGCTTATTACAGAAGAAAATTCAAGAGGATAATCATTTATAAGCGCATAGACGAATATACATGTGCCACCAACTTCAAGAACTGAAGAATTCTCAAGTATATCGTGGCTGCCCCCAAGTAAAATCAATTACTTATAACAGATCAACTTCTCCAGATGCATATTAATCACATATTCATCTTTCTTTTCTTCACAATTATCATGCAAACTGTGTAGGTCTCGCTCCAAAAAAATTGGCTTGCAATTGATAGTTTACCACCCAAGGCAGAAAAAATTTAAACCGACATAGAAAGTATGTAGCGCAACAAGTCTTAACTCTTAGGAATGTTCTTCCCCACAATCTTTGCAGGCGCTATCCGCAAAAGATTTCCTGGCTTTCCAGGAAGGGCGCCTTTGATCATGACTACATTCAGATCTTTATCAATTTTAACAATCTTAAGCTTCCTAATTTTTCTCTTTGTTCCTCCCATCCTACCAGGCATCTTCTTCCCCGGATATACACGACCTGGCGTTGTTCCTGCACCAATAGAACCCAACTGCCTGTGGCTCTTGGACCCGTGTGTCATTAGACCTCTTTTGAAGTGATGCCGCTTGATCCCACCTGTCAGGAAAAACATTAATACTCAAGGTCAGCCTGTCTGATATATTTAATAGAAAAGAGTAAATATGAAGCATTTCCATGTTTCCTTGACCTGAATAATAAGGAGCCCATATCAAGAATTTTACCCCCAGAACAGGGAAAAAGAAGCATCCCCTCAATCGATTGACTCCATATTAGCAAGAATCAGGAAATTAAGGATTAAAGAAAGGCAACATACTAATTCTACAGCTATAGATGTCACTCACAGAAGTTCTCATGATCTGAAGCCTAAAAGAAGTCAAGACTGATGATACCATTTAGAAAACTAGAGAAAACCTTATGTCTGAGGAATAAATCAGAAGTCTATCCCCTTATTTAGGTGCTCTCCCCACATGCAAAGGGTAAAAGCCCATTGATGTCAAAAGCTCACGCCCTAGCTCAAGGGATCTTATTCATCATGAGTCTGATGTGTCATTACAGAAATGGGGATCCACTTTCCTTTTGATAGCTGGACAACAACACCCATGCCTAATGCTGAAAATTGCTTAATCAGCTTGTAAGACGTACAATCATCAACAGACCTATGGAGTACAGATATCGACAACTGTAAACTACTTCCATTGCACCTGAACAAACTTGCGATGGTACAAACAAGCCCCAAGCTTCCATACTCCAGCAAACAGCCCACGTGCTTTTGCACAAAAGACTAGATCCACATCGATGAAAAACACAGAGCATCCAATTCATTTCCACTTGAATCACATTAGCTGACAACAAAACAAAGGGACCACCACACAGAAAACACCAATCAAAATGAACTTAAGGCCTTATGCAACTTTACGGAGTTGCAAATCCACTGCCATAAATCCTCTCAATGAGATATTATTTGAACTAAAACCACCATCAATCAAAATTTTGTCTTCTAGAGATAGACATGTCTCAACCAGTGAGTCTAACATGAGTAAGAAAAAATATGCTTAGTTAGGTGAAAAGGCTGAATTCTGGGGCTTTGAGTCATCTACATTCTGGATTGGCTCAACCAGCTTACGCATTTCAGTTCATGTACACAGGTCGAATGCATGGATACATGCACGTTACTTAAGTGCAGTGCATGCTCCTATTCACCCACGTGGAGAGAATGAGACAGAGACAGACAGAGAGATTTTGACTCTCGTTTTTTTCCCCCATTTATCTATGAAACTAAATATCAAAGCAAACATTTCAATCAAAGAACCGATGAGTTAATGATGCGCCATTGTAATTCTACAGGTGAGACATGAGTGCCGCAATTTGAATCTGGCGTCCATCTGACAAACAATGTAAACTTAGATATGCTCTTTCAAGTATACTATCACATCACTGAGCATATACCTAAGAAAATTAATGGTCAAAATTAAATCATATTTATCACCCACATGTTAGTATCTATCAAGTTATGATTCCTTCCTGCACCTCTTCCACAAGACGAAAGACTGATGCAAAATCAATGTGAAACAGTAGTTTTTTCTTTTACTAGTATCAGTAACGACTTCTCCTATAAGGGATTTGTTGGGACAAGTTATAACAAACTTCCATGCTGTCTAAGTTGGCAGCAGAAAAAGGCATAGTGCTTTTATCTTAACCTTTCTGGCTCTAAGTACAGATAGATCCAATGCACTGTCATCAAGAATAGCCACCAGAAAAGGCTTCATGGAAATTTGGTAGATTGAAAGAAGTCCTCATTCACAAAACAACCAACAGATATTAAATTAAGGGAACTAAAACACCACATAAACTATATACTCCCAAATAGTATCTTTGTCAAAGCTAATTTCAAGAAAACAGTGATGGATCCAAAGGGGGCTGGTGATGGCCGCTGCCGCTGCTGCCCCCGTTAACAACTTGATGCATACTAAGTTTACCTTGTAAATTCTTTTCAAGTAAATCTTATGCATATTAGCTTTCATCTAGCCTCCGATAAACTTATCTTCCCAAATGGCCCCCCACACTTTCTTTTCTTTGCCTCTTTCCTACCTAATTATTGCATCCCCCGCCGCAACAAAAGATGAGACTACTCCCAAAATCCAGATTTTACATGGCACTCTTTAAATATTCAGCATTATGTGGTCTTTCAAACTGGTATCTTCTACAGTACTGCAAGAACAACTACATTATGCTACTGGAAGATGGTCAAATCCCTAATAACTGGACAAAAAGGAGCAGACACAACAGTAACAACCTAGAACTGCTTTAAAACCTCACCAGATGATTATTCACCCTCAAGTCAGACAACTGCAGGGTAGATGATCAAAAGCCCCTCCCTTGTGTCACTAACTGAAGCAAAAGCAGTGAAGCTGAAGCCAAAAACTTAGGAGAAGCGGACCAGACATATGCTTGGACAACTGTTTTCTTCATAATTAGATCAAAGGCTCACATTCGATGTTACTAAAACTTGCAATGACTAAAAAAGCACCCTGCCCCGTTCCTCACAAGCATCTAAAAAGCCCAGGCATCTTCCTGCCTATCAGTTCAGAATAGCTATTTGCACTTTCACAACCAAATAGATGAGTAAAATGTCTTGCTCAATTCCCCACTAAGCTAACACTTAAAAGGTGAAGGTGATGACTCCATTAGTAATTAACTGAGGAGGCTCATTTTCAAGAGGTTGATGAACAAGAGACATCGTTTGACATGTAGAGTAGGGTGGGTGGGAGGTTGCATCCACGGATACTAAGGAATTGTCAAATCTGTGTTAGTCTTATTGAAATCAATTTAGCCGAGATTGCGATTTTTGGCAACTTTTTCCATAACTTTTCACATAGATGATGATGACTGCCCGTGCTTAAACCAGCAGTAACATATTCAAGAGCTCAACCAACAACAGCACATTGTTCCACAGTGTAATCTTTGTGAGCGAATTGCATCTGAATTCCTCTTCATGATTACATTTCCTAAAGTAATTTTAAGTTCATAAGACCTTATTGAATACAAATCAGCTGTATCGCTGATTCTTGAACAAGACAATCACTAATTAGAGACCGAAAAAAAATACCCAGAAGAAAAAAAAACTAATGAGAAACCAACACCTTCAGTCATCCACAATCACACTGACACCCTTTCATGAACCTGCAATCACATATCTAGAAGACGCACTGCCACCTCACATTCAATTCAAACAGACAGCACTTCAAAAATCTTGGAGAGAGATAGAGAGAGAGGGGACCAAACCTTGAAACCCCTTGCCAATGGTGGTCCCAGAGACGTCCACCAGCTCGCCCTCCTTGAAGACCTCGTCCACCACGAGCCGCTGGTTGGGCTCGAACCCGTCCACGGCCTGGAGCCGGAACTCCTGCAGGTGCCTCATCGGGATGGCCCCGGCCTTCTGGAGGTGGCCCAGCTCGGGCTTGGTGAGCTTGCGGTCCCTGACCCGGCGGTACCCGACCTGGACGGCGTCGTACCCGTCGGTGGCCTGGGTCTTCACCTGGGTCACGATGTTCCCCTCCCGGAAGCCCACCACGGTGACCGGGACCACCGTGCCGTCGGGCTCGAAGTAGCTCATCATGCCCAGCTTCGTGCCCATCACGCCGATCCCGGCGTCCATGCTCATGGCGACGACGGGTCGGTGCCGGGGGGCGGTGGGGATCCGGAAGGAGAGGCGAGGGGCGGCGGTGGTTTGGAGGGGGAGGAAGGAGGAAGAGAGCCTGCTGGGGAGAGAGGGAGAGGGGTGAGGGTGGCAATGGCCGATGGAGAGCGTCGAGGGCATGGCCATCTTCGCGCAGATAGAGAGAGAGAGAGAGAGAGAGAGTTGCAGGAGCGAGTTTTATCTTCTTCCTTCGCTTTATCCGTTTGGAGGAGACGCTATCCAGCGGCGAAATTTCGATTTGTTCCTTGGAAGTGGCCTCATTTCCTCACGGACCGTCCAATAAAAGATTGTCCTCGCAAAGAACTTCAAAATTGATGCATCCACAATAAATTTATTATTCGTTAATTTTTATTAAATTTTATCGTTAAATTACTGATTTACACCGATTCAGGACTTCACCAGCCATTTGTCATAGACCTATGAGTTTGTGGTTTTTTTGAAATTAATCCAATTTAACGGAAAACATATAGTAAATTTATCACAAATATATCAATTTAGTGGAAGAAAATTGGTTTGGAATAAATCTATCATTGATATACCGATCTAGTATTTTTTGTGGTCAAAAAATTAATTAAGGTAGATTTGTCGTAAATGTACCAATTAGGAGATTTTCATAGTATTAACTCTTAAATAAATAAGCACACAAAATGAGAAAATATGGGATCACAATCTTTCACCCTTAAAAAAAATTTTCTCGATGTTGTTTACAAAACTCCCTTTTTAATTCAATCTAGTCCTTATTAACTTATCTAAATTGGCTCAATGTCATCCTTCAATTAAATAAGCCGCTGGCATTAACTGATGTGGAAGACGGTGTCATTGCAATCGGACACTTGCCAACCATGATCTTGATCGGAAGAAGTAAGAGATCCTCTAAAAAAATCGACGGTGCATGCTTCGGAAGTCATTAAAAGAATTTTCCATTTCTTGGCCATCATGCCAACATATAATTTTATGTGCGGGTGCAATAGGAAATTCCAGCAAGCTGAGATAAAGATTTAACCTGTGATCTATTAATAGAGTCATGCCCTCTCTAGGTACCGATCCTACTTCGTTGGTTAGATTACTAGCAAATAAAGCTTGTATCCCATCATTTAACCAACGTGAATCTTCGTTCCATCTTCAGCAAAACATAAAAAATCTTGAACCTAGCTAGATGCTTGTTGAAGTAATTGTCACTTTAATGCCTGTTAATGAGAGCATATACCTTTCCATTAAGCTGTGTTGTAAAGATACGGTTCCATCGTGTATTATGGAATCATCCATGATTTGTCATTTTTCACTATAGGCTTGGGAAACAAAGTTAAAATTTGTACGAATGATAAATGTAGCAACAAGGAGGAGGAAAAAGGATTGAATAGAGGAAATTCCGAACATCTGGAGATCTTATATGGGTCAATGTCAATGATGACTCTTTATTTCAATGAATCATTTCTTCGGGTAGAAGAAGATTATGTAAACACTTAATCTAGGTGCGTTCATTTTGTAAAAATGAGTAATTTGAAAAAAATTTCAAAAAATGATTGCTTATATTGTTTAGAAAATTAGTCAATGTAACATGTTTTCATCATTGATAACAATTTATGCCTAATTATTTTTTAGGTGATAAAAAAATTTCCATTTATTTATTTTTATAAGTGATATAAGCGATTATTTTTCGGAAAATGTTTTCCCAATCTCTCATTTTTTGTGAAAAGAATGCACCCCAAAATTTATCTTCTCATCACCTTTGGTAGACATATGTATCGGTTGCTTTAATCTTCATAATGAATATGTTTCATTGTCACTTTAAGACCCTCGTATATGAAAAATAATTAAGCAAACATGTAGAATCTTATCAACGCGTGAATTACTAGTTCGGCGCAAGCTGGCTCGTGCCTTGGCACCTAGATGTCGAGCTTTTGTCCAAGAGATGGTGCAATAGGGTTGAGTTAAAAATTTATCTCTCAATTATCAAACTAGAGGTGTAATTGGTGCTACAAATCTTCTTCCACATATATATGACGCGGCCATGTACAAGTTCCTAAAAAAACACAACTTAGCTACATATAGTATGACTATAAAAAAAAAATTAGCTACATATTGAAAAGGAAATAACGAGCAACTCTAAAACAACGAAAAAGGTCTCATGTAATACACATGGGTTTGACTCGATTCGATAGACAAAGTCGATAATAACATCTCAAGCAACATTGTAATACACATGGGGTAATGATAAAACCACATGTTCGAAGAAACAATTACAACAACCTTGTCCAAACGATAACCAAGAAGGCTGAAGAAAGCCAACCAAAGGAGGGTGGACCAATAGGATACATTAACCTCTTCCCATGAAACGAATAGAATTAACTCATATTAACGATTTTCAACATGTTAATTTAAACGTGTTGATTTGTGTTTATATGGGTAGGGCATGTCAATTTGCGTAGAGTACGATATTATCATGTCATAAATGAGTTTAAATGGATCGATCGATGTTTAAACAGCTTAAACGAGTCTATTGTGTATGACACAATTTTTCTTGTGTCATCCCATTTATGCTAAATGGGAACTTATTTAATTACGTGCAGTAATCATGCAAATGAGTTGTGTTGAGAATTGATGGCCTAACTTTTAAGTAATGTGGCAAATTACAATTGACTTTATGCAGGCAAGCTATATTTGTAACTAAATCCGTCACATCAATTAATATATCAAGTTTATAAAACTTCTCCATATATTTGGCCTTATTTCTTGAAATTATGTAAACGGCTACATTCATCTAATATAATAAATAATTTAATCAACGTGAATTTCATTCCCTCTTCAACAATCTATATAAAATCTTGAATTCTACTTAGATGCATCTTGAAGTATTCAGTATTCACCATTTGAATCCTCACCCAGCAAGCAAACATAGTTAATGCCTCTTAATTAAAGCACGTATCGTCCTATTAAGTTGTGTTGCAAAAACACGATATAGGCTCTACTCATTTTCGTAATAAATATGTTTCATTGTCGTTTTTAAGATGCTTTCCTCTCAACTTTTTAAATGGACAACAATTGAGAAAAGGTTTTGATAGTATGTAAAGACCATCCCCCAGCAAACCCTTTACTAAGGATGCAAATAGTAGAGATACTCCTATATAAAAATTAATTAGGAAAACATGTTATTCTTACTAACACGTAAATTAATAGGATTGAGTTAGAAGTTCCTCTATCAAATGTCAGACGAAAAGTGTTATTGGTGCCGCAATTCCTCTTCCATGCAAACATGACGCAGTCATGTACAAGCGTCGAAAATACCACCACGACTTAACTGCATATTGGAGAGGAAATAACCTACTACTCTAAGACAATGAAAGAAAGGTCTCATGCACACAACTATATACAATGAACAAAATTCCAAAACATGTAAAGTATGTTGGTACACAATAACTTATATTCACATATTTAAATGTGTTAATTAAACTTGTCAATTTGTGTCTAAACAGGTCATGTGGGTCAATTCACATAAGACACGATATTATTGTGTCATAAACAAGTTTAAACATGCCGATTCATGTCCATATGGCTTAAGTGGGTCAACCAAATCATCCCATTTGTGATACCAACCCATTTATACTAAACTAAAACCTATTTAATTCGTGTAGTAATCATGTAATATTCGTGCAAATGATTTGGGTCGACAATTCCTAGCCCTAACTTCTAAGTAATGTAGCAAATTACAAGTGAGACTTTTTGTAGATGAGTTATATTCAAATCTAATAAGACTTCATAAAAGTGCTGGCAAGCAGCCTCGACCTCTGTGCGCTCCTTGACGGTGCAGGCCTCGGGGTCGAACTCCCAAATCTGCCTCCCCCACATAGTTGTTGGTGCTGGATAAGCAGGGACCGTCTTCTCCTTCTACTATCTTCAGCCTCCACATTCTGATCTCCTCTTGTTCTCTCTTCCTTCATACTGTGACTCTCTGTATTTGGGTACTCGCGAACCGTCCTTCCTGATGATTATGCAAACATAAGAAGGAAAGATATGAGTTTTGCTGCAAAATCAAATCTCCTCAGTGAACTTGTTCATTATACATTCATGAACGCCGTTCGTTTTCTGAGACTAATACTAATATCATCACTTGCATGCATAAAGATGTCAAAACTCATCACGCCGTGATCTTAGTCCAGCATAGAGAAAGCATGAACCAGTTACACGTAGAGTCATCTACTTCTTCTGTTTCTGAGAGATTTAAGAGAGCTGATGATAAAAGAATGGAGCTCTCTCTCCAAAACTAAAGCGAAGTTGTGTTTACTGGAGAAAAAGCGGACCTCTATTTATACCCACGTCTTGGGTGGCTAGCTTCTTCCTCTGTCTCTCATTTAATTCTGGTTTTACCGAACAAAAGCAAAGCAATGCTAGGTCTGCCCAACAAAAATGTTAGATATAACTATCAGTGCTAAGAGCCATATTTTCTGATCTCATCCCTGATTGAGTGTGTACGATGAAAGAGATCCGTCGATATGGGTACGATCAGGTTCTCGATATTTGTCTATTTTAAATAATCCTAGTGAATATTTTGAGAATGTAGGTGCAGTTCTAAGTGGTATATTGAAAAAGAAATATGTGCTCTATCTTAATTTTGTAGGAGGGCAAAAAATTTTCTCCGGCCATGCTTCCGAAGGACAAGTGGCAAGTTATAGATATCACACGCATACGAATTTAACTACATGATAACGTGGGCGACGCTTGTATACAGGCGTGTACAAGTTCCAAAATGGCACCACAGCTTAGCTGCATATTGGAGAGGAAACAACCAGCTACTCTAAGACAAGGAAACAAAGGTCTCTTGCACACAACTATATTCGATGAACAAAATTCTGAAACATGCAAAATACTTTGGTACAGGGTAACTCATAGTCACATGTTTCAAGATGTTAATTTAAACGTGCTGATTTGTATATAAATGGATTAGGTAGGTCAACACACTAGACACGATATTATTGTGTAATAAATGGGTTTAAACATGCCAATTCGTGTCTAAATGACTTGAGCAGGTCAACCGCATAAGACGCGATTTTTCTCGTGTCATCCCATTTATGAAACTAACCTATTTATACTAAAAAGATACCTATTTAATCATGTGCAATATTCGTGCAATATTCGTGCAAATGATTTGGGTCGAGGCCCTAACTTCTAAGTAATGTAGCAAATTAATAGTGAGACTTATGCACATGAGTTGTATTCCAATCTAATGAGAGTCTGTCACATCAATTAATATATCGAGAATTCTCTATATATTTAGCATTATTCCTCAAAAATTAGTAAAAGAGCTATATTCAAACTCTTTTCGCATCATTAATATGCCAATTTGATCAAATTAGCATTATTCTTTAGTTAACATCTGGCTATCATGTTGTTTTGTGCTTTCATTTAGTTACTGTACCAAATGTACTTCAACCACTTTTTATTTCGAAGGTGGGGTGTGTCATGACCAAAAATAAATTGATTAAGTCGATTTCCTAACTTCAAATTAAGGACACTCATATATTATTTAATATATAAACCCATCTAATAAAAATTCTATTAAAAAGGGGCTACTAGGCAAGAGCTTAAATGCAGTTGCTTTAAACGGCATGTGATTTCAACGGTGGTAATCTTAATTGAGCAAGTAATCATGTTATTAAAATAGACATTGACATTTAGCTGTAAATCCAAAGTTTAATCACACCTTAATATGCACTGTTCTCTATAGTAGCAGTACGAAATTAACATATTAAATTGGCTTGCATAAATATATTATCCATTGAAAATGCCATAACCTATTTGTTAGTCCAATGAGGAGATGTGACAACATATACTCATCAAGCCCATTGGAAAAAAATAAGAATGTGGATCAATTAATATTTTCAGCTTAGTAAAAAATAAAAAGATTGATTTTAGTATCTATAATATATATCTGATATAAATCAAATTAAGTAAGTGTTATTGATTATCAATAAACAAATATTTGAACATATTCAAATCTACGGCTGTTTTTAATCATCTGGATTTCTAACAAAAATAGGATAAAAAAATGAAATTCGGGAAATTTATTATATCATGTCCACTATTTGGTGAATTGCATTAATAAAATTGAATATGTCCATATCCTATTTTGTTAATTATTTGGTAGAAATTACACATCAATATAAATGAACTTAAAAATGGATATGGTAAGAGTCCACTACTAATGAAAGTACAAATGCACAAATGGAGACAACCTCTTGTGATTAATCCATGAGTTTTATATGATCTAAATCTTCAACAACAAGGGAGCTCCTTACAACATCTAAAAGCCACAAGATTGACTAAAAAAAAATGTAAATAGGCAACAACATAGACGATATCGATTAGTTGGCGAATGCCAAAACTAGTAAGAAAGAGAAAGCATGATCATTTACTTTCACAATTTTTTTGAAAATTGTGTTTTGGGAAGCTTTGACCTAAACTAGAGGGCTACAATGAAATAATAAAAATATGTAATAACTATACCAATGTACTTAAAATATGTAATAAATACAAATATTCATATGTATAGAATATAGAATATTAGAATAGAAAGAAATTGAAATATGTAAGAATTAAAAACGAAAAATTGTTCTTATTTATGTTTTGTTTAATTTCTTTCTTATTTAGAATGTATATTTTGTTCATATTTAATTATTGTTGTAATTTTATTAATTTAAGAAGTTCATTTATTAAGAAAATGGCTTTTAGACCATAGAAATAAACAAAAAAAAAATCATATCTAAATTTATCCCACCCTTACATGAGATATTTTTATTTAGGCTATATTCATCTTATATCCGGTCTTATCCCCTTTTTTTATTAAAAAAAAAAAAACCAAACATAGGATATGATATATTTTCAACGTAGTTAGGATAGCAAGATCAATAGAGATAGACGCACCCTTCTCCTTCCTAAGTCCTGAGTTTCCTCGTAACAAGATCGATGGGGGTGTCCTAAATGGCAACAAAAACATGGAAGAGACCAATAATCAAATATTTGCCCGGTATATGCACGAGATTTGCAAATGGGAAGTGATACTCTAGGCTCTGATCATCTAGAAAGGGATACCGTGAACTATTTTTTATGCACAACAAATCACATCCAACTATTTACATAGGGGATGACGCATGGCTGATCTATAAATTCTCATTTAATGTTCAATGTGGTCCTTAATTTTATTTTATTTTTGGTTCAGTCTAGCTCTTGAACTTTCAAAAATCCAATCACTGCAGTCCTTTCATTAGAAATTCCAACATCGTTAGCTGATACGACCCTAATTTCTGTTAACCTAACGTAAAATTTATCATGTTGGAGTCCAAGTTGCTTCCATCTGTGTGCATATATATGTATATATGGCCCAAAGAGAGGTTAAAAATTGCTAATTCTTCCATTTGTGTGCATACAGAAATGGCCCAAACAAATAGGTTAAAAATTGCTGATTTGAGAAAACGGAATGACAATTCACATCATTATTTTAGCCCAGTAGAATCTAGCTTGGCAGTCGGCATCACAATAATTCGCATCACCTATCAATATCCTTAACCGAATGACTACATTGAATGAAAATTTGGAAGTTGAGGAATTACATTGAATTTTTTTTTTTTAAAAAGGGGGAAATGAATTATAAACAATTGTCAGAATTTTCCTCTAAGGCTTCGACTCCCATCTAGCATTCTCACAAATACCCTCTCCAAGAGATTCGCAGCTTTTCAATATCATAACGTCCTTATCATGAAAGCAAGTGGATGGAGCAAGACTAGATCTGTAAATCCGACTCCAAAACCCATAGAAGTCCTCCTCATGATCACTGAAGCTTTTTTTGTGGAGTAAGCGGCGACGGTGGAGCCCTATAAACAAAAAAGATAGGAGCTGAATCGTGCATTTATTTCGCAGAAAAAATAATTTAAAAAATATTTTTCTAAAATTGATCACTAATATCGCTTATAAAATTAAAAGAACGAAAAACTATTTGTATCATTCACGAATAATTTAAACATAAATTGTTATCGATAATGAATATATTGTCCATTAACTTATTATTTCAAGCGATACAAGCAATCAATTTTATGAAAATATTTTATAAATTATTCATTTTTCTAAAATAAACAAACAGAGTCGAAAATGTTCTCTATGATACGAACAAGAAAGCACATTGAAAAGGCTTTCCATCTCAAAGCACTGCCGTAGGTAATCAAAGGCGAGAATGCTCGACAACATCCAGCCCCCATGGCAACCTACAAGCAACAGCAAACAAGCCGCCATCGACTCCAAATTGCCCGAGATCTCAAAAGCGAAACCCAAATTATTGGAATACTTCATGCGAACAGTCTCATGAAGAGATAAAGCGATGGCTCGATCCACAAAACCCGTTCCAAAAACCCGTGAAAATCTTCTTTGTAATCAGCGAAGCTCTTTTTTTCGCGAAAGTAGAAACTATGAGAGTTATGATAGAAACTGAAAGGCAGGAGCTGGTGCCACACTTATCTTCTCTTTGTTTTCGCCGCAGACCAATGAGCTGAAGGTACCCATTTGCCAAGGAAGTAGATGGGATCTCAAGGGGAATGACGAATAAAGATAACCGAAAGACTAATCATCCCTGTAAAAGATCCCTTTCCATCATACTTTTTCGACTGTTTAGTACTATGAAGTTCTCGACTTCCAAATTACCGAAGATTTGGAAAACAAAACTCAACATGCTGGAGTCCTCTGCGCAAGCGTTATCTACAAATCTCGTTGCAAAACCGGGATAAAAATCCTCCCTATGCTCAGTGAAACTCTCTTTTCAGTGAAGTTAGCAACCATGTGACTTATAAGAGAGAGACAGGAGCTGAATGGAGTTCGCTCGTGGAGTCGCCACACGACATGCATAAGATGCGACCAATGCAATTCCGTAATGAGAATATCTATAAGAGCATAATATGAAGCAGGATTTGGTACCGTACTTTTCACGGTGATTTCGATTGAGCTCGTTTGACAACCTACACGCGTTTTGCACGGTGCCTGTGCAGGATGTGCACATTCGACATACCCATTTCTTTATTGGACATAATATCATTCACATTTAAAGAATTTGTGCCAACAAATATAGACATTGACCTTATTGTTAACATTTTTGGAGCATGTTATGTTGTTGTTTCAAAGGGCGGGAAAATTGTCTAAAAAGTCCTAAACCTATTGTACATTTGTCAATACAATCCTAAATATTCTTACTTATTGTCAATTGAGTCCATCCGATCAATTTTGGCCAAAAAGTACTGACGTGGATGCCGGCAGTGCCATGTAGGACCGCCGGCACTGACGTGGATAATTTTTAATAATATTATATTTTTTTGAATTATTATTATTTCTTTTTTCCCTTTTTTTCCTTGCTTTTTTTTGTCTCTTTGGTTTTCTTCTTTGCCTTTTTTGGTGGCCGGCCACCAGTCACAACTAGCTAGCTAGCCTCGCCCGCCACAAGCGATGGCCTGGCGAGGGGAGACCTTGCCCAAGCATAGCTTGGCAAGGGTCACTTGGGCAAGGCCGACCCTCGCCCAAGCTAGGGTGGCCTCATTCGGCGTCGCCATACACCAAATGAGGCTGCCTCGGCCCAAGGGGAGGGCCGGCCTCGCCAGATTGGGCAAGGGGAGCCCTCGTCGAGGCTCGCCCTCACCTAGGCAAGTGTCAACCTTGCTAGATCTAGTTTGGGCGAGGGCTCCCCTTGCCGGATTTGGCGAGGTCGGCCCTCACCCAAGCCAAGGCGGCCTCGCCCAGCATCGCCGTCACCCGACCGACGCCTGGCGAGGCCACCCTAACCTAGGCGCAAGTCGGCCTCGCCCAAGAGACCCTTCTTGGGCCACGCCTGGGCGAGGGCTCCCCTCGTAGGGGCTCGCCCTTGCCCGGCCAAGCCTTGCCTATGGCAAGCGAGGCCAATCGGCTGGCCATTGCCTATGGCCGACCGGCCACCGGAAAAGGCAAAGAAGAAAGCCAAAAAGAATAGAAAGAAAAAAAAATGAAAAAAAAAATATTAAAATATTATTAAAAATTATCTATATTAGTGCCAACGGTCTTACGTGGCACTGCCGGCGTCCATGTCAATATTTTCTAGCCAAAATTGGCCGAATGAACTCAATTAGTAAAAAATGAAAAGATTTAGGACTGAATTGATAAAGTTAAAAAGTTTATGATTAAATTGGCAAAAATATAATAGGTTTAGAACTTTTTGAATAATTTTCCCTATCAAGGGCAAGAACTTTGCAATGAATGAGATTTTCAATTTGTCGTTAGCTTTCTATTGGGTTATTTGAAGAAAATGGAAAGTTACATTGAGTTATCATGTACAAAATTCAAATTTCATTCTCAAAGCAAATAATCTTGTGTTGCTTGTCTTTCAAGATTAAATGCGGGAGGTGGCTCTGCACAGTGACGATGGCCTGAACAACGACTTCAGCAAGCACAAGGGTGGCAGCGGCGAAATTGTCAACCAAGTAGTGAGGCATTGACTAACTCGACAACTTTGTGACAGTGAACGAGGATGATAAAAGTTAAAGAGAGAGGGAGAAAGAGGGAAGAGAGAAATAGTTAAGGTTGTATGATGTTGCATTGTAGTGACTACGATCAAGATTGGTGTTTTTCTAGCCGAATAGAGCATTACTAGCCCCACCCAACACAAAAGCTATGAAGCTGCTAAAAAAAATTATAAGGACAAAAATCCACGTCATTTCAGACGAGCTATCACAGATTTCAGGCATCTAATCATTTAAACAAAAAGGTAAGAAACTAAAACGAGACTCGTTTCAATATGAGCTAACCCATGCGTGATGCTGGAAGACGGTCATGCCAAACGGCTCAAACTCCAAAAGGAGCCAATACAACTTATTGCAAGACCAGTGAGTTTGACAACCATCTTTGAAGGGTTGAGGATGACAATGAGCATACCCACCACAGAATCGAACTTGAACTAGCTGGTTTGAGCCAATTTTCAGGTGGAGCCAAGGTCAATACTCACCCTTAAGCATAATCAAGTGGTAAAAATTTCATTTCTTAGGATTTTTGGTTTATGGTCAAGCGTCATTGGCAATCTTGAATGTGTACTCCCTCACGTTGACCCGGTCCATGTCCATTCATGATTTTTACTCGTAAAACGCTCCCACCAATTTAAGCACAAAACCAGTGGGGAAACAACAAACTCTCTTAAAGCACACCTGATCGGGAGTACTTTTTCTTTTTCTTATTATATATCTATGTCATGCTTGATGTGTATGATATTCCCAGAAAAAAAGAAATTTCTGAAAGCAAAATAAGAAAAGAGTTTCCATACAACCATAGGAAGCAATTCAAGTCGATAGAATTTCATTTATTCTCTAGTATTCTCTGAGAACTCGTTAAAATAATAGTTGAATTGTCCCTATAGGATTCAATATTTATAGGTATGCGCCTTAAGCTTACATTGCACATATTGACGTGCCATGATGATTAGAACGCGTCTATTGGGCATTTTATTACTACCAACATTCCTATTAAATCTTGTAATTAAATAGACTTAAAAAAATTCAAACTAATGATCACAATATGAAAATATACATCAACCACATGTATCTTGTTCAAAAACATTTCTCATATTTGAAGATTACCAGGATGATTACCCATGTCAAATTGCAAATCGGTTGGATCAATGTGTAGCCCTGACAATATACATTATACACATATTAAAGCCGTTTCAAGCACGAATTAACTTACAGTTGATCAATTGATAATCAAGAAAGTACAACTAAAAATAATGAAAATGGGATCTATCCAATAGATTCTGCAAATCCAGGTATTGAAAAGTACATAAAGAAAAGAAAATTGTGCGGAAATATTAGTTGAAAAGTAATACCAGCACAAAGGAAATTAGTATATAATGAGGAGAAATAAACAAGGTGGGGTTGGTGAAAAGAAATCCGCACGCACTCTCTAGACTCTCTCCACTCTCTTCATGGTGCAAGATGAGGAACTTCCCCTTACAGTACATTGTAAATAGATAGATGATGGAAGCTTCATCAAGCATTTTAGCTGAAAATACAAGGCAACTAGAAAGGAATAAGAGATATCATCAAGTATCGTATGATGACTGTTGATACTGCCCGAATAACGTCAATGGCAGGCTTATACCTGTTGAATTTCTCATGGGCAGTTCCCTACAAAATTACACAACTATTTTATGGAAAGACGAAAGACGAGTGATCACCAACCATGCAACAGCCAACATGACAAAGCAAGAGGCCGGAGGTGGGATATTCAAAGGATCCAGTCAGGGCTCGTAGCAACCACCTTCTAGCCTTCTATTGGCTTAGCTGCCGCCTCAATGTTATCCCCAGAACAATTCAGATCTCTTTTCTTGTCGCACAAGATATTCACTTTCATCTTTATTTAATTGACATCAAAATTGCATTGCCTTGAATGAAAAAGTCGCCGAATCAGTTGAAAAGAAAGACCTCATCCTTTATGGGATCAAACACATGCTTGCTGGCACATAAATAGCCCTCTTTCAGCTTGTTGCTTGGGTTTTATTTCCTTATTTCACAGTATATAAATATAAATTGAAAGTGAAACAGTAATGGGAACAAAACTATCTAAGAATAAATCACTTTAAATGAAAATGTTGTGCTCTTACATTCCTTGAAATCATCTTCTCATATATCCTCAGGGCCGTTTATAAGCTGAATAATGATGCAAAGGAATTAGAGAGCAGGAACTGAGCTGAGTGAAAGGAGCACATCCATGACAAATCTAAGAATCCCACAGCCATACCTTGTTGTCAAGTACTACTCCATCAGGAATTTCAATCCTCATCCCAGGTCTTGCAACAATGCTGACATTCCCCTTTTGGTAGAAAATAAAAAAATTAAGAACAAGTAATAATTCCAAGAGACAACCCCCAAGCATCATTCTTAAGTTGCAGAATCACTATGAAACTTTAAAGTAAATAAGTGAAAATCCATTGCTATTTAAATGAGATCAACAATGATGGTACCATACCTACAAACTTATGACAATACGAAATGGTTATGACAATTATTCATATGTACTAATTGATTAATTCACATGACAATTTAGACAAGATACGTCCATCCAGATATGTCTAGTTTGCAGTATATTCTCTTCAGTGATTGATTACAAATTACATCTGAAAGTAATTTAACACATGAGACAGCATCAATTCTACGGAAAACGGAGTCTGCATGATAGTCTATATCTAAATAGAGCACTATTGCCAATACTGCATTTTAAGCAAACATAGATTTTCGTGCAACTCATACTCTATAGATGGACTAAACAGAGTAAGTGAATCTTCACAGTTTAACCAGTGGTCTGATGGATCGTACTGTAGGACCCATTTCCTCCATCTAAAATTGTAGTGGGTCCTTGATAATCAGACAAAGTATATAAAAACAGATGCCAAGCACAGTGTCCGTACCTTGAGCTTAATGCCATTTCCAAACCACACATCACCAGTGACATTCAAGCTATTTAACTCAACTACACTGGGAATAGACTCGAAGCGGCTTGCAAAACTATCCAACTGAAAAAGGCAGATATAATGAAACATGACATTAATCACCGTAAGAGGTGGTATAAGAATACACAACTAAAGTAATTTTCACCTTATCAAATTCAGGTCCTAACTCGATAGAAGGATCTTTGGGATTAGTTCTGGCAGCGTTTCTAATTAGAACTCCATTGGATGTGGCATATAGATCCGACTGCATATGAACATTAGAGTAACAGATAGCACTCATATCAAGTACAAAGTGCAGATTGGAGTATGTTCTGTAGTTTGTAATACCTGGAGAAGAAGCAGATCTGAAGTTGAATCCAGGGGAAAATAATGGGATGGAGGGACGGAAATACCAATTGCGTTCTCAAAAAACTGGATCAAAGGAAAGAAAATAATTTTCCATAAGAAAAAAGCACCAATCAAATGCAACAAAGGTTGCAGAAGAAACTCATATGAAGAAAGGCGTTTACTCGTATTATTGAACTAGCCGCTGTTTCTTGCATTAGAGATGAACCAGCATCTACATCCTGCAGCAACAAGTGCAAAAAGTTAGCCATTTCTTTTTACAAATATGTATCTAAATATTAAATTCACAAAACAGCAAAAGAAAATTGTCATAATATTAAATAAATTTACCCATTTCAGTGCATCAGTATCCACAAGTCTTTTGATGACATTCAGATTGATCCACCTGTAAAACAAAGTAGAGAACTGAGCTTTCAGGCTTATTTCAAAGCTTTAGCAAGCCACATGAAAATGAAGTAAAATTTTACTCACGTGTTTTTTGTATCAAGCAATTTGAACTTCTCTGACAACTTTGAAAAGATGAAGAAAAAGCTCAAAGTTAGACATGTAATACAATGATACACCACAATATGAAAGCAATTATATAACAAGCAACCTTCCTTAGTCACAGTTTGGGATGCTTACTCTTTCAGAAGGCTTCTGAGCAATTTGTCCAAGCTGAGTGCACAAGAAAAAGGACGAACTCATTATTATTCACATTGTTGAAGGACAAGCTACATTTCAGCTTTTGAAGAACTCCCCACCATAAGCAAAGCATACCATCATCCTCACAAATTGTTCCAACAAGAACTAGAACTAGCTATACTAAAAATGTCCACATTTTCATAGCATCTCATTTGAAGCAGAACCCAAATTCACCAAGTGTGTGGGAATAGTGTTTAAAACCACCAAAGAATGCTAAATTCATGGCACAGCATGCTAAGTTTTGGAACAAAATTATAAAGTGATTTGTTAGTCATGCAAACATTACTGACCATGAAAAGGCAAGGTCTAGGAATTTTGTTCCTTTTGTTCTCTATTTGTGTGTGTGTGTGTGTGTGTGTGAGAGAGAGAGAGAGAGAGAGAGAAAGAGAGAGAGAGGAGAAGTGGCCTGAAGATGGAATATAAAGCTTGGATATTATCATATGAATCCTGATGCAAATTCATTAACAAACGCTTGAATTTCAATTACTTTTCTTTCTCATCCCTGCAACAAACTAGTATTTTTTTTACTATTTACTGTTTAGTATTTACTCATAATCCAAATGGGAAGAAACAATTTCCTATTCATTATTTATCAATCGTATCATTTTTCACCAAGCTAATACAACAGCACTGGCGATGAAGCAAATCCTACCAATGACGCACCTACATAAGAGAAAGTACAGCCAGTGGCATAGAGATTACAAAGCAGAAAGCTGTTAGTCCTTGGTATATGTACCCCCTCAGACCTGACTTAAACAACTTTAATTAACTGTTTGATCCCAACAAACTGTCTTCTTTTTCCCTTTTTTTTCCACGAATTGTGTCTCTGAACTTTTCAAGTTTTTCTAATTTGGGCACCTCCAATCCGGTTTCTAACCACTTCGTCCTCTTACAATTATCCAGACATAAATAAATTCTTAAAATTCATTCCATTGATTTTCCTTAAAAAACTTCTACATTTTTTTGGATAAGGAAATTTCTAGTCTTTCAGCCTGATAAAAACGCCTAATGTTTTTACTCTTGGCACCATTAATGTTTGTGTTGCCGAGTCATTTATATATAGAGAAGAGAAGAGATTTACGCTCCAACTGCTCAACCAAAATTATGTTCAACTTCATCAGTAAAACAAAGCTTTTCCAAAAAATTTAACAAGGCTTTCAATCGACATCAGCATTATGACCCATAGTTTTTAAAAAATGGAGCACAGGAGCAGTAAAGCAGTCATATACTACCCACCTGGAACTTCCTCTCTTCGAAATTTGCAAAGTTCCCATTAACATCAATGGATGCAGTGGGCCTTACCTGAACAAAAAATTCCGGAGTCATTGCTAAAGAAACATAAAGAAAACAGAAAGCAATCTTGGCTACCTACCTCCATACAACATTCAACTTTGTTCTGACCTAGGTGGTTTAGTATCTCTGTAAACAGACGTTAAGGATATCAAGTGATAGCACAATATCCACGAGCAGTCAATAACTGAAGAACCCCCAACTCCGCCCCCCACCCAAAGCCAGGGGGGCAGGTAAAAAGAAAAAAGAAAAACACAAGGATCAAAGTCAAAGTAAATGTCGACAATCACCATCAGTACAAGGATACTTGGGTCAATGATCGCCCCGGCATTATCTGAGTTCGCCACAAGGATATACTCCTTACCCTGAAAAACAACTCATTTTAAAACCTCTAAATTAATAGCATACTTATGATTCTAATATCATTGATAGTATAAAACCAAAAAAGAAATAGCAACCATATTAAAAAAAAAAAAAAAAAAAAAAAAAAAAAAAAAAAAAAAAAAAAAAAAAAAGGATAACCTGTGAAAGTAACACATCAAGGGTTCCACTTCTCATCAATGATACGATTACTGCACCCTGGTTAGCATATGCCCTATCACCAAAAGATATCAGTTGGCTTCTCCCAGGAGACAAAAAGTTGAAACATATCAGCAAATTAAACCAAAATGACCACGTAAAAAAAAAAAAAAAATGAAGAGTAGCTTGATGAACATGGAAAATCGGTTGATCTAACAACAATTTAATGTTAAAATTGGCAAATTTTTGTGAAATTACCCAAATTAATTACTTTATGACCAAGTTTCGCATCTGAACGGGTATGTTAATAGTAATGTACATGAATCAATGGGCAATGAATACAGCAGTTCAGCAAGATTTACTGAAACAGATTAATTCAACAACTGAATGTGTCTTTATACCAAAAAAGGATACACAAATGAATTTAGTCCAAAGTGGTCAAGAACTAAAAGGATTGATGTGACTATCGATTGCCGATTCTTATAAATTGGAGAAGAAAAAGGTGCAGCATAACCTGATAGTCTGCTATAGAACTGTATGATTCACAATCCAAACTGTTTCAATCAGTACACAAAATGACTCAACTTGAAGGTGCAAATTGAAAATGAACTAAGCTTGTGCGATTTGGTCTTGATTCGTTTACAATTTGATCCACTTAATTTGACAATTTAGTCACAGTTCCAGTTTTGTTAATTGCCAAGGAAAGCATGAGGTTGCAAGTACATAGGCACAGAATTGATGTTTCTTTGCACCAGTCAAGCCTATTAATTAATTGTAAACAGCAATTCTGGCAATGACAATCAAAATTTACTCTGTGCAACAAAATAACAAGCAAGTACATTTAAAGTAAAGAACAACATACAATTCATTGTTGCTGCTCTGCTCTCCAGATGATCTCAGTTGGGAGTTTTGGTTCTGTGTCAGAAAAATAAGGATTAACAAAATTCTTCCACAAAAGCTAGTATATCAGATAAAATTCTTTGTGTACTGAGGAAAAACGAAGACAAGAGAACACGAACCATCTCAAAAGCATGAAAATCAATTTTTGGCTGGGAATATTTACCCCAAACCTGGATCAGGAAGCAAGACCATAGAAAGTTTCATGAGTCCCCAAAATCAAGAACTAATACAAGCAGATGAAAAAGTTGTCACCTCAAGGGTAGCATCATGTGTTCTTGATGAATTCATTAGAAGCAGGGGCACATTGCATCCATACTTTGAGTTAAGATGCTACAACATGCAAAAACAGAAGAATTAAACCTTTCAAGGCCAAGTGTGGTCAATTTCAATTTCAACTACATATCACCGACAGAAACAGCAATATACCTCAATCTGAGTAGCTGTCAAGCCTAGAATTGTCATTCCATTGCCAATTTCAATGGTAGATCTGCACTAGTAAGAAGGGAACTTGATAACATCATATATCAAACACTGCCGATGTAAAATGATTCTCATCATGTTTTATTTTTCTTCACATCTACAGACAATCACAGAATATGTAGCATATCTTTTGGGTAAAAGGATAAGCAATCTTGACCAACTTTAAAGATTTGCACGATCAGCAATACCTTAACTTTCTAGGGAATAGAAAATATCATATATGCAATATGCTCTGCATAGATTTGCATTCCCATCTCCCTCGAATCACCATTCCCCATTTCACAGCCCCAGCACACACACCCCCCCCCCCCCCCCAAAAAAACAACCACCAAAAATAGAAAAAAAAAAAAAAAAAAAAAAAACAGAGAGAGAGAACCCAAAAAAGGAAGGTAAAGGTTCTCAATCTGATATCCCTACCTTCACAAGTGAGAGGACATATCCATTTTCCGCCAATTTCCAAATAAATTCATGCAGTATATGTGACTACTCCAACATAGAACCTTGGGGAGGCTGAGGATTCCTATTTTACAGCATACCAGAAAACTTCTAAAACAAAGAGTACCCTCAAAAAAACGAAAGCCAACTTTCACAAAGAAAACCAAAAGAAACAAATTTTTGCGAACACGAATCATCCACCTTAAGTAAGATACAATTGCAATAATAAATTATACAATACATATTTCAGGCAGAGATCCAAAAATGAAACCGAGTTTTGAGAAATTTCCAGATAAATAATGATGCTTACTTGGGACCATCAAATCCCATCTTTGTTCCCAAAGCTCCATTTAACTTCAGGACGACAAGTTTGTCCAAAAGCTTCTTAGTTTCAGCAACATCTGTATGAATCCAAGAAACAAAAACCTTCTTATGAAAATGGTCATGTTTTATTTCCCTTCTCTTTTGGGATGAAAAATGGGAGATTTTATCAGATTAGACGGGTTTATAATCTGCAGTTTCAGGAGGCGTACAGAAATAATAAATGAAAAAATAAAATCAAAGCAAACTAAACCATAGAAAATCAGGAAAAAGAAAAATGGAACATTGGACCAATATCATCCACAGTACAAGATATAGCCCATTATATCCATTTGTACCAGTGAAGAGAGCAGTACATTATGTCCATCATATCAGTTTCTAGATTGTAATTATGGAATCAGAGAAAACAGAATTGCAACAGATGTATACACAGAAGCTGGAGCGAAGGATTGGACAATACCTTCAGGAAAAGGAGCTAATCTTTCATAGGGAATTATAGGCACTTGAATCTTTGCAAACTCGGTCCCACTATCACTCTTGCTCTCCTCAATGCGTGGCGCCTCCTCCCTTCAATCCAGAACTCAATCATGTAAAAGCCAAAATCTCAGCCACTTGCTAACTTTAAGAACTCATAAACATCCATGAACAAAAAATGAAACCGCGAAATGCTTATGACACAGCCATTTAGCACACCGGGAGCTGCATGAATAAAGGAAAGTGCTAGGCATTTGAAAAGATTTTACTTTCCAACATTCAAATGAAAGAAAGAATAATTCCCCACATGCACAGCTTTCACCAATCAAAATGTAAAATTGCATACCGCGCTTCAGTCTTTGGGGCAGGGGCAGGGGCAGGGGCAGAGGCAGGGGAGATACCGAGCCGGTCCTTGGCAGCAGCGAGCTTCTTCTGCTCGAGCAGGAAAGTCTTGGTGATCATATTACAGAAGAGGTACACGAACTGCACCGAGTCGTTGGCCGGGATCGGGTACGTGATCTTCCGGTAGCACTCCCACGGCATGCTCGAGTCCACCAGCGCCACCACGGGGATCTGCAGCTTCGCGGCCTCCTGGATGACCGACGACTTCCGCTCGGTGTCCATGACCACGAGGCAGTCGGGCGGCTGCGTGGGGCCGAAGCAGATCTTCTTGTTGCGGGAGCGGAACTTCTTGGGGCTGCAGCTGTTGGTGAGGAACCCGCCCGTCCGCCACAGCGCGTTGCCGCTGGGGGAGTAGCACCCGATCCGCCGCGTCATCTGCTCCACGATCTCGTCGAACAGCGGGTTGGTGTTGACGAACATGAAGCGGCCGCGCCGGCGGGCGAGGGCGGCCACGAAGTCGCAGGCGTTGCGGAGGCAGACGAGGGTCCGGTCGGAGTCGACGATGGTCATGCCGTTGCGGGTGCCGTAGGCGAAGAGCTTGAAGTGGTGGGGGGTGGCGACGCGGCGGCCGAGGTGGGCGTTCGTGCTCAGGAGCTTCTGGATGACGATCGAGTGGAGCGTCATGGCTCCTCGGGGAGCTCGGGAGAGTTCCTCTTCGAATATGTCAGATGGAATCCATGGCGAGTGGTGCGCGGCGGGGGACTGAGGTTTTAGGGTTTACTGCCCAGGCGACGCGGCCGAGGGAGGGAGGGAGGCGGAGAGGAAGAGCCGATGAGACGGGGGATGCGTGAGCTACGGGCGGTCACGTGTCTATGAATGACGGACCAATGAGTTCCTCGGAAAATCCCTATTGTTTGCGTTCCTAATCCGTGTTTATGAACGCAATTTATGTTTTTTTGTTTCGAAAAAAAAAAAAAAATAGAAACGCTTTTGTTTGCGTTTTTATTCCAAATCTATTTTCTTGTTCTCGAGAATAAATTTGAAACAAAAATAAAAATGGATTACTTGATCCTACTGATCCTATTGCCTTGAAAACTTATGATCAGCTTCCTCTAAATCCGATCCTTTCGATCGAATTAAACTCGGAACCAAATTCAGTTCGCTTTCATCTTCCTCTTCCTCCTCAATTTCAGCTATTGAATCCTTTTTTATTGGATTAGCCACTTCTTGGATATTTATGGTTGATCCTATAGATCAAGAAATAGAATTGAACCCTTCTAAACTAGAGGTTATTCAACCAAATAATCCATCCCACACTCCTACCTCCTCTTCCAAATAATTTTTCACCGTTGGTGATATTTCTTATTTCAAATGGTTAGAAAGATTTGAAGAATTCTACTCTTGGCTAAATACTCAAAATCTCGCAAACCATGATAAGTATGAGGTTCTCTTCAAATTTGTTATAAGATTCATTGGGAGTCTTAAACATTCGTGACAATTAGTTCCAAAATAAGACCAAGTTCAATTTCTACTTTTGGCAGATTTTGGCCAGGCCATGACATTTGTCCATCACTTTTTCATTAGAAAACTTGCCGATCTCCTTAAGCTCAAAAGAAGATAATATTTTGAAAGAAAATATTGCTCTCTCCAAAAAAGAAACCTCGATAAACATTATCAAAAGATGCTTAAACTTTTTTATGACCTTGAAGCTAATGCAAATCTAAAGCAAATTTTTCTAGCCTATATTCTCATGGAGCTTTCCTAGTAAGTTGAGAGATCATTTCTCAACAAGCAAAGGAGAATTGTGGATATTCTCATTGGAGAAATCTAGTAGGAGATTCATCTTTGCCTTGATGATTTGTGTCTGAAACGCCAGATGATGAAAGATCATTTCTCAACAAACAAAGGAGAATTATGGATATTTCCTTTGGAGAAATCTAGTAGGAGATTCATCTTTGCCTTGATGATTTGTGTCTGAAATGCTAGACGATGAAAACCTACTTCCGACACAATCGAGAACTTGATGATGCTTGTTCACACCAGCATTTGAAGAGCAAATGTTCTTAAAACGATTGTGATGGCTCTTGCGAAAAACCTTCCAGATAGAAAAAGCATTTCAAGAAATTCTAAGTGGGAAAATCCAAGCATGGATTTAAGCATTTTTAAAGAAAGAAGAAATGGCGATTTTTGCGAAGAAAGAAAGAATGCACAAACCATAAAAAATCAACTCAATGCTTCATCTATAACAAGAAGGGTTATTTCGCAAAAAATTATATACAGGCAAAGAAAGATCCATCCCAGCAAACTCTTTGTGTCATTCCTTATTATCAAACTCTTAGCCAAACTGATTCTAACTCGGACTCTAAAGAATTTTATCATCTATCTCTAACATATGATTCTGACTCGCTGGCCACAAGCAAGGGTTGCCCGACCCTCGTCGGCTCTAAACGAGGGTGTGCGCCACAAGCGAGGATCGACCAACCCACGCCAACTCTAGGCGAGGGTGTCATGGCCCTCACCATTTCTAGGCGAGGGCTTGTGCCCCCTCGCCCAGAGCTGGCAAGGGTTAGTCAGCCCTCGCCTGTGACCGATAAGGGTAAAAAAAAGTAAAAAAGTAAAAAGAAGAAGAAAAAACCATAAAAAGTTTAAAATATTATTAAAATATTATTAAAAAAAAGTGCCATGTTAGTATTAGTTGTCCATATCAACAATTTACAACCAAAATTAGTCGGATGAATTGAATTGATAAGAAGTGAAAATGTTTAGGATTGAATTGACAAAATTGAAAAGTTTAAGATTAAATTGACAAAAGTGTAATAAGTTTAAAATTTTTTGAATAATTTTCCCAAAGAGATTGTAATGATGATATCTCTCTATCATCAATTCTTTTTCTTAATTTATTTTTCGTACATAATTTGTTATGAGAGAGCAAACTTTAATCCACAGCTTTGGAGGGTGTGCAATTTGAAAATTCAGGGGGCAAAAAACATTTCCTACTTTCAAATTTTCGGGAGATGTTTTTTTTTTTTTTTCTATTCAAGAATAAAAAAGAAATGCAAATCGATGCATCGCACATATTAACAGAAAATATGGATGGATTTTGACGGTTGTGACGAAATAAAGTTCCGTGGGGTTCTAACGAGATTGAGATCCTCGAACCCATTTGTACTCTCGTTGGATGCCTAATCTCAGCTATAGGTTAACGCGATGGAGGTTAGCTTGATTTATCAATCATTACATCGATAAAGGGAGAGTATTATATGTTATTTTTCACAAAAGTATTTAGCTTGCGCTACATTTTACTGCAAACATCCCTTATCACCTTAAAATAACTACAATATCACTTGCGAATCCCAATTATGACTTTTACAATTATTTCTTACCTTGTTTTTTTTTTTTAATTTCAATTTTACCAAAAGGCAAAACTACTCTTACCTTGTATTATTTGTACTTGCTCAAATTATAACAAAAGGTTAAACTCTCATGCCAATGGATAATGAAGAATATGCTCATAAGAAGGAAAACATGAAGGAAATATTGAAATATAATAGGTGTAGAAAAAGTAGCTATTAACTACGGTGAAAAAAGAATTGTTTGAGAGGACAAGGCTAGTTTTGTCTTTTAGTGAAATTGAAGCCAGACGAAAAAAGGGAAAAAAAAAAAAGTAAGACATAATCAGAAATCCTATGGGGATAATCTGATCACTTCAAGGTGGTAGTGGGCGTCTGCAGTAAAAAAAAGTGGAAAAGGCACAGGCAAAAAATTTACTCTAACTAGACTTCAACCCACATTTTGCACGGATTGTTTGAATAATTTAATGATATGCTACCCAATTAAGTAAAAAGAGAACATATTAGTGGAATATAAGAATTACAATATAAACTTAATATTAAGAATTTGGAGCAATCAAACAAATAAATTAACAAAAAATGACATTATTAGTAAAGATAGAGATACTTTTGAAACATAGAGATGTCGCAACTTAAATTGAGAAATAATGAAGATAGATTAAGGAGGGAGATGAGTAATAAATAGGTAGTGTTATGATGGGAGAGATAAGTATAGTTGCCAACTAAGTGAAATGGCAAAAGAGAGCACTAAAACCCTAAGATCACTCTATTTGCAATACCTTCCGTTATACGTATATAGATGCAGATAAATATATGTTGATGGCAATTGTAGTAAGAATTTCAAGAATATGATGGCATTAGTCACACCCTGCCCTTCTTTAGCCTTATGCTAAATTCACACACTAAATTGCAGAAAATCTCAAATATACAAGTATTTATTGCCATTAATGAAAACTACTCAAATTGTAAAAAATGGGATTTTCATAGTAAAATACACTAAGTGCAAAGTTCCCATTCACACGTATCTTACATTATTAGCAAAACACACGACATTCATCCAAGCCACCATCCCGTCTACATGCAAATGCATATATAATAATGAAGAATCTTAATAATGTCTCGGATCTTCCCCTCGTCCCTTGTCGGAAAATCGCCGAATGCTCCTTCCTTAGCTGGCAATTGTCAAAACTAATCCGGCGAAGCGAGAGAAGGACAAAAAGCTCCAGGTTTGATTATTATCATACAGAAATTCAACTCGTGTCGTCGTCGTACCGTCATGAATGTTTTGGCATAGTTGCCGTCGCCAAAACAAAGCAAGAACCCTAGGACTCATCGCTGCCCGTTTGTCTTACCTTGCCTAGGCTATAACCACATTCCTACGCTGGTCACGCCACCCACCACTCTTCCATAGTTCTCATCAAACAGCTGCTCACTCGGCAAATGCAATGCCGCGGTCATCCCTATCCACGTCCTCGTCGCCATTCCCACTACCTGCCTCATGGACCAAGAAGCTCTTCGCCAACCTTCCCTCCTTTGGGGGCCGCCGGAGCGAGCTCTAGGCGCACTCCGACCTGACTGAGGAGAACCTCCAGGAGCATAACTGGAGGCAGGCTGTTATCGACGTCCGGAACTCCAAATGTAGTCCTTACTACAAGGGCCTGACCGACCAATCCCTGGCAATAGGGCACCGGAGGCCCTCGGTCTCGAGCCCTGGACGGGAGAGCCACGTGACGACCATGCGCACCTCCTCAACCTCGACCTCGTCCTTTGTGAAGAAGATGAAGGAGTGGCGCCCCCGCTTCAACAAGAACAAGAGGTTGAAGAACGAAGGGCAGGCCCCCGCCGCTGGCCAGCCGTTCGCGAGGAGGACCAAGAAGACGACGCTGCTGAAGGAGATGGGCGTGGAGGGCGTGAAGGGCCTCGACACGAAGGGCCTTGGCAGCGACAGAGGAGTCGTTGCGGTGGTGAATGACAACCAGAAGCCATTGAGGGAGAGAGTATCAGAACCGAAGTCCAAGCAAACATTGCCAAGGTCTTCAAATGTCAAGTCTGAGCCAAAAGTTCAAGCTGGCGGTGATGTTTTGGCGACGGGAAAATCCGATCAAGGGATGGAGAGTGATGACAAGGTGTTGGAAGCATCTGATCAAAGTCCCAATTTGGAAGACATCGATGGGATTATGAGGAATAATGACAAAGGGGCAGGTGCTGATGACATGCTGGAGGAGAAGGAGTTTGTGTGGGCGACCAAGTACAGGCCTAAGGCCTTGAAAGACTTCATCTGTAATAGGGACAAGGCACTCTCTCTTCAGGCCCCAGTAAGATGTCTTCTACACAATCAAAATTACTCGAGATATATCAAAACTAATTTACAAAATTGATTTTATTAATAACCTGATATTATCCTATCCAATGTCGTACAGTTAGGTAAATTAATTTCAGGCATAAATGTATTGAAAGTCCTAAAACTTTTAAAAACTACATGAAATCCTAAAACTTATCATAAATGTGCAATCAAGTCCTAAAACATTCAACAAGTGGAATTAAGTCCTGAAACTTCTCAAGTTTGTGCTTCTCAAGTTGGTGCGATCAAGTCCTTCATGAACTCTGACCAACTTGACAAATGAAAAACACTAACAAGTTTTAGGATTTAATTGGATTAACTTGACAAGTTTCAAGATTTGATTGCATCAATTTATAAGTTTTAGAATTTAATTATGCTTTGTGATAAGTTTTAGGACATAATTGTATTTTTTGGAAGTCTTATAACTCAATTGCACTTTAATAACAAATTTTAAAACTTTCAGTATATTTATCCTTTAATTTTATTAACCAATCAAATATATCTGAGGTTAATTAATTTTTTTGGAAAAGATAGCAACTTCAACAAAAAATGAAGACAACCATAAGTGAATTTGCAT
Organism: Eucalyptus curtisii; assembly: GCA_017140595.1. Lineage (NCBI taxonomy): Eukaryota > Viridiplantae > Streptophyta > Magnoliopsida > Myrtales > Myrtaceae > Eucalyptus > Eucalyptus curtisii. Next base: position 16,787,940 of record CM029497.1, read on the forward strand.
TTAGGAATTCAAAGTGTGAGTCATAAGGGAATATCGTAGGTAAGAGTCGTGCGGTGGACTTGATATAATAAGTCAATCATATTCTAATAATGTGATTATAGCAAAGTATGCTTTGTATTTTAAGTTATTCTAATTCTAATTGATGATGTGCAGTAATAGTGATATTTCTTAAAGTGATAGATGGAAATTATAATGCTCCGAGTCCAAGGATATTTGACTAACCAATGAAAAACACCGTGAAATAGAAATGTTGTGTCTATCTAACTCAAATGCTTCTTACATTTTTTCGACATGATTTTCTCTTTGATAAGTACTTAATTTTTTTTCAAGCGAGAAAATCGGAGGAGAAAATTAATATATAAAAAAAATTATTTGTCTTTTTGCAGAAAAAAGATGGAGATTGTGGCCATTTCATATTTGAAGGCCCACCCGGAGTGGGGAAGAGAACAATGATTTGGGCATTGCTTCGAGAAGTCTTTGGTGCTGAGAAAGTTCAGGTGCATAATTTAATTTTAATTACAGAATAACAAACTTTACCAACCTATTCTACATTTATTATTATCAATATTTGTGATCTCGCAATTTTCGTGCTTCATCTCCTTCTTTATTCATGCTCTCATTAAGCCTTTTCGATCCATGTCATGAAGTGCATGAAGTGACAAGTCTAATAAATCTAATTTTCTCTTTGAGATTAAGTGGAATCAGAGTAAATTTGATATATTTAGTTGACAAATCATGACAATGCACTTATCAAAGCTTGCTTATGCCTCTTCATTTGCAGGCTAGGGAGGTGCTCAAGGTTTTTGACTTGAAGGTGAGAGATACGTCGATTTATTTTCGATGCCAACTTTTGTTTGCTTTATCTATTCTTTCTCGTCAATTTTAATATATTAGAAAAAGAGCACATGTCGTCACATCCAAAGAAAGATAGAGGAAAATTAGGGTTTTAAAATGAGTAAGAGGTATAATAACCTATGAAACTTTGATTCATTTTGGGAAATATGAGCTTATATGGTTGCGAAACTGGAACAGAAGAGGAACTAATATTGAAAAGTTATCTTTTATTTATTTTTTATTTTTTTTTTAATTTTGAAGTTGGGAGATTCATGAAATACTCGATCATTGTTTTGATTAGGTTAAGCTACGATATTTCATCGACAATTATATACATTACATTTTATATTAGACATAGACATGGCCTCTATTAATATACCTTTCCATTTTTTAATGAAAAATGTGGGTTATTATTTTTTAGTTATATTGTCTCATATTCTCTTCCCTGAATACCCCTACCAAAGTTAACTGACTTATACTTTCAAGTGAGAATAAATACAAAAACAAATACTCTAGTCAAGAAGTCATATTAAACTCTCTTATTTTTAAGGAGATTTTTCTGATTGGTTCATCTAAAATTACTCTTTTAAAGTGGATTTTTACTTGCTCGTGATTGAGAATTGATCCGTAACTTCAATATTTTTGGCAAAATCAAATATAGCGGATTCACTTCTTATGTCTAATTGACTTTTCGAAAGTGTCTAATTTTTTCGCAAGAAATTTGGTATATTTGCTATTATAACAAGACGTGGAATAACTTGTTCTGAAAAAAAAAAAAAAAAAAAAAAAAAGGTAATTGTGATATAATGACACGTATAAATATAGATATAACCAATTTTACAAGTAGAACATTACTTGAACTAAAGTAGTAATAGAAGTTGGTCATGCCACGTGCACAACCGTACGTGCGCTACACCTTACCACAGTACCAAAATAGTCATAAACCTTTTTGTATTGGTATCAATTCAGTCATAAACTTTTCAATTAGACCAATTTAGTCCTAAATCTTTTTATAGTAGTACCAATTCAGTCCATCCGGCTAATTTAAGCCGGAAATTGCTGACGTGGCCGCGGCGGTCTTATGTGACGCCACATGTACAAATTTTATAATTTTTTTCAAATTTTTTAAATTAATTTTTCTTTTTTTGCCTTTTTTTTTTTTTCTCCTAACCCCTTGGCTGGCGAGGTCTCGGCGCCCAACCATCGCACCCATAGGCCTCGCACTCGACGGGGGCGCCGGGCCATAGGGTGGTTGAGGCGAGGGCCCCGCGCCCTCGCCTCAACCACCCTATGGCCGGAGTAGCTCGGCGCCGACCAACGGGCAGGGTGGTGGGGAGGTGGCAACCGGCGGTGGCGGTGGGCGGAGGCGTGCGCGCGCGACCTCCGGCGGCGTAAAAAGGTTTAGGACTAAATTGGTCCAATTGAAAAGTCACAATACAAAAGATTTAGGACTATTTTGGCCTTGCGACCTCGAGCGATCGCCCGCTTGAGCCATCTTAGGGCCCGCGACCTCGAAGTATCTTTGCGATGCCGCCCTGGGTCGCGCCCGAGGCCACACGACCCGGTAGCCGCCGAGGTCGCCCGACCTCAGGCCGCCTTGCCTGAGGTCGCGCGACCTTAGGCGAGGCTTCCCGACGGCCAGATCCGGCCCTCCGACGGCCAGATCCGATCGCCCGCGGGACCGAGCACCCGCGGGGCCGCTTTAGCGGTGGAAGTCCAAGGAAAGAGATGAACAATTTTTTGGAGGGCAAAAGGGGAATTAATGACTATCAATAAGGGCAATATTAGAAAGAAAAAAAATTCATTAAAGCTTATAATAGCATTCCAAAAATGCCGAAAGCCCAAAGCAGGTCCAGACTTGCTTTGGGCTTTCAGCATTCCAAATGCTAGCATTTGGCCAAGGATGTTTCGGAATATTGAACCAAACAGGTAATATTTTTCCCAATGGGCTTTCGGGGCTGGAAGCCCCTTGGGAATGCTGAACCAAATGGGGCCTTAGACCCGCGCCGCTACTTAGGCCCAGTTAGCCCGCCTATATCCGGTCATTCTATAGAAAAATTATTAAAATTTTAATTGTAAGTCATATATAGCCCGGCTGTCAATCAAGTCTAATGTGTATGGCTTCTAGGAATAGAGATAATAATAGTAAGCGGGTTCCTACTTCTGGGGTATCCAGCTCAATTTTTCCTCCTTAAAATATTCTTAATTTGCTATTTTCGATACATTGAATTTGAAGACAAGATGAAAATTAAATATTGGAAAAGAAAAAAACCAAATGTGCATAAAACTAACACCAGTTAAAGTACTTCCCTTTATTTTCTTCGTCATCCTTTCCTTTCAATGTTACGCAGTTTAAGAAAATTGCAGACTTAGCATAATAAAAATATACCCAGACCATTTGCCATTTAATTTGTGTAAATACGTGCATAAAACCAATAAGCAACTGGGGCTTCCCCATGATGAGAGTTTTAAATTACAGAAAAATTGCGCTCTTATATAATAGTAATTACAAAAAATGAAATATTTAATTTGTCTTTTATGAATGAAGTAACTAAATTCAAATAAAACATAACTCTGATTTCAAAACTAACTCAGCTTCGTACATTGAGCAAATATAATTGAGTGTAGACCATTTAAAATGCTACGTCTACACTATATATAAAACAAACTCAAAAGTTCCTTTTTTTTTTTTTTTTTAACGCAGACTTTTCTTGAAAATATAGTATGGTTTGCCATGCTATTTGAGGATTAAAGTCAATCGCCTATCGTAGGGTACGAGAGTAATTTAGTTGTAATCGCATAGCGTTAAACTATTCGTCATTCTAATTTAAGTGTAAAATGCTATATCTTAAGTCATAGTGTTTTCTTACATATCTAAAATTCTTTTTTATTTTTTAATATACACACTTGTTTTCTCGCTAGTACAATAAAAACAGCGATACCGTTGTCCTTTGTGATCTAATAAATCTGCAGACAAGTTGAGGTAATTTTTTTTTTTTTAATAAGGAGCTTGACTGAAGTTCTTTTGAAGACAAATAATTACGAGGAAAGAAGAAAGTTAAAAGCTGAAAAAGAAAGAAGCTTATTAAATCAGTAATCATAATAATCACATGTAATCTGATTTATAGGAATAATTATTTTGACCACACGATATATTCTTATAATGTCATCCAAATATTATGAAGTGTGAAGTACAAGAAAAGGTTATTTTTTGAATGCAACAGAGAGAAATTGGAGTAAAATTTCACTTTTTTCCAATTGAAGGCAATAGTTCGTGACCAGATGGGAACATTCTTTCATAATTTTTTAAGAACAAATGTCAACTTGGTGAAATATCAAAGCCCTCTTAAATTGTTCAGAGAACAGTTTTCATTACATGATATATAATAATTTTTTGTGGCCATCCATTCATAAAAAAATTAATTAAAAAGTTCTTCCTAACAATCATTGCATCATTTAGAAAAATTAGTCAATAAAAAATACTTTGATTATCAATATCAATTTATGCTCAAACATATTAGTTGATGATGAAAATAAGCAATTAATATTAAAAAAATATTTTTCAAATCATTAATTTATGCAAATTAGACGCACAATAGCAGCGCACAAAACCTAGAAGCACCTAAGAAAGTGAAAAACCTCTTTGTGAACCTAGCTTATTTATGCATAGTTATTCAACAACTGTACAATGCTCAATGACATTCTTTTGCTGCGTTACAGGGAGAATCCCAAGCCTCTATTGAAGTCATTTTTTGGGAATCACCTCAGCACGTAGAAGTAAGTATCTCTGAACTCAAAGGGTATGAGAAACATGTCATTGTGGAACTCATTAAGGAAAACCATAACAGAATCTCCAAGAAGGCTCCCCAAAATCATGATATCTGCCGAGGTATAGTACTTTGGTTGGTTTTTTCCTATGTTTCGACCCCTTTTCACCATCGAACATCTCGTAAGGAGCAAGGACATTTTCCCATTGACATATTCGATCGCCCATTGTTCCACAGCGATGATCTTGTACGAGGCAGACCGGCTGTCGACAGATGCACTGCTGTACTTAAGGTGGCTCCTGGAAAGATACAAGCACACCAAGATCTTCTTTTGCTGCTCTGACGTCTCGAAGCTCCAACCGATAAGAGTGCTTTGCACTGTCGTCCAGTTGTCTCCTCCCTCAAAAGAGGAGGTGAGAAGGAAGCCCTTAAGCATCGAGTTTTGCGGTTATCAGTATGGTAATCCTACTAAGGACTTATGTTTTTCCGCATGTGTTTTAGGTTGTTGAGGTGTTGGAGTTCATAGCTAAACAGGAGGGCAAAAACCTGCCACACCAACTGGCGGAGAGATTCGCGGACAGCGCCAAGAACAATCTACGTCAAGCAATCCGGTCATTCGAGGCAACCTATCAAGAGAGGTGAAGAAAAAAGCGCGATAACATTTGTGAAATCTCTTAGGATTCGTTAGACCATCTTTATGATATATGTCCGGTGGAGCGTCTTTTCTTCACCCTCTGTGTTAACCGAAGCAACTTGCAGGCACATGTTGACAGATGATCAACCGATAATGACGGGATGGGAAGATGTAATTGCAATGATCGCAAAGAGAATAACGGAAGAACAGAGCCCCAGACAGTATGTTTCTTCCATGGATTTTGCTGGACTAAAATTCAACTACTAGTTAGAATTGGAAAATCATCTACAACCAACTTCTAACTATTTTTCTTCTGTCAAATTATGTCACATATAGATTTAATGACATTCTAGTGCTTTAACAAGAGTTAGAATTGGTTAATGTCATGCACCTTCTTGTTAGCCGCTATATAAGTGAAGATTGTCAAGCAATGGATTATTGCGTAAATTCTCGACTGCATGCGTTATCCTTGAAAAAACTCCCCAACAACATTGGCAACTGATCATTGAAAAAGTCGCACCTCGAATCAGAAGTAGGTCTGTTAGATGCATCAGATTCAATAGTCATCCTTGAAACCATGTTCTCCTTTTGTTATTCCATTACAGGCTTTTCATGATCCGCGGGAAACTTCAAGCTCTTATTGAGCATGATGTATCGACCGACTTTATCTTTGAGGTTGTAGACTTGGGGCTTTATCTAATAAAACAATGTAAGTTCAATGTACTGATTACGCATTGTTTATGACGTGCAGTCTCTGGTAAAAGAGCTGAAGAAGCTTTTGAGCGAGTCGCTGCAAAATCAAGTCACAAGCTTGTACCAGAACCACATTGTACGGAAACAACCCTCCTTCGACCTGCACAAAATTTTAACTCGCTGAAATATAGAACGCCTCATTAGGGCCATCTCTAACTTCTTTTTCTGGGGGCCTCGCAGATGCGCGAAGAGGATTTGTACAAGAACCACCAACGGAGGTCTTCCGCCGGTAATCCAAACGAGGAAAATGGAATGAGGTTCAACAACCCGACGAGGGGAAATAACGAGCAACTTATGACGATTGAAGGTAATATGAACAGTTATTTCATGTTCGTTACGCATGATTTAGGTAAAGCTCATAGTCATCCACAAGTTGTAGATCAGAAACATCCTCATATGGACAAAAAAACCCACAGTTTGATATCTTTTTGCCCTTCATTTATCTTGACGATCCTCATACTACCTCATAGTGTTTCTGATTCACGACAACTAACATGGTGTCTGTATTTCTTTGCCCTTTTCTTCCTCCGGAGTTCATCGCGCTATTTATGAGCTGTTACAAATCATCGACAACGAACAGGAACGGCGGTAACTTGCATCAAATTTGAATTTCCTGTAACTAGTTTTGTTTGGAACTGCAGTCATTTGGAGAGGTTCATCGACGGATGAACTTTGTTGTTGTCTTGTTTGATGTACTGTTGAGATCCTGGACCCAATAATAAGCTGAGTTAAAGTTTAAAATTAATTTGTTGTACCGTGCAGTATGTTACGTATTTGTTTGCAGAACGTTTACTTCTGTACTGTCCCAAGAAAAACAAGATACAATAACGCTTCACTTGTTTTGCGAAAAATATATAATTTACAAAAACATTTTCTAAAATAATTGCTTGTATTGCTCGAAATAATTAAATAATAAAAAATATTTTTATTATCAATGATAATTTATGTTTAAACATTTCTTGGACGATGAAATATTTTTAGTATAGAAAAATATGTTTTCCAAATCATTCGTTTCTTTCCATAATAAACATATTCTAAGTAGAAAACTATTCATTATGTTGTGCAGGACATCATGCAGGACTAATCAATATCGGGTCGGGTCAGGTTATGTTCTGACCTCGATCATCTGAGTTCAGATCATAAACTATGTTGTTATACACGAATTGAGATTCGCTCATCCTGTAACGCCCCAAATGTAATTACCCATTTTTTACGTTGATTTTGCTAACGAGCAGTCCTTAGATATGCAAAAAGTTCATCTAACACGTGTGGCCAATAAATAGAAATCTACAAGTATTGATTCATAATAACTGAGAACTATTTTGCGTAGCACACCCAATTAGAAATTTTTAATATATATACATATATATATATATGTATATATTATAACAGTTACAATGATGAGAGAAGTTAGCAATCTCAAGCTGTGGAAAGTTTAAAAAGGCATTTAATGGATAACCGAGGCTTGTGGACAAATGGAATCTTATTTATATTAATGTGCAAATAATAGAGCTTGATAATGAATACGGGTGCAATTCATGTCCGCTCTTCATGTTAAATGTGTACTACAATATAGGTCACTTGAACATGACATGATTAATTAATTGTATGTGCCTACTTGACATGAACACGACCTAAAAGTTAATTGGTTAACACGACATGATCTTTGTAGCACAATCAAATAAAGGGTCCATGAGTCGACATAACCACATGACCTTCATAACGCAAAATCAACTCACATAAAATCAATTCACCAACACGAACATGACTCAAAATTCCCTAATTTTGTCATAGAATCTATCTATATTTTGCAATAATCCATTAAGAAAAATATAATTAATTCAAATTAACCAATAAGTTTTTAATTAATGAAACATTATCAGTTTAAAATCTTAATAGAGAATAACATGAAAATAATAATCTTTTAACCAATTGTGTCTAAATGGGTCACATACAAGTGGCAACAACACTAACCCATCGATTAAAATGAGTTATATAGGTCACTGTCATGTTTGGCCGATTGAACACAAACATAGCACAATTATTAATAAAGATTTGCTAGTTGACACTATAGTGTCTTAAATCTTGCAAACCGGGTTCGCCAATATAAAGTATGCTTGATATCTAGGTCCGAGGTTCAAGTTTGCTACCCTGCCAAATAACGTGAATGGAAAAGTAGAGAGGTGTTGCCATCAATCAATTTGTTTAATTTGGGTCAATTGAACATCTAGCATGCCTAAGCAATTTTAGGTAAAAAAAATAACTAGCTAGCATGTGCAAGGTAACTAGTCTAACTGCTCTAACTAGAGACTAAGATATAGGGATTTGGTTACGTAAGGTATGAATTAGCATCCCGCAATGACCTTTCTGCATCACAACTTCTCGATTTTTAATTCATATTTAGCATGCATTTTCCTTAAAAGAGTTTGAAATTTGAATTTTGACAGCATGTGGATAAGCCAAAAGATGGAATCACTTTGAATGTCAGGCAACCTAATTGGGTATAAATGGCTATCTTGAAAACATGCTATTCATGTTGTGCAACATGAAAAGAGACATTGACCCCGTTTGGTTCAGCATTTGGGAAAAACCTTTGGCCAAATGTAAAGGCCTTTAGCCCAGAGAGCTTTGAGGAAATACGAAAATGTTTGGTAAACATATATTGGGAAAGACCTTTGGTGTGACCAAATTAAGTTTTTTAGTTTTAGTTTTTTAAAAATTGCAAAAAATAAACAATGACAATAGCCTTTTACATTTTCACGTTGAGAGTAATGTAAAAGATATATATATTAGTAAATTTATTTAAAAATTATATTAAAAGAATTTGATTATAGGTTAGATGCAAAGCTCATCTTTTGGCCTAGGGCTCTTTTAGGTTTGTTTTCAACTTTGAATGATTTTTTTTTTTAATTATTGTAGTACTAATCATCTTCTTTAATGAATGACCATTCTAGTGTATTGATAAAAAGTTTGGCAATTGATTGTTAGAAGAAAAAATGATACAGAAAAAAAAGAAGGTGAACTTATTCAGTGGATGGTGAAGCAATCGAATGTGGGTGCTGATTTTTTTGAGTAAGCATTGCATATAAAAAAGGGAGTTCTTCATTAAGAAAAATAAAACCAAGTTCCTCTCATACAAACTTGACTAGAAAGAGAGTCATTTCATGATAGTAAACATGGTCACATATGTTTGAAAAAAAGAAATACGTTATACTTAGTATTACAAACCTCCATAGCTTCGTAACTCATGGCTATTTTATCACGTAAATGTGTCATGTTGGGAGATGCGTACGAATTTAAAGCACCCACCCCCTTATCTACATCAGCATTGTCAACTGAATATCTATAATTCTACTTGTTCAAAATCCGTATAAGTCACGGTATTTTTTCGTATATAATTATGCAAAGTCATTGCCGCTACGACAATTTGCACTTGCTTTTCATACGAATGATTTGACATATATGAGGAATGGGCACGGCTGAACACTTCTCAACATCCCATAGGTGAAGGACCACTCAAAACTTTGACAAATGATATCTAACTTCTTTATATGGCCACAAATAACTTATTGGATTTGGATATCCAGCATCTACCAAGTAATTTACTTATACAAATAATTGCAAATTTAATCAAAACCCTTTTCTTTCACCACTCTCCTCTCCAACCAATCGAGTTATGGCAAAGAACAAGAAGAAAACACAAGGAGAAATTTGTCCAATTGTAAAAATGGTGCCTCAACATATGCCAATTAGATATATGGATGTATCCAAACCATTAAATAACAAACTTGGAGGAGGATGGGGAAAATGTGCGTCGCCATCTTCCAATAACTTCATAAAAGATATGGGTATCATGAGCTTGTCCTTTCCAACCGGCCCAAACATAGACAAATTGCATATTAAAATTACATATGGCTAACACGTTTTGAGTTGTTGTTCATTTTCGACTAATAAAACGAATTTGATCATACATAGGTACAATCACTAGAATATGTGTACCATCAATAGCTCCAATGCAATCCTTAAAATATGGATAAAATCGTCGATCTTTCTTAATTTTCTCTGGAATTTTTTTATATTGTCGATCAGTTCGTTTGATCAAATCTTTTTTTATATCACATACTTTATCTAAAACTAAGCTAAAGTGCCTACTTATGGTTTCCTCGGAGCGTTGAAGACGCTCTTGTGCTAACCTATTCTATATACCATGTCATAGAATATGAAGAAACATACCAATCATTTCTCTAACATCAGTATTCCTAGATCCTCGAATGCCATAATGAATTACTAAATCATGTGTTAAATTGTTAAATACAATCTTATGCATTCTAAACATATTATAGCACTTTATCGAATTAACATCTCTGCCAATTAACTCTTTTAACTATACATAACCTGTATATGTTGAGGTCATGCAAGGTCGTTTGTAAGGGTTGGTCGCTTGATAAAGAATTGCAACTTGAGCGATTGAGACAGAATCCCATAATTCATTTTCCTCTTGTTCATGATTTTTGTTTGCATGTGAATCATCCATAATTACTTCAAGTAACAAAATATAGAGAGAAACAATGTATTAACGATCACATATACACAAACTATCACATTAAGAGAACACCAAATAAAAACAATTCTAAATCAAACTTTAATTGAAATTAGGTTCACAAGGACTGCAAATAAAGATCCATAAATAGAAACAAAGTAGCATCACTCTTTTCAAACCGGAAAAAGAGTAGAATGACTAAGCTTCAAACATGAAACCAATAAGATGCTAAAATCCTATCTACGAAGGCTTGATTCTCTTCTCAACTCATATTTGAGATACTTTACTTTCTTTGCATCATCCTTTAAGCTCATGAAAACCTTCATAAATGAGAAACTGCAAAAAAGTACAAGTCTTCATCTTCTACAATCTTAGGTATGGAATCCAATATCTCTAGGAGGTCCTCGTAAGGATCAACTAAATTTGTTGCTTTAGATGCAGTAGTGGTAGTGCTCCTACTCTCAACAACTATAAGTAGCTTGTTAATTTGTGTTCCAAGCTCTTCTCTTGTGCTCAATTTCTTATCTTTCTTTTCTCGAGCTCACCTCTTTGAAGTCTGTGCGGCTTTTTTATGGCTTTGAGTTCCAATTGGTTCAACAACGTATTCATCCACTTGATCTTCCAAATTTTCATCAGTAGATCCTACAACATCATCGATACCGGGTTATGTGGCCTCAACATCATTACAATACATAAACCTTGTGCAGGATACCATGTGATTCTTCCAGTAGTAACCGTATCTCGTGAATATCATATCTAACTTTACTTTAAGATCAAGATGTATGTCTTTCATCCTAAAAACCTTAAACTTTGGATTGGCCTGTTATGATGAAGTATTTGCGTAAGTTGTATCATTGAAGGTGAGCTTAACACGAAAGTTAAAAAAAAAAGTGAGGAAAACCTGAATTTTACTCTCCCACCATTTGTCACTCGCATCAATGGTTTTCTTCCTTAAATCATATCCTAGTCTAGTTTCATTGTAAAGCAGTGACCTCCATCTTTTCCATTCTTCCTTGAGGTTATCCCATTTACTCTTCATTTGTTGTTTATCATACTTTTCGCTTGTTAGCTCCTCAAACTTACTAATTACAACTGTCCATCCATCTATTTTGTTATTTGCAGGACGATTGACTTTTTCCATTTGTTCAATGCACAACTTACAAAAACTCTCTACATCTTCCGAGCTCCAAAATGCCTTTTCCTCTGATGAACTCATCTACTAGTAAAGTGACATGAACAAATTTAAGAGACACAAACAAACGAGCTCAACCATGAATCAATCCAAATGAAAAATATAAACAAACGAGTTCAAATGTAACATGATAATGCAGCACTTGGACAAAATCTAAAATGAAAACACCATTAGTAGAACACATTCAAAAACAAAAAAGAGAACCCAAACAATAAAACATCTCAGAATCATACAACTTGACGCTCCACATGAATTAACTAGCGCCTAAGGTCCGGCTCGATGAGTCAGATGACTCTTTTGCTAGCATTACTCTTCAACCCGAGTCTCATTGTCTCCTCTTTCGCCATTCACACAGCTAAAGAAAGAGATTGATCGAAGCAATAATTACCTCGAGCCATCAGAGACAGATTCCCATCTTAAGAAAATCATGCAACACGGCACTCATCATCAGTTTCCATTTAAGCAAAACAAGAAAGCCACATGATGCTTCTAAACATCACAAAAATCACACAACTTATCCATTCATTTTCCTCAATAAGATTCATCAGAGTACAAGCCAGTTTCCATTTTGCTGCAAAATGATCCATCACTCAATTTGAGTGTATTCTGTCAATTACATTTGACAATTTGAGAACAACAAAGACAAACAAAACGGACACATTATGGCTTGCGCTTGGCTCGGGAGCTACGGGCGTCCATCTACTCCAAATTTTGGAGAGATTCCTCCTAACCCATCAATCTAAGCACAAAACGGTCATCTTAAGGGGAAGTGGTTACTGTTCATCGACTCTCTCTAGGGGAGCGATTTTGGTATTGTTCATTGCTTCTGGCTTGCGCTTGGCCTAGGAGCTACAGGTGTCCATCTACTCCAAATTTGGGAGGGATTCCTCCCAACCCATCAATCTTGCATCTCACCGAACGGATCGGCCCAACTCTTCTTCTCGGCGGAGATCCAGCTCACCTTCCTGAGCATTGTCTACTGAGTCGCTGGGGTCGGCTGCTACGGGCCTACTCGAGTGGCTCCTAGGGCAAATCTACAACCTAAAGGTGGGGGTGGGGGTCGTGCATCATCCTCTTCCCTGCCGGTGGGCTTGGTATGGATTCTTCCCTCTCGGCTGTATTGTAGAACGCGGAGTGGTTGTTTCTGCTTATTGGTGTTATGGCGTCTTCTTCGATTGAGAAGGCCGTTGGCTCTGGGAGTGGGAAAGGCCTCAACTCCCTCTTCCCAATAGTGCAAACCACTTGGCTGGGAAGACTCAAGTTCCCCATAGAACAGGGGGGAATGCACCGAAGGGTGAGAAGGCCGAGGGATGTCATTTCTCTAGGCCTCCTTGGGTTGATAAATCAAGGGGTAGGAGTTGATTAAGGGCCCTTCCAAACGGGCCCCAAGTGATATGAATTTGTTGTGGAAAGATCGTTCTACGAAGGCCCAGAAGGTGTTAATTGCGAACCTCGACCTCCTGTGATTGGCAACCTCGGTATGAACGTGACCTGTTGACGAACACGTGTCAACCAACCAACGTTATAAACGCCACAAGCGAAAGAATTCGCTATCTCACTCGATAAGTCAAATCAACTGCCACAAGAGAATCTTAATAAGGTCAAGTCCTCAAAAGAGCAGTAAAAGAAAACCTCTCAATTCTTTTCCTCAAAAATAAAGTATGTCTGTCTCAAAGAAAGTCGGCCAGTCCTTTATATAGGCCTTCTAGTTACCACACAAACCCTAAAACCAGCCCTAGAAATCTAATGCGTCATTATCTAGAAAATATTTAAACAAGAAGATAATTCTTTTTTTTATTTGGTCAAATATTTGGTGACCAGATAATCAAATTGCGCCAAGATTTCCAAGATTCTTCAAGATTTGATCCAAGGTCATCTCCATGCCAAAGATTACGCCAAGATTTCCAAGATTCTTCAAGATCTGACCCAAGGTCATCTCCACGCCAAATATCACGAACCATGACGCCAACAGCTTGCCTAAATTGCTTGGCCCGCGCTCGAGTGATCGAACAAGTCGGAATAGACAATGGGTCCCTAGCACTTCCTCCTCGACATGGCTCGATGTCCACATCATTCCCTCCCCCGTGCAAAGGATTTGCTCTCACTTATGGAAAACCTCAAGATTTTAGGCATTATTGTTAACTCTTTCCAATACCGCGATTCATACATCTATTATCATCTTCGCTCTTTTATTTCATCAATCGTTGATAATCTATCTTGTTACAATTTGTTCATCCCCCTACAGGTGCTCGTACTAGTTTTATCACCTAGAATGTGTTTTTATACGCTATGGCTATTATGTTGGCTCCGGGGTTGGTTGAGGAACACCATACCTCACTTACTTTGATGGAAAGGATTATAGTATATGGAAAAACAAAGATGAAAGCATTCTTCGAAAGATCCTCACGCATATGAACCCAAACCCATGCTAAAGCAATCGAAAGATCTCCTCCTCGACATGGACACATTCAATAAATGCATTCCTTCCAAAATCTGAATCGCTCAAAAGGGATCCCATTAAAGTTTCAAATATATTGACACTATGTCTTAGCCTCGAAAACTTCTTTTAAAAGACGCAACGCCTTGACAAATTCAGCTTTCTTTGCTCCATCAAAATCCACACGCTCATCAATAGGTAAAGGGGTTAAATCTAACGAAGTTAATGGATTAAAACCATAGACAACCTCAAATGGTGTAAATTTAGTAGCAGAATGCATGCTCCTATTATATGCAAACTCAACATGTGGCAGACAATCTTCCCAATATTTTATGTTCTTTTTAATAATAGCACGCAACAATACCCCTAAAATTCTATTAACTACCTCGGTTTGACCATCGGTCTGTGGATGACAAGTAGTAGAAAATAACAACCGTGTTCCTAGTTTTTTCCACAATGTTTTCCAAAAGTAGCTAAGAAATTTAGAATCTCGATTTGAAACAATCGATCTAGGCATGCCATGCAAACGTACAACCTCCCTAAAGAACAAATCAGCAACATGAGATGCATCATCGGTTTATGACAAGGTATAAAATGAGCCATCTTTGAAAACCGATCAACAACCACATAAATAGAATCTCTACCATACTTAGACCTAGGCAATCCTAACACAAAATCCATAGAAATATCAGTTCAAGGATGCGTTGGAGTAGGTAATGGTGTATACAAGCCATGCGGTTTAGTTGTAGACTCTGATTGCTTACAAGCAATGCATCTCTCACAGACACGTGTGACATCTCTCTTCATATGTGGCCAATAAAAATGTTCATGCAGCACAGCACTTCATAAGTCTTATTAATGCCAAAATGTCCCATTAAACCATCACTATGCGCTTCTCGCACCAACAATTCACGCAAAGAACACTTAGGCAAACATAGCTTATTTTCACAGAAAAGATAACCTTCACGCCTATAGAATTTATCAAATGCAGTATGTTCACATGCTTCAAATACTCTCCCAAAGTCATCATCATCAGTATATAAGCCCTTGATATGCTCAAAACCTAAACACTTTGCTTCTAAAATAGTTAGAATCGCATAACTTCGAGAAAGTGCATCGGCTACCACATTCTTCTTACCTTTCTTGTACTTGATCACATATGGAAAAGTCTCGATGAACTCCATCCATTTGGCATGTCTTTTATTCAACTTTTGTTGCCCTTTCAAGTACTTCAAGGTCTCGTGGTCGGTGTGGATCACAAACTCCTTCGGCCATAGATAATGTTGCCAAGTCTCCAAAGCTCGCACTAAAGCATACATCTCCTTATCGTAGGTAGGATAATTCAATGTGGCTCCACTCAATTTCTCACTGAAATAAGCTATAGGACGCCCTCCTTGCATCAACACGGCTCCAATTCCTGTACCAGAAGCATCGCACTCTATCTCAAAAGTAGCACTGAAATTCGGCAAAGATAACAAATGAGCATTAGTCAACTTATCTTTTAGCAGAGTAATTTTTTTTTCTTGCTCTTCTCCCCACGTGAAACCCACGTGCTTCTTGATAACCTCAGTCAAAGGTGCGGCAATGGTGCTGAAATTTCTCACAAATTGTCGATAAAAACTCGCCAATCCATGAAAGCTACACACCTCTCCTACGGTCTTAGGCGTTGGCCATTCACGGATTGCTTTGTCATTTTCAAACCCAACTTATCCACCATAGTACAACTTGCCACATTCGCACAACTACCTCCATCAGTTATCATACTATAGATCTTACCATTCACTACGCATCTTGTATGAAACAAGTTATCTCTTTGTTGGTGATGCTTCTCCTCCTTTACTTGCACACTCAGAGAACGCCTAACCACCAATAAGTCTCCCTTTATAGCCATTTCTCCATCACTACAATCCTCCAATGGTGGCATCTCATCATCCTCTTCTTCCCTCTCACTTTCGGACTCAACATCACCATGTCTAGTCATGATCATCACCCTTCTATTAGGGCATTGATTGGCCATATGACCCCTGCCCAAACACTTAAAACATTTAATTTCACGAGTTCTAGTGTTAGGGTTTTCGATTTTACCCGAAACTTGAATTGTTCCAACTTTACCGTCCCTCTCCTTCTCCTTTGAGGTTTCCGTTTTGGTGTTGTTTCCTCTCCAATTTGGCTTCTCATCTCTCTTCCAATTGGATCTCCAATTCTGATTTGAACCTCCTCCACTCTTGTGATTTCGGTCCAACTTCAATTGCCGCTCAACTTTGATGGCTTTGTCCACCAATTCCTCTAATTCAACATAGTGTTGCAGCTCCACCACCCTTGCTATATCTCGACTCAAACCACTCAAAAATCTTGACATTGTGGCATCACGATCCTCCACCACATTAGCACGGATCATGGCAATCTCCATCTCCTTGTGATACTCTTCCACGCTCTTATAGCCTTGTGTGAGATTTTGTAGCTTTTGAAACAAATCTCGATGGTAATGACTTGGTACAAAACGCATCCTCATCACTGCTTTCATCTCATCCCAAGCCTCTATCGATCTCTCACCATTGTGCCTCCCACTAGTCACAAGTTAATCCCACCAAATTATAACATAATCAGTAAATTCAACAGCTGTAATTTTTACCTTTTTGAGCTTAGAGTATCGTTGGCAATCAAATACCATCTCCATGCGTTTCTCCCACTCTAGATACACATCGGGATCATTCTTCCCTTAGAAGGAAGGAATCTTCATCTTGATATTACCAAGTTCATTATCTTCTCGGTATCTAAACCTTCTGCCTCCATTCCACCTTTCAAATCGAGCATCTCGATCATCCTCCATGTCGGCCTCATCATCATCATAATGTCGTTGCCTTCTATGTTGTGTTCTAGAGGCGTCTCGCTGATGTTGCAGCCTTTCCCGGGGTAGCTCTCGGTCACCATCAATTCTCATGCCATTCTCCATCATTCGGCCATTAAGCTCCTCCACTACGGCCCTCAATTGCTGGATGCTTTCCACGAGCGCTTCATCTCTTCATATGGAGTCAACCTCCCTTTGATTCACGCTTTCTTCACGCGACATATTTTAGACCTGCAAGTAAACGTTAGTCACAAAAATCCTCACCAATCGCTCTCTCACGTGTTTCTCTCAAGGTGTTTGTCACTCCCCTCGTGTTTAATTCAAGTCTAGGCTTTTTCCACCCTCAATTAAGCTTACACACTCTTGCCTTTTCCCTCTCGTATTCCCTTTTCACAAGCTCATGAAAACGACAAAGCACCCTAGGCCTTATAGACTTCAAAGGTTAAATAATATGAATTCGTTGCGGAAAGATCGTTCTACAAAGGCCCAAAAGGTGCGAATTGCAAACCTCGACCTCCAATCAAACCTGTGATTGGCAACCTCGGTATGAACGTGACATGTTGACGAACACGTGTCGACCAACCAACGTTATAGACACCACGAACGAAAGAATTCGCTATCTCGCTTGATAAGTCGAATCAACTGCCACAAGAGAATCTTGATAAGGTCAAGTCCTCAAAAGAGCAATAAAAGAAAACCTTTCAATTATTTTCCTCAAAAATAAAGTATGTATGTCTCAAAGAAAGTCGGCCAGTCCTTTATATAGGCCTTCTAGTTGCCATACAAACCCTAAAACCAGCCCTGGAAATCTAATGCGTCATTATCTAGAAAATGTTTAAACAAGAAGATAATTTTTTTTTATTTGGTCAAATATTTGGTGACCAGATAATCAAATTGCGCCAAGATTTCCAAGGTTTTTCAAGATTTGATCCAAGGTCATCTCCATACCAAAGATTATGCCAAGATTTCCAAGATTCTTCAAGATTTGACCCAAGGTCATCTCCACGCCAAATATCACGAACCATGACGCCAACAGCTTGCCTAAATTGCTTGGCCCGCGCTCGAAAGATCGAACCAGTCGGAATAGACAATGGGTCCCTAGCACCTCCTCCTCGATATGGCTCGATGTCCACATCACCAAGCAAGCATGATCGGTCCTCCAAGCCACCCCAATCCCGATCATGGGCCAATGTTGTGCGGTTGGCAGCAAAGGGCTATGAGCTCTCCTATGTTCCGCCGACTCTTGTGGATGGGAAACCGGTTGTCAATTTGACGAAGGAGGTCCTCCAGGCTGCGGATCCTAAATGGAACAAATTCCTAATTGGATACTTTGTTGGGAAAAGGCTCACATTTTAGCTTATAGAGCAAACCTTAAAGAAAACTTGGGGTCCGAGACTGGTTGATGTGCTGGCTAACAACCAAGGCTTCTATTATTTTCATATTCCGAACTCGTTGGTTCGCAAAAAAATTATGGAAGAGGGTCCCCTCACTGTTGCTAGAGTTCCACTTATTTTGGAACAATGGAAGCCATTAATGGATCTGAAGAAGGACAAATAATCCGCTGTCCTGGTTTGGGTAAGGCTCAAGAACTTGCCCCTTAACCTTTGGTTCGCACCAGCGATTGATGCTATTGCTAGCTCTGTGGGGAAACCCCTTTTTGTGGATCAACGCACCGAGGAAAAAATAATGATTTCTTTTGCTCGTGTATGTGTTAAGATTCAAGCAAACCGGCCTAGGGTCTCTTCGGTGGAAGTAAATGTCGATGGTGTTCCTAGGCCATTGCAATTGAATTCGAGTGGAAGCCAATGGAGTGCCAAAAGTGTGGGGTTTTTGGGCACAATTGTGCTACCCCTGCCCCCGCTCGATCCCATTTCGTCCCCGACGAATCATCACCTTGCCCCTCCTGCTTTGGAGACGGCCCGATCTTCCGCCTTTGACTCGGCAGCGACCGGTGCCTTTGATCAGGGATGGAAGAAGGTTAAGAGCAAGAAGAAGAAGATTGTACCTCCGCTTCTTGATACCTCATCCGCTCCAAAATTGATGATGGGAGGTCCTTGAAGCTAAAGACAATAATGGTTGAGAAGAGACTGCCTATATCCTACTCTCCAAAGGGCCATAGAGGCCAGCTGATCATATCTTAGCCAAATGAAAATGCCCCTTCTTTGGACGATGATGTCCTTCTATCGGAGCATGATGTTCTTGCTTTGGATGGTCCGGGTGAGGGCTCAAATGACAACATCCTTTCTCCCTGCACCTCTCCCAAGATGGCTGTGGATGGGAGGCTTGCCCTTGCTCGGACCCACCCCCTTCCTCGATGCAAGACCAGCTGCTTGCCTTAGCTCCGGATCCCCTTTGGAGGCATGGCCTCCTCTGCCTATTACTAGGCGAAGCTCCTCTAAAATGAGGTAATCCTTCTTCCGTTTCCTTTGTAAATATGTATATAGGGTGTTGGAATACTATGGGGCTTGGTGCCCCTCTTAAACAAACGGAAGTGAGGAACTTTATTTTGACGAACCGATTATCCTTGGTCGGGTTAGTCGAGACTAAAGTACCTCATTATCTCTTTAATGCTATTACTAGCAAGTTGATGGTGAACTGGTGCTGGCATGTCAACTCGGAGTTCTTTGATAGAGGCAGGATTTGGATAGGCTGGGATCCTGCTGCAATTTCTTTAGAGCCTCTTTTGGTCTCGGATCAGGCGTTTCATGGGAAAGTTCGTTGGTTAGATTCTGGTGCGACTTGTGTTGTCTCTATCATTTATGCTAAGCATTCTTTTACATCTCGGCGTCCGTTGTGGGAGGATCTGGTGACTAGAAGCTCTTCCCTTCAGGATGTGCCTTGAATTGTCATGGGAGACTTTAATGCGATTAAGGATCCCTCGGATAGGGTGGGTGGCTCTGACCTTTAGTTGCCATCCTTTGACGAGTTTTGGCAGTGTCTTGATCAGGTGGAGCTGGGGGACCTCAGGTATGTGGGTTTCCGGTTCACATGGTCCACTTCTTTAGGTGCCACACGTAAGATGAGGAAGATCGATAGAGTTTTGATGAATTCGTGCTAGAGCCAGGTGTTCTCCTACTCGGAGGCTTCCTTCATTACTTTTGGGATCTCAAATCATTCGCCTATGCCGGTTAAGGTGGAGAACCCGATTCTTCGGAAAAGGCCGTTTAAGTTCTTTGATTTTTGGATATAGCATCCGGACTTTGATTCAATCGTGAAACAGGTGTGGGAGGCTCCAGTGTCGGGGGTGCCTATGTTTAGGCTTGTGTGTAAACTGAAGGCCCTCAAAGGTCGTCTTAAGCAGTTGAATAAAGATTCATTTGCCAACATCTCTCTTAGGACGTCCGATGCAAGGGAAGCCTTAAAGCAGACTCAAGTGGACCTACTTCAAGATCCTACTAGTGTAGTTCTTGCGGACCTGGAAAGGGTTGAACGCCGGGCTTTTTTGGAACTTCGGTCCCAGGAGGAGTGATTCTTCGAGAAAGCTCGTATCATATGGCTCAAGGAGGGTGATCGAAATACCAAGTTCTTTCACCATTATATTAGTAAAAGACAACTGAGGAATAGAATTCTCTCGGTGGTGAATGACTTAGGTAGCCAAATCACTGACCTTCATTTGGTCCAGCAGCATTTTGTGGACTTCTTCCGCGACCTTCTCTCACCTCGGTTGGATCAAATTACCCTAGCGGTGTCGGAGCTTCGGGATGTTATTAGGACCCAGTTGAATGATGACTAGGTCCTCCTTCTCGATCAGCCGATTTCATATATTGAGGTGCTAGACACTCTCTTCTCCCTTGGCCAAGGGAAAGCACCCGGACCAGATAGCTTCACGGTAGAGTTCTTCAAGAAGAATTGGGATATGGTGGGTCAACTGGTCACGGAAGCCGTAAATGACTTTTTTATTTTAGGGAGGCTCCTTAAGGAAATCAATAACACCATCTTGGTGCTGGTTCCCAAGGTTCCCAATGCAACTACGGTTGATGATTACAGGCTCATTGCTTGTTGCAACATTGTATACAAGATCATTGCCAAAGTGTTGGCGAATAGGGTGTCTGTCGTGCTCAAAGATCTGGTGAGCCCCTACCAAAGTACTTTCGTTAAGGGACGGCGAATTCGGGACAATATCCTCTTGGCACAAGAACTTTTCGCTAGTTTTCATGTGGAGCCTCGTACCCCAAAGTGTGCTATCAAGTTTGATTTTAGAAAGTTGTATGATACCATGAATTGGCAATTCCTTGAGAATGCTCTACTTGCCTTCAAGTTTCCTAATCGGCTGGTTCAACTCATAATGACTTGTGTCAAGACTCATCGGTTCCTAATCGGCTGGTTCAACTCATAATGACTTGTGTCAAGATTCATCGGTTTTTCATTGCGCTGAATGGAGAACTTCATGGCTTCTTTCCTAGTGGGCGGGGCCTTCGTCAAGGAGATCCCATATCTCCTTACTTGTTCACGCTAGATGATGGAGGTGCTTTCTAGGGTTCTTAAGAGGTGCTCGATACAATCTAAGTTCAGATTCTTCTGGAGGTGTAAGCCTACTACCCTTTCACATCTATTCTTTGCATATGATGTCTTTCTTTTCTCGAGGGCCACATGCCTTCGATCAAGCTTCTTAAGGAGGGTTTACAACAGTTTTCAAATTGGAGTGGCCTCCTCCCAAATTCGAGAAAAAGCGAAGTGTTCTTCTCTGGTGGCCTTCCGTCTCTTCAAGACCATATCTTGAATGAGCTTGGCTTCTAGGAGGGGTCACTTCTAGTTCGGTACTTGGGTGTTCCAATCATCACTTCAAGGCTAAGGAAAGTGGATTGTGCCATGCTGGTTAGGCGTATCACATCCAGAGTGCAATCCTAGACTCTTCGATTCCTATCCTTTGCTGGTCGTCTTCAACTGATTAGTTCAGTTCTCCATGCCATTCAGGCATACTGGGCTAGTGTTTTCATTCTCCCCGTAGTAATGCTGGATGAGATAGAGCGGACTCTTAGACAATCCTTGTGGAAAGGACCTCCCTTGGGGAGAGGGGGTGCCAAAGTTTCCTGGGAGGACATCTACCTTCCCAAGGTGGAGGGGGGCCTAGGTATGCGGAGACTGCGCGAGTGCAATAAGGTGGCTATGCTCAAGTACATTTAGATCCTATTCTCTGATAAAGAATCTTTATGGTGCAAATGGATTCACTTGAACCTTCTTAAAAAGGAGGAATTTCTAGGTGGGAAAGAAGCCGACTTTGTGTTCTTGGGCTTGGAAGAAAATTCTACAACTCAGGACAAAATTCCAACTCCACTTCAATTGGAGGATAGGTGATGGTCTCAACACTGCGCTTTGGTTTGACAATTGGCACCCCAGGGGTCCTTTGAACTTAATATCCACAGATTCGCTTATCTATAGATCTGGATTTTCAAGACAGGCTTCGGTGGCTGACCTTTTATCTGAGGACGGCCACACTATACGATTAATGATTGCAACTTGGGGTTCGCCACTCCCTTCTTTGACTGATGCTAAGGATCGGTTTTGTTGGAGGGAGAATTCCTCGGGAGTGTTATCGGTGGCCTCGGCTTGGGAGCTTATAAGGCGAAAGAAAGATCGAGTTAGTTGGAATGGTTTCATCTTGAACAATGACATCCTACCTCGATATCAGTTTAACCTTTGGCTCATTACCAAGCGAAGGTTGCCTACTCAATCCCTTCTCATGGCTCATGGTAGGATCAATGATGCATTCTGCCTTTTCTATGAAGAGGAACCTGATTCAATTGATCATTTATTTTTTGGATGACGCATTACGTAGCGTATTGCCTTCTTTTGGGCGACCAGATGCGGACTCCTTTGGAGTTTGGAGTAACAAGCCTTGGGAGGAAATGCTAACTTGGGCCACTACCTTCCTTGCGGGCAAGGAGTTCCATAAATGTATTGCCCGTGTTTCCTTTGGTGTGCTCTATCACATCATCTGGAAGAATAGGAATGATATCATTTTCAAGGGTGAGCCCGTTTCTACCTCGACCATGAAGAAGCACCTTCTCAAAGTCATTCAAGATAAGGCTCTCACCTACAGGAATGTGGACGACTCCACTAGAAATAGAAGATTACAACGGTTCTGGGAGTTGGATCCTTCCATCTTTTCTCCTCTGCTATTTGTACACTGGCTGGTTAGGCCCTTGGTGTTTTTGGGTGTGCTAGCGCCTCTTGTGTTGGCTTTGGTCCTTTTGCTTGCCACTTGGCTTTTTTATCGGCTTCCTTCCACTCTTTATGAGCATGTTCATTGGGAGTGTAAGTTTTTGAAGCCGAGGGTTGTATAGTCTTACCTTCCCCTTTTATCATATTTATTACCTTTACCAAAAGGAATGATATCATTTTCAAGGGTGAGCCCGTTTCTACCTCGACCATGAAGAAGCACCTTCTCAAAGTCGTTCAAGATAAGGCTCTCACCTACAGGAATGTGGACGACTCCACTAGAAATAGAATATTACAACGGTTCTGGGAGTTGGATCCTTCCATCTTCTCCTATGTTATTTGTACACTGGCTGGTTAGGCCCTTGATGTTTTTGGGTGTGCCAGCGCCTCTTGTGCTGGCTTTGGTCCTTTTGCTTGCCGCTTGGCTTTTTTTATCGGCTTCCTTCCACTCTTTATGAGCATGTTCATTGGGAGTGTAAGTTTTTGAAGTCGAGGGTTGTATAGTCTTACCTTCCCCTTTTATCATATTTATTACCTTTACCAAAAAAAAAAAAAACAAAACAAAAAGGACACAAACACATAAAGTTAAAGCACATGACTTCAGATATTACACCTTGTAGTGAAATGTCTCATCTTGGATCAAAAGCATTTTTAGCCATAAGAACCAAAAGAGCCATCAGCCAAGGTCATTGGTTCACATGTCAAAGCAACATAGAGAATCTAACGCATGGAGAGCAAATTCCGTTACTTTTACATTTCTTCAATGTAGATTGCCTTCAATCTGAATATTACAGGCGACAGCTATGAAGCGAGTCAAGACAATTGACCTTGGTACTAAAAACTAGAAACAATATAATAAGTTGACAAAATAAGAGAATGGTAATTGTTCCTTGCATCCGAACTGCACCTACTAATGATATATAGCTCAGGTAACAAACAATTGCCATGTTGAATGGTAACAAACAATCTTTAACGCAAATTTTACAGATTATTATCTATAAGCAATTCATATTAACTAATATTAGACAGTGGCATCTGTTTGTCCATCTATCAACCTCCTCCAAAGAAAAGAATTCTCAACCAACTACGTACTCAACATTTTTCAATAACGAACTCATATGCCTAGTGTTTTTACTAATGACTCTTCAACTAGGTAAAGCTAGGAAAGCAAACTACATACTCGACATTTTTCAATAATGAACTCATATGCCCAGTGTTTTTACTAATGACTCTTCAACTAGGTAAAGCTAGGAAAGCAAGATGCCCTCCACCCTCTTTTCCAACTTCACTCACGTCCACATCTAGCCTAACTCAAAAGAAAACCAGAAGTCGGGCTGAAGAGAACCTCAAGGTCCCATGAATCCCTGATCCTTCATCAAACGAAAAGAGGGATCCTGCAAAGTCTATATAATTAAAGCTGAACAAGCAAAAACAATCTTGACTTTTCATATATCGGGATTTCCAAGATGGGCCCGAAATTCCTCGACAAAATACTAAGCATCAAATTTCAAGGCCTTAGCGGAGAATTTAAATTGCCCAACAGTGCACTTCATCCCATTGCATTCAAAATCTTTAATGTTGTGGGACAGAATGAGGAAACCACTGGATATTGGACTTCGACATGAAGATTTTCAACCGAATTGGACCTATTGACAAGGGTAGTTTATATAGCTTTGGCCAACGATTTGAAGCCGTGTTCTTGATTAGGAGATACATTAAAGCCACCTAAAGTTCGGGTGATGCCAATATCAGGAAAGAAACTAAAGGTTGGGGTTCCAATGAAGGATGGCTTTAGTGAGTTCTTCAAAATCAAATGGGATCCGCACACGGGAGTGTCAAGCTATGCAGGATTCACCCACGACATTTTTATGGCAGTACTGGCAGGACACCGAGACAAATCAAAGACGAACAGAGCAGAAACCAAATGCAGGAGGAGATCAAAAGATGAAGATGCACATGCACGACCTCAATAAATATATATATATATATAGAGAGAGAGAGAGAGAGAGAGAGAGAGAGAGAGAGAGAGAGAGAGAGAGAGAGAGAGAGAGTACCACCGAAGACCAACCCTTCTCGCGCAAGACGAAGGTTGTTGAGTGAATCGCAAAGAGAGAGAGAGGCGAAGAAGAGAGACTAGCCGTCACGCAATGGTTTTGAAAGCAAAACAAAGCGAAGTGTTCTAGAGAAAGTTAGGGTTTTGTTTTGTAAATGGGCAAAATTGGACTTTTCATAATATTTTGAGAGTAAAATAGGCAATTAGCCAAAATTCATTAATTGAGAGAATAGCATTCCGAAAATGCTAAATACCCAAAGCAGGTGGAGACCTGCTTTGGGCTTTCAGCATTTTAAATGCTAGCATTTGGCCAATGAGACCTAGAATGCTGAACCAAATACTTAATATTTTTCCTAAGGGGTTTTGGAAGCTCAAAGCCCCTTGAAAATGTCGAACCAAACAGGGAGATTGAAGTTGCCAATAGTTGGAGTATCTATTGATTTGCATTTGCTCATGTTGTATTTCTCTAACACTTAATGTACTTTTCTTGAGATAGTCAAAGTTTCTTGTTCATCCTATCAAGAGTAATTTTCATGCCAATGATTTGCTTAAATGATTTTAAATCTTTCATTACAAAATCTTTAACCAATTCATTTTTCAAGCTTTTAATTCTCTCAACATCTTGACTAAGATATCCATGATCATGAATGATTCAAACTTCATGTACTATTACTTTAGTGCTTGCTTGAGATCATATAAGATTTCCATCAACTTGCATATAAGATGCTTCTTGCATTCAGTTTTAAAACACTCCAGTTGGTTTATATATATTCCTTCCTCTAAGTCTCCATAAAGAAAAGCTTTCTTTATATCAAGCTACTCAATTTCTAAATCCAAGCTAAGTATCAAACAATGACAACTTGAATAAAAGACACTTTTACTATTGGTGAAAAAACTCTTTAAAATTAATTCATTTCTTCTAGCAAAAGCCTTCACAACAAACTATGCTTTGCACCATGGTTGCAAGTTATTTTTTGCGGCTTTAACTTGTATACCCACTTAGTTTTTAGTAATCTTTTGACTTTTGGTGGATTCGCCAATTCAAATGTGTAGTTTTAATCAAGGATTCAAACTCCTCTTACATAGCTTCATACCACCCATTCTTTTGGTGGCATGACATAACCACTTAATAAGCTTTTGGCTTTTCAACATCAATGAGTAACACCTACTCATGAGATAGATATCTTTGTGAAGGTATATTATCTCCTGTTGATCTCCTCACTTAAGGTGTAACCAGTTGTTCTTGATCAATAGGTTGTTCTTGCTAATGGGATATTCTTGATTAACTATTTCGCTTGTCTCAACTTCTCTATGTAGACTCAACAACTTTATGATTTATATGATTTCCTTGCACTTCTTGCTCATGACTTCCACCTAACATGACAAGAGGATTTTGGCTAAAAGTAATAAAGTGCCGATCTACAATTTTGACCTACTTGGCTTATCGATATCTTCAATGGTTTGATATTCAAAGAAAATTACATCTTGACTTATAATGATATTCTTTGCAGTTGGATCCCATGACCTATAGCTAAACTCTTTATGTCCATAACCTAAGAAGATATATTGCTTAGACTTGTTATCAAGTTGGACCTCTTATCTCTTAAAACATGATGAATGCCCCACAATCGGACACTTCTAGATGATTGTATGAATCTTTCCCACTCCAAATTTTTTTGCAAAACATTTCTCTTAAGAGAAACAAATGTTGGAAGGTTTATCAAGTTTAATACCAATATCATTGCTTCACCCCAAAATGACTTAAACAACCTTACATGAGAGAGCATACACTGAATTCAATCATTAATTGTCCAATTCATTCTCTCCACTAGTCCATTATGTTATAGTGTTTATGAAATAGTTTTTTCAAGCTTGATATCATGATCTCTGCAATAACATTCGAATGAACCTCTATATTCACCGCCATTGTTAGCTCAAACACATTTCAACTTCTTTGTGGCTTCTTGTTCTACGTTGACATAAAAATATTTGAAAGCTTTATGCACCTAATCTTCATATTACAAAGGAATAACAAGCACTTTTATGAAGCAGTCACCAATAAATGTTACATAATGTACCACCAAGTGTTTCGGCATCCATGAAACAAACATTAATGTGAATTAAATCAAGTAAATTTGATTTTGTGTGCGGAAAGGAACAATGAAATCAAGATATTTGTTGCTTACCTATTAGATGGCGAGTACGTTCCTTTTTTTTTGTTTTTTCTCTTTCAATGGTAGAAGATTTTGTTTAGCAAGAGTTTCAAGCTCCTTCTTGTTGAGATGACAATGTCTCTAATGGCATAGGTCAACTAAGGAGTCATTGCATTTACCTCTTCCCTTATCAACTTAGCTTGTATGGTGTAGAGAGTGCAATTCTTTTTGCCCTTAACCACCACCATTGAACCTTTAGTTTGCCATCATTAAAGGAATTGCAATAACCATCTTCATTGAAAGTACCTGTGGAATCGAATGAAGAACAATGTTTGGAATATGTCTCACATTTTGCAAAAGAAAATTATATCAACATTGATTTCTAAATGAACATATCCTATGTCAATAATTTTACAAACACCATTGTTGCCTATCTAGTCACATTCAAAATCATCATTGCAATATGATGTGAAATAATCACACTGTGAAGTGACATGAAATGAGGTTATGGAATTAACAACCCAACTATTGTCTTGTCATATAAAATACACACAAGTAACGTCACAGATGAACACAATATCACCATTTGATGCAATTGCCATTGTATGTTGCTTCTTTTTTATCTTTCTATCTCCATTTTCATCTTGGAATTTATTTCTATTTTTTAACCTACGTTCCTTGATATAATATCCCATCTTGTTACAATTGTAGCACTCCGTATTCTTTCTCGGCCTTGATTTCGATATTCCTCTTGAGTTGACATTTTTATCATAATTTTGAAAATTTCTTGATTGATTTTTCCATGTTTTCCATGACAAGGCCCTTCGAGTGAGAAGCATAATTCATGCATCTTCTCCTTATATCTTCATTGAATAAGTTTTCTTTAATCATGCTCATCAAAAGCATGCCATGAGGAGCAAAGTCATTTAATGCCAAGACCAATGTATCCGAACTATCAAAGAGAGCACCAAGCAACAAACATGCCAGCAACTCTCCAACAAGATCAATTTTTAGATTTGTCAATTGATTCACAATATCTTGAAATTCACTCAAATGTCCAGGCATGCTACTACCCTCCTTGTATCTCAAATTTTAACAAAATATGCCTCTATTAACAAAATATGCTTGTCATGTAATTTCTTCCACAACGTTTCAACATTTGTTTCTTGAACGGCGTGATAGTAAACACAATTATCAATCCATTTTCCAATAAAACTAATGGTTTTATGATTCATCTGCTCCTATTCTTTATCTCCTTGTCTCCTTTAGACTCATCCCCATCAATGGGATCATACGAATATTTACAATACAATCTATCTTCCATCTAAGGCTTCCAAATAAAATAATTTGAGGCGCTTAACTTAAACATAGCAGGCTAGTTTCCTCCATTAACCTGGCTCTAATACCATTTTGTTGAGGAAAAAGAGCAACAAAATTCACTAAGAACTTAAATTTATTCAGGATCAATTTTTTTTACATAAGTCAACCAACCAATATAAAAATAACCTCAACACCCCCAATGTTCCTGCAATATCAACCACCAAACCAATAGACATAACATTGAAAATTGAAGAGTCAATGGAAGAAACAACAGCCACAAATTTTATGTGAATAATTTAATGTGAGAAAAATCATGAAGTCTCACAAAATTTCTACTAATCACCAAGAATAGCAAAACATGCAATAATTCATTTTTAGTCACACAATTAGAGGCTCATAAAATAACAGTATAATTACATTTCATCACCACAAAGGTGGATTAACAAAGGAGTAAGAAAACTCTAATTACTATCAGAGAACTTGAGAGAGAAATCAAAGAAGGATTTCAACAATTAGAACCATTCACCTTGCTATTCTTGATCTCACGATATACGCTAACATTTCAGCTGATTTCGACAAAATTTTACCGTCAAATTTGAACTGCCTCCTCTCCTCTAAACCGCTATCTCTCTCCCTCTTCTTCTGTTTTTCCTTTTGTGCGAACGCTCCTTTTTTCTCTCTTCACTGTCATGAACCTTCAATCCCCTTTTGCTTTCCTTTTCTGACTTTTGTTGTGTGTCTAAATAAGGTGCGCCGGACCCCATGCGGAGGACCCAGCCCATCATAACTTGGCACCGTATCGGCTCAACCCGACCCAATTACACCCCAACACGAAGGAGACAACGCGGCCACAATTTTGACATGGAAACGAGACTCTAGTGAGGTGGTAGCAAGGATGAGGCAGTGGCCACACTAGAGTTTGATACGGACGAGAAGACAACGAGGCCATGGTCCGGCCGCAATGCAGGACGGTCGTGGTCGCATCAGGGATGCGGATCGAGCAACCGTCGCCGTGGAGGGCGGCGAGGAGAAGGTTTTCAATGTGTATTCTTCGAGGTTTTTTAATGGAAGACAACTGGAAGCAAATTTTAGAACAGAGCGATTTCTTGGTTTTCTCCCCCTGAAAAGGGGTCTTCTGTGGACCAGTGTGGTGCCAAAATGGTCAACAAGGTGGGCACCATTCCTGGATAAAAGTGACTCACAGTCCTCCTCTTTTCTTGGTTTTTCTCTCTCTCTCTCTCTCTCTCTCTCTCTCCCAAATGCAGTCTTCAGTGCTTCCCCGAGTTCCCACCACCACCACCACCACCACCACCGTCTTCAACCTCCTAACCCTAACCCTCTCGCTCCTCCCCCTCCCTTCCCTCTCCCTCTCCCTCTGCCGCACCTCCTGCGGGGCCGTCCCCGTCTCCTACCCCTTCGCCGTCGACGACGGCTGCGGCTCCCCGAGCTTCCGCCGCATGCTCTCCTGCAACGACTCCGACCTCTTCTTCGCCACCCCCTCCGGCGCCTACAAGGTCCAGTCCATCGACTACGCCAAGCGCAAGGTCGTCGTCTTCGACCCCGCCATGTCCACCTGCTCCATCCTCCAGCCCCACCACGACTTCGTCCTCACCGACGTGCAGGCCGCCCTCATCCCCCCCTCCGACGACACCATCTTCGCCGTCCTCAACTGCTCCATCGACTCCCCCGTCGCCAACCACTTCAAGTACCTCTGCTCCCACGACGTCGGCGGCCACACCTGCGACGAGATGTACGGCGCGTGCGCCTCGTTCCGGATCTTCCGGCCGGCTGCCCCGCAGGTGGCCAACCAGTCGTTGCCGTCGTCGTCGCTGTCGCCACCGACGTCGTCATCGCTGTCGCCGCCGACGTCGACGTCGCCACCGTGCTGCTTCACGAGGTACGCGACGGTGAAGTTCATGAGCATGAACATGCTGGACTGCACGCACTACACCACGGTGATCGACTCCGGGGGGCTGGAGAAGTCGGGGCCGCTGGACTGGACGTACGGGATCGAGCTGACGTACGCCGTGCCGGAGAGCACCGGGTGCGACCGGTGCAAGCGGTCGGGCGGCGCGTGCGGGTTCGACGCCGAGTCGGAGGCCATGCTCTGCCTCTGCTCCCCCACCCTCAACGCTACTGTGGAGTGTCGTAAGTGCAGAAAACGAAAGAGTTTTTCTTTTTCTTGGTTCTCTCTCTTTTTAATATACATATATATGTATATATTTATATATAACCATAATCGTCCTTTAACAAATTCATTTTATTTTCGTATTTTATAAAGAAGCTCGCACTAGGACCCGTTAATCAAATAAGGGAACGTAAAGAGCATAAAAGACTCTTTGTTGGGGGGGGGGAGGGGGGTCATTTCATATTCATTAAGGACACTTAAATTTGAAACGTTCACTTTTAAAGTAGTGATCATATATAACATAAGAATAATCGGCTTATTAAAAACTGTCATTTTTTTTGTACTTATTAACTGAATAGAGATTTATAGCACCATGAGCTTGATATTAATAGACAAATGCGAATTTTTGCTTATGGATTAAAAAAAAAAAGATAGTAAGGCTAATAATTAATCATCTTGCCTTTAGTACATGTATTTTCTCATGAATCATTTGAATTGCGAGGGACGAAAATCCATCGATGCAAATTAAATGGAATTGATTCAATCCCAACCCATGTCGGGTCATTCATTTCCCCCCAATCAAGGAGGGACGAAGGACAGACATGACATTATTCTAATCATTACAAGTGCAGTACAAAATTCAAAGTTGAAATGCCACCATGATTGAACTATTCGAGATTTGAATTTGGCTTCTAAGTCGATTGCTCGACCTGCATTTGGCTTGCATTTTTTAATTTTGTGTGCTTCCGCTAGTCTCGATGATGATGCAAAAGTCTTGTGTTGGGTCCAGCTGCAGGCACTGGGACTGGCTACGGAGAAAAGCTTGCTCCGAGGTTATCATTCCACGCAACCCTTTTTATCATTTTAACCTCCATTATTTACACAAATTTAGTGTGGTGATTTCTTCTTCTTTTTATTATTATTTTTTATATATTTTGCCTCTATTATCTATTTTTCTTTGTTTTGTATTGTCTCTAGAGTTCGCGTGTACCACTCACATCAGAAAAAGAACAACAGTTCGTGTAATCCCTCTAGTCGTCATATGTACTTATGTGTCCGTTGCTCTTGCCTTTCTGCTTGTTTTCGCAATGGCGAACCTAACCTGAGGCATTGCCTCGGAGTGTCTCGTGTTCTCGACCACCCTTTTCTCGATCTAATGCCAACTTTGCTTCATCTGGGGGGTTTGTGGTTAACTTTAACGACATATTTCGTATGTTGAGATGCATCTCTGTGCCCGTTTCAATTACTCGGCACTGACTATTAAAGAACACATTCATCTTGTGCACGTACACTCAAACGAACGAACTACTTTACCAATCCTTTAGTCATAGGCCGGTGTTTTAGTATTTCTTTACTCATGCAGCTTTATAAATTTCTTCCCAAGCCATCCTTCCTCACCGCACTCACAAGTATCTTAGAGTTAAACTTATTGAGAAAACTTTTGAATTTCTATTATTTATGAGATGATATAAATTGACGGAGGAAACCCTTTACATAAGCACTTCTCTTATTATAACAGTAGATGTTGTTGTAATATTAACATGGAAATAGTAGGATCTTGTAAATTAAGTCATCGTGAAAATACTAGATAGATAAATAAGGAATAATAAGAACACCAAAGATTTATAAGATTCGGTTCAAATATCAATATTCACATACATAGAGAAGGTCGGTAATAAATAATTTACTATAATCAAAAAATTAGAGTTACAATCACTCACATGTTGAATGTTTTACATACTTAATTTAAGTGAAAATTTAAAATGTTTATAAATAAATAACTTAATTTAGATGTAAACTTACGGCAGAAATCACCGGTCTTCGCGTTTATTGCGCGGCTTCTTTTCTCGTGCGGCGCTTCTCGGCTTGTGCGGCTCTTCACTGGGTTTGTCGGCTATTTTGGGGGAAAAAAAAAAGGGCGAGGGACCGCAAAGAACCCTTTGGCCTTCTGCCTTTTGCCTTTTGCACGGCTTCTGCTGGAGAGAGAGGAGTAGCTTATTTTATTGACAAGGGACCTCTCCGCCCCTTATTTTGTCCTGTAGCGTCCAGCATTGTACGACATATACAAGAACCCACTTCTTGATCAGTCCAACCTTGCATATTTTCAAGATTTTCTTTTTCTCTAACAAAACGATTTACATCTATAAACGATTGAAGAGATATAATTTAATAGTTGTCCCTTTAATCTAACAATGAATAGTCCATCTTCCAATCTACAAACCTACTACATTAATTACAAAAACATCTTAGAATAGCATGCATTTCTCATATTGCTCTTAAGAATATTTTAGAGAGAAATCCTATGCTATTAAAAGCTTTAAGAATGATCTTCTTGAATCACCCTTGGTTCATTCTGAGTTGAAAATCCTTGGTTATGCCCGGTAGAAAACGTTAAGGATGCAAATGATAACCATAAATCCGTTTGGTAAAATTATTTCATTTTTCTATTTCCGGAAAAATAATGATCTTCTTGAATGCTCAAGTTTTCTCCTCTTGTTTCAAAACTATTCAAATTTCGACGACGGTCTCAGTGACAATAGCCGTGAGTCATCAGTATATGTGGTATGACACGTTGAATTTATAATGGTAGTATTAGACAGAAACTTGACAAGAGCCAGGTATGTCTACTAACTAAATATTGGTTTTTTTAATCCAACACAAAAAAAAAAAAACTTGAGTCAGAATCAAGACCCAAAATAAAGTACGTGTTTCTTTAATAAGATTAAAAAAGTTCGAATCAAAATGAAGAACCAAATTTTTTTTTGGTCGAAAAAATTAAGAACGAAGTCAAGGTTTGCGTTTTATTAGGAAAATTAGGTCAAGAAAGAAAACGGGAACGCAAAACTTGAGATATTCATATCCAGAAGGTACAATGGAGATGACCGGCTGACCTGGTGGTCTGTTTATAAATTCCCCTATCCACTTGCTTCCCTCCAAAGTTATCGACCGTTACACGAGCAGTGGCCATCGCACTGTCCAAACGTACCAAGGAAACGGGACTGACCCTTATTTCGAATGCTCGAGCACTCCAATCCCCCTTGAGTTGATTGCGCGCACGTGAGATTCATGCATTTGCGCTTGCAAACAAGCGACAGCGACGAAGAATCAAGGCTCGACATGAGTACTGATGCTGAACTATACCTGGGAATTTCATTCGATTGATTCTACAAGCGTCCAAGTTTCAAGAAAGTGCTTCAGACCTCTTCAACAAGGACACGCAAGTCGTCTCCTAGGGGACGCATCCTGTTCGAGGCCTAGCTGCACAAAATTTGCAATAAAAAAAGATTCCCAACCCGACAAAACTCGCATACTTTATACACATCATTGAACTGCTAGTCTCTGCAGATGATCCAAGAAGACTTCAAAGCTAACATCGTCCGTAAATATAACATCTCCGCCTGGCACAGGAGCTTCAGAATTGTAAGTTGCAGAGGGATTCAATTTGGCCAGAAGAAAACGAGCCTGCATGGAAATAAAATGGAGATGAAATTAGCATAATATATTCCGCACAGAACAATCAACAGCCACGGCGAGATAATGACCTATACGAGCTCAAACAGACAGGTGAAGAGAAAATAGCCCCAAAGGTGGAAAAAGTACTACAAGCTTTGCGAACACTGTTGTATTAAAGGGCTCCACAAACCCGCTTTGTCACATTCATCTACGTAATGTATTTTTGTATGTTTAGACCAGTAAAGGGATCTATCTGTAAATCACAGCTCCTTAATATAGAAAATACAATTCTATGTAAAAGGACGATTTCCTGTTCATCAATCTTCAAATCAATTCAGGAAACCAATCCATGCATGTCAGTCACTTAACCTCCCTCGCTACTTGCAAACATTTGAGGACCCACACTATCTGCAGATCAGCAATCTTGAATTTATAACAATCTACAGACTACAAGCACTGGCAGGCATCATCATCAACCTAGACAAAACCGCTCCCTACCCCATGGCAAATTGATCACTGGTCCATCATCCACAAACACCACAGATGCCACCTTCCATTCCCCCATTGATCAGGCAGCTATTCCTATTTTTCTACCACTACAAGCCACTTCACTGTTGAACAGTGAACGATAGCATAATAGTGTACACAAACATAATGGAGCATCTAGGGCTAAAAATACCATCCAAGCATGATCTTCTATGGGGAGTGAGACAAAATCAGGCGTAAAAAGGTTCAGCTAAATCAAATAATAGCAGACCCTTTATTTAAATGTGGTATAGAAATGTAAAGACCTGCGAGCCATGCTGATCGCAGACAACCAGACGAGGTACTGGAAACCTTTCCTTAATTATTGTGTCTGCGTCATCACGAGGAACTTGTAGCAATTGAGCAAATGCCTACAATGGTAACGAGCAATTCCAGAGATCAAATACCAACAAATTAGCCAGATTCTTCCATTTGAAGACACGATAGAGTTACACAAGTCTTGCAATCACATCAAATCAAAATCTTTCATGTAGGTTTGACTGGCCAAACCAGAACATAATTGAAAGAAGAAAACAGAAATATGTAGTCAGAAAACAACTGTATTAAGTTCAACACATGAAGAAGCTGGACCACAACATGAACTCACCAGCCAAGACTAAGAGGCATGGAGAACAACAAGGTTGTTGAATACTCCAGGAGATATAATTACCTAAATCCTTATGATAATTCCCATTGTGAAATAATTCCAGTTTCCTAATGGGGCATTCAATTGCTTCCTCACTTAAATCTCAGTTTTTCCACATTTCAACACAAATACAAGGCTTTAAGATAATTTTTCTTAGTCTTAACTTTTCTTTTACATCTTCCTTCTACCACTGCCATTACTTTTTAAGTGGATCATTCAAAACCATGAACTTTCCAACACTTCATAGTCATGTGAAGTCCAAGCATTGAAGATATCTTTCAGAACATACAAGAACATCACCAAATTGTTGGATCAGCAAGTTCATATGAAGTCTGCAATATCATGAAATTAACCCAAAATAGAAAACCCTATAAAAGGGTTGGTGCAATCTTAAAATGTTCAAAAAGATCTGACTTTGAATAAGTGAAGCTAAGTCAATGTGCAACTTGATAAATGGAAAGAAAGAAGCACATTGATCTACTTGAAAATTGAAATTACACCCCGAATGAACTTACTTGATGCTCAGGCTGGTTGTGGTAACCAGCTTTTCGCCATTGAGCAATTGTGGCACCATGAAAAATAACGACAGTGAAATATGAGTCCAGAAGAAGTATCCTGTCAGCTGCTATGGCAGCCACATCAAGAAAGGCTGGTTCCGGGCCAGAGTGGAATGAATACGAAATAAGGGAAGGTTGTATCATTACAACAGAGTTGACAACATTTTCCCGGTTCAAGATCATTCTAAAGTACGCAGTTTCATCAGGACTATTGTTGAAGACCTGAAAGCATTATGACCACTTCAATCAAGTATATTTTGCCAGCAAATAATGAAAACCCAGCTAAATGTAGACAAAAGACAAATGTCACATCGGACCTGGACAAATTGGGAACGACGCAAATGAAATATAAATTGAGGGAAGATAGAGAGTCGTGGAGAGAGGCTGAAGGTAGAAGGGCTATCCTTCTGGTAGTCTCCAAACCGTGAACACAGTTGTATCAATGCTCTATCCAACCACCTTATCGGATCAAAGTCAGCCTTGACAACAATGAAATAAATTTGGGTAAGTGTTAGGTTTTTGCCATACTAAAACTCGTTAAGTTTGAGATAGAACAAACTGCATCAAGAAAGCTAAAATACTTCTCAGCAGATTATGAAAATCACATCACATAACTCCTCTCTCAACAAGGCAAATGCACTGAAAGTAGTGAAAGTAATAATCTTCTCAGAAAAGGATGTTTCCCTGTGCCACAGAGACAGAGGTAGGTAACCGCGGATGCTTTACAAAATAATTTTATGATAATCTTGCTACTTTGTGTCACGAAACATAACATTTGGACTGCTTTAACTTCCGGGAGTAGGAACATTTATTTGAGTAGACTTTCTAGTCAAAGCTTTAACATTAGATGTGATTGGAAATTGACAGACTAAGAGACCAAATATACTGAGGGACACAAAAATGCCGCTTTCAAAGCTGGAGTGCTTTATATTATAATCCATACTGGAAAAGAGCTTAATTTATGAATGTGTCCTTTCTGCTTTGATTGCCATTCTTTACTTCCATTGCTGGATGCAGAGTATAAGTTTGATAATTGTCGAAGCTCGTTCCTAGATTTTTTTTTGGCATGTGGCCAGCAAATATTACTAGATGGGTGGCTAATTAAAAAGAACGAATGAATATGCATGTAAATGGGAGGCTATGGTTGCATTAGAAGCCTTGTCATCCCATGGAATAATTACAAAAGCTAATAAGTAGGAAATAAGTAGAGAGCCTGCATATAAATTTGGCAGATTGATTTGCAGCCTCCTGGTCCTAAGATGCTGCTTAGCTAGCATAGGAGACCTTCGATTAAGAAACTTGAGCTGCACGCTGTAGTTTACTTCTTAATAGCCAGTATTAGTCAAACTAAGAAGCAAATTTCAAATTCAACACATCTATTTGAAGTTGCAAATTACATTCTAACATCTGTTTTCCTTGCCTCGAGGCTAACTTTTGTATACATGCAGACAACAGGAATGTGCTCTTTCATCACTTAATTAATTTCTTACTTTAGTGCCATCATCTTGAACTCAACATAGCAC
Source organism: Eucalyptus curtisii (assembly GCA_017140595.1). Lineage (NCBI taxonomy): Eukaryota > Viridiplantae > Streptophyta > Magnoliopsida > Myrtales > Myrtaceae > Eucalyptus > Eucalyptus curtisii. The sequence continues at coordinate 16,825,462 of CM029497.1, forward strand.
TCACCGCTTATTGTTCATAAGATTGCACTCTTTTATTTTACAATGAGTGCTTCTCGTTAGTTAAGACTGGATGGGTACCCAGTTAACCAAGAAAATTAGGAAAAAGCACAATTAACCCTCCTAACAGCTATCATTTCACAGATTTTGAACCCTCTTGCTATGCATGTATGTTTCATTCACTGAGATTCTCGACCATTTCGAAAGTCAAAGGTAAGTTCTTTTAGGGTAATAATTGATGGTTCTTTCTCAATTCCATCTCTACTACAAAACCAGACATGAGAGTTTCTTCTCATCCGGCTCAGACAGCAAATGTAGAAAGCAACTAAGGCTCGTGCAGATGAGTCCAATAACATAAGAGTATAGCAAACTATGGACATCCCAATTGTGAAATTTCATGTTTGTTTACCTCACTTTCCATTTTGAAGGAAACTTGGCGTGCCATAACTACAGCTGCTGCTTCTTGGTCAAACCCAGCAATCAAATCCTACAAAATTTCATGTGAAATTGCCATACTTAATGAGGGAAGGAATAAATACCAAATGAAATCTCATAGCAAATATATGAATAATTTTCCCAACTACAAACCATTTGGGCAGAAGACTTGTTTATTCTACTGAAGTATCCAGTTTTTGGAGCTTGCGCGATTCAGGAGAATAGTTTGAAAAATAACAAACTTTGCAATTGTTAAGAAACGAGAGGAAGTGTACACTTACTTCTTGACACTTCACTATTTTTTAACAAGCATGTATCTCACCCAACTAAGTAAAATAATCAAATCATCTACATAACAGAATTTAGCTTGAGGTAATAAATGTACAAATGAAGCTACAATGGACAAACTCAAACAGATGAAAAGGCACCATCGTGGAACCATCATATAGTTTATTTGGTGTCCTTATCTTTAAAGACATAAATGAATACAAACATTTCAAGGCAACCACTGAGATTAAGGATGACCAAATAAGAGAATAAACACATTATCTACATAATAGGGAAGAAAACCAACAGAAGAATAAAACAGAACTTGCCTGAACGCTGCCTGGCCCAGCAACCCATCTTCTAGACAGTGTCGTGACTCGAAGTCTCATTTGACCACTATTATGTTGATAGCTGCAGTAAAGTATTTACACTAAGTGTAATAACAAGAAGTAATTAGTTCTCACAGAGTGAAAGATCAGAGTTCATACTAAGTTAAAAACTGGAAGTAAAATTGATTGCTTGTTGATTGTATGGTAGCATCTGGGCTTTCTTTCTTAACAATATCAAATATCAAGCACAATGATGTAGCTTTATCGAGGCCACACAACTTCCACGCAGTAGTATTTCCCTGCCCAACAACAGTATCCGAGCACAAAGGACCTTTCTGCACAAAAGTTAGAAACAATAAGCATTCTGCTATTACAATGGAAATTAGAAAGCTGGAATATCTGTCGTACCTTCTCAAGAGAAGCACAAGGACCAATAATGCCTTGAACTTTAATATCCTTAGAGCAATTTATTTCGAAAATACCACTGCAGATAATCAGCCACCAGCAAACAGACTCAGCGTCAATTTCTTAACTAGCTGATTGCATAGTAGGAATAATAGGTGATGATTCAGGATAATCATATTCAAAGGGAGAAAATAGCAAAGAGCAATTCAAATCACAAGCTCCCTGAAAGATATTCCCTTCCTTTAGTCTCACAACTAAAGAAGGAGAAAAGCAATCAACCCCAAAGTAACCACTGCATTGATCGAAGGATCTATTCTTGCCTTAAAAAGAACACAGATACCAACCAAAGAGGATGACAGAAATAGAAAGATTGCTATGGTCCTTCCAAGAAACAAATAAGTCTTTGAAGATTATATTTTCTTTTTCCTCATAATGATTCTTAAACAAGCTATAGTAATCCAATAAAGAAGAAATTTAAGCCAGTTCACCCTATATTATTGAGCTCTGCCATGCAGTGGAAAGAAACACCAAGAGATTGCAAGCGCTATCTCAATATTTGCCCTTTATAAAACAAGAGTGAAATTCTCATAGTAAAAGATAACAAAAGGCAAGAGTGAATTACTGGAAAGGAGATTGAATCCTATTATCAAAAGGAATTTACAAAAACCATTAAGAAGATGAAGATCACACTTAACCAGGTAGCTACACCCACAGTCCAGGGAACACTGTCAACTTTCTCTCCTAAGTCAGGAACTAGCACATTCCCTATGACACACTGCCAGTTCCTTGTTTATGATTTTCCCCCTTGGTTATTAACAGAAAAGGCACAACATAGCATTCATTGACCAATGATATAGGTTTGTAAAATCTACATTGTCAATAATATCTCATACTTCCACCGATACACTACAATTCCTCCATGCAATGCATCTTAGGTTCATAATCCCCAATCATAGTAATAAGTCCTATTGAATGCTTAGATTTTTGCACGCATCCCAGATTTGTGTAGATACTTCATTAACAATTCTTCCTAAGCTATACCTCATAGTCTTTTACACCTTTTACAACCTACTTATGTGAATATCCCCCAATCAACATTTTGACATTCACCTCTACATTGGTCTCATCAAGCAAAAGAATACAATTAAAGAAAAGTATGCGAGAATAAAGAATGTTCCCAAGTTCATCCACCATAGAAAGGAAACATGATGATTTTAATCTTCTTAAAGAAATTACTGCACCATCCTAGCCAAAGAAAACTCATACAATAGTTCAGTCCAGCATGATAGAAACTCATATCATACTTCAATGAGAGACAAAATGTTAAGTGTGAAGAAGTTAGCACAAATTTTACATTGCAAGAGAACAACCAACAGCAGATTATCATCAAAGATAAGCCAACAAGTGACACAAATGAGATCAATGAGCAATACTTTGATGATAGGCCAAGATCATATTCACCCGACTGGAAAACACGTTTAAGGGAGTCCTTAAATACCGAATGACCAAAACTTTCTGCAAGAACAACAAGCCCCCCAGTTCTTTCTACTGCTACTTTAAGCTCCGCAACTCCTACCTGGAGAAAAGATACCAAAACAAATTGACATTTCAAATGATGACTTGCTAGAAATAGACTAAAAGAAAAAGTGAGCAGCGAGATCAACAAATTCAAATTATGACTGGAAGCAGGAAAGGCAGACTGCATAGGAGAACTCTGGTTTACATAAAACAGATCAATCATCTTTGTAACATCATTGACTGCGTAAGAAACAGATCAAAGACACGTGTCTTAACTATAAATTCATGGGAGCTGGAAAAACTTCAGAAGGAGATATTAAAATCTGTGATGATTATTAGTCCTGTCACATTTAGACTGTTAACCTGAAAGTGAACATCCCCAAAATCTTGTACTGTAAGCCCGTTGAATATAAATGCAAGATGAAAAAGGTGAAAGGTGATGCAGGATGAGGACTAAAGACAACAAAATCAATTAGCACCTGATCAAGAGCACAAGCAAACAGATCAAGAACATGCCCCTGGTTTACAAGCTGCTTTGAAAGTCCTTCATAGAATTTCACAGCCTTATGATAATGGGGAACAGAATCCTTATCCAGATCTTTGTGTGATCGAATTGGCTCTGATAAACTTTTCGATACAATCTGCAGAGTAAACAAAAAAGAAGAAGTAAGCAAAGCAACTATTGCAAATACCTCATACACCAAATCAACTGCATGTTTACACTATCCTTTTCGCCATATCTTCCACATAAAAGACAAGTGCATCATAGAGCTAACTTTTACAAGCATTATGCAAAGACAAGAAGAACAAGAACAATTGACCAAGAGATCATTTCACATCTATGTGGATCATAATGACAGAGACTATATTCTATCTCAACCAAAAAAGTGGGGAAAAAGAGACTATGTTGTTTCACTTCCATTTTCCACCAGTTAATAACAAAGATCTCTTTCTCACCTGCAGTAAGAAAATTTCACTGTATAGGTGACGAGGGGTTGCACCATACAAATTGAGTTAACAGACAAAATTACTTCACTAGTTTCAAAACACATCAAACTCGGATGGTTTTTAAACCAAGAGCCTCAATAGTAGAAACCAAGAGTAGTTGATGACTCCTCTGTCACTTCCAATCCTCCAGAGAGCCTGTGTCTCTCCATCCAAATTAACCAAACGAAGCTACAGCAATTTCATGAACAAGCTTCTGTGAACCTTGTAAATATGCACGCCTTTCCATCCAAATTACTCTCTCTTTATAGTCTTCACTACTGTCCAGCCTATCTCCATAATTAAATAATATCAGATTCCAGAGCTTGCTTGTCCATCAACATGAAGCAACAAATGATCACCACTCTCTCAGTTCTCACTCAATTTGGATGGAGTGATTAGTAGCAAATAGAAAGGATTCAGTTAATGACCTCAGGAGAGAAAAGAAAGGAAAGGAAAGGAAAAGATCTCATCTCATTGTTGTTTAGATGTTTATGAAAAGAGAAGCGAAATGAAGATAATTTAGTCATTTCATATTTGGTTGAAGAAGAGAAAAGAGTGGAAAGGAATCTAATTACATATTTATGACTATTTGTCCTCTTACTTCTTCATAGGTAAAATAAATGAAAAGAACATTTCTAAATTTTCACCTATTATAGTTCCTCATCAAAAATGATATATTAACATAAAAAGTTCCTGTTGGAATGTGTCGCTATTAATTAGTGTTAGCTGTCATTTCAATTAATTAGTGATAGTTGTATCTATTAGCTACCAACTACCTATTAAATAGGTTCTATTTCCAACTGAGTTCCTGATGTATATAAATAGAGACTTATTGTATCTACAGAGAAAGACTTATACACACATCAGTATTTTTCAACTTGGTATCAGAGCCTGAAGGTCCTTTACCTCTGGTGATTTTTTTTTTTTATCTTTCCCTTTGATCGTTTGGTCACTATGTCAGAAGAATCATCAACCACCCAATCTAACCCCCTATCACTTCTCACAAAGTACACCGAACCTCATCCTATCCAGATCACTTCCATAAAGCTGAATGGGGATAACTTTCTTTGGTGGTCTCAATCCATTCGAATGTATATACGGGGCAGAGGAAAGATTGGCTATCTCACTGGAGATATCGCAGAACCAGCGACAAATGACAGCTAACACTACTTAATAGCGACACATTCCAACAGTTCCCATTATTCAACTGAAGAAAGACAACAAATTAGTACATGCATTCAATTAACAACACAACAAATTAAACAACACGAACTACTATGAACATATTCATATCCAATATTTTCAAATTTCTTCACCTTAACTTTTTAGAAAATTCTAACAAGAATTTTCCTGATATTAAATATGATGATCAATATATTTTTATCTAAACTTGTATGAAAAAAAAGTTCTAATTTGTCTGTGACAAAGTGCATAGTTAACTAGTAATGTTGAAGTAGTGAACCAACAAATATCATACACTTTGAATGATCAAAGTAACGATTACTTTCATGAAAAGCATGTCATGTTAACGACCCAAAAATTAATTAAAAAATGCTAAAAAAATCTAACAAATGAAAAGGAGGAGTGTCTCATGACTCATCTGGAAATTGTTAAAAAATTTGGACAAAGTTTGCGGAAGCTGCATTGTACATGACAAATAATATAGGATTAAGACATGGCAACTTAAAAGAATAAAAATAAATAAATAAATAATGAAAACCAACAGGAAAAAGAGTTTTTTACTTGTGAAAAGAAAATAGATGTTCGCGTGACAAGTTATTTTATTCTACAAATACAATAGAGGGCATACATGGAAGATAGAACAAATATTTATGCATCTCCCGCAATCCCTCCACAGTGGGAGTGGTCTGAGGGGATTAGAGGAAAATTGGCACTTTAACCCCTCCAAATCCCTTCTCTCCAAATCCATTGAACTCATCTCCCCTACCAAACAAGAGATACTTTTTTTTATCTTTTCTCTTCCTCTCTAAATCCTCCAATCACTCCACTCAAATGAAGTGTTAATGACTTAGAGTGAAATGAATTAACTAGTTTATCAGTCTTCTTCAATATGCTCCCCTCAAAGTGAAGTTTTAAGTTTCAAAGGCCTCGGACCTTCCTCCAAAATGTCTAGAGTCATCTCTGTCAATCTCTATCACTCATGCAGCAAATTAAGCGGTATCTCTTCATAGAGCAATGTTCACATTAAAGGCTCTCTTTGAAGTTACTTTTCTTTTCAACTATCAACTATCTTTCATTTAAACATTTGAGGTTGACTTAAACTTTAATTCTCAAGAACCTGCACTTAGAAACCTACACAAATGCATATTAAAGGTCATGTGCAGGCATGGTCAAATTCTTTCACAATTGTTTTCAGGTGGCATTATTGTTTTGACTTTGGCAAGAAGTCAATAAGTATTTTGCTAAAAGAGAGCCCGTACATATAGGCACAAAAATTATGGAGCATAGAAGGGTCAAAAAGAAATTTAAAATTTCATAGCTTTCGCGGAAGCAACTACTGGTGGATGACCACTTCGGAATACCATCGGAAAATTTTTATGATTCTTAGAGCCATTATGGAAAATTACGAATTTTTCGCTTTATACTGTGGAGTTATGGTACACACATAGCATTAGCGTTGATGTAAACACTATTCTTGAGCTAGTAGACTTTTTGTCTTATGAGTGAATTCTTAAATTGATCAGCAACCCTTCGGTACCTCTTTATACATTACCTTTACTGTAAGAAAAAATAAAATAAATTCCATTAATCACTAGCTTCGCACTTCAGTAGATTCCCTTCTTTTAATCACTAGCTTCCATTAAAATAAATTCCTCATTAATTACTAGCTTCCATTAAAATAAATTTCAACAAAGGTGATGTCTGGAAATGGAATCGTTGGAAGTGCTTTTACATTCATCTACCATAAAAAGCTTTACCAATCAGTACCTCTTGAGAGCATCTCGACTAACCACTTAAGCATTGTCATCCACAATTTACAATTATCCATGGCTTACGCATTTTGTCCTTTGTGTACACTGCTCCAAAAAGCTACATCTGACCTTGTGTCTACATAAATAATCTATCTTGTATCCTTCTTCCCAAAAAATGCATATTTATTCCTCATTCTTTGAAAGTAGGATACATCAGAAAAACTTAAGATAAAGTATTGCATCAGAATCCTTCCATTAGGAGGAGAGAGCATATCTAGCCACCACAATGTGATGTAAATTACACTAGATACTCTAAACTCAGTAACTGATTTCTTCAAAGTTAGCAGCAATTTTTGCACACTAGATACAAGGCTATGCTCATAATAGACAAGTTCTTTGGAATTACAGTAATCAAACAAATCACCTGAACCTACCATAATCAACAGAAGCTGACCCGTTTCCTCTTGGTTCCTTTTACAGCTAAACATCCTAACTGGTGCATCGAAGCACCTATTCTTATAGGATGACTAGAGGTAAAAATACATGCAAAGCCTAGGCCCTTTTTTCTTCATTGGATGTGATAACATATGATTTTCATCAGCTAACAATAATGTTCTATGTGGAGCTTTCCTGACATCACAATTATAGAAAGAAGGTAGTTCCCCCTTTTAGCAGGAATAGAACTATAACACACTTTCTCAATGGTAATCAAGGAGTCATACAGCGCTGCAACGAAAAGCAAGTAGCCAAAACACTTACAGCACCCTGTCCGTCAGTTGATGGTCCACCAATAAATGCCATAATTCTGGCCCCAGAACCAGGCACACAAGCTCCCAACAGACCTGTAGCCACACTCAAAGCTGTGCTAGTGCACCTCGTGGCCCGTTGATCCGAAGCCACTGGCCAAGGATCTTTCTGTAACTCGTCTAATACCTACCATCAACCCAATAAAACATAGCAATTCAACACCATCATCATCATCGACTGAACACCAAAACCACACCAATGTCAAGTATGCCAAATCGCAGCTTTTATTACCGAATTAAGTGCAAACTCGCACTCAGATGCAGGCACCAAAAACCTGGCAATGCTCTCAGCGTCCAGGCCGTCCCTGACGCCTGCAATCACGCCCGTGGTCGGTCTCGGCTTCTTCACGAAGAAGCTCATCTGCTCGAGCAACTGCTCCTTATTCACCTCCTTCGAACCCTTAAACACGTAGGTCTTCGAAATCTGGCCGAACCCCAATTCGTGGACGTGCACGAGGGTGCCGAAGGTGATCAGCCCGATGAGCGAGTTCTCCGGGAGGAGCTCGATGGCCCGCAGCAGCGCGGACTTCAGGAACCCCAGCTCCTCCTCGATCAGGCACGTGTCGACGACGAACATGAACACGGGGGGCACCGCGGAGGGGCGGTCGTCGGGGGAGGCGTACTCGATCGTGGTGTACTGGGGGAAGAGCTCGGCGGGGAGGTTGTCCTCGGAGATGGAGGCGTAGTGGGGGGGGAAGTGGTTGCGCTGGAAGCAGAGCGGGCAGATCCAGATCTTGGCGGCGAAGTCGACGATCGAGAAGGGGTTGAGGACCGACCGGCAGTTGCGGCAGCGGAGCGGGGAGTAGGGGAGGACGGGCATGGCGGGGAAGGGGCGGAGAGGGGTGTAGATGGCGGAGACGGGGACGACGCAGCCGGCGGCCTCCTGCCTCGTGCCGGGCACGACGTTCCACGGCATGCGGACGCCGTCCTGGGCCTCCAAGTCCAGGAACTCCGTCATCGGGGGCGGCGGCGGCGGCGGCGGGGGGGCGGCGGTTTTCGGCCGGAGAGCGGAGGCGAGGGTGGAGGCGGAGGAGGTGGCAGTGTCAGCAGAGTGTCCGGAGATGCCGATCCTGATTTCTGAACCGGTCACTGTCCGACCTTTGTCTTTGTAATAACTGATTTGATCGGAACTGCATTGTGGTATCAATTTGTGGCAAAGTTGCAATAAAAAAAATGTAATCAAATTTTAAAAATTAATTGATGGAAAAAATTAACTTGATGTTTTTTCGATGATTTTCACAGGCACGCGGCGGTACAAAAAATTTAAAGGAAATTAAGTAAAACTGAAATTTAAAAAGGAAAAGAAGAATAACAGAAAAAAAATCAAAATTAAGGGGAGATTGGAAGGGGCTTGGCCGCCGCTTGTGCACTTCCGAAATGGGCCTCGCTTATTTTGCAATCCTCCCTCTAAAATCACCATTGAAAATGGAAATTGGATCATGAGCTGTGGAGAACTTGTTCTGTTGCTTGGAGCATCTTGGCGCTTGCACAAGCATATGAAGGGAAAGGGTGAGCTACTTAAAGCATTGGAGGCTGTAGAATTTAGCTTGTTCTGTCTATGGATCAGTGCCCCCAAACATCTTAAAGATGCATTGTGATTTGTTTCCTCGATGGTTAGCCACTCGACATGCTTGTCAATGCTTAATGACAGCAATGGAAGGACAAAATTGAAGTTCGATGCTGGTGAAGATGTTACATCCGCCACAGACGATGATCATTCTGCTTTTGAGCAATTCCCTTTCACTTACCTCTTTTGGGCCATGGCCTGGACTCTGGTTTGTGATGTTTGTGTGGAGCTTCATAGGATAAAGGGCAAGGAGGTTTCAGTTCCAACAGCTGAGAAACGGTCCATGAAAGAGCTGAGAATGTCATCTGAGGTTGTGAAGGAAGTCGCAAGGCTCGAGAAGAAGTTGGGGCAATTTAAGCAGAACTGCTGCTTGTACTCCTGCTGAATTGCAGCTGTCAAAGTGATGGGGTTAGCAGTGGTACTAGGGAAATCACATATGAGGCGAAGCATACGAGGGTTGAAAGTCGCATAGGAGGCGAAATTATTTGTCAAATTTTGTAACAACTGAAGATCAAAGCACTCTCCAGAAAGTGGACTAGGGTTGCTGTCAAAAGTGACAGTTTTGCTAGCAGTAAAAGCGGCGCAAGCAGTAGCATTGGAGATTGAGATATGATTGCTAATTGCAAAAGAAGAGGTTGAAAGTTGCTTGGCAGGCAAAGCTGTCTCATTTTGTAAACACTGCAGACGAAAGCATTCTCCACAAAGTGGCATTGGAGATTGAGATGCGTTGTTTGTGTTTATGATTGCTAATTGCAAAAATTTTTAAATATTTTATTTTATTTTTCATTTTTTCTTTCTTTTTTTTTTCTTTTTTTCTTCTTTTGAAAGTTGCCTGGCAGGCAAAGCTGTCTCATTTTGTAAACACTGCAGACGAAAGCATTCTCCACAAAGTGGCCAAGGGTAGGTGGAAAAAGAGGAAGAAAAGAAGAAGAAAAAAAAAGAAAAGAGAGAGAGAAAAATTTGTTCCCAAAAATTATTCCGTAAAACAAGAAACAACTTTTGCCACTGTACCAGAAACTTCGTATATAACTAGAAACATTCTAGATTCGGATTTATAAGCTGCTTCTGTTTCCAACAATGGTGAAGATTCCTCTGAAGAACATGTTGTCGCATCTGAAGTGGCTTCTGAAATAGGTTCATAATTGGAAAGAAGTACTAAAAGGAAAACTGGCGGAATGTTTACATGTACCATGGGTGCTGCAGAAGGAAACAGACAGTTATCCTTTATCTGCTCTAAGCTGCTATGAAGAAGCTAGAAATGCGTCAGTTGGAGTTCCTGCTGGCTCAGCAGAACTTCAATCTTTCATGAGAAAGAAAGGATGGGTTTGCAATGAAGCAGGTAGAAACATGCTGGAGAGGAAAGAGTTGCGCAAAGGTGAAGTTGCTTTCGCTGATGCATTTAGACGAGTCTCTGACAATACCAGCATTATACTGATTTATTGCAATTTGGGTCATGGAAGATGGGCATTAGCTGCAAGATGGTTGCAAAAATTGGACATCTCAAATCCCTTTTTTCATGATTTATACAAGCAGGCAATGGTAAGCTCGAATGTTGTGAAGCTCTTAAATTTTACAGGGCAGAAAAGTCGGAGCTCAGACTTGTGGAGGAAGATGAAGATTCTATTTGTGAGAGCTTGAAAAATGAGGCGTATCCATAGCATGCAAACACACATATCTGAGGCTCGGTATGCTTTAACTGCTGATGGGTATGAAAATGCAGCCTTAGTAGAAATGTCACTCTAGTTATATTCCCAGAACCGCCAAAGATATGATAATGAGAAGACATGAAATCTCAGCAAATGAGGCCATCAGAGAGGCGCCGTCTGTGTAAGAATCATTGTGTAAGGTGCGTAAACGGCTTTTTATTAAGTTTCGATGCCCTGTGAAGGCAGCGTTATGCACAGATTTTTCGCTTGAAAAGGGTGGGTAGCTTTAAGCACAATTATACCAGTATTCATTCTATCTGACTCAGTAGTATGATCTGACTTCTTAACCGGCTATAATTGATAACTTAATTAAGAATTATTAAATTCAACTCCTGAGTATTTCCGGAGATTTTATTCATCTCAACTTATGACTACATTCCTCGAGTCCTCTTCAGTTTTCCAATAAAAGGTAAGTTTGCAACTGATCCAGGTTGCTTATTCTTGTCTCAGCTGCTGGAAGCATCTCCGTCTCAGCTGCTAGATGGCCATCGAATATCTCAAACAACCTCAAATGCTCTGAAGACCAGTTATCCTGCCGAATTTTGGAGGCAATCGCAGATGCTTTTGCAGAACACATCACACAATTTCAATGCCCAGTAAGCCCGGAGATGCTGTGAAGCTTAAAGAAGTTAACAAAATCTCCCTGATGTCCACCGAGTTCAGCAAGTCTCATGTCATGCACTTGTGGATATCTCGAGTCAACCTAAATTGGCATTTGGTGACGCCTTCGTGAAACAACTGCATCTCAAGAGGTAGTGCACGAAAAATTGGACTGATTCTTGAATATCTTGCGCTTGTGAACCGTGGCAAACCCATGAATTAATCCATGGTCGACACTGTGAAACGAGTCCTACAAGTGGTTCCTTGGAGAGTCCGGACTTGAAGATGGCAGAGCAAAAGTCAATCCGACATTCATCTCTTTTCACCGCGCTGGTTTACCTCTTTCTGGAGTAGGGAGTGGGTGTCTTGTGTGTTAGCAAGTTCTGGTTCTTGTCTATACTCCAGCCTTTCTACTTTGTTTAGGTACATGTATCTGTGATCTGACTTCTTACTGTTGTCAGATTCTGAAATGCTTCTTTAGCAAGAAGAACGTGCAAGGTCTTGTAATTGCATCTCAAGGGCACTTGCAAAGAAAATAGGCTTTAGAATAATATTGTCTACTTTGGACTCCACTGGGCCTTCATGATTTTGTTTCATTGTATCTCGCTTAAAAAACGAGTATGTACAGATAGCCCAAGACTCCCCTCTAAGTGATGTGAAATAAGAGAAGCATCCTTTCCCTACACACATCTGAGGACTAAAAGGTGCGGACGCACCGCCATCTCTCCTCCCTGTGCATCTCCACCTGGGCCATCACATGAATACCTCGTCATGACAATATTTATAACTGTTCTTTTCAATAATCAACATATAAAATAAATATTGATAAGACATAACATAAAGATGTGGTTATTATAATGTATTTTAAGATGTCAATGTAAAATGATTCTATAAAGTAAAATTTGTGAGAAGCGGGGCTTTTCGCCCGTACTTAATAGGAAAGGTTGCAAGAAAGTTAGAATTTTTAATAATTACTAATTTGCAATATCAAAGCTCACTAAAACTAATGTTTCTTATTGTTAAACAAACACGTGGTCCTAAACGAGGCAGGCACAAATCATCGTCGGTAGCAAAGCGAACGGAGATTGCAGGAATCTCTTTCAATAAAAATGATCAACCATTTGCAATTTATAACCAAATGTGCCTCTTTTATATGCGCGATAGATGAATGGAATAGGCTTTAAAGAAAATCCAGTGATCTTGTCATCATGAAAACCCAAAGTTTTGTAAATAGAATGGTAAATCGATCTAATGTTTTCCAAATTCTTTCTTGATCGAAAGAACGTGAACATAAGAACCCAAACGAATTTCTATACTTGTGGTCAACTTGATAATCTTAGGATTTGTTTGCTTAGATTTAAATTTCAGTAGAAATTATTTATTTCCTTTCCTATCAAAACTTACAATAATATCCAATTTATTACAAATATGCAAAAAAAAAAAAATGTGAAAGTTTAAGGCATTTGGGATCATAAAAGGTCAAAGTATATTTGTTGTAAAATCTAAATAGGAAAACGGTATAAATAGTCTATAAATTTTGGTCAAATGTGCAATATGATTCTTGAACTTTTAAATTATTCAAAATACTCATTGAATTTTAGCCTAAATGTGTAATGCGATCCTTAAACTTTTAATTTGTTTAATGCAATTCCAAAACTTTTGGTACATATTTAGTTTAGTTATTGGATTATATGAAAATGTTTAAGATTGTCTAGGGACTAAATTAAATGTATATCGAACATTTATGGACTATATCGAATAAATTAAAAGTTCAAGAATCATATTAAATATTAAGTCAAAGTTCAAAGATCATATTGAGTAAATTAAAAGTTCATGGACCACTTACTTATTAGGCAAAGTTTTTGTACTATTTGTACCATTATCCAGATCTAAATTAAGCAAGAGGTAAAAATTAAAGGTCTATTCAAACACAAACCCAAGAGAATAATAAGGTTTTTGTTAATAAGTGTACCAAGAGCACTTATTAAGCCCCAATGAAAGAAACTTTGCAGTTTCAAATGTAGAGATGGCTATCATGTCATGCACAATTAATATATTGAAAAGTAAGTTGATCTAAATAAATTATAAGCAACAAGTATGTTGTGTGCACTTGTTAGTAGCACTCGAAGAATAAATCATACAATCTCTTCTTATTTAAATTGCTAGGGTACAAAAGGACAAAGCGGTTCATCATGTTATTGTGTTATATTTAAAACATGCAAAGCTAAATTATAACTGTGAATGGAATAATATTTATCACAAAATACCAATAATATGTATTGTAAAGGATAAAGTTGTAATTGTCAAAGTTAAAGTTCTCATTCAACCCTTTTTCTTGGCAAAAAAGTAGCATTAGATCAGGCAAGTAATACAGATGGACATCTTTAAAAATTCATTAATCCACTCATTTTAACATATATAGGATAAACAATCCTTCAAGAATTTTTAGGTAATCCTCAAATTCACGATGTAAAGAGTTATTTTACCGTATAACAAAAAGCTTTTATATATAATTCATCAATTTTCTCTTCTTATTTGGTGTTATTTTTTCTTTATAAATAAATATTTCGAATATTAAATTAAAAGAAAAGTCGTTTCGGATTTAAAAATAATTTGTCTTCACAATAAAAAAAACAAAAAGTCCGAGAGAAATACGCGCACCATTAATCCTTGCTGTTTTCTAAAATACTACTAATTATAAAGGAATATTAAGTACGAATCCCATAGAAAAAAGATTATATTCGGACGCAAAGAAATTTTCCGCCATGAGAATATTTGCTTTGGACAATTTCATTCGACCATAAAAGAAAAAAAATCTTATTTATCCAATATTTATTTCCCCTTTTTCAGCCCAAAAAAATACACGGGTAAAGAAATTTCGGGCGCTTATATTATCACACGCGAGCGAGAGATAGAGAGAGAGAGAGAGAGAGAGAAGTTAGAGAGAGAAGCCGCTTCGACGACGACGACGAAGGAGAAGAGAAGAGATTCAGAGGAGAGAGAGAGAGAGAGAGAGAGAGAAGGAGGAAGCCTTCCCCTTCCTCGTGCCCTAACCGTCGCCATTTCCGAGCCCCAGGTAGGTGGCTTCCCGAAATCCCTAATCCCCTCTCCTTCTCCTTCCCGCCGGAATCGCCGGACCGCCGTCGCGAACGCGACATGCATCGCCGCGGCGGTGCTGGTTTGCCTGGGATCTGACCGGCGCGCGCGCGCGCGCGGCGTGTGACGCAGGGTCGCCGCTTCGCCCCGCCGGGAGCGCTTCCGCCGCCGCCGCGAATCGGGGTTCGTGATTGGATGATCGAGGATGCGGCCGCGGCTTCCGGATTACGTCTAGAGAAGGCATTGTTGCTGCTGCGGTGGTGGCGGCGGCGTCGTCGTGTGGTGGTGGTGCCATGGCTCAGCAGTCGTCCCGTCTCAATCGGCTGCTCACTCTTCTCGACAGTATCCTTTTTCGACCTCGCGGCTTTTTTGGATCTGGCATCGCTCGGTCGGTGCGGTCGATTGGGTGAATTTGTGGTTTTTTTTTTTCCCTTAACGAATTGTGTTTTTAGCTGGTTCGACTCAGTCCACGAGGTTCGCCGCGGCTCGCCAGATTGGAGATATCGCCAAGTCGCATCCCCGGGACTTGACCTCTCTATTAAAGAAGGTATTTTTTCTTCCTTTTTCCAATGCCATTGGGACGACTCCTCTAATCTAATCATAGACGAGGATACGTCTCGCTGCTGTTAGCTCGCACTCCGCATTAGAAATTTCATATGGGCACGATGACAAGTTTTGGGAAGAGTTATTTTATATTGTGCTGTTCAATATTACTTTTCGAGGTAGCGCTGAGGCTACTATGCAGAGTTGGGATATGCATGAATATCGCTGTATATGAAAGTAAAAAGAGGAGACTTCTGCAACATAAATTTGATCAAAAACAAGAGAGAAACTTTTCTGATAGGGGTTCTCTTAGATACAGAAACACAATGTTTGTTTGGTATTTTTAGCTTTTGATGCTGCAGTGTCTGAGGCTGCCCTGTGCTAGAGTTTTGGCCATTATTGGTGCTCGACAGATGACACTTACATGTGCTGTAATGATAAGGATTTCAGGAAGTGCTAGGCTAGCTGAAGGTTTGGCAAGTGGTTAAATAAGGTCTTCAAAGTATGACATGTTCCTTAAAATAATAATATTTTTATCTCTTACAGCTGTGATATCAGTTTTCCAAGAAGTGCTAATGTTTTTTGCACCTTATGATCCTCATTTGCTTATGTGAGTATAATTATTTGATTAGGTTGCTCAATACCTTCGTAGTAAGAATTGGGATACGAGGGTTGCTGCAGCTCATGCAATCGGTGCCATTGCTCAGAATGTTAAGCACACATCCGTGAATGACTTATATGCTGCCGTTGAGATGAAGATGTCTGAGACTGGGATAGATGGCTCTCTCGGAAACATCCTTGCATGGCCTAATCAGTCTAAATTTGTGTCAAGTATTTCATTTCAAAGGTTGCATATGTTCTCATGATCTATTTCTGGTTTGCCTTGAGTGATTTCTGTCGTGAGAGTGGTTATGGACTGGGAAAGTGCTAGAACCAAGTATATGCGTAGGTATTTTCTGGACGAATTTATCGTTGGTTTTCTGATTTTTTATTTTTTTTAACCTTACTGTAACAGCTTTGATTTGAACAAGGTTTTGGACTTTGGAGCCTTATTGGCATCAAGGGGTCAGGTAAAGTGCTCTGTTGGACTTTTAAACTAGCGTTTAATGCTTTTCAAGAACCTTTTTGAATAATTTTGAGTGCCAGCTCGTCATTTTCAGTCTGTGGGTTTGCTGCCTCCACATATGGAGAACTTTTTCTCATTGCTTACAATTTAATAAGCAACGTATAGTACAAGCACCAAAAACAACATTTTACCTCTAGTGTGGTTGACTATAAATAATTTGATTACCATCATGTGAGAAAAGAGAAGTTTGTAAGGAAAACCGGCACTCTTCTTCTACATGCAATCTGAATCTTCCGAATGCCTCACGGCCTTACGTTGACGTAGTCTCTTTCTTCT
Organism: Eucalyptus curtisii; assembly: GCA_017140595.1. Taxonomy (NCBI): domain Eukaryota; kingdom Viridiplantae; phylum Streptophyta; class Magnoliopsida; order Myrtales; family Myrtaceae; genus Eucalyptus; species Eucalyptus curtisii. The sequence goes on from CM029497.1 coordinate 16,842,053, forward strand.
TACTACTAGTTGTCTATATTCAGTCTCTCATGCTGACGGGAGGAGAGAGCGACTAATATCAATGTATTAAGTATCAAATATGTTTTCCCCTATATGGTTGCTTGGTCGCTCTAGAAAGCCATTTGATGGAGGATTTTGGAAACTTAGAAAAGTGGAGAATAAGTATTTGCAGACGTTACTTATATGTGTGAGTGGAGAGCTTGCTTGTTATGCCACCTAGAAATTTCAGTTGCATAGACAGAAAAGTGGTACTACTTCTATTTTTTCACTCAGCGTTTTTTTGTGTTGCGCTAGAGAAGGAGATAGGAAGATAAGTAGTTCGGAATAGTTGCCTTATTTATTTTTATTTTTTTAAACATTTTTAATAAAGGATACTTTTACTTGTTTGCTAAGTAATGTTTCTAGGTAGCTCTCTCCTTTTTGTTGCTTTGAATGAATTATGCAAGAGTTTTGAGGTTCCATACTATCGGGGGCCAATTACATAAAAGGTCTCTGAACTTTGGCCCAATTTGCAACGTGGTCCATAAACTTTGAACTATGTCCTCCGTAAAATTTAGCCCAATATACAATATTATCCCTGAATTTTTAATTTCTTTAATGTGGTCCCTGAACTATTGGTAAATGTTTAATCTAGTCTTTGGATTATTGTATCCCTTGATTCCATCTAGTCCCTGGATTATCTAGTCGAGCGACTAAATTGAACATATACTAAAAGTTCAGGGATCACATTGAATAAATTAAAACTTTAGAAACAACATTGCACATTGGGCTAAAGTTCAATGATCACATTGAACAATTTAAAATTTCAAGGACCACGTTGCACATTGGGCCAAGGTTGAAGGATCATTTTTGTCATTTACCTTTCTATTGATAATAAATGGCTGTCTGTTGTATAGTTGAGATGGTTTGAAGACATTGTGAAAGATTTGGCCCTTTATAAACTTCGTGACTCCTTGAGAGGAGGTGATCATCAAAGGGACACATATCACGAATTGCAAAGTGCATGAGGTCACTTACAGGAAAACTTAAAAGTATAGGTGTTGTATGGGCAATTGACCACTATACGCCTTTGAGATTCTAGAGTTGAACGTCAAGTGTTTGATGACTTGCTCAATGTTATTGATTACACATGGTCATACTAAATTTCAAGGGAACCATCATCAACTAATCGTACCGTTTCCAATCAATTTTTCCCTCTCCCATGTCTCAAGAGAAGGAGCCAAGTTGTAGCAGCATAATAAACAGGAAGAAATGGCAAAAACTTAAATAGAAATAAAACTCTTGATATACATTTGCCATGTGTAATTGGCATTCCATGACTCTGATTTGAAAGTCTCCCCAAAGTCTTAAATTCCTAGCCACCGGAGTTATCATTGAGAAGGAAAGTCAACCACCTATTTTCATTGGGGTGCGTCATGGTCGTTGCTGGAGCTCTATCAAAATGCAATGCCTGGAGTTTACAACCCTGATTTGATTGTGAGAGATTTTCTTATACAATTTTTATTTTCCAATAGGAATTAGTGGAACTTCATTTAGAGGTTTATTTTTCCTCTTATAGGATTTATGAAGCCTAGATACCCGAAAAATTGCACCTGATAGTGTTCAAGAAGAGCCTAAATGGTCAACCTGCGATTTAAGTGAGTTTCCTGTCAATCTTGCCCAATAAACGATGTGAAAGAGATTTAACAAGATCACGTTGATTTGGCTCATAAAGTCATATGATTGTTATGTTGACAATATCCTATGAGATACACTCTCGATAAATTCTTAATGTGAGGAATATGAAATTTAATCCTTCTTTTCTTCGTAATAGCTGGTAGGCACAGGCGATGCATGTGCATAAAAGAGCGATGTTTTTCCCCCCTAGATTAGTAAAATGACAACAACAACAAAGCAAGCCTCATCCCACTGAGCGGATCGGCTATATGAATCCTATTATACCATTGACCTCAATCCTTAATTAGATTCTGGAACCATCAAATGCTTCATGGCTTTCCTTGTTGTCTCCTTCCCTGTCCTTCGAGATATTCCTAGCCTCTTTTGACTAGCATTGCAAATCCCTTCCTAAGCATCTTCTTACTGAGCATTTGAAGGTCTTAGTTTTACATGGCCAAGCTATATCGACCGACCTCGTCTCATATTATTTTCAATGGAGGTGATACCTACTTTTTCCTGAGTAGATACATTTCTAAAATGTGGAGAAAAGATGGAGGTAAAAGTAACTCTGACCTATTGGCTGGCCATCATGCATAAAGGTTTGAACTTCTCCTATTGTCTAAGCATGGACATGGAATGTGTAGAAAGAATTGAAAAGTTGGATATTTCGAACATAGGGAAGTTGACTTGTTAATTGCAGTAGTATTTTATGTATGATTAGGATATCTTTATTTTAATCAGGTTTGCTTTCGAACAGAATAATTCTTCACTTGAAGAGCTTCGCATGGAATATGATGGCCAAGTTTCATCAGGGAAATCTCCTTACTAATGGTTTAATTAGTATAGATATATTTAAATGATTTTTTAATTACAGCATTTGGGTTGTTTAGGTTTTCACATAGAACAGAGCATCAAGTACTCACTCTATGTTGACACAACTTCTTTGGTGCAAGGGATTGTTCTTTGGTTCTCTTTCTCTACGCTTCTATTTGTTTTACGGTGGATGTTTCATGGTCATGATTTTTTTTTGTTTCGACACTTATTCTATTTAATTTTGGTGATGAACTTGTTTACTATAATGTTCTCTTCCTTGGATTTTTGTCCTAAAATTTAAAGAATCTCAATCACTGTATAGTTTTCCCTGAAGCAGATTCATTTTTCTTTTTTTACTTTTTCTTATCATGCATTATAGCTCCCTTTTAATACATTGGTCTGCAGGAGTATGACATTTCAGCTGATAATTTAAAGAGTCCTCGGGAGCGTCTGGCCCGCCAAAAGCAAAGCCTTAGACGCCGTTTGGGTTTGGTCTTTTCTCCCTTCTATTATTTTTAAATTGATGAAGATGACTATATTGTATTCATTTGGGTATGAATTATCAGTCACATCTAGTTTTGCGCGTGTTTTAGATTGATCATTCTGGTTTTCTACATCAGTGGTTGATGTCAAATATGATTCTCATGACAAACATTTAACAACTGTGACATGATCAAACTACGTTAATAAATGGTCAAGACAAGTATTGTATTTTTCGGTAAGTGTCGAGAAAAGTATTTGTGGTCTATGAAAATGAAAATTAAACATTCAGATTTATGATTTGGGTTTAACATTGCGATGGACAGAAGTAAATTCGCTGTAGTAGGGGATAGCAATGCCGCTGTATGATGATTCGTCTACATTATAGTGACTACCAGGATTCTCCTTGTTTTTGTCTTCTAGCAAAGCGAGATATACGACCAATGAATATCTAACAAATTTTTGCTAAAAAAGCAGCTTTTGAATAAATTCTTTCTGAAATATCACTTTGTACATGCTTGATGCCTGATTCAATCAGAAGCATGTGAAAGTTGTACTCTCTTTAAAAATTTTATCTGTGAATTTTTTATGTTGTTCCACAAGACATGTTGGAAGTAATAAATTTTATTGTCGTATTTTCACCAGAATTTCCTTTTTGCCTGACATTAGAACTTTCTGATGATTGTGAAACATTCCAAGTCCTGAATGTTCTGCTATGCTGAGGATTTAATGCTATGTATCTCTTTTATATCAGATGAACTTATGTTTGAAGTGTTCATTATGTGCTTTTAGAACTTATTACATATTAGTACTAGTTATGTGCAATTGGGGCAAATTAGCTGGATGCATGGTCACCCATGCTTTAAGGAAGTAGGTGAGGATTTAATTATTCTTTTTTCAGGTGAGGGTGTCATCCAATATGTAGCATGTGCAAGCACATTTTAAACAATTGTTTCATGAACTCTGCTGGATGCTTAGTTACATATTTTGAAAGAACAAAGATCTATCATTTTATTTTGGCCCAAAGGAGCCTGGTTTGATATACCTTCTCCCAAATTTGTTATATATCTGCTTCATAGGTTTTGCATTTTGCATCAATCTGCACCTGTCTCCTAATGCTAAGTCAATGAAAACAGGTCTGGATGTCTGTGAGCAGTTTATGGATGTCAATGATATGATAAAAGATGAGGACCTTATGGTGCAGAAATTGCATCCTCATGGAAATGGTTTAGACCATAAAATTTATGCGTCAGCTTCTGTACATAATATTCAGAGACTAGTTGCCAAGATGGTTCCTTGTGTTAAAAGGCCAAGTGCTAGGGAATTGAATCTATTGAAAAGGAAAGCAAAGAGTACTTCAAAGGACCAAGGCAAAGTTTGGTCTGAAGATAGCAATACAGATGTATCAAATGCACATAACACAACTGCCCCAAAGGGCGCTGGTCCAGAGTTAACAGTTATTAATAAGGTATTGGAGGATTCATATCATCTTTTCCTCTTCTTTTTCTTTGGATGCCATGTTTAAACGTTTAAATTTTTGATGCCCTTGCTTGTACACATGCATGTGTTCATTTATGGTTCTGGTGACTTCTTTCTTGTAAGTACGTTTTCTTTTCTCCATTAGTACTTACAGAAGTATTTGTCATTTGTGAAAGTGGAGCAATCTCATTCAAACTATTGCAAATGTTTGTGCTTTTCTCTCATGTGTGGAAACCTGGAAAAAATTCTAAAACTTCATTCATTTTGGTTTTCTGCACTTAAGGTCAAATTGAAAAGGCAAAATATGAGGTTTTAATCATTTTCTAGCATTGCATCTTTCGGAGGAATTTAATTCTTCAGAAGAATGACTTAGGTTTGACGTTGAAGGGTAGCCTTAGAGCAATGGTAAAGTTGTTCCCATGTGATCTGGAGGTCATGGGTTTGAGTTGCAGAGACAGCATTCTGCAAAAATTGCAAGAGCAAGCTATGTACATTACACCCAAAATGGTCCGAGCCTTACCCGGAGCCTTCGCACGGCAGGAGCTTTGTGTATTGGCTGCCCTTTTCTTATAACTTAGGTTTGACATTAGGGCTTTGAGGTTTATAGAAGTCTGATAGAGCATGGTCAAACTATTAAATGTTGAGCTTGTGGTTATATAGTTTATGTGTTCGATGATCAGAGATATAGTTCACTTTTTGTGTCTAAATGTGTAGGTAGATTGTTCCCTTGATGACGACGCTGACCACGACGGTGAAGGAGTATGGCCTTTCCGTAATTTTGTTGAACAACTTATTCTTGATATGTTTGATCCGGGTACGTTTTGTACATTAAACTAAGTTTACATAATGTATTACATGTGAGTGACTGTTACTCTGGCTTTGGATGGTCAGTCTGGGAGATTCGGCATGGAAGTGTCATGGCTTTAAGAGAAATTTTAGCTCATCATGGTGCTTCAGCTGGTGTCCTGTTGCCCAACTCTGGCTCTGCTGTTATACCTTGTGAATTAAGAGATGAGAGTTCTGTATGTTCATCCGAAGACAAAAACCATACAAGTACTTTGAAGAGAGACAGATCCATTGATCTCAACATGCAAATTTCTGCTGATGATTCTGAGCCAGAAATTAAGATGCCCAAGATTGAAGGTGCAGCCTCTCCATCTCAAAATGCAGTACTTCCGGCTAGCACTGCTGAGAACATGGATATCACCATCGAGGTTGAAGATGTTAAATGCAATTTGCTTGATGTTCAACCAGATGGTGGGACGATTAAGTTGGATGCTGAATCTTATCTTGATGATGTATCTTGCTCTCATAAAGAAGAAGCTGGTGCAGCAGATTTGAGGAGTGACTCTAATGCGAAGTGTCTGCTAATGGCTCCAGATATATTGAAACATCTCCCAGAAGGCTCTGAGCTGGTGAACTTGGTCGAAGTGGCTAGGCATTCCTGGCTTAGAAATTGTGAATTTCTTCAAGATTGTGCAATTCGTTTTCTATGTGTGCTGTCCCTTGACCGGTATGTTGTCCAATTTCATGTTCATTTTTCCACAAGCAGTATCCGATTTGAACTCTCGCATGTGTTAAGTAGGGGGACTAGTTGGTGGCATCAGTCACTCAATTGAAAATAGACGGTGAAATTGTGTATTGACTACAATACGTGGCAATGTTTATGCTTTTTGAAAGGTCTTGGGTGTTTGGCATAAAATGAAAATCAAGTTTCCCACCTTTCAGGAAGGGGAGAATCGAAATACTGGCTCTGACTTAAAAAGTTTTGGGCTTTTTTTTTTTTGGGCAGATTTGGGGACTATGTATCTGATCAGGTTGTTGCTCCGGTTCGGGAGACTTGTGCGCAAGCATTAGGTGCTGCATTTAAGTATATGCATCCTTTATTAGTTAATGACACGTTGCGTATTCTGCTTCAGATGCAGGTAAAGTTAATGGAATTAATCTTCCAATCCTTACTGGTGCAAACCTAGAATTGAATTTCTTCTTTCCTACTATGCATTAGCTCTGTCTCTCTGATATTCATATGCTTAACTTTTCAGCATAGACCAGAGTGGGAAATTCGCCATGGAAGTTTGTTAGGTATTAAGTATCTGATCGCTGTGCGACAGGTAAGCCACTTGTGTTTCATATCTTACTGAAATATACCAATATTAGATTTCTCATATGAAATGGTCACCTGTTGTCATGTTTCATGTGGTTCTCTGTATTGCAAGGCATCTTCAGCAATAAGAAATACATTCCGAAGAAATTAAGGGCTGTTGCTTTTTTTTAACATGAATTAATATACAAAAGATACAGTAAATCCATGTAACTGTTTGCTTATGCTGTTATTGCAAGTAAATGCCATCTAGTTTGCTTAGCTTTTTTCTTTATCCGCTACACTCACTTGTTTGCTGCATTTAGGATATGCTGCATGGTCTCCTTGGTGCTGTCCTGCCTGCATGTAAAGCTGGGCTGGAGGACCCTGATGATGACGTACGAGCTGTAGCTGCTGACGCTTTAATACCTGCTGCCTCTGCTATTGTTGATCTCAATGGTCCAACCTTGCATGAGATTGTGATGCTACTTTGGGATATCTTGCTTGATCTGGACGACCTAAGTCCCTCGACTAGCAGGTAATACAACGATTTGAGTTGCTCTTTTGGCTGTTTTGCCCATCTAATGGTAATTTCTTTTGTATTTATTTCTTTGGCCAGTATTTATAGGAATATAGGAATGAAGACAGATCTCAATAAAGGAAATCACAACTTCCATAAGCTAGAACCTCATTTTAAACTCAGTAGATGATGAATGCAAGAAGAAACAAGAAATGGCAACTGATAGAATGCTCTAGTTAGTACTTGTGTAGGCATGTAAGAAGATGGTCATTTGCTCCATCTTGTGGAGACAACAAGGCATCTTCTTTTTCTTTCTATTTTTTTTTTCTTCATTTGTATTAATGAAATGAACTGTTGCACTAATGATCTTGAATCAAGTTGACATTATTTCCCCTCCTCATAAAATCTCATGAGTTTACAAGTTTGACTACCACGCTTGAAATTCCTTGCTGAATGGTTTATTTAACTAAAATCGCTTCATGACTATATGTGACCGCCTCTCAGCATTGTTATATTTTTGGGTAAAGGCCACCAAAAACCCTAAACTATGCCCACTGTGATACATTTGCCCTAAACTTCTTTTTGTGACACCAAAAACCTGAAACTTGCACCTATTTGACACATTTACCCCAAGCCTTTTCTTGTGACACGAAAAACCTGAAACTCGTATTCGTGTGACACATTTGCACAAAATTTGGTTTTACAAAAAGAAAGTTTGGGATAAATGTGTCATACCGGTATGAGTTGGGGTTTTTGGTGTCACTGAAAAAAGTTTAGGGTAAATGTGTCACATGGGTACAAGTTTGGGGTTTTTGGCATAACAAAAAATAGTTTAGGGTAAATGTGTCATAGTGGGCAAAGTTTGGGGTTTTTTATGGCTTTTTCCCTATATTTTTTTGGTTGCTACATTCAAACATTCCTGGATGCTACTTTTATGCATTGAAACTATTCACATTGTAGATTTGTCTATTGACTTTCAGTGTTTCGGAATATTTCGAGTCATTCAGTGGCTTTTTTTGTTTTTTTTTGTTTGTTTTTTAATTGGTGAATTTGAATGATCATTCTAATATAGCAAACCCCATATGCTGTTCAGACTTTATTCAGACAATTAGTTTTCTGGTCAGATCATTTTTGGTTTGGATGGGTCTGTATGTGGAGTCATTTTATTCAGATTTGTTGTTTAGATTGGAGTAATGGGTATTACATCTCTTAATTTCCATTTTATTCAGATTTGTTGTTTTTTCCCCATTGTTCCACTGCAGTGTAATGAATCTGTTGGCAGAGATCTACTCCCAGGAAAGTATGATTCCTAAAATGCTTGGGCCTTCGGTATTGAAAGAAAAACAGGACATGGACCTAAATGATATGGTTAGTGCAGATAGTTTTGGAGAGAGAAAAGATACACAGGAAAATCCTTACATGTTATCTACTTTGGCACCACGCCTTTGGCCATTTATGAGGCATACTATTACATCCGTCCGTCTCTCTGCTATTCGCACTTTGGTAAGCTCGAGGCTTTCTTTTATGGGCACTGCATTTCAATTGGGGTTGATGTCTCTTTGGTAAATCCAGTTAAGAATCAAGAAGTTATGTATAAATCAATATGTCTGCTTAGAAAGATTTAATCTGCAATCTGGCAGTTATAAGTTTTGTGTTATTCAGTTTGTACATGCATGCTCTTTTTCCCTGATGAGTAGAGAGAAGTTCACTATGATACACCAAGGGGCTGCCAACACATTAAGAAAAGGAGGTTAACGACAAAAATGAGCTTATTTATATGACAAGGAATCCACCATATCAATCAAATTCGTTACATCCAACAGTAAATCCATGATATACCAAAATTGTAAAACAGTGATCTAATTTAGGTTTTCATTTGGATTTTGCGGTTATCGTATCATTTATTTTATTGTAGAGTTGCAGATTCTTGTTTATATGATTGCTTCCTCTTGATTAATTTTTTACTAGTGTTGACTTATTGCACTTTGATTTTAGGAGCGGCTACTTGATGCTGGCTTTAAAAGAAGCATCTCCCAGAGCTCCAGATGTTCGTTTTGGCCTTCATTTATTTTGGGGGATACAATAAGGATAGTTTTCCAGAATCTACTGCTGGAAACAAATGATGCAATTTTGGAGAGCTCTGAGAGGGTTTGGAGGCTTCTTGCTCAGGTTTTGAATTTGATGAGATGCAGAACATTCTTAGAATATATTTTCTTCTTTGATTTATCTATTCAGGGACAATAGGTGATATTTAGAATAGTAATTAGTCTCTGAATCTGCAGTTTGCATGTAAAAGTGTGTTGCTCTTTCCATTTATTTTTGAAAATTTATCCAAATTTGAGCTGCCCAATGGTGTTATGCAATCTGTTATAATACCTTCTTGATATGTTAGGGAATCATGCAATCGTGTTAAGACCTTCCATATAGAATGCTTGCCTGGAGCTAACAGCAAAGAATGTGCTAAACTATTAGCAGCGGCTAGTTTGTATGTTGTGGACTGTCCAATGCAATGTAGAATCAAATAAATTAAGCTCTCCCAAATAATGAGGAAAGAATATTCTGAACCTGAATATCTAGAGTTAGCCAATAAATTGGTAACTGCTACTATCTACTGCTGGTTTCCTGTGAGCGGGTCCTGTAAGTGGTGGGGTGCGTGTTTACCTGCTTTACTTTGTCCTTGTCGTGAACATGTGTTGCTGTTCATCAACCAAAATGTGTCGTTACTTTGACTTAGGAAGTGACGTGATAGGATTTATGTATTTCAAGCAGTGTTTCATCGCCAAACTCAAATGTGCTTTCAACTTTAGTGAGGAAGTGTGGATGACATGCCAGAAATATCCAGGAAATAGGGTTGATGCTGTTCCTCATTGTAGTTCTTGCTCATGTTGTTTGGAATGGCGAAGCAAATATTTTGCGTGTACGCATGCGCGCACACACACACACAAGGCATCAATGCCATGAAAATGTTAAAAGTAAACCAAAAAATTAAAGAAAAAACATAGTTCAGTACTTTGACATCTATGTCAAAATAGGAGGTTTTGAACCAAGAATTTGTGTATAAGTTAGCTCTAATCATCAGAAGGTCTCGTCTTACTGCATTATTTGTGCTTATGATGCTGGGTCTCAACATGTGATTAAGAAGAGTTTTTTTTAATAGGGGGCTCTGTCTGGATCTGAGTTCTTCACCTAGGTTTGTCATGTTGGAAGTTCAATTTGGTATTGCAGTTTATTTCATCGAACAATAGCTGCCTAGTGTTAACTTGAACATACTAGTTGCCTACTTTGCTAGTTCTTGCTTTTTAATTTTATGCATAATTTTATTCTTTCATTATTGATGATTTATTATTGTTATTATTATTATTATTTTTTTGGTGTTTTGACACGAATGTCCTTTTTTTGTGGGGATCATTGCTAGTGCCCAGTTGAAGACCTGGAAGCTGTTGCAAAGTCTTATATGTCTTCTTGGATAGAACTTGCATCTACTCCTTATGGTTCCCAACTGGATCCTTCCAAGATGTTTTGGCCTGTAGCTCCCCCTCGAAGGAGCCATTTTAGAGCTGCTAAAGTGAGAGCTGTGAAATTTGAAAATGACCCTTACCGAAACAGTTGCTTGGACTCTGGTGGAGGAGTTGTTCCACAGGAAAGAAATGGGGATGCTTCTGGAAACTTGCTAAAAATTGTTGTGGGTGCTGATGCAGAGATGTCAGTGACTAATACCAGAGTTCTTTGTGCCTCAGCTTTGGGAATCTTGGCTGCTAATTTGCGAAAAGAATCTCTTCAATGCATTGTTGATCCTTTATGGAGTGCCCTGACCTCCTTCTCTGGGGTGCAGCGGCAGGTACTACTGCTAAGACATAAACAGGATCTCTCTCTCTCCCTCTCCAAAGCATGTGCATGTGTGCGTGTGTGCGCATACCATGTGTCTGTGCCATGTCTGTTAGTTTTACCCCTGTACCTTTTGTTCGGGCATTTCTGGCTGGCCATCATTGACTGATTTCTTATTCTTGTCAGGTGGCATCCATGATTCTCATTTCCTGGTTCAAAGAGATTAAAAGTGGGGACCTCTCTCAGGATAAGTGCATTAGTCCTGCAATTCCTGAAAATTTGACAAAGTGGTTATTGGAATTATTAGCATGCTTAGACCCAGCACTTCCTACAAAAGAATCACCTCTGCCCTATTGTGAGCTTTCAAGGACATATGCTAAAATGCGGAATGAGGCCACTCAGTTGTTACGAGCTGTGGAGTCATCAGGCAAATTTATAGATACGTTATCTACAATGAAAGTTGATGTAGAAAGCTTGAGTACTGATGATGCAATTAACTTTGCTTCAAGACTACCAACATTTTCTGATGATGCCTCCAGCAATGAATCTGTGGCTAAGCACATCCTTGATGATATTGAATCAGCCAGGCAACGGCTTTTGACTACTTCAGGCTACCTAAAATGTGTTCAGGTAAGTCTGAGATGCAACTGACCATTTTCAGTATGCTGCCTTGGATTGTTGACAAAGTCATGTTTTATATTTCGTCTTTTCTTTCAATAGCACACCCATATCTTTATCTTGTCAAGTTGTGATTTTCCATACCGGATCAAGTAAGGGTCCCTCATGTTTTTGAGTCATGGTTTTTTCTGGTTTGACATCATTTTCCATTTTGTTTCGTGCATTTACATTGGTGCCTTCTTTCTCTCGTGATGATTTAGTGCTTCAGCCTGAGGTTTCTGATAATGTGCATTTGGGTCGATTGACTGAAATCTGCTTATAGTCTCTCTACGGAAATCCCCCTCTAATGTAGAGAATATTAAAGATGCACTTATGCAGAGTCTACCTAAATTGATAATGGTCTTCTCTGGGCTAATGCAATATATTTACCTGATACCGACTGCCAACAGGAGAATAGTATTGTTGCCATGATCCCTTTGAACTTTGCATTTCAAACTTCTTGACTGTGTACTTCATGTTATATGAATTTTCTTTAAGTTTTGGATGGTAGTTATTTGTGATCATCCACATCTTTTCCAACAATTTGCAGAGTAATTTGCATGTCACCGTGTCTGCTTTAGTAGCTGCTGCTGTTGTCTGGATGTCAGAACTTCCAGCCAGATTGAATCCTATAATCCTTCCTCTGATGGCTTCAGTCAAAAGAGAGCAGGTAGTGTTTTACTCTGTTTCTATGTCAATCACACATATACATGCTTTGTTGAACTTTGACCTAGCTGGATTACTCTCTCTCTTTCTCTAGGAGGAAATATTGCAGCATATGGCAGCTGAGGCACTTGCTGAACTCATTTCTCGCTGTATTTCGCGTAAGCCAGGCCCAAATGACAAGCTGATCAAGAATATTTGTAGTTTAACATGTGTGGATCCTCGAGAGACGCCTCAAGCTGCAATCATCAATTCTATGGAAGTTATTGATGATCAGGATCTGCTCTCCTTCAGGAGCAGTTCTGGTAGGCAGAAGTCAAAGGTTCACATGCTTGCTGGGGGTGAAGATCGGTCGAAAATTGAGGGATTTATTAGCAGAAGAGGGTCTGAATTTGCATTGAGGCATTTATGTGAGAAGTTTGGTGCTTCATTATTTGACATGCTGCCAAGACTATGGGATTGCCTTACTGAAGTCTTAAAGCCTGCTTGTGATGTGAACGAGAAAGAAATTGTGATGGCGATTGATCACATTAAGGATCCCCAAATGTTGATAAATAATATCCAGGTTGACACTGTTAACATTGACTAATTTTCTCACATTCTTTAGCATTGGAAGGGTGAAATCATCTTATCTGGCATCATTGTTTGGAACTTTAAGTGCCATTTTTGTCCTTTATTACATGCATACGAGATGTTCTAGGACATGAGTGTGTGGCCCAACCTGATCATTTGGCTTTACTCTTAGTATTTGGATAGTTTAATCCAATCTGATTTAGCTATAGTTTGTTATCATCTTTTGACTCTGCTGCATCTGATCTGCAGTTGGTTCGGTCAGTGGCTCCGATGCTCCACGAGACGTTGAAACCCAAATTGCTAACACTTCTTCCCTGCATCTTTAAATGTGTACGTCATGCCCATGTGGCAGTAAGATTGGCAGCTTCTAGGTGCATCACTTCAATGGCAAAGTCAATGACATTAGAAGTGATGGCAGCTGTTGTTGGTAATGCCATCCCAATGTTGGGAGATATGACATCTATAAATGCCAGACAAGGTGCCGGTATGCTTATTAGTTTGCTAGTCCAAGGACTGGGTGTGGAGCTGGTTCCATATGCTCCATTGTTGGTTGTTCCTCTGCTCAAATGTATGAGTGATTGCGATTCTTCTGTCAGACATAGTGTCACACATAGTTTTGCTACCCTTGTGCCTCTTCTTCCATTAGCTAGGGGCCTTCCTCGGCCAGTTGGAGTGAACGAAGCCTTGTCTGGAAATGCTGAAGATGCACAATTTTTGGAACAGTTGCTTGACAACTCACACATCGATGACTACAAGCTGTGCACTGAATTAAAAGTAACCTTGAGAAGGTAATAATTAAATTCTGTGTTTTTAATGTTTCAGTGCATGTGCATCTTTTCTTTTTAAAGACAAATGGTAAAGACAAATGGAACGTTACTAATGTAAAAACTAGAAGAACTTGAAGGATACTAGTTTGAAAAGATGTACATCTTTTTTGTAGTAGTTTTCTCTTCTGAAGTACTACAGGTAACTATAATGGTTCCGTTTCCATCTAATGAAGTCTTATTCATGAGCTAACATCTAGGAAAGAGGTTGATATGAGTTCTTTGAAACTTCCATTTAGGAGTTGGTACAAATGCCAGCAATTCATTTTGGTCCAGTGGTCGCTACTTGTAGTTTTACCTATGAATGTGACTGACTCTAGGATGAGGATTTCTAATTGATCTGGATTCTGTACTTCATGACAAAACTGAATGTTGTTGCCATCTGGCAATAAGTTCATTTTAACCTTGTTTCATACCCTTCGAAGATGTACCTGTACTGTTAATAAATGCAGACCAACCTCATTGCAAGTTTTATTATTCATGCACTTAAAACATGATGAATATTTATGGATTATTGTATTCCCTGCTCCAAGGATGATTTGCAATTGAGCCCTAGTGCCTTTTTCCCCCTTTTGGCAATATTATTCCATGTACTTTTAATATTGGTAAAATAGCCTTACCTTTTGATTTCACTGGGATTTTTTGATGTAATCAGTGATGCCATGATGGGGTATCATTGAATTAGTCAGATAGGGTGTCTTTTAAAATCTCAATAGGAGGATGACTGATGGACTATTACTTATGATGAGTGAAGCTTTCTCAAACAAACTTCTTCATTTTTCCAATGATCTAAAGTACAGTTGATGATTCGACCCAAAAAGAAAAGCACAGTTGGTGTTGAGATTTGCCCAAATACTTGAAATCATGGAGGTATCATGGTTTGGCTCTCTTTTACGTAGGTACATTAGTTGGATTCATTGAAATTATAATATCCAGGACACCTGTTGGTCAATGTCGAGAAGTAGAATGAAAAATTTCTGAGGACTGCTTGAAGGTTTTTGATTTTCATATGCAATTTGTTTAATGATGGCACCATATAGAGAAAAGTTACTCCCACGATTTATTGATACGTTAAGATTTAACAGATGTTTCAATGTCACGGAGTGGCGGTGTTACCACAACACGAAAATCAGTGCTTTATTTGCTGCTTTAACTTTTAACTGTCTTTAATCACTGTTTGCTTTAAGCGAATTAAATGTACTTTGAATTTTAAAAACCCATGAAAAAAGTTTGTGGTGAATTGATGTTGTTATTTGTAGGATTTGAGGTGAATACTTAAGAAAGGTGTGATTTCAAACTCAAGAAGGGAAAAGCCCAAATCTAAGAGTAAAACCTACAATAAACTTTCTAAAAAACAAACTAGCTACAATGGAAACCCATTAGTTTTGGATTGATCAATACCTGTTGCTTTTCTTCTTAGTTTCTGTATATCCTTGTTATTCTTGGCAAGTTTTCAAATGCTTCATGTTACTTATCATATTCATCTATGGTAATTCATTTATACTCCTCAATAAAATTCTGAATTGTGGATAGCAACGTTTGTCTCCACCCAATCTTATCATCTGCAAGCTAACGGATATATCAAAATCTTGTTAGTGACTTTACTTGGGTTTTGTCCTTTCTTCAGTTCCCTTTGCAACGATATTATACTGTGACAGGAGATTTCTTGTGCTATTCCTAGAAATTGTGAAACCCTTGGAACTTGGTCAACACTCTGGATGCAGATTAATTAGTTGTTAAATGCTGATATATAATATGGATCTATTGCATTTTTTCTAAATTTGTGATCTTTCTCAGGGATTTATGTTCCTTTTATTTTAGTCATCTTAATTTTACTAAACAGGATTTGCAGCAAAGCATAGGTTCCAAGTAGCATATATGTTTTGACATTCTAAAGTTTGAACCAACATAATGTCTTTGCTTGTAGGTATCAACAAGAGGGTATAAACTGGCTTGGATTTCTGAAAAGGTTCAAGCTTCATGGGATATTATGTGATGATATGGGGCTTGGCAAGACGCTTCAAGCGTCAGCTATAGTGGCCTCTGACATAGCTGAGCACCGCGCTATAAGCAACGGCGAGGGTCTTCCTTCGTCATTAATAATTTGCCCATCAACTCTTGTAGGACACTGGGCTTTTGAAATAGAAAAGTATATCGATCCGTCTTTAGTATCAACTCTCCAATATGTGGGCTCTGCTCCAGATCGCATTTCCCTGCGTGAAGAATTCGATAAACACAATGTCGTCATAACATCATATGATGTAATCCGCAAAGATATTGATTACCTTGGACAATTAATGTGGAACTATTGTATATTAGATGAAGGACACATTATCAAGAACTCGAAGTCTAAAATTACAACTGCAGTGAAACAGTTGAAAGCCCAGCATCGCCTTATTCTTAGTGGAACACCAATTCAGGTACAATATTATTGCAATATTCCTGAAAGAGAAACTTGAACTTCTTGTTTCCTGACAAATATTTCGTTTTATTTCTTTTCATGCAGAATAACATAATGGATCTTTGGTCCCTTTTTGACTTCTTGATGCCAGGGTTTCTTGGAACAGAGAGACAAGTATGTATCCCACTATTATGCATCACTATTTATGCTGAACTGTCATGCATTATAGTTCGTCAGCTCAGTTCTAAAATGGGATCGTTTTGTTAGCATCAAGCTTTTCTGGCTTGCTTATCCAAAATCAATATGCTGTCTGCTTGGAGCTGTAAGTAGTGAACACACAGAGGCACAAGAAATCATATGAATACTCTTTTGAGAAATCATAAGAACACTCAATTTTTGGAAGAACAGCCCCAACCAGTAATCAGCTCCCTCTCAAATGAACAGATTCAAGCCCTGTCAAACACGCTTAAAAGTTTATTGCTTCTGGATGTAAATACCAAGCATGAGTGTGCTTAAAATTGCTGGAATATTTTTGTCACCATGATTTACTTTTGATCCATCCTTCCGGGATAATTTGTTAAGTTCTGGGAGTTAACTTTGACTTGCTGTTCAGTTTTGCTGCTAGCTGGTGCTGCTTCTTGTTCTACACTGTTATCTGTTTGTGAAGAGACAATGAGGTGTACCTTTTCTTTTCTGTATGTTGCATTGAGCAGCAAGACGGTCACCCTAAAGATTTTTCTGTATAAGAGGATAAGTCTTTTTTCTATATCTTGTACTAGTATAATCAGGGTATTGTGGTGCATAGTAAATTTCTCTGTCTCCCATGCTTTTTCTTGGCTGAAACTAACCTTTGGATGGGGCTTGATAAGTCCAGATGTTTTTTGCTTTCATTTCTACTGCCATATAATAGTGTAATGTGACTTGAACAGTTTCAATCTACCTATGGCAAACCACTGTCGGCGGCTAGAGATTCAAAATGCTCAGCAAAGGATGCTGAAGCTGGAGTACTTGCTATGGAAGCCTTGCACAAGCAGGTCACTATTTTTCTGTTCTTTCTAGGTGATTCTTTATAAATCAACATTCCGGTCTCAAGTTTCAAGTTTTTTTCTCATAGGTCATGCCTTTTCTGCTTCGTCGGACCAAAGATGAAGTATTGTCGGACTTACCGGAGAAAATTATTCAGGACAGATATTGTGACCTTAGCCTTGTTCAGTTAAAACTCTACGAGCAGTTTTCTGGTTCTCATGTTAGACAAGAAATTTCAAGCATAGTGGAAGTAAATGAGGCTGAAGATATGAAAGATGTAAAACCCGCTTCTTCTAAGGCATCCACACATGTTTTCCAGGTGACAAAGCAAAATTCTCGTTTGGTCCCTGCTATGCCTCTCAATAAGCTTCTATAACCTCATATTTCCCCTATTTTTTGTATCTCAGGCACTTCAATACTTGCTTAAACTCTGTAGTCATCCATTGCTTGTCACTGGGGAAAAGATTCCTGCCTCGCTGGAAAGCTGTTTGTCAGAACTGTTTCCTGGAATCTCAAACATTATTTCGGAACTTCATAATTTGCATCATTCTCCCAAATTAGTTGCTCTTCAGGAGATTCTTGAAGAATGTGGAATAGGCCTGGACACTTCATCTTCTGAGGGTTCTCTTCCTGTTGGGCAACATAGAGTTCTAATATTTGCTCAACATAAGGTAATCTCCTGTTTAACTGTTTATTCTAAAAATCTCACCTTTTTCTGTTATGTCTGTTTGACAGAGGTACCTTTTGTAGGCCTTATTGGACATCATTGAAAGAGATTTGTTCCAGACCCACATGAAGAAGTGAGTCTCTATTGTGTGTGTGTGCGCTCATATGCACGTGTGTCGAGTGTGCACTCATTTTATCTTCCTCTTGGTCTATGCTCTAACATCCTGTATCGTTTGATATCTTGTGGTAAAGCAGTGTTACATACTTAAGGTTGGATGGATCAGTAGAACCTGAGAAACGTTTTGACATTGTGAAGGCTTTCAATTCAGACCCTACTATAGACGCCCTGTTACTCACAACACATGGTATGTCATTTGTCCTTCTTTACTTGATTTCGCCAATGAATAATAATAGATTTGTAGCTCACAGGGGAATGCCGTGGGCTTTGGTTTGAACCCGATACTATTCATTTGAAATAATGCTTCACATATGCTAACTCCAGAGTTCGTGTTGCAGTTGGTGGGCTTGGCTTGAATCTGACCTCTGCTGATACACTCATTTTTATGGAGCATGACTGGAATCCTATGCGAGATCATCAGGTAATCGTTCCTTCCAGCTTTTATGATCGCTTCTAGCTTTTAGTTAAGCTTATTATCGGGCATCATTTAAATCAAT
The DNA here is from genome assembly GCA_017140595.1 of Eucalyptus curtisii. Taxonomy (NCBI): domain Eukaryota; kingdom Viridiplantae; phylum Streptophyta; class Magnoliopsida; order Myrtales; family Myrtaceae; genus Eucalyptus; species Eucalyptus curtisii. The sequence continues at coordinate 16,860,391 of CM029497.1, forward strand.
CTATGAAAGCCAGTAGCAGATGTTGGAAGAAGAAATCGTCCTCCCCCAGCTCCTAGCTTATGGTCTTGTCTGTTAAGTGGAAATTTGTTAGGAAAAAAGATTATTTCACATTATGGACTTATAAGTTATCTGATCCATACACAAAATCGTATTTTAGTTAAATCCACAAAATAACTCTGAATAATTGAACTTTCAAACACTAGATCTAACAAAAACTCCAGATACTTCAAAAGTCAAAAGTCCTTGTCAAGTACAAAGGGCCAAAAAACAATTAAAAGCTTTTACCTCTTCCAACAAGCTCTCATTATGTATGTGCTCAAATTGTTTTCAGGCTATGGATCGAGCACACAGATTAGGTCAGCGGAAAGTTGTCAATGTGCACCGCCTCATTATGCGAGGCACCTTGGAGGAGAAAGTCATGAGCCTTCAGAGATTCAAAGTGTCGGTTGCAAATGCCGTTATTAATGCGGATAATGCTAGTCTGAAAACAATGAATACTGATCAACTGCTTGATCTATTTTCTTCAGCAGAAACTGGCAGAAAGGTAGTGGTGCCTGTTCCTTTTCAATTCTTATCATTCAGTGTGTCAAGTTTTTTGGTTGCATAGTGTGTTGTCATCGTTAGTGATACACTTTACTGCTCCTGCTATCAACGAGTCTATCTCGACTGTTGACGGTGTTGGGAGTCTGGACTTCTAGCGCTTGTAATTAGAGAATATATTGTATGCGTGTATTAGTTTTTTCGCTCCTTTTATGCCATCCTAAATATTTTAAAAATATTTACTTAAATTAAGCTTTGTGAGTTTCTTTTTCTTTCAAATTACTTCTTTTATTTCTTGTTATAATTTTGTCCTTTTTTAAGGATAGGGAAATGGGTCAGGATTAAATGGATAGTGTGATTTCGGTATTCTTCTCCTTAATACTTCTTATCCTTGTAGTTAAATATTACTTAAAATTTAATTTTCAGGGAGCTATTGTATCAAGACGTGCAGATGGCAACATTGATGTTGACCCTAAGTTGATGGGCGCTGGGAAAGGTTTGAAAGCCATCCTTGGTGGATTGGGTGAGCTGTGGGATCAATCCCAATATGCCGAAGAATATAATTTGAACCAGTTTTTGGCAAGGCTTAATGGCTGAGTCCAAGCTTGAAGCGATGTACAGGTTATATATCTCAGGATGAAATAGGGTCAAAATTTTGGCGTTATAGTTGTAGGTTCTCTTTTCTATCTTTACTTTTTTATTACCTTTCTCAAATGGCCCTCCTTTCTAATGAGTCCTGCCATGTTTGCTTCCTCCATTTCTTTTTCCTCCCGTATGTGCTTTTTTGTCTTCTATGGGGGGTTGTGCAGAGAAGATGGATTGGGATCGTTAGTGCAGGAGTCCGGCATGTGGAAGAGTTAAGAATATTGAGTGAGTTGGTGTTGGAAGGGATTACAGAAGTGTAAATTGTAGACAGATGTATAGACATTCGGCTTCATTGACTTAATAAGAGCTATTACTTTTGGTCCAATGAGGAAATTTTGGACACTAGAACACATCCTTAACAATATCTCGGTAACATGCTCTCTGTTTTTTTTTTCCCTTTCTGGATACTTAATCTTGATAATGTACTTCAAACTGTTTAACAGTGCTGAGACATGATATCTCGTAGCCTTGCTTATACCAAGTTGCTTTTGGGTTGAGCTTTACTGTTGGTTGGTAAACCAGGGGCATCATTGATTTGTTTGCTCTCGGTCCAGGTATGCCAGCTAAATTTACAAAAAAGCATGTTTGATCTTCTACTTTACATAGAGTTTTCTTATTTTTTTAGTAGAGACGTGCCATCATCTTGCCACTAGAACAAGCGGACTTAAAAATTTACAGGTTCCACTCCAGCAGGGACTTTTCAGTGGGAAAACTCTGGCAAGTGCGAGGGCATACTGACATCTTTAGATGTACTTGTAGCCACTTGCAGCTCACTCAAGATGACGGTTGATGCCTTGATGGCTCAACTGCAGAATGGATCTTTGACGTGAGCTCTCTTCCTTTGATGCTTGCTGGATGAACAGGTCCTCCTTGGTCTTCGCTGTAGATAAGCTTATATAATGAAATCATGTTGGTCGAACAGGTATTGTCAGCCTTTGTGACAGTGCTAATACGAATCGTGTCAATTGTTTGTCATATTATAGTTCTTGATCAACATGTTGATATATTATACAGGAGGGGAAATTGCATGTGGTGGTTCTGGTGCTTGTATCGCCTTCAATATGCACATAGGGTTTTCCATTTTGCTTTGCCTCAGTGGTAATTTGAGGCGTATTCCATCCTTGGATGTTCGAATACGTGAATAGGGTTAATAGAATTTTTCAAAAAATCAGTTGTTCCTTTTCTTTAGCCGGAATAGATGGTGCGCAACTTATGGGTGTATTACGATCTCACTAGATACTGAAGTTTGATATCTAATTATATTTGGCGGATGGTATACATGAATCTATGGAGATTAGTTGAGCAGGATGTGGAGATATCCATTTTATGCCCGACTAAAGGCAGAACGATATCTCACTGTCCAGTACAACATGAGTTTTCTTGAAAGGAGAGGAGAGGCGGGCCTAGCGGCTGGTGGTTATTGCTGGTTGAATCTCGTTTTGGCCTTGGAGGTTCGGTCTTCGACCGCTGTGCTAAAATGTCATTTGGAACTAAGGCCCTGTTTGGTAACGTTTCTATTTTTCCCAATTTCTGTTTTTTGTTCTTCGGAATAAAAAAAAGAACAAAAATCTGTTTGGTAACGTCAGTTGATTTTTTTATTTCTTGGAATAGAAAAGTGGTTGGAGAATAGATTTGGAACAGAAATAAGAAGTAAAAAAAAGTAGCTTTTTGTTTCCGGGAATAATTTCTAGAATGAAGTTATTTTTTCTTTTTTTCTTCTTTCTTGCTACCCCTTCCCTTCGCCGTTGTCTCTGCTGTTCGGCCATTGCCGCCGGCCAGCCGCCGTTGCCGATTGCCACCGACTACCTCCTGTGGCCGCTCGCCCAGCGATTGATCGTCGGCCGGCCGCTACCGCCGTCGTTGCCGCTCGCCATGGCCTACCGTCGATGACCATTGAGGCCGCTGCTGGCCGCCGTCACCACTGTTGGCCACTGTTGTTGTCGGCTACCGCACCCACCGCCGATGACGGTTGACGTCGATCGACTGGCGTCGACGACTGTCGCCGCTGCCCGCCAATGACCGCCGTCGTCGTCGACCGTTGCCGGTTGGTGGCGGCGAGCGATAGTCGTCAACGGTCATCAGTGGTTGGCGGTGACGGCAGCAGTTGGTGGCGGGCGGCGACAGTCGGTGGTGGCGGCAATAAAGAAGAATAAGAAAAAATTCAAAAGAAATTAGATATTTTGAATCATATTAAACACATTTCTATTCTTTTTTCATTCCAAGAATAGAAATTTTATGTAATTACCAAATGCGTTCTTTTATTGAGAAATTATTTTCGGGAATAGAAATAGAAAAAAAACTATTTATGAAAAGAAATTGTTCCTAGAAACAGAAGCGTTACCAAACAGATCATAAAGTGACCGTTCACTTGATTCAGATGCCAATATGTAATTTAGCTCCTCATTGACCTTTAAACAATAAATCAATCGGCGACACTTGTTGAGCACTTATTTTCTTTTTCGCTTTTGTGGGCAAAACTACATTTGACAATTGGTTGACCACTAAACATTTTCAAATGACTTTTCCGGGTTGGTTGAACGATAAAAGAAGCATGAAGCAGTACGCTGTCATCCGTTGAATGAGTGCAGTAATAATGGTAATTCAAAGTCAACAAATGGAGAAAATGGTCACAGACAGAAGCGAAAACAGTAAGTAAAAATTAAAAAATTAATATTTTTAGTGTTCATAAAAAGGAGCCAAACCTAATCGGGAAATAAGTTAAGCGGTATGAATGAAATAAATAATGAACTAATAAACCGATTTGACTATTTAACAGAAATAAAACTAATAACAAATCGATGAACGAGAAAGTAGGAAAAGATTGGAGTTATAAGTGATTTGATGTCCATATATTACTCTTAGAAAATTTCGACGAATTGAGGACACATGGTCTATAAGTAGGATAAAAAAATGTTGAATGCCTTTGATATTTACTATGGACAAAAGAATGATGAGATTGATGGAACTGAGGTTAAAAAATGAGGTACTAGTTACATGACAATAATTATGATTTTCCCAGCATATTTTGCTACTAGAGCAAAATTCATAATTTTCTAAACAAGACAATACGCAATTAATCGAATAGATTCTAAGAATTTTGGGTCATTCTTGACACATAGCACCTCAATCAGAGAAATAAATAGTTTTTTGGGAAAAGTGTTAAAAAAGTCATAAACCTTTTACATTTGTATCAATTTAGTCCTAAATCTTTTTTTTGGTACCAATTAAGTCCTAAACCTTTTTATGTTGTGCCAATTCGGTTCTTTCCGGCAAATTTTGACAAGATTTTGCTGACTAGAGGCCGGCTGGCTGACGTGGACAACTTTTAATAATATTTTAATATTTTTGAATTTTTATTTTTTTCCTTCTCTTCCTTCTTCCTCTAGCCGGTCGTCGGCCACCTCACTAGTGGCCGCGAGGGCGGCCTTGCACTAGGTGGCGAGGCTTGCTCGGCCGGCGCGAGGCCACCCTCGAGGCCTAGGCAAGGAGGCTTGCCCTCGCTGGATTTGGCAAGGGTCGAGCCTCGCCCATGGCCGGCGAGGGCGAGCCCCGCTAGCCTAGAGCGAGGCCGCCCTTGTGGCCTGGGAGGCGCTGCTCCTCCTCCACCACGACCACCACCTGTGGCCCAAGTGGGTGAGCTTCGTCGACTACCTCAAGGCCAAGGGTTACTTTGCCCTCGTCGGCCATGGGCGAGGCTCGACCCTCATCGCCCAGGCCTCAAGGCGGCCTCGTACCGGGTGGGCAAGGCTTGCCCTCGCCGAATCGGCAAGGTCAAGCCTCGCTGACCATGGGCGAGGCTCGACCCTCACCAGATCCGGCGAGGTTGCCCTCGTGCCCACTGACGAGGTGGCTGGCGACGTCGACCTCGACCTCGTCGGTCTTCGCCTTTGGTCGGTCGCCGAGGTCCGGCGATCGACTGGAGGAAGAAGGAGGAGAAGGAAAAAAGAAAAAGAAAAAGAAAAATTCAAAAATTCAAACATATTATAATATTATTAAAAGTTGTCCACGTTAGTGTCGATCAGGCCACGTCAGCCAGCCGGAGTCGAGTCGAGCAAAATCTAGCCAAAATTGGCTGGAAATGAATGAATTGGCACAACATAAAAATGTTTAGGACTTAATTGGCACAAAAAAAAGGTTTAGGACTAAATTGGCACAAATGAAAAAGGTTTAGAACTTTTTTAACACTTTTCCCGTAGTTTTTTTATTGTCAAAAGATAATTATATTTATTTCTCAAAAGAATACTTAAGAAATACATAGTTTTCATGACAAAACAAACCAAAATAGATAAATAATATTGAAAAGTAAAGCTAAGTCCAAAAAACAATGAGTATCAATGGAGCATTAGCAAGGTTAAGCATACACTTGTTTTACAAGAATAGATCAATCAAGCAAAATTATTCGACGGTCATTGGATCTTGTATCTTCATTGATGAACACATGTCGAGATTTCTTTCTGGTGCGTGTCTAGGTTTGATTTTCTCTATACCATCGTTATATAGAGACAATCAAAATAAGTTGAACAAACACAAATCTAACATGTGGATGTACAAATTCTTGTGATTTAACAAGATGGCAAAGCTCTCACGATCATCATTGAAGTTGGAGGTAAAAAATCTGTACATGAACAAAGTGGAGGGGTATCGAATCCCCAAAAACATATTTATTAAATTCCTCGATCTAGATCTGATCTAGATCGAGAAAGGATAGCACCTAAATCTAGAACTAAATTAACATAATTCAAACTCTTATTAAGAACTAGATTGGAAGAAGAGAGCTCCCAAATTTAAATTGGGAGAGAAGAAAAAGCAAGAAAAGAACAATAAAATGCAAACTAAATCAACAAAAGGGGGAGGGGAGGGTGAGGCTAGCTCAAATCCTTCCTCATGGCTGAAGTTCGAAGAAGATGATGTAGAGAAAACAGAGAAGGAGAGAGAAAAGACTTTTTGGCTCCCGATAGAGAAATAAGTAGGTTTATGAAGTACAATTGTATGGAAAAGGATTCTTAAAATGGATAACAACATGAACAACGCGATAATTATAAAAAAAAAGTCATAAACTTATTGAATGAATGTTAATTTAATTTTAAACTTTCTAATTTGACCAATTTAATTCTGAAGATTTTAATAATTTGCCAATAATCCTTCTAGCCTATTTTGATTGAAAATCACTGATGTGGATGCCACACGGTTGGCACCGACATCGATAATTTTCGCAATTTTTTTTAAAAAAAAATTCCAAATTTCTTTCTTTCTTCCTTTTGAAAAAATTTAAATAGATGTAAAAATTGTCCATGTCAGTATTAGTCGTGCCAAAAGATGACCGGTATTCACGTTAGTAATTTTCAACCAAAATTGATCGAAAGAATTATATTAATAAAATTAAAAAATTTAGGACTTAATTGGCATGTGCACAGTAGAATTATGACTTTTTTGATAATTTTCATGATGAACAACAATTAAGTGCTTCCTATTGGTGGGCAGCTGAATTGGTTCGGCTTTGGGCACTTCATCGCAGAGGTCCCAGGGTTGAAACTCCGTAGCTGCTAACATGTCTTAAGTGGAGGGCCATGGTAGTGGGGTCCTGTGCTAACTTCCCCCAAGTATCGATGCTTGGTCCGAGGTGCACCGTGTACTGTACGGGCCATGGGCTGGTGATTAGCGTAAGCAAAAGTCGGGCTCGGCGGATCTTGGTTCACGAAAAACAACAACAATCAAGTGCTTTTTCATATGTGGCCTCATCTTACAATGAATGCTTCTTGAGGGCACTCTAAATAGAGTAAATTGAGGAAGAAGTACAGTCCAAGTGCCAAAATTTGGCATAAAGAGACGCTTAAGTCCAAAAAATTAGGAAAGTGATACATAAGTGTCATTTTTTTTTTTAAAGTAGGACACTTAGGGTGCATGACAAAATTTCTGGAATAGAAATCAATTTTTATTCCATGGACGAGTTTCTGAGCAAAGAAATGCATTTGATAATAATTTAAAATTTATACTTTTGAAATAAAAAGTCGTTTGATAACAGAATAAAACTTTTATTTCCAGGAGCGGCAATAACCGACGTTCGATGGTTGGAGTCCGACGTCCGGCGACCGACGTTCGGCGTCCGGTGACCGGTGGCGAGCGGCCAAAGTTCGGAGTTTGATGCCGAAGTCTGGTGATCGGCGTCCAACGTCTGACGTACGACGTCTGACGTCCGACATTCGGAGTCTGGCGACACGAGGCCAGTGGCCAGAGTCTAACAACGGGTAGCAGGCAGCCGGCATCCGGTGGTTGGTGGTGAGCCTCCGGCATCCAACGATTGGCGATGTCATTTTTGCACTTGGTGATCGAGGCCGACAGCCGGCGGTCGGCAACCGGCAGCGGGTGTCCAGCATCTCACGGGCGGCAAGTGGGCGACGGGCGGTGACGAGAGTGAACGATGAACAAAATTTTGATTTCTCATTTCTGTTCCAAAAATAGAAAAGTTAAAAATTTTAACTTCTAATTTCTGTTCCAAATTTATTTCTGGAATAGAAATTTGTTCTAGAAATAGAAAAATGAAATTGCATTACCAAACGCATTTCTGTTTCAAACCTGTTCCTGAGAATAGAAAATCAGAGAAATAGAGAAACACAAATGTTGTCATGCGCGCCCTTAAGTGCCACCTCCAGCGAACCCCACTGGAAATGTTTCATGACAATTTTTTATTATTTTTGCTTGTCTACATGGCTTGTCGGAGCTGACTACCAAAGAAATGCAAAAACGACGTCATTTTGACGTGGATTTGAATTTTAATATAAAATTTAATTTAATTTAATTATAAAAAAATTAATTAAAAATTTAAAAAAAAGGGGGACAGAGGAAGCACGAGATTGAGCCCTCACCGCCATTGCCTCCCCACCATCGCCTTGGGGAGGCGGCGGTGAGGGCTCGCCCCTCAACCATGTGCTTCCTCCTTGCTTTTTTTTTTTTTTAAATATATGTAGTTTAAATTTAATTTAATTAATTTTTATATTAATTATTTATCACACATTAACAGAAAACGACGTCGTTTTTGCACTTGGTGACCGAGGCCGACAGCCGGCGGTCGGCAACTGGCAATAGGTGTCTAGCATCTCACGGGCGGCAAGTGGGCGACGGGTGGTGACGAGAGTGAATGATGAGAAAAATTTTGATTTCTCATTTCTGTTCCATAAATAAAAAATCTAAAAATTTTAACTTCGATTTCTGCTCCAAATTTATTTCTGGAATAGAAATCTATTCTAGAAATAGAAAAATGAAATTGCATTACTAAACTCATTTATGTTCTAAACCTGTTTTGGAGAATAAAAAAACAGAGAAATAGAGAAACACAAATGTTGTCATGAGCGCCTTTAAGTGCCACCTCTAGCGAACCCCGCTGGAAATGCTACATGGCAATTTTTTATTATTTTTACTTGTCTACATGGCTTGTTGGAGCTTACTAGCAAATAAACGCAAAAAGGACGTCATTTTGGCGCGGATTTGAATTTTAATATAAAATTTAATTTAATTTAATTATAAAAAATTAATTAAAAATAAAAATAAAAAAAAAAGGGGGGAGGAAGCACGAGGCTGAGCCCTCACCGCCATCGCCTCCCCACCTCCCCACCGTCTCCGCGGGAGGCTTCGGAGAGGGCTCGGCCCTTGCCACGTGCTTCCTCCCTACCTTTTTTAAAAAAAAATGTTTTAAATAAATTTAGTTTTAAATTTAATTTAATTAATTTTTATATTAATTATTTATCACACGTTAGCAACAAAATGACGTCATTTTTGCACTTGTTTAGCCACGTCAACATGCAAAATGATGTCGTTTTGCAGTTACCTTGCTGGAAAATCGCGACGTTAACATTTTTGCTAGATTTTCTCGCCGTTAGCGCTTAAGTGATCTATTTTGCTCCAATTTTGATAGTTAAGTGTCACTTTCCTAACTTTGGTATTTAAGGGTGCATTTGGCAATTTACCAAATAGTAGCAATTTTTGTTCTTTTGTTCCCTATAGTAGATTTGGAATAGAAATTCATTTGGTAAAATTTTTATTCCCGGAAACAAATTTCTATTTTTTTGTTCCCGGAAGTAGATTTGGAATAGAATCGAGAAGTAAAAAAAAGTTGATTCTTTGTTCTTGGGAATAATTTCGTAATTAGGCCAACCCATTTTTTCTTTTCTCTTTTTTCTTCTTGTTCTCCTTCCTCTCTTCTCTTCTTGAACCGCCGCCGTCACCAGTTGCTAGCGACCATTTCGGCGAGGTCTGGCGATCTCGCTAGAGGCCTGCTAGGCCAGAGCGAGGTTCAGTGAGATTACTGGAGGCTCGCCGAGCAAGGCGGGCCTCGCCAAATCTGGCGCGGCCGAGCCTTGCCAGTTACCATGCGGGCGTCACCAGTGGCCGCGCGAGGGTCCACCTCACCTAGATTTGGCGAGGTTTGCCCAGCGGCTGATGAGGTGTGGCCTCGACGAGGGCTGGCGACGCTTCGGTGAGGTTGCCGGCTCTTGTCTAGCCGGTCGCCGATCATCCCAAGGCTAGCGACCGGCAACCCTTGAAGAAGAAGAGGAGAAATGAAAGAAAAAAATGAAAGAAGAAAAAGAAAAAAAAAAGGAAAAAGTAATAAAATTATTTAAAAATTAAAAGAAAATGATTTGAAGTAAAAATTTTGAGAATGGTACCGAACGCAATTCTATTCTAGGAATTGAAATTTTGGACAGTTACCAAACGGTTTAAAATGCTTGTGCGAAAATGTAAAGGATTTTAAGTTAAAAGAGTTCTTAAAATGCAAATTGTGTTTGGTAAATTGTGCTCTAAAAGTCCATTGAGTAAAATATTATTTGAAGAAATAGTATTTGCAAAAGACTTTTGTTATTAGAAAAGAAGAAAGAAGAAGAAGAAGAAGAAAAAGAGTTGGTTGGCCAAGGGCAAGCCTTCATTGACAAAAGGTAGGTGGCTATCATCTGAGGTTGCAAGGGTTGCCCATCGGAGACCACCGGCGAGGGTTGCCCTCGCGGTGACCCAAACCACGTGGAGGTCGTGTGACCCAAATCGCATGGCCCTTCACGAAGGTCGTGCGACCCCCTGACGACGGTCGCCTGTGTCACCCCGACCAAGCGGCCTCTCTCTAACTCATCATTGCCCCCTTGCAACAACTACTCGTAACCATGCCAATCAATCTCAATGGAGAAGAAGATGAACAATCATTGCGGGTAAAACTGGAGAAGAAGGTGAGCAGTCATCAAGGGCAAAATCGAAATAACAAAAAGTTAATAGGGATAGTTTTGGAAGAATTTTTTTTTACTAACCCTAGTTGAAGGCATACCGAGTAAGGGTGATCGGTTCCCGGTTCAATCTAGTTCCAAGGTGGAACCAAACCGGATCGGGAGAATCGATTTCCAATTTTTGGGATTGAGAACTAGACTGGACGGTTCTAGGACTGGGAACTAAACCAAACCAACCCCGTCCCATGAACCGATCACCTAGCAATAAAATTATAGTATTAAAAAAATATTAGAGTTGTTACTATTTTGAGGGTTTATTGCTATTTTTAAGAAATTTATATATATACATATTTTTAGAAAATAGTTGGTCCGATTCGGTTTGATTCCCCCTCGGAACCAAGAACTAGACCAACAATCATCGGTTCATTTTTATGGAATCGGGAACTGGACCGATCCTTCTGGGAATCAGACTAAAACGGCCGGTTTGGTCTAGTCTGGGCGGTTCTCGATTTGGGCGATCCAACATACTCACCCCTAATGCCAAGAAAACTAAAAGCTCAAGGTAGCCTAGGACCTGTCTTTGGCTTTCAGCTTTCTAAAGGCTAGCCTTTGTGAAATGGGCTTTTAAAAAAAATTGCCAAACACCTGGAATTTAACTCAAGGGGCTTTGGATGCCCAAAGTGGCCTGGGAAAGCCATTCCTAAATGCACCCTAAGTCACCCGCGAAGGATGAAGGATTTTGGGATAGGGAAAGCTCATCATCAAGGCTTAAAAAAATAAAAAATTACCAACCAAGGATGAAAGGTTTCTCGACTCACCACTGAGGAAAAATCCATCTTGCAGGGATAAAAGGATTGGAAAAGATGTTCACTCACACTGAGAAAAATTTCATGTATTTTCAACAATCAATTCTAGTCTATCTACATGTGAGAATTCGCTTCTTTTTATAAAGGAATCGATACACAGGAAATAAACTAAGCCCTAAAAATATTGAAACTATTCAACTAATAAAAACATAAGAACTAGAAAACATATGAAAATTTGAATTTTGACTCTTCCAAATTCGCGCACCAGCTTTGGAAGTTGAACAAATACCCTTGAAGATCAACTTTTGGTTGATAGATGGTCAAATAGCAGCCTTGAAATAGACAAGAATTGATTGTTGATAGATGGTCAAATAGAAGTCGAAGTCGACCAGAACAACTTTTGGTTGATAGATGGTCAAATAGCAGCCTTGAAATCCACATTAAACTTGTGTATCGATATCTTAATAATCAATTGGTAACCGTGAAATTGACAACTATTCTTGCGAGTCGACGATTAGTATGTAGAATCAACAACTTTAAACTTGAACCCATCGAATTAAACTATAACAAAAATTGGTCTTTTGCTCCCAAACGTAAGAATTGTATTAGATTAATTGATGAGGTTTGAATTGAGCTTGCGAGTCGACTAATAGAGCCTGATGGCCCCGCATTAGAGAGTCACTGTTGGCGACAAGCTTAGCAGAAAAGGATGGCACTCATGGCATAGTGGGCCATAGACCTTAGCCAACCTTTGCAAGGTGGTTGAGGATAAGGGTGTGCAATGGGAATTGCTAAAATCGAAAAATGCTCGAACCAAACTAAATCGGCCGATTCTAAGCGATTCCCATAGGTGGTGGTCAGATTCTCACTTTCCGTTTTTGGAACTGGTGGTTGGTCGGTTCGGTTTTTGATTCTAAGGTAGGAATCAGACCAACTGAAGTGTATTGGCTGTTTATATATATATATATATAATAATAATTTTTAAAATTTCTTAACAAACCCAATTCTCAATTTCCCTCCATCAATTATTCAATCCTTACTACTTAGGACCCTCATTCTCACCCACCTCTCTTGCACTCAACGTCAACGTTTTCTCCCTTGCGCCTCACGCATTGCCCTCAACACAATGATGATGTTCTCTCCCTCTCGCCTCATGCATTGCCCTCGACGATGATGACGTCTCTCTCTCTCTCTCTCTCTCTCTCTCTCTCTCTCGCCTCACGCATCACGCTCGAATCTTGACAACTCTTTCCCTCGGCCACTATTTCCGTGACTCTCTTGCTCGAGTCTTAGATCTCGCCTCTCACCTCTTGCCTTTCGCACTAGAGTTAAGGATCTTTTATACAACATCAACGAGCGCTATTCCTCCGCTTGGAGCTCTTGGGTTCAACGTCACAGCACCTCCAACCAATGTATTATTTAGTGCCCTCTCGTGTATTTGTTGTTCTTCGTGTGTCTCTATGAATTGTGATTCATGGAATTGTCGCGCGAATGCTTGTTTGCGTGTATGGTTGGAGACGTTTTGATGATGCAGTCCTGTCTAGTTGATTTTTGCTGGGGGAAGTCTTGCTTGATTCGAGTAAACCGTGCTAAGTAAATATGTAGTGAATTTGATCAGGGAATGCTCACTGTGAAGGCCAAAGCTGTAGCTCTTTATCTTTTGTAACTAGAATGTTGGATGTCATAATCTCTCTCTCTGTGCACGCGCGTGTAGATTGCACTTTGTTGAATTCTCTTATTGATTATGTCTGTCTACACCTTTTGTGACCATGATACATTTTGAGTAATACAATCATTCTCGTTTTATGACTTGCAGCAGGATATTGTTGTTTCACATGAGTGAATCATTCGATAAAGCTAGCTGCTAAATACTAAAAATCCATAAGCTTACTTGGAATCCACTTTCGATGAGACTTACGAAGTTGGATTAAGTTCCATCTTAATAGATATACATAGTGCATTTAGCAGCACACAAGCAGATAAACACATAAAAGATGATTGTGGATGGTTCTTGTTTTTATCTAGAAATGATGCTGATATAAATTTTGAGGATTATCTATATAGAGTATTCCGTTTTAGCCTTATATTTTGTTTTTATTTGCTTTATTTGCTCTAGCCTTGTATTATGTTTTTAAACAAATAAAAGATGGTTGTGGAGGATTGTTGCTTTTATCTAGGTATAGTGCTGATGTACATTTTGAGGATTATCTTTATAGAGTATTCTGCTTTAGCCTTACATTCTGCTTTTATTTGCTTTATTTGCTCTAGCCCTATATTGTGTTTTTAAACAAATGAAAGATGCTTATGGAGGATTATTGTCTTTATTTGGAAATGGTATTGATGTACATTTTGAGGATTATCTTTATAGAGTATTTTGGTTTAGCCCTATATTTTGTTTTTATTTGCTGCTCTTATTTTATCAAACTCATAAAATTGTGCTTGTTTTTAGGCCTTAGTTATGCTTTTAGCTTGAAGAAAAGCTAAATTTGATGGCTCCAATCTTTGTTTTGCTTGATTTAGGTGATATATTCAAAATTCAAATGTCAATGGAAGTGGACATGGACAAATCTAGTGATGCTATGAATCTGGTAATGGACTCACTAGAATATGAAGGTGAAGAAAACCTCAAACATGCATTTGGCATGAGCAAGATACCTATCCCTTGTCCTTCTAGCAAACGAAAATTAGTAGTCTGGCTTTATTTTTGTAAAGGACAAACTGAGAATGGGAAAACTGAAGTGTTTTACATTTATTGTGGGGCCAAGTATAGTTACAATGTTGATAACGAAACTTTTGCTATGTTGAAACACTTAAAAAGGTGCAACAAGTATCCCTGCAATTTGGATAAAAAGCAAAAGTTGTTGGATGCACGCAGAGTAGATGGGACTCAACTGACACTGGGGCATAAAACTAGTACTGGTAGTGCTAATGTCTTAACGGCATAGAAATTTGATTAGGATCATTGTAAGCATATGCTTGTTTGGATGATCATAATGGATGAATAATCCTTTTCAGTGGTTGAGAGTGTCGGATTCCATGATTTTGTTAATCAGTTACAACCTCTCTTCAATCACATCTCACAATTTACTGTGGCAAGGGATTGCATGAAGTTATTTCTTTGTGAAAAATCAAGTTTGAATACTTACTTTCATAAGCTTAAATCTAGGATCGCAGTCATGGCTAATACATGGAGTTTTATTTAGAACTTGAACTATTTATGTCTCACCGCACACTTTATTGATGGCAATTGAAAATTGCACAAAAGAATAATCAATTTTGTGGTGATGCCTAGTCATAAGGGTAAGGATATTGGGAAAATGGTTGAAAAATGCATCTATGAGTGGAGAATAGAGAAAATATTGTCAAAATCACCATTGATAATGCTATTTTGAATGATGTTACCATTGGTTTTTTGAAAGAAAAATTATGAAAAGATAGGTTATTGATCTTAGATGAAGATATTCTACATATGAGGTGCACAACTCATGAATTGAACTTGATTGTAAAGGATGGATTGACCGAGATACATGATTCTATTGTATGCATTTGAAACATGGTTAGGTATGTGAAAAGATCTCCTGTGAGATTTCAAACATTCCAATATTACATTAGGAGTGCAATGATTACTCATGAGGGTTCAGTGTGTCTTGATGTCATAACTAGGAACTCCACCTATCTCATCTTAGATACCGCCCTAAAGTTTAGAAAAGCCTTTGAAAAGATGTAAGAAGATGATCATTCTTTCTCAATCGAGCTTGAATGTGAAAACTCTTAAGCATAAACATTGGGAAAATGCCAAAATTCTTTTACTATTTTTGAAGAAGTTTTATGATACCACCTACAAGATGTCTGGGACTCTGTATATCACTTCCAATGATTATTTTGATGAGATATCTACTTTATATAAAACTTTGAAGCAAATAGAGAAGGCATAGGATCCTAGGGTGAAAGCTATGAAAGACAAGTTTGACAAATATTATGAGAGTTTTGAAAATGTAAATATGATGGTTATTAATTGTAGTGATATTAAATCCAAGGTAAAAGATGAATTATGTGCGGTATTGTTATAGACTAATCTACGATGATGGTGCAAAATTTGAAAAAATGTCCGATAAGGTGATGATTGCCTTGGAACGTTTGTTTCATTTTTATAAGAAATCTTATCTTAGTTCTTGTGATAGAAATTTGCGTGGTCAATTTTTAATTGATACTAGTAGTAGTTGGGACTTTGATAGTCATGAGGAGGAGGGTAACAAGGACAACCTTGATTTGGTTGATGATTTCACTTCGGATAAGGCATTTGATTCATTTTTACATAAAGAGAAAAAATGTGCGCAGGCAATTTGTCTGAACTCAACAAGTATCTTAAAGTCGAACGTGAATAAGTTTTTGATCTCGACCTTTTGATGTGGTGAAAAACTGTTGGCCAAAAGTTTAAAGTCCTCTCTTTGATGGCTCATGATATTTTGTCAATTCCTATTAAAACCATTGCTTCAAAATCGACTTTTAATATATCTGGTTGTGTGTTTGATGACTTTTGCAGTTCTTTGACTCCTAAAGTGGTGGAAGCTTTGATTTGCATTCAAGATTGGTTGAGATTGACTACAATGTCGATTGATATTGAAAAGTGCATTGAGAATGCGGAAAAGTGCGAGTGGGGTAAGTTGTGGATATATTTTTTTATCTTGTTTTTGTTAGATATGAATGATGTTCACTTGGAACTTACCGGTAAATAGATTTTACAAGTTAAAATGGAGGAAATATATGTGGTAAGATTTTTCCATTAACTATTTGAGTATGATTTCTAGTAATTTTAGTTTAAAACTAATGTTCAATGATCATATATATATATATATATATATATATATATATATATATATATACTTTTAAGGGCGGATAAAGTATACCATAAGTGCCAAAACTTGGCACGGAGGGACACTTAAATGACAAAAGTTAAGAAAGTGACACTTAAGTGTCAAAATTGGAGCAAAATGGATCACTTAAGTGCCAATCCGGCCAAAATGCGACGTGGCGATTTTACGCGAAATAAGTGAAAAACGGCGTCGTCTTGCATGCGATGTGGATAGAAAATACCAAAACGACGTCGTTTTGATGTTAACTTGGTAAAAAATCAATATAATTTAATTTAAAACTAAATTTATTTAAAACATTTTAAAATAAAAATACAAATATTAAAAACAAATTTAAAAAAAAAAGAGGCGGCTGAGGGCTAAGCCCTCGCCGTCGCCGCCGGGAAGGGCCGACAATGGAGGGAAGAGGGTCGGTCGGGCCCGGCCAAGGGCCGCAACCTCGGCCTACCGGCGGCGAGGGCCCGCGAGCCCTCGCCCCGATCCGGGGCGCGGGTCGCTGCCCTCGCCCGGCCGGGCCAAGGGCCGCCGCTCGTTGGGGGTCACCTCGGCGGGCGGCGGCCCTTAGCTGGCCGGGTGAGGGCCGCGACCCTCGGCCAGCCCTCGCCCTAGATCGGCCGAGGGTTGCGGCCCTCGCCCGGATCCGGCAAGGGTCGGTGGCCCTTGGGCTGGATCGGGCGAGGGTTGGCAACCCTCGCCAGATCTGGGGGAGGGCGGCGACCTCGCCTTAGATCAAGGTGAGGGCTTGCGGGCCCTCGCTGCCGATCCTCCCTCCTCCGTTGTTGACCCTTCTCGGCAGTGGCGACGAGGGCTCAGCCCTCAGCCGCCTCCTTTTTTTTTTATTTAAATATTTGTAATTTTATTTTAAAATGTTTTAAATAAATTTAGTTTTAAATAAATTTATTTTAAATAAATTTAGTTTTAAATAAATTTAGTTTTAGATTTAATTTAATCAAATTTTATATTAATTTTTTTACCAAGTTAGAATCAAAATGACGTCGTTTTGGTATTTTCTAGCCACATCGGCATGTAAAACGACGCCGTTTTGTACTTATTTCGCCGGAAAATCGCCATGTCAACATTTTGGCTGGATTTTGGCCAGATTGGCACTTAAGTGTCACTTTTTTAACTTTTGACACTTAAGTGTCCCTCCGTGCCAAGTTTTGGCACTTGGGGTGTACTTTATCCTTTAAGGGCTATCCAGGTTGCATTTTCACCATAACAGTTCGCTAAGAGCTATGAAAGAACTGTGATTATAAGTTTTCAAGGGAATCTCCAAGTTGACAGCCTTGTACAAGCCAATTCAATGCTATCTTCATGTTTGAACGAGAGTCTAACGAAGATGAAAAATTTGTTGATGGAATATGCACATTTTGATGTTATCCGCAAGTGTCATGCTTGACCGACACCTTTATGTAGTGATATGTCTAAGTCGATTGCTTGGTGCATTTGCAAAATGTCTATGGAAAAATATAGATGTTCGTGGCTTGCTTAAACCTCGATACACATGTAGATTTCATCCAAGACGCCTCTAGTCTTGATGATTTGCTGAGACCTCCAAATTTTTTATGCTTGATTAGTTTTCATTTGATCTCATGCCTTTGTGTTTTATTTTGATCCTAACGTACAGAACACAAATCTCTAGCATTGAACAATGCCGTGTAATTGACATGATTTGTAAAGAATACTTACCAAAAGTGATTTGAATGTATCTCTTTCTTGTGTTTTTATGCACCACGTGATTGTAAGTTTTCAGGTAACATATGGATTATAGCACGTGCAAGTATAGCTCAAGGCTTTGAATCCCTCACAAGCAGCAAGTTGCAACATTAATTAATTTTTGTCTTGGAACAGCAAACTTACTGATTCCATTAGACTTGTTGGTTAGATTGGTTCCTGGTTCTAGGATCGGTCGGTCTGGTCCCTGATCTGGCTTCCTATTCCACCTTGGAACTGGATTGGACGGGGAACCGATCACCCTAAGTCAAGGAGAGGGTTGCAGCCCAAGCCTTAAATTTAGATGAGGTTTGGTAGCGCAAATCTTTGATTGTTCGTTGAACCAAATCTCTAGTTGTTTATTGTAGATTCGTAATGAGGTTGACGATGGCTACAATTGCTTTGCCCCTTACATAAACATTCTTGTATCCTCCATATGGACATGACTCTTCGTGGTTTCTCTCTCTATACATTATTGCTTTTGATTTGTTCAAAGGTAATGACAATGAGTCAACCATCAGTGTTAGTCGATGGAGTCTAGTGTATGGCTAAGCAGCGTCGTTGCCATTCCTTATCTGGCCTTCCTTCTCTCCCCCGTCCTCTCTCTCTCTGATTCACCATCTTTGTTGTGTTCTTTCTCTTTATACTATTGCTTTTGATTTGTTTAGAGGCAATGACAGTGAGTCAACTATTAGTGACAGTCGATGGACCCTGGTGCATGTTTGAGCGGTGTTGTTGCCATTACTTGCCTGCCCTTCCTTTCCTCCTCCTCTCTCTGGTTTGCAATATAATTTTTTAGTTCTTTATTCCACCTTAGGAATTTCAATCCAACTGTTTCGACGACAAGACTAGTGTTGGATGTATGTCTCAAAGCTACTATGTAATAGTTACATATTAGGGATTTCAGTTGTACTATCATTATTATTATTTAATTAATGGCAATGATGTATTCATTCATTTGTCCAATTATTTTATATTTATGAATAATTCCATAAGATCAGTTGCAACTAGACCTATTCTTGTTAAGAATATATGTGATGGGTTCATAGTTAGACTGAATATTTAAATTGTTCCCGGTCGATGGATTATTGAGTGGATATTAATAATCCTGTTGAGACCGGAGTGTTCATAACTTCACCATTAAGTATTGGATACTTAAGAGAATGATGAGTCACAAGTTATTGGGTATTGTGATGCCTGAGTTAAGAACACAAGTGCTTGTATTAGACAAGTTCACTAAATGTGACGTATATGGAACGATTAGCGACATGTAAGCTTTTAGCGTGGTCAATGTCTAATTGTTCATGCTTTGGTCTTGTGTAAATAATCCTTAGACCTAAGACATAGTGTTAACTTGTGTGTCGAACAACTATGGTTCACAGGTGCATGTAATGTCGGGTCGTTGATCCATCTTTATACCTGATGGCTATAGTTTGTTCATATATGAAGTTGCATGTGTGCGCAATATGGAATTTGTCTCATTGTTACATGCAAGGTATAATAATGATGTCCTATGCGATCTAATTATGACACTGCATTGAAATCCATCGGCCGGGGTTGTAACTGAGAATAAATTGTTTATGTCTCAAATAACATGCGTGTTAAATAGATTTGTGCATATGATTGAATTGGTGACTTGACAAATATTCCATGGTCTTTGTTTGATCGGGACATAGTAAGACATAGGGATTGAATTATACTGTAGCCAAAACTGACAGGTTCATTATATTCTTAAAGCATTCACACCATTTGGGTAGCCATGACATATTGATAGATGTCAATCATGGCTTGTAGGACCCAAAGATTAATCAGGACAATTAATCCTTTTGGGAGTACTAATGTGTTAGTACAAGTCTTACTACCAGTTTAGTGATGAACCTAGGGATGTCAAACACTATAAACAATTAGGATAACGTGGAACAAGAGAGAAATAATGTTGCAAATGTGTTTTCAATTACTGCAATCGAATTGAGTCGATTTGAAATTAAATTATATGAGATTTAATTTAATTTAATTTGTATTATAGTCACGAACCTATTTGCATATAATATACACGCATGCCTAAAGTGAATATATGTTAATGTATTCCAAACGTACATATAAAGATTATGTCTTTTTATTTTTATTTTTTTAAAGGAAATTGATTAATTAATTAATTATTCATTTAATTAATTAATTAATTAATATGCAAACGCACATGATATGTGCATTTCGGTTTTACTAATAAAAAAAGCCTGAACGATCAGCAACCGTTACTAACCGTCCATGCACAATTTCGTGCATGTGCACGAAGCTTTAATTTTTTTTTTTTTTTTAAATGTTGCTTAACGAAGGGCTTAAAAGATGGTTGCTAAAAATGGAAAAACGTGTGCATATTCTTGTGTTTTTTGAGACGCGAGAAAAAAAAGAGGGATTCTCTTTCGTTCGGGCTGTGACCAAAAACATCAAGGATACGGCGGATTGTCTTTGCGAGATTGCTAGCACGATCATAGTGGTGATTATCCGAAATTTCTCTCTTCCATTCGACGTCCATTGTTGGTGTGTCTAAACTAGAGGTTCGACATTTGTGGGACTCGAACTGAAGAACATCCAAACTAATTCATTTAAAGCGTGCTTCGAGAGGTAATTTATTTAACTCCATTTTTATATTCAGATTTTTTATTAAAATGCACGAACAACGCCTTCGAAAAATTATGTATAAAATATATCATCTTTGTTTTCGCTGCGTTTTTTTTTTTTATTAATTTTACCTATACATGATTCATGAAACCCCAACAACTAGCTCAAACAAACAAAAAATTCAGACTCAATTTCTATAAAAGCGAACATTCAAGAACAACACCGCACAAATAAAAAAACCTCCAACACACCATCCCCATTAGCCATGATGCTTTTCTCACCGCTCTCTTAGCCTGGAAACGATGGCCCCATTCGCAAGGTAATGACGGCAACGACACATGTGGGAAGATCATCAAACTTTAGGAGTCCTAAATTCTAATGTCGAGAATGGATGTGATGGAGTGTACTAGAGCCCCCTTTCCATGGGTTGCTCAAAGAGTGCGTTTGGTTGGACTTTTGGGGAAAGTTTTTGGAAAAATGTAAATGACGTTGAGTTAAATGGGTTTTTCAAAATGCAAATTATGTTTGATAAATTGTAGTTTAAAAGTCCATTGTGAAATAGTGTTTGGAGAGATAAATTTACAAATGACTTTGGTGATTAATAAAAAAAGAAAAAAATAAAAAATAAAAAATAAAAAGTTGGCCGACTAGGTAGGTGGCTGTCGGCGGCCTCAGGCAGCCCTCGGAGATGACCGACAAGGGCCACTTGGGGTCGGGCGACCCTCGGTGGTCCTTCACGGAGGACGCCTGACCCAGATCTGGGTTTGTCGGAGGTCGTGAGACCTCCCGACGACCATATTTGGGTCGCGCCTGAGGTCGCGCGACCTCCAGCGCCGACGCGACCCAGATCTAGTCGCCGCGAGGTTGCGTGACCTCCGGTGACTTAGATCCGAGTCGCGCTTGGGTCGTGCGACCATATCTTGCGGCCTAGATACCTGCTGAAGGTCGTGTGACCCACCGGCAACAGTCGCCGTGTGACCGTCACCGGCCTCTTGCTAGTTTGTCGCTCGCCCTCAGCAACCTTGCACAATCCGAACGTCTGCCTAAACGAAGAGATGAACTTTAGAAAGTCTACAAAGAAGAACAGTAGAAGTGGGAAACAAAGGCAAAATCAAAGCTGAAAGCCCTCGGGGTGCCTTGGGCTTTCAGAAGGCTGGCTTTGGCTAAATGGAATTTTTAAAATTTTTCTCAAACACCTAATACTTGATCAAAAGGTCTTTAAGTGTTCAAAATATTTGAAAAAGCAGTTTCCAAACGCAACTAAAGTTACAGAAGTCCACATTCAGCCCAAACGGACGATTGGCAAGATCGATTGGAACGTGAGTCGCGCCGAGCTCTCCTCGTTTCTTTGTCCAACTGTCACATCAACATCCCCACCCACTCTCTCTCTCATCTGTACCCACCATCAGCGCCTTCAGATCCAGCGTAAAGACACTCCTTTTTCGTACTAAAAAACAAGAAAAAATAAAGGAGCCAATGCTCTCCAAAAAAGGGGACCCGACTTTGACAGCTTCGAGCAATTTAAATATACAATTACCATTAAGGTATGAGAGCTTTTCTCATTGGACCGGCGAAAGGCTCCTTTCTTCTCCACCCTTTTCCTTCGTTGTCCCCACGCAAAACCATTTTGTTTTTCCTCGCTACTTGGACGAGTGGACCCCACTCTCTCTCTCTCTCTCTCTCTCTCTCGTTTATTCTCCGTTGCCGGTTGGCCCACGGCGTCCCCCTGTTTTCATCATCTTTCGTTCATCATTTTGAAAACCAGGGGTGGCCACTGACTTACATTTCACGCGAGACGAGTGACGCGAATCCTGCCTTTCTCTTTCTTCAGTTTCCCCGCAGCTCTCCCTGCATCTGTGATGTTGGCGTTCGACCCTCTTCCCCAATGAGATCTAACTGAACTCCTCCTCGTCCTCCTCGGTCATTTATCATTTTCGTGTCGAATTTAATGCCCACCCAAGAGGAAGAATCCGCCTTTGTTGTGGTTTGTCCTTTTTAAAATAACTCCCCTTCGGTTTTAACAGTTTGCCGGCCTTTTGTTTTCTTTTTTCTTGAATCTTTTGATTTTTGAGAGAGAGAGAGAGAGAGAGAGAGAGGGGGGGGGGGGGGGGGGAGATGACTGGAGGAGGAGAAGAAGGGAAGACGTTGGAGTTCACTCCGACGTGGGTGGTCGCCGCCGTTTGCACGGTGATCGTCGCCATCTCCCTCGGGGTCGAGCGGTTCCTCCACTACACTGGCAAGTACCTCAAGAGAAAGGACCAGAAGCCTCTCTTCGAAGCCCTCCAGAAAGTGAAAGAAGGTTCTCTCTCTCCTATCTCTGTGTCTGTGTGTGTGAGTGTGCTATCAAGTTTTTCTGTTTTTGGTGAAATGGGTCTTCATTTTCTATGCATTTTCGGTCAAGTTTTCGTTTATTTATTGTGAAATGGGTCTCATTTTCTGTGCAAATGTTGAGGTTTTGCTGCAAAATTTTTGGGTTTACAGAGCTTATGTTGTTGGGGTTCATATCGCTGCTGTTGACGGTGTTCCAAAACCCGATATCCAGAGTGTGCGTGCCCGCGGACCTCATGGAGCACATGCTCCCTTGCAGCCTCAGCGACGCCCTGGAGGAAGGAGAGACCGCCTCCAACACCACCACCTCGCACTTTCAGCGATCCTTCTCCATGGCTCCGGGGAGAATCAGGAGGCTCCTTGCTGAGACGTCAAATATGTCATCCGAGGTCGGGACTTGCGCCGCGAAGGTCGGATTTACATAGTTATTGCCATCATTTTTCATTGATTGTAGTGCTTTTGTTTGTTATTAGCTCGGCCATGTGCTTTGGTCTCTGTGCACATGGTGAAGGACTGAAGTGGAGTCAATCAAGCTTCTTTCATTGTTTAATTATATCGTGTAACGATGTTGGTCTGAGTGTCTATTCTAATTTGCTGGCAGTGCCCACGTGTTTTCTAAGATCATGTTGCCTTTCTATTGGTATTATAGAACGCAAGACAATTTTATTAAACTAATGGACTTGATTTGTGTTGTGACTGAATTTGTTTTGTCTCTGCTCTAGAGGAATAAGCATGACTCTTATTATGCAACTCCTGTTGCCACTAAATAAAAGTCAACCAAACTATTTTGCGAAGAACTGGATTATAAATAGTGGGTTAATCTGAAGATGTAGTGAGACCTGTCTATATCATTGATAATGATACCATGAAAGATGTCAACATTATGATGCTTACAGTTACTTCAAAGGTCATACATGAGAGTGCTTTTATTGCGCTGTAACAATTTTAATGTCAAACTTCTAGTTCAATATTATTTACATAGATGCACTTTTCACATTTTGGATGGTTCTAACAATATACCATTTCTTTCCTTCAGAATAAGGTGCCGTTGTTGTCAACTGAGGCATTGCACCATCTTCACATCTTTATCTTCGTTCTAGCGATAGTCCATGTGACTTTCTGTGCTCTCACTGTTCTGTTTGGAGGCGTGAGGGTGAGCCACTCTTGACTTTTGCTTTCTCTTATGATCTTACTTTCCTGACATTGTATGCCTATTTGGATGCAGATACGTCAATGGAAACACTGGGAGAATTCTATTGCTAGAGATAATTATGATAGTACGCAAGGTAATCTATTAGACCCAAGGAAGCACATATCACCTGTATCTGCTAATATGCCAAAAAAACAATGTTAGTTTATTTTTTAGTAGCATCTTTGCACTCTGTTGCTGTATAGATGCCATTGGCATTATTTGTTTTGGGATGTTAGGGTTTGTTTTAACATTTATTTTACGTGCAGCAGTTATTGCATCTGTTAATAGAGTTCTGATATGATGTTTGGTGACATGGATGCTGAGTAGAGTATCATGGTCCTACACTTTCAGTTTGGGCTTTGGTTAGGACACCTGAGTTGCACTCCTTCAGTATGCCGGAAGTCTACATTGATATGCCGTTGGTTGTGTTGTGCTGCAAACTGTCTCTTGCCCTTTTATGTGCATTTTAATATAAATCCTGAATGTTAGGGACGCACTTCTCTCTGATCTTGGTAAGTTTTGTTGAGGAGAAGTGGGATTCATCTAAATAAGGAAAACGGAAAACATACTTCAGTGTACTTTGTTTGAGAGGCTTTTTAAAACCAAGACAAATAGTTAGGAACTAATGATGCCATATGTCCTCTGGTTTCAGATGATCTGCTCGGTATTTGTCTTTATTGCTTGATAATCATAAACTTTTAATAATGCAGCTATAAACAAGGTCACACATGTCCATCAACATGCCTTTATCAGGGAACATTTTCTGGGTATTGGTAGAAACTCAGCTCTTCTTGGTTGGTTGGTGAGTTGCTATCTCAATTATGGTAGAGTCTGAATGTATAGTTTGTTCAATGAGCTGTATCTATTGCTTTTGATGTTGCTACAATGTTGATAATGTGAGACTGTCTTTTTAGGTGTCTACCTTTGATGATCTGCATCAGATTGTTAATTCATATATATATTTTCATTGTAGAAGTCACTGTCATAACTCCCCCCCCCCCTCTCTCTCTCTCTCCCCACCCCTTTTCTGGTCCTTTTATGGAATGTCCTCATGTTAGGACATAAGTACAATGATAATTTGGAAAGAATCTGCTGAGATCATGTTCGTTTGAGTGAAATAGATTTTTTTCTGCTTTATGGTTTGTGATTGAGATCTGACAGAAGAACATAACTCTTTAATCTCTGAACAAATAGCTGTTAGATAATTTAGACATGTAAGCTAGCAAGTGATGAGAATGCTAAAGTTGGGAAATGATCAATCTGCAGACAATGCACTGTTACTAATGTGCTTACTAGAAGTAATCTGGTACTTTACCTCAAAAGTCTCTAGGGAGCAAGCATGCTTTTTGTGATGGGGGCCATTGCTTTTTGCTAGTGTATCATATGCAAATGGATATTGAGAGAATAAGTCTTTAAGTATTGATGTAAAAGTCTGTTTTAGCAGTAATTATCTTAATTTGCTTATAATCTCTTTTCTCTTACAGCATTCATTTTTCAAGCAATTTGGTGCTGTTACGAAGGCTGATTACACTACACTGCGCCTCGGTTTTATTACGGTAGGTTACAAATTTGAGATTGATTCTCTGCTCGAAATAAGTAGTCGGGCATTGCCAACTTCGACTGGGCATTGATGTGAACTTGTTCTTTTTCTCTATGACAGACGCATTGCAAGAGTAACCCAAAGTTTAACTTTCACAAATACATGATACGTGCCCTGGAGGATGATTTCAAGAGAGTTGTGGGGATAAGGTATATGATTTCTTCCAATTTTTGGATAATAAATCACTCACTGACATGTTGGGCATGGGGGATGGTTTACTGCATAGCCGATGCTAATAGTTTGCCTTCCTTGGTTGCAGTTGGTATCTGTGGATATTTGTGGTTGTGTTCTTGCTGCTGAATGTCAATGGTATGGAAGTCATCTAGTGGAGGCCTGTGATGATTTTACTGTTTAAGTGTTCTTTTCGCCTTCATTATACTCTGCATTTCATCAAGTCACTGTTCCTGCTTGAAGGGCCAGAGTGTTCTTTTATAACAATCTGCATTAATGAAATTGTTTATTTATCAGCATGCTTGTCTATACGGATCTGCATGCCATTATTCAATCTTTTAGTGATGCTTTTGAAGTTCATCTGCTTTGAGAATACGAAAATGCCATGTGAAAAACCCATAGACTTGCTGAGTCCAATCTATTCTTGTAAATGCACATTATTTTCTCACCAGTGCCTTCTGCACGGTTTCTGTATTTGAGTTTGGCCCAATGCTGTGACTGTTATCACATGACCTCTGCTTTTTACTTCTGTCTGTACAGGCTGGCATACATACTTCTGGATAGCATTTCTTCCATTCATCGTGAGTTACCTGTTCTGTTTCCCTTAATTTTATTGCGGATGTCTGTCTTTACAGTAGCCATTTAATAATTTTAGTACAAGCAAATATATGACACTGGTTTATGAAATAGAAATGGAAAATATGAAGCAGGTGCTTAAAAGCTTTTTCTAATTGCATTTTCGGTAATTATGGGTGGAAATTTTGAAAAGAAATTTGATGGATAATCTAACTGAGTTTGTCACTAAAAGGGTCTTATAGTTAGGATTAACTCTCATGTAAGGATGGAATGGTAGGCCATGGTGAGAATGTTCAGTGTTTTATAATGTTTTAAGATTCATCGATTTGGTTGGTACTTAGGAAAGTGGTTTTAATGGGTCATGCCCATAATGACCAATCCTGTAAATGCCTTTTAATTTGGAAGATAGTGACAGTGACTTTGCTTTAGCCTTTAAGGATACTGTATTTACTCTTTGTTGATAAGGATGTGCCGTGAGTCATGTAGGCTGCTGGATTTGCATCATGTTTTTCATATATTGTGATGTTGAAGTTTGTTTTCCTCAACTGGATCTTCAATTTTCAACTAATAGTGATTTCATCCTGTCCTGTGCTAAACTTTTTTTTCTGTTTAATCTGATGGCATAGATTAGGATGTGCTTAAATAACATTATAGATTAGCTTGCTTTGCTCCTCTTTGAGGGATCTTTTCGGGTCTATCCTATACATACTGTTAGTGTGAACTGAGAATATTTCCATGTGATTGAGTTTCTGCTGACATGTTGGAGCTGGTCATTTCTGTGCATTATTCCTGTACAAATTGTGCCTGACTTGCAAGATAGATGAGTTTAAGAGGAAGCGAGACTTAGGTTAGCAAGAAATATATATTTGGATTCAATGGATTTTTAATAGAAAAATGAGTAATAGACATTTGGCAAGGTGAAGAGAAGCCAACTAGCTGTCAAATAATCTGCTACTAATCATGGTGGATCATGGCTTGAAAACATGGAACAACTGGGACACTCTGCTTATGATGAGATTTAGTTTTTGTGTGATTCATGGCTCACACAAATCATGGACTTTCAAGAGGGAAATCTTTGAAGAATGACATAGTTACATTTTCAAGCACACAGATGTGATGTTTAAATATTCTAATATTTCCATCACCGCCATGGATGGCCAGTGGCTGGCAGTCCTTTCTGATTGTAGTTTCCAAGAAGTCGAGCTCCAGTCTTTAGAACCTTACACTAGTCTTCCTATTTTGTTTGGATGAAAGAAAAATTCTCTGTGCAGCATGAATTTATAACAATGGTCAAGTTTCAATTACCTAAGATCATGGTTGGAGAAAGGTTCACTCTGAATGCGATACAATCGACTGTCATTAGTACTTACAAGGAAAATTGCTCCTTGGCATCCTATTTTCTGAAATGATCAGGGAGAGTGCCTTTATGGTCATGTTGGGTCATTTTTAGCATGGTTTATTTCATTTGCATTATTTTCCATCATGTGAGTCATTATACTTCTGTTTTTATCACTTGTGAATGCTCTCTTACATAATGTACCTAGGCTAGTTGTTACGTTGACTGTGCTCTGTTTGCTATCTAGTTGTGATATATCCTTAGTGCTTCTTATCTGTCGATAAAATGTTGGGGTGCACCTGCTGTTTCATGTTTTCAAAGGTTCGGTCATGGTTGGAAGTGCATGCAGTCTTGAAATCATGATTGATCAGACGTTTGTGAATCATAAGTCATGTGCATTTCTGCCTTTCGATAATATTTCCAGCTTCTGCTGGCTGTGGGAACCAAGCTGGAGCATGTTATTACACAATTGGCTCATGAAGTTGCTGAAAAGCATATCGCAGTAGAAGGGGAGCTCGTTGTTCAACCATCAGACACGCACTTTTGGTTTCAACGCCCCCGAATAGTCCTCTTCTTGATCCATTTTATACTTTTCCAGAACGCTTTTGAGATTGCATTCTTCTTCTGGATCTGGGTAAGTTGTTTTGGGGTATTGCTTCAGAAGCTGATGGCAGCAAAGCAGGAATTTAGCTAGCAAACTAACGGGATCTCATGGTTCCTTGTGTCTGCAGTTTCAATATGGCTTTGACTCCTGCATAATGGGAAAAGTCCGTTACATCGTTCCGAGGCTTATTATTGGGTATTAACTGTGATCTAATTTGATTTCTTTATCCCCAATTATATGATATAGCAGAAAAAGAAAATGTTTATGCACTTCCTCACTTGTTCATGGGCATTGGATTCAGTGTGTTCATTCAGGTACTCTGCAGTTACAGCACTCTGCCCCTATATGCCATAGTCACTCAGGTGGGTCCTCTTGCTGCCCATGCTTGATGTACCATCTTTCTTTTTCCTAATATCGTCTGTCTTACGGTCTTTCTCTGATTGAATGAAGATGGGAAGTTCGTTCAAGAAGGCCATATTCGACGAGAACTTGCAGGTAGGCCTTGTCAATTGGGCACAGAAAGCGAAAAAAAAGAAGGGACTGAGAGCGGCAGCTGGGGATGGCTCGGGCTCTGGCCAAGCGAGCTCTCACGACGGTTCTACAATTGGAGTTCAGCTGGGGAGAGTATTCCGCAAGGCATCTGCACCTGGGGAGACCCAACCCACGTCCGGTCCTGAAGGTTCTAAATGAGTTCTCTGGCTATATCGCAGATACTAAGTTACTGGATTATCATTTTGTATAGCAGCAAGTAGTACTTTCAGAAGATCATATACCCAGTTGTATGTGGCCTGAGCGTTCGTTGGCGATCACTGGGGTTGCTGCGGAATGGTTTTTGCTTGAGATTTGGGGCCATTTTAGTGATGTGTACTTTAAAATTCATGTCGATGTATAGTATATACCTGAAGAAGGAATTCTTATGTCTTGCTATCTATCTGACAGTGATATACAGGACGAGAAATTATACGGTTTGGGCTAAAAGGACATAGTATATAGTCATTTTTCTTATAGACATGTTAGAAAAGTTCGGTGCTAGTATTGTAAAATTACAAAATGATGATATATTTCTAAGATTCATTGGATTATATTGCAGGAAAAGTTTCTTATTATAGTAGAACAATCCAATTTAAAAGGTTTTAGAGGGATATTGCATGTATATATGCTCTATTTATTAATTTGAATACCAAATTGAAATATAATCGGACCTGGGCGTGCGAAATGGATTTTATCATGTTAAATCATTAATCGACCGCTGAAAAGACATCAAACTAGTGTAAGATCGAAGTGTTTTAACCTTAGTATAATATGGCATGTATTTAATATTTGCTTCAAATCATATACGACCTTAAGTATCTGATAAATTTTCACTGATCCGACGTGTTAAACGTTAGATATCAGTAAAATCTCAAATATTAAATATGTAAACAATCACAAGTAGAAAGCCACTGACCCTAAAAAGTGTTGGTTGAACTAGATAAGCATTTGGTACGATTGCAATAAATATCGTATTCGAATTATAATGTTTCAAATTACAGTTTGATTAACTATAAAAACTTATTCAACCCGTAACATATCCCATTCTGTAAATTGTGGGGCCACATTAGTCATTTTATGGCAGACCCGTTCAAGATGCACATGAATAAAGTACGCTTCACTTCATCGTGGAATTTAATTAATCGAACTAGATATTAGAATCGTACACATTAAAAACTAGAAAAGAATTCCTAGCTGCCCTTGTCATTATAACAAGTAGTTTAATATTATCATCATAATTCGGGTCTCATGCTTTTCCATACTATTTATAAAAAAAATGGTATAATCGACTATTTTATATCAATGATCTAGGATTACGAGCTTGTTACTCTCAAAACACATTGCAAGCCCCATGGATCAAGGCTGCTTGGCATGTGTAGGTAGCTTTAACTCGGAATAGTTTACAGGTAGGTAGTGGAAATCAAATTGGTAAATCTCCGATTCCCGAGCTGGGAATATCTTAACACTCCAACCAACCATGCAAGCCTTAGAAGGTTAGAATTGGCCTTTTTCCGACGGTAGGTGTTAGTTTCGCCGGCGTGATCTTGACGGACGATTTCTATAGTATGTAAAAACACAATGAAACCCCTCGATGTCATACCACTATTTTACAATGAGTTAGTGCTACAGTCTCCCACCTAGACCTGGCTAATGGGCCGTACCGCGCGGCCCGGCCCGCTTTCCTCTTCCAGGCCCAGCACGTGCCATGCTTTGGGCTTTGGGTCCAAATGGCCCAACCACCGAGGCTTTAGTGACCCGTTGGGAAGCCACACGCATGATCGACGGCTGCTGGGGGAGACAAGAGGCGCGCCCACTCTCGACCGAACTTGAAATTCGTTGGAATCTCGCCGTCTCAACCGGCGGCGGCGGTGGACGATACCGACCATCTCCGTCAATTTCCGAGGGGAAAGTGTATTTTGCCCAAAAAGACCGAGTCGCCACCGTACGAGCACTAGTTGTTGAGACCTCAAACTTTACAAACATTTCTAGAAACAAGAGAGAGTTTCTAGTTTGATGGAGGGACGACCCAAGAATTTGACTACAAATTGACCAGCGAGAAACGAGGCTCGGGGGGACCACACTTTAAAGCCTAAAAAACAGGTTCTACCCGTCAAAATAAAGTCCTTTTAACACCCATATTACTACTCAAATCTGATAGTCAGTATTTGAATTTTCGACGTCAATATCCCGCTTTTTGTGGTATTGATAAGATTTCGGTTTCCTGATTTTGATTGCACATGCCGAAATTGGGGATTGCAAGTATTTCAACACAACAATAAATCCAGTTGATTAGGTGTTGGGTGAGAAAAGTAATCGCCGGTCAAATTATAGTTAGACAAACCCTGAAAAAGATCCCGGAGCCTAAAAATGTACCTAAGAGTCATGCAATCGAACTAAACTTTCCAGATTTCTAAGTTATGATAAATGATGACTTTTGAAATTGATGAGTCATCGAATTCTAGTTCATTAACCCGTGTCCCTTAGCCCCCGATATGGGTTGAAATCTCGAGAATGTGACTCCCTACTTCACCTAGCAATATTAGGGTAATTGTAAAGCTCTTGACACGAGGGTCTCAAGATGCAAAAATCACGCGAATCAAACGTTGAATGGAGGAGATTTTACCTTTAAAACTCCGCCTTTTGTTGTACACCAACATCCAATTGAATTCACGATGCTAACGAAATAGGGTTCCTCTTCAATTCTGGAGCATGTTTCACTCCAATCAACATCCTTACGATACTATCATGCATTCTGATTATACATCACCAACATCAACAACATCATAATTAGCATTGTTTTGTGATTGCACTTTACCATTATCGGTGCATTGAGAAGTAGTTTGCCAATTCCTATTTGGTGTAGTGTGAAACAAATAACCATAATCCATAAACCATCCATCAAATGATGAATCTTTAGTGATATGCATGACAACATTAGCATTATCCGATTTAATATTAGCTATTGCCATGAAATTATTAGTAAGTTGGACTCTAATTCTCTTACCTTTCTTATTCTTCAACTTAAGGTGATCCCTTTTGAGATGCCCCTTGTTGCCACAATTGCAACAAATGACACCATCGGTCCTAAGCTGACAATGTTTGTTTAGGTTCATGGTACTCCTGCACGTGTACTAATTCTTCCTCTAGCTTCAACTACTAAATTAGCAAACACAAATTCGCAAGATTCTTTTTTATGAATGTCTTCGCTTAGAATCAAATCACTAACCTCATCAAATGTCAACTTCTTTAGCCAAAAATATTACTAACGACTATAGCAATATTATTACAACTTATCAAATCACCTACTTCATTATCAAAGTTAATCTCAAGTGAACTCAATTAACTAGCAACCACGTTGGATATGCTTAGCAACCAATGTTGCCTTCGCCTTTCTTTAAGTGAAAGAGACGTCCATCAAGTAGACTTATCGATTTCATATGGCTTTTCATACATGTTCAACATGACATTCATTAATCTCCTATTGATCTTTTCTTTACGATGTTAAACTCGACATCATGATCCAACGGTGGCTGACTTCAATATCCTAGGAACAAGAAAATGGAATCAGAATCCAGCAAGCCCTTATCAGTTTTTTTCATTGACTTTGGCTTCTCCTCAGAAAAAAAGGGTAAATGTAGGTTCGTTTATACATGTAATCCTCAATCTTCATTGTCTCGAAGCCAAAATCCTTCCCATTAAATTTGTCAATTTTCACTTTTTCTTTTTTTATCGCTATTGATTTGCTTAAACTTAACCAAGCTTATCTCTAATGTCAATTGTTGTGAAAAACGAGCAATTGAACAATATATTAATTAGAATGAAGAAAAAAATTGGACATCAAATTAACGTGCTTAAGTTGATATAACTTACTCCACTAGTAGAGCAACACATGATTCTAATATAGATCAAGTGATACAATGAAGATTACAACCATACTTAAGTTAATTAAACAATCCTAGTGTTCTCTTACCACCAATTACACCTAATGATTCATTCAATATTTAACCATTGCAATTCATTGCAAAACAACCTCTCAATCTCATTGAGGAATTAACAAATTTTACCACAAAATTTGTTGGTTCCAAAACAGTTGCAATTTCTTTAGGATGTAATTCATGAGCACACACCGCATTGTTTGTTATGGCCAAACGACTCTTCTACTCTCTTTGATGGGCAAAAACTAACACTCGCCCAAAATAGGAACTTTACTCAAATTAAGAAGTCTATTTGAATCTGGTTTTTTTGTTTTACGGGGTCCAAATCTGAGGCAAATTTTAAAAAATATTATGATGATGCAATGCATTGCACGCCGGGACCAACAATACATAGCAGAGATGCAGTTGGACCACATATTAGATTGATATAATTTTGCGTAGAGTTTCGTAAATTGAAGAGAGAAGGGTTTAGCTGCAGTTGCTATCGCCCGAATACTTGTCGTTCATTCATATAGCGTTTTTCTAATGTTGATAGGGACGTCAAAAGAACCATTTTATGTCGACATATTGGGACGAGAGCAGCACGTCTCAACATGGGACATTCTTTACATGTCACTGATCGGACTTTCTCTTCATAATTGAATATTACTCTATGAAGTTTCGCAATGTCCTCCAGTGACTTTTGTTTCTCACTATATAATGATGTCATATTTTTGTGTCTGTACATAATAATAAAACATAAAATAGAAGATGAATACTGGGGAGCCGGACCAAACTAGCTAGGATCGAACATTTCTAGGTTGGCTCTAGGAAGAGGCAGTTCGATTCCTATTTCCAAGATTGAAACCGTCGGTTCTACCATAGTGAAACCGGTTTTAAATTGGTTGTAAATCATCTTTTAAGAAACTATTTATAAAGTATCTTTTAGGAAAAAGAATACTTTTGTGTTATTAGGAATTAAATCATGACATTCAATATGAACAGACAACAACAAAACCACTTGACAAACTTATATTTTTACAGTAAAACATGGTGAAACTTTTGTATTTTATTATAAGAATTTGGTTTTTTTTATTCAAAGCATAAAAGAAGCCGATTCTCGGGAAAAATCGAAATCGAATTTCAAAATTGACTACTTTGATTACCTGTTCCAATCTTTGGAACCGAGAGTTAAGGGATCAATTTCCGGTTCTTTGCTGGGAACCAACCCAAGTACCGATCACCCTTAATGAACACTAACATACAATTGCAAACACACTTAAAATAATAGAATTATTCCACGGTCATTATTTACCAAAAAAGTTTAATGTCCATCCCTAAAAGATTCAAATATATCGACTGCCTTACCAACATAGTTGAAACAAGGCTATCCCAAGGGCTTCCTTATTCAAAACTTAAACTAAGAACTTATCGACTGAAGTCAATTGACTCCTGAACTTTTATTGAAAAGTATAATCGGCTTATGAACATTTAAATTGATTCAATTAAATTCCAAAGAATGTACTAAAAAAATTGCAATTAAGTCTTAACCTTAGATGATATGACCTAACTACCACCATAGCTGCCTACCAAATCCATACTTATGCAATTCAAATTTGAAATTTAAGAAATTTATTTAATCTTCGATTAGATTTATAGATCTCGCATGTCAGCATTCTGACAAAACTAAAAATAAATTAAAATTCAAGATCTTGATAGAATCTGCTATTTAAAATGGGCTGTCCTTGTCCTGGCAGCACCACATTCCACGGCACTATATTATCGTGACATACAAGATAATTTGTGCAGACACAACGTGGGTGGGGACCGCGGATTTGATTAGATGTTTAATTAGGTTTAACCACTTTTTCTTGTGTCCCTAAATACTTCCTGATTGGACGATTATGATGTTTGTCTTCTTGAAGATAACAAGAAGAATAAAATAAAATTTTAAAAAAGCAGTTTTCATGGCATCATTTCAAATAAAATCTTTTGGAACGACGAGCGTGCGCTGCACAACTCATTTGGGACCACTGCAGCACTTGCACTTTGAGAGAAACATTGGATTGTGTGGAGGGTCGAGATTTTTTCAGCATATTTAGGAATGTTAGGAATTTATATATGTGTATGTAATTTATTATTTTAATTTCATATTAGAGAGGTTAATTGCCGCCAATTTCCGTCGCAATCCGCAACAAAAATTGTTCGCTTGGAGTCATAGTTTATTAAAAATTTGGGAAATAGGTACGAAACTTAGTATTAAATCGACACTTAGATTTAATGAACATTGTGAAAGTTTCGTGGATAAGAATATGAGCCAAGAAAATAAACACTATGGGCCGAAAATGGAATAATAAAATTAAGGGATTTAGGGTCATATGATGGGCATTGGCCAATGAGAATTCCTCATTAGTAGTTGGAATATCAATATTAAACGAGTGAGCATAGACTTTTTAGATAGTTAGCTATTGACTTAGATTGAGTGGTGCTAACATTCATCAAGGCGTGAAATGTTGGTACACTCATTCAATTTGGTAGACTATAAATATTTGCAAGTAAACATAAGATCAAGACAAATAATATATATATTTTTTCATTACAGCATTATGGTATCTCAAGTTAGATTTTGTGCAAACTTGACGAAGTTCAACTTCTGGTTCGATCAAAGACATACTATCTATATTTGGGTTTGAATGTTTGGAAGCAATTATTCCGCTGCAGCTGATCCCAAATCATTGTGTTGAGTAAGAATTGAATTCAACATCTCATACTTCTTGAGATTCGGGATTCCGATTAATTAATCACTTGTTCTATTATCATTTTCTGTGATATTCTCTCTCTCTAACTTTATTCTCAACGAATTTGCAAAAGATGAAATTCATTTTCATGGTTGAACTTTGTTTGGTTACGTAAGGAAATGGACTGAAAGGAAGAGAAAGGAAATAGAGAGAGGAAATCAAAATCCCTTTTGTCTGTTTGGATGCACTATGAATGGGAAGTCAAATTCGTGGATTGACTTAACCATCACTTTTCTTATTGACATCTGAAAAGAAAGTAAAGGTAATGGAAAAAAACATGCAACATTTGCATTTTTCCTTTGAATTTTCTTCAATTTAGGAAGGGAATAAAATGTTTATACATAGTGATTTCTCTTCTTTACAACTTTAACATTATCGGTGGTTAGCTTATTGGTTTGAGATTTATTCCCAAGTGATATTGAAAAGTTCTGGCTTCAAGTTCGACCACTAGTTGCTCCTTGATCTCTAGAAATCTTGATTCATTTTACGAACTGTCTACGCTAAGGTGAGCATTGAGTTCTATACACATTTGCATCGTGGTGTGATTGCAATGATGGGCTTGTCATCTAGGTACTACATGCGAGATAATACTTTTTTGTAAGTTAAATCAAACAGTCCCCATTAAGTCAAAGGAGAATCGATAAAGCTAACCACTATTTTCCCGTCCTTTTTTTTTATAGAAAAGGAAATTTCCACAAAATACATTAAATTATACCTACCGTGATTAATTAATTATAATTTTTTTTATGATATCAAAAAACCCAAACTATATCTTTTATGACACATTTACCTTAAATTTTTTTCTTGTAACATAAAAAAAACTCCAAACTTGTAATCTATGTCAACACTATTTGTTTTTTGGCATCCATATAAGTATATTTTCAATGATTCTTATTGATAAAACTTTGATGGAAGGTAAATATGTCACTCATGTATAAGTTTGAAACTTTTAATATCACAAAAGAAAAGAAAGATAAATCTATCACAATAAACATAATTTATATTTTTGATGAATTTTTCCCTAAAAAACATTGGAAACATCTTCATCAGTATCAGTTGATGTATATATGTATCTAGGTAATTAGATGTGGCACGTGGAGGGGAGGCATTCCAGACCCGCCATTTACGGTCAGAATCAGCTGACTCGTTCCCCAATGAATAAAGAAAAGCGAGTGCTGCTTTGCTTTTGTGCCCAACTGCCATTCGTTTGTCTCTTCTCCTCCTCCTCTTGTGCTCATCAAAACTCCCACCATGCCTAAGTCGCGTAGTTTAGTGGGCTCTATGTGGATTTACCTTTTGCTTTTCTTGAATTTTCACTAAGGTTGATTTGATTTAGGAATTGGAACACTTCAACACTCGAGCATGGGCAAGACAAAAAGGAAAGTGACAAAATTGATTTGAGAGAGAGAGAGAGGATTTCAGACAACGAAGTGGTATTTTATTAAAATGCCATGTAAACATTTAAATCGATTAAATGAAAAAAATTTGAAAACGTAGTTTAATAAGCATTTCAAAATGCCTCGGTACAAAATTGACATGACTAATAAAGTAGGTCGTATGACACGAACTAATACAATTATTACGCAAGTTACTGCACCAAATACCTACAATGAACAATATGTTAATCTATTGACAAGTTTACATCGATTTGTGTACATGATAAATATTTAAAAACATGTTTATAGATAATAACTTGCGTTAATGTGTTTGACATGAATCTAGATCATATGAGTGATTTCACTCCATATTGAGCATAACATTAAGTTAGTTTTACTTTATGTTTAATGGCTTTTGTATCCTTAAATATGTTTTGTTATATCATTTATACTTTTTGAGGTGCTGTTTTTATAAATTTTTTAATGATAAATAAGTCTTCAAATATCAGTACTAAATGTGTAAAAAAATTGGGTGTAATTGTGTCGTGTTAAAACAATTAACACATTAACTTAAATGTGCTTATTTGTGTTTAAACGGGTTAAATGAGTCAACCTACTTAAGACAAGATTTCAATTGGGTCAGTTGACCTGCATATAACATGAATTTGTTTATGCCAAACCAAAACTTGGTTCGATACATGTCGTCTTATTTTATAAATAGATCATGCCAAGAATTGTCAATTTTAGATAATTGCATATCCAATGGCACATAAATAATTAGAATTCTCCCTAGCTTTGTGAGTATTTACACATCCCTAACCCCCCCTCTCTCTCTCCCCCCTCGCCCATCTCCTGGCTATCACGCATCTCGCTTGTGTTACTAGGCCTCGCCCTGTGCCCTTCTCTACCATTGGCCAGTTGCTGAACCTAGTGCCATAGATCAACCCTCATCATATCCACTGCTCTCTCTCTCTCTCTCTC
Organism: Eucalyptus curtisii; assembly: GCA_017140595.1. Lineage (NCBI taxonomy): Eukaryota > Viridiplantae > Streptophyta > Magnoliopsida > Myrtales > Myrtaceae > Eucalyptus > Eucalyptus curtisii. The sequence goes on from CM029497.1 coordinate 16,898,195, forward strand.
TCTCTCTCTCTCTCTCTCTCTCTCTCTCTCTATCAGGTGGCGCCAAAGCCATCATTGTCTTGCCAAAGGTCAGGAAACTAAGTTAGAGCAATCATTTGCTTTAGATGGCCCCAAAGAAATGGTTGTCTCGATAGAGGTTGGAAACTCTAGATGGATACTATAAAGCAATCGCCCACCGTAGGTCACCCTAAAGCAATGGTCATGTTGCCAAAGGTCGGGAAGCCCCGGTGTGAGGTTTGAGCAATCCCCTGCCTCAGGTGGCCCAAAAGCAATGATTGTATTGGCAAAGGTTGGGAAACTTCAATTTAAGGTTGAGACCTCGGATCATAAATGTTGTATGTATCGCCTACCCTGGGCTGCCTTAAAGCAATGGTCATCTTGCCAAAGGTCAGGAAACTTTAGTATGAGATTTGAGCAATCCGTTGCCTCAAATGGGTTATCTTGACAAAGGTCGGGAGACTTCGATATAAGTTTGAGACATCATATCATAAATGTTGTATATATCACCCACCCTAGGATGCCCTAAAGCAATGATCGTTTTGCCAAAATTCGGGAGACCCCGGTATGAGGTTTGAGCAATCCCCTGCCTCAGTGAGCCCAAAGCAATGGTTATCTTGACAAAGATCGGAAAACTTAGATATAAGCAGGGAAAAAGCCAAATACCAAGCCCATCATGCCCTAACTGATTCCGCAAGTGCACTTTTCTCTTGTTCTGTAGAATCTTTCATTTACTAGGCAACAAAGGTTGTCTTTAAGGGTGCTTAGGCCTTTTAATTTACGGGTGGGAGATAACACTCAATCCCGTTTCTATATTAATAGTCCATAATACTGATGCACGAAAGAATGTCGCAAATTTTAGTCATACTAGAGACAACTCCCTCTCAATCTATTATATATAGTCCCTTAAGTGTGATTTGTTATTCTTAAAATTTCATTTGCTATGCAATTCACATTTTTGAAAATGACTTAAGAGAAAATACTTCAAATATATTCTTAAATGATATAATTTAATTTTTCAAAAAATGGATAAAGAGATCATATCTTCAAACATAGCATTCTTAAAATATTACAAGTATATCATCAAATAAAGATATACACAAAATCTAAAACAATAAATTTAGAACTTACTAATTAAATATATTAAATAAAATTATTTTCTCGTACCAAGAAAGTTCCAATGTAAAGTATAAGTTTTTCTTATTCAAGCAGTTGAATTTAGTGAATCAAAATATAAATAAAAAAATAAAAAATATACATAAATCCTGTGACTTCAACACTGCAGAAATATTTGTATTGATCTTTAAATTGCAATATACAATCTTTTGCCTCTTAGTAGTTTAAACTTCAAAAGACGGACAAAGAGAAAATATCTTCAAATGTGCTGATGTTTAAATATAAAAAATTGCATCATGTAAAGAAATTCACATAATTTAAAAGCTGAACAAAATGGAGCATGCTCTTAATGTAATTTATGTACTAAATAATTATTGCTAATTTAAAACACGACTTATTTGATTTAATTTGTTGAATTCATTGAATAAAAAATATAAGAAAATTCAACAAATTATGTAAACCACTCTACTTCGAGATCAAAAAAATAATATTGATCTTTGACTCACAGTATATCACCAAAATTAGAAAACCATTAAAAGCCACAACCTATTTAAAACATACCATATTTACATGTTACTTAGACTTAGTATAATAACTAAAATATTAAATTTAGAAATTCACTTAATTTGATGTTGAAATATTCAAAAGATTTTAAATGATTGATAAAGAGTTAACTTAAGCAAAGATCCAAGATGGGTATTTCAATCTCGTAATTTAGCTTTTAGCGTATAAAACTAAAAATACAATATATTTCGTCTCCCTCCTCTTCTCTTTGATATAATTTTCACATAGGTTAGAGGAAGCTACTCTAGAATTTAGCTTTCTTCATTCATCTTACCGTTTCTCCCCCTATTTACATGACATATTATTGTGACGTCTTTTCTCCCCTTATTATTTTTAAGACTTCTAATATTATACTATTCATCTACTAAGATATGGATATTATCATTCGATATCTCTGAACTTTTCTCTTACATCGCATCTTCATTAATTGGCATCATCAATGATCTGAAATTGCAAATAAAAAATATGCATGCGGGAAACACGGGCTAAGTTGTAAGTAGCTAGTTCAAGGATTAAGTTTTTTTAGCTGCCTAATTTCTCTAATTTCCTATGGAGAAAGCAGAAAATTATTGCATTCTCGGGAAGCACCTTTTTTGTTAGATTCACCGGATAATTTATACTAGTTGGCCTTTTACTGTAAATTATATTAATCGACCTGATGAAAGCAAAACTGACTTAGAAATCTTGGGCTGACGACGGGTGGGTCCAGCAAAACTTGTTTACACCCTACACGAAATAATCTTGTTATTGCATAATATCCATGATTGGATTGAAATAATCTTGAGAATAATTGTCCAAAAAGTGTCAAATTTATTGTACGATGGTCAATTTAGTCATAAATTTTTTAATTTGGAAAATTTGGTCATAAATTTTTTAACAAATTGCTAATATAGCTCTTTTGGCAAATTTTGGATGGAAATCGCTCATGTGGACACAGACAATTTTTTAATAATTTTTTCCTTTTTTTTCTATTTTCCTTCGCCAATCACTAGGGCCATGGCAAGGCCTAGATGCTCTTGCGGGACTTTGCCAACCATCATTGGGATCCCAACAACTGACGGAGGAAATAAGGAAAAAAAATAGAAAAAAGGAAAGAAAAAGGAAAAACTTTTTAAAAATTATAAAAATGATCTATGTTAGAGACACTTAAAATAGTCGATGCTAATTAGACCATCATGTCAGTGATTTCCAGTTAAAATTGGTTGGAATGACTATATTAATAAATCGTCAAAAAATTTATAATTAAATTGACTAAATTAAAAAGTTTATGATTGAATTAGTCTGTCGAATAATAGATTTGTGATTTTTTGGACAATTTGCTCATAATTTTGTGACCACAAGCATCCGCATTGAATACAATGAGAGTAAAGGACAATGATTACCTAAAAATAAAAGTATGTGTACTATAAACCTGAACATTCTATCATCTTTGTTTATTTTGAACCTTTAGTAGTTGAGTAGGTTTATAATTAGGACATCTCCTTGTCTAATGTTGATTTTTTAAGTTCTATATAGGTCAAATTAGTTGATTAAAGAATTTAGGATGTCAACCTAATAAAGCGATTTGATTAAAATCTTATGTGCTGAAAGCACAAATAGGCATTAGAGAAATTTTTGGAAATCGAGTGGGTGAGTTGGCCCCAAGACTTAAGTTTGTGGACCTTAGACGATATGCCAATAATCTAAATTGAAGGTGGAGTACTCAACGTAAAAGTCCAAACTTCTATTTGCAGAATTCAATTGAGTCTTAAACTTTTTTATTATTATAATAAAATTGTAGATCTTTCTTGAAAGATGCAATGCAGTCTTGTGCATTCCAATTGGTACAATCAAGTCATAATCTTTACTCAATAGTACTATCAAATTCCAAAACTATATATGTATTTGAAAAATGCAATTTAAGGTTGTCATGTATTTAACTGTTGAGTATCACGGAGCCAATTTCTGGTAGTGTTTACATTATGAAAGGACTTGGCTGTGCTTTTGCAAGATAAAAAAGGTAGAACTTGATTGTATCGATTGAAATATATAGGACAAAGGTACATTCTATATTGATTTAGGACTTGGGCCATGTTTTCTCTATTTTTAGTTGGATGAAATTTGGTCCAACCACCTCTCTAATTGGGTAGATCACAACAATGAACGTCACTTACATTTATTTTTATAAATTTGCATTTGGGTGATGTCAATAACTAATGATTCTTTAATCAGAAGGTAATAATTTCCTGCGACTGGAGATGGAGGAACTATTGCAGCTAGGACTTTCAATGTGCACATCAGTTACCAATAACATTTCAACTATTGGTTTGGCTTTTTTTTTTTTTTTGGGTTGGGGGGAGGGGGGGGGGGTCACAAAAGAATTTCTGCTGTACTAGAGTTGCATATGTTTTTACATCTTAACTTTATCGTTACTTAGACCACCCGACCTTACTTTCATTTTTTAATCAAGTCGCAACATCCAAAGACCATTATGATAATGTGTTCAATATATTTATTTTCTTCTTTAGTTTAATGACGAGGGATTACACATGTATGGGTAGATTGTCACTTATAACTTCAGTTTGACTTTCACAAGCTCATCGAACTTCTATAGCCAACTTTAATGAAAGTCATTTTAGTTTTTGCTACTTTCACTAAGGTCATGATGATGCAAATCGAATTAAGTGATCGATATTCAAGGGGCATTTTGTACAATAAAGTCGGCAATGCGAAAAGTCCCACATGTGCGAACAAAGACAATTTAATATGCACACTATGCATTTTTTCTTTTCCTTTTGGGGATGAACCTTTGTATAAGGTTTTGGAAAAAAAAATAAAAGAACGGAAACTAGTTGGCTATCCATTTTTAAATGGTTCTCGACGTTATTACTCTGTATTCAATTTTTGCATGATGTTGAAGTAGGTTTAGAGCATGGTGTAGGAAAGGCCTCGCTACTCTTTTTTTTTTCTTTCGGTCGGTAAGGCCTTGCTACTTTAAATTGGGGAAAGCTACAAAAAAATTCTCAATTTATTATAATTATGTCAATTCAATTCTAAACATTTTAATCATGTCAATTTAATTCTAATCATTTTTCTAAATGATTTAATTTGACCAATTTTGACTAGAAATAACCGACGTTGATACTTTTAAATACTATTTTAATATTTTAAAATAATTTTAGAATACTTACAGAAATGAATGAACAAAAATTCGCTGATGTGGACCTTTTTAAATAATATTATAATATTTTATATAATTTTAATACTTACAAAAATTAAAAAGCGAAGAATATTTTCACCATCCATGAAACTATTTAAACATAAATTATTATTTGTAATAAAAATATTATTTATTGGCTAATTTTTTAAGCGACGCAAATAATCATTTTTTGAAAATATTTTCCAAATAATTTATTATCCACTAAACATACGGAATCTACGGGTATATTTGTTTTCATGACATCATTTTCCAAATTTTCATGTGTTTGGAGTCCCTTGAAAGGAGATAATCAATGGAAAAGGTTTTACAGTTAAAGAAAACAACCACACTTAAAAATGAGAAAAATGATTTTCCATCTTAAATAGAAGAAATCGTTTTCTCAAACTCCGTTCCACTTGCATGCTCAAATATAATTATAGCAAAGAAACTTATCTTTGAAAGTAAAATATGAACATCGAAAGCCTCTCCCATCTCACCTTCAAGTACAACCAAACAATTAGAAGCCAGCCATTTTCCTTGAAAGTCACTTTCATAGGAAACGTTTTCCCCATCAAGACATTTTCTCGCAAAACAAAGACGCTGCAAGAGTGAATATATACAATAAAGAAGGTAAAAAAGGGGAAAAAAATTGAATTCAAGACTTCTTAATCTAAACCATATAAAATTTGTAGAATCACTGCCTATTAATTTTAAAAGTTAAGCCGTAAGATAAAAGCGTTGCTTAATATATTTAAATATTTTAATAAATGTACCCCCATCGGATTCTAAGGTTTATTTTGATGACCATGCACAATCAGTTAGTCACTTCAATGCCACATACCAACATATTATATATATTTTTTTAATATTTTTAAGATATAGAACAAGTGGACTTCACTAGCATAATTTGCAATACAAATTGTACATCCCAAATTATCCCTAAAGTTTATTTGCATGAATAAATAATGATGTGCGTGGACCAAGAAAGAAAGGAATCCCGAGTCTTTTTTTAATAAAATTAATAATCGAGTGCCCCTATCTTTTGTCACTGAGAAAAAAATTGCTTATTATATAAGCACATTTTTATTTATTAAAAGACTTAAATGATTAAACACACGAAAATTAACTTAGTCATGAGAATCAAGCCTCCAATCAGGTGACGTAAAAGAACACGCATATAAAGTAAGTTTCTTCGTTTATCACTCGACCCAGAGAAGAACTCATTTTTATTAGAGTGAATATTGTCGAATGGCTCCATCTTAAGCCGCCCTCTCTCTCTATCGCTCTCTCTCTCTTCTCTCTCTTCTCTCTCTCTCTCTCCTTTCCTCTTGTCTTCTGTCCGTTCTAGGGTTTCAATTCCAGCTGCCTGAGGTTTCACATAAAATAACCCATTATGATTTAAAAAGCACACTTCCTGATATTACTCTAATTATTCCATTTTGTTTCACATCCATTGCTGTGGTGACTGGTGAGTGTATGGCTTCAGGTTTAGATTTGGGGTCTTCAAACCCTTTTCTTCACCACCTCCAGAGACCAGACCTTCACCTCCAAAACCCGCCAGATTCTGATGACAATGACCCCAACACCCCAACCCACTTCTCCGGCGATGGCAACAACCTCGACCTCGTCTCGCCGTCCTCGGGGTCCGGCGACCTGGTTACCCGCCGTCCCCGCGGGAGGCCGCCGGGCTCCAAGAACAAGCCGAAGCCGCCGGTGATCGTCACCAGGGAGAGCGCCAACACACTCCGGGCCCACATCCTGGAGATAGGCAGCGGCCACGACGTCTTCGAGTCCGTGGCGGTGTACGCGAGGAGGCGGCAGCGGGGGATCTGTGTCCTCAGTGGGGCTGGCACAGTCACGGACGTGAGCCTCCGTCAGCCGGCGGCGGCCGGCTCAGTGGTGGCCGCCCTGCACGGCCGGTTCGAGATCCTGTCCCTGTCGGGGTCCTTCCTGCCGCCGCCAGCCCCACCGGGGGCCACCAGCCTTACAGTGTTTCTGGCAGGGCCGCAGGGCCAGGTGGTCGGGGGGAACGTCGTGGGCGCGTTGATAGCCTCGGGGCCGGTCATCGTGATCGCATCTTCTTTCACAAACGTGGCTTACGAGAGGCTGCCTTTGGAGGAGGAGGAGGCGAATCCGATGCAGCAAGGGGGCGGCAGCGGGGGAGTCAATAGCCAGTACCCAGATCCTTCATCAGGTTTGCCATTCCTCAATCTTCCCCACAACATGACTCATCAGTTAGCAGTTGATGGGTGGAGTGAAAATGCAGCTGCAAGGCAGGGTTATAATTGACCTACATGAAAATTAAATTAACCACACTTGCTGTAATACTCACTTGCTGTCTGTAAGACATTCTCTCTCTCTCTCTCTCTTCTCCTGGTGTTCCTTTGTTCATTCTTGTAAGTTTGATACTGGTGATGTGTGAGGAAAGACTTGGGCTATATTTTTGGAGTTTGATCTCCTAATTTGGACTTTCCATCCTCATCTGAAATTGACATTGAATGGGTTCAACTCACAGCACAAGGGTTAAAACCATGGGACACGCATGTGTACCAAGTCAATAGTCCTTATCTTGAAACGAATAATGGGAGAAAAACGAGAGCTATTGTCGTTCTTATCATCGCTAGACGCTAGGGTTTGTTTTCTGGCTTGATGACTTTACCACAAGAAATTTCTAAGATCGGAGCATCTCTTGCAATTTCCTTTCACATGTCTTAGCATATCTTAGATGCTGATTAGAAATTGGGCTACTTCATGGAGTTGCCCGTCCTTGTGTTTTTTCTGTAAATATGGTGAGAACTTGAACAAAGTTTGACTAGTTCAGACTAACGATAGCAATTTGTAATCTACATTTACAGCATTATATACTAGTTGAGGCATCTTAATCAGTTAAATAATCCGGACAATGTTGTTGTTGTTGTTGTTCTTCTTTTTTTTTTTTTTCGGAATTAAATGCCTTATTCGAGGTTAAAAAGATAATCCGATTTGCTCTCCAATGACTCTAGCTGAAAAAGAAGAAGAGGAGACGATCGTGCACTCAACTCTAGGATGGCATTTGAGCCAGAGATCTCGAATTCAACTCCACATCACGTTCCCATTTTAGCTTTCGTCCAATTAAGGTTATCCTTTCTTGATTTATTTTAGATTTCCATAATTATTTCGCAATCACATTCCAGATTTGTGCACTTGTGACATTCGTTATCACACTGGTTTTGGATTGACACAGAGTGTTAATGTGAAAAAGAATTTATATGATGATTTAATAGCTTAGAGATCGTTTGGCTACATCTGTTTTTGTTTTCATTTGGTTCAACAGCTTAGAGATCATCTGGTTATGTTTATTTTTGTTTTCAATTATAAACAACAAAATCATTTGACATACTTCTAATTGACACATTTATTGATTGACTGTAATGTTTGGTAACGCTCTCATAGGTAATTCTTCAACACATTTTCAGTAAACAATGTTCGTCATGTTTGACTGTCACTTTTACTTTTTATTTTGTTCCTCCGCAAGGTTCGTCCGTAGCGGGTGAGTCATGGCCTAAGATTAGGTCGAAAGGCATAATATCTTTCCAGGGATCGTGAAAGATGTTCCACTCAAAATATTCTTGAAAAAATAAAATAAAAATCTACTAGTTACACATACTTAAAGAAAAAAGTCACAAAAAACTCTAAATTATATCAACTGTAACATATTTACTTTGAACTTCTTTTTGTAGCATTAAAAACCCCAAATTATGTCAACTGAGACATATTTACCCTAAACTTTTTTTTTTTCGTAACCGAGGACTCCGCCTTGACCCGCCGTGTCCGGTGGCGCCATCGGGCTTGACTCCTATATCTCGGGGGAGACTAGTACATGACCCCAACACCATGGCCCCCCACTTACAACGCTTCAATAACTGCGAGTTTCAAACATTCGACCTCGGCGATGAAAGAAAAACTCTAATCCAGCGCAGTTGCCCACGGTTGGTTCTAAACTTTTTTTGTGACATAAAAAATCCCAAATTTGTACCTATATGATACATTTATCCTTCCGCAAAGGTTTTGTTAGATGATTTTTCGGTCAAAATAACGTCGTTTTTATTTTATTTAACCCATTTGAGCTTCATGTCAAAATTATTTTCTTTTTGGTGTCCATGTAACATATTTTTAACAGTTTTCGTTGACAAAACTTTGACGGAGGGTAAATTAATTACATAGGTACAAGTTTGATACCTTTTGTGTCACAAAAAAATGTTTAAGATAAATGTGCTATATTGGGCATATTTAGGGTTTTTGGCAGCTTTTGCCCCATAATTAAAACTAAAAGAAGCACTTTTTATATAATATTAAACTAAAAGCTAATCATATTTCTTAATTAAAAAACAGTAAAAATGTTTGTTTATTAGACGTAAGCACGTTTCAACTATTGAAATAAAAATAAAATTTTCGAAGGAGCTCATTGCTTTTACCACATGTTATGGGGAAATCACTAGTAATGTTGTTGATAAGCAGCAAGCAGCAGCAATTGATTTTGCTAATTTGATCCTGCATTTGGCCCCAAGTGTTTTGTGAAGAAGGAAAAAAAATGAATATTCCTACATAAATGAGATTTGCAATCTTTGGGGCCGAAAGTTCTCTCCATTAATATGAACTAATCGAAGATGAACTCATTTTTTTATTTCAAACCTGAATATTTTTCTGCTTTCAAGATAATAGATTATATTGAATTTCGTATTCAGTATAATTAAATTTTCATGCGTACTCATCCTAACAGTGTTTTTTCCTTAAGAAAACCATCTTTGAAAACATAAAAAATCCGTCTACGATATTGTAACCAAATAGGGTGCCGGGCATTTTGTAGCGAAAGACATTTTTACGAGACATTCAAAGCGCAAGATGTAATCTATACATGCTTTTTGCTCGTACTGCTTAATAGATTACATAAATCAACCCTAAAAGCTAAACAGCTGAGGACACGAGAGCTAGAGAGATCCCTTTTGCTTGTTGATGATTTCCCAACATCAGAGCGATGTCCACTTCGGATGGAGAGGGAGAGATTGGAACCGACATTGGCATGCATTCGAAGTTAACCTTTTGTTCTCTGCAGATCTGGTCGAATTAGCGACATCTCCATATCATCGCCAGATCATTCACTTAACCAAGAAATAGAGAAGAATTGGAGTGCACGATTGCAGAAAACAGTTCAACGCCTTCCTTAGACGCAGATATCACAAGAGAGAACAAAAACCAAATGCTTTGCGAGTGCAGATGTTCACAGTAGATCCCTACAAGGTAAGTAGGAAAACTATAACTCCACTTTAAAGAAGGATCAGACTACAACTAATTGGCATAAAGAAACCGACATTCCCGTCGTATTCACAAGCACGCGAGCCGATGGGGTCGAGGAGGTTTGCTCCCGAGATTTCTGATCTTTGGGGACGTGTTAGCGTCGTACAGCAGTAACATCATGAGCAAGATGAAGTACAGAAGGATTTTTTTTTTTGGTGGGAAAGTACAGAAGGAAATTTTTTTTTTTTTAAAGTACAGAAGGAATTGAATGACCCATTTTTTGACACATATTTAGTGGTTTAAGTGGAATATAGGTTACCTAGAAATATAAATACACGCAGTAAAATGTTAATAAAAATAAAGCCCGGTCAAATATGGGTCTTTGGTGGATGTGGAACGGATCCATTTTTCATACCCACAACCAACTCAGCTGAATTCAACCCGACAAAACGAGATTGCTCAGAACTTTCTCGGGAGATTTCCATCGTAGATCGCCCGAGTGGAAGTGAAATTCATGATTCGCACGTGCTTTTGCCAATCGGCGGCACACTGTACACATTCCAAACTAACCAACGGGAAACGATGATTGTTTCACGATATGATTAAATTCAGGCACGAGGCTTTTTTGCTCACCACTCAAAATATGACTTTTAAGGCCTTTGTTTTGAACAATCAATTGGCATAAAGTACTTTTTGCCATTAATCTTTTTAGGTTGTTGGACCTGAGCAAGTCCTTAAAATGGTAAGGGGAGAAAATCAGACATGAGACTCATCTTAGGGTAAGAGATTCCGTAATATCATCTCATATATTTTCACCCATCCAAAAAGAAAAGCATGAGTGGGAATTGAGGGGCGTATTGATGGTGAAGTTTGACAATACGTCAATACCTCGGTATTGGCTATCGTTGAGTAGGGGAGTATAATAATTCTTCACATTTAAGATGAGTTAAAATGACTTCAAAATCACTATTAGGTGAGCTGAGCTCCGCTCGAGCCTTTCAAACGGCTCCTCACCACTTAAAGTACCACTTTTAAGGCATTTTTTGTTGAACAATCAATTGCCATCAAGTGCCTTTTGCCATTAGTCTTTTCAGGTTGTTGATTTTCATGTTCATTTCTGCCACAAAAATATTCATTTGCTGATCTAATGGTTAAGTTTAGGATATGAGTTATTTAGGTGGATTTTAGATATGACCTATATTGAGTTGGATATGAGCCACATAAATCATATGGCATAAAAATGGTATATATAGACTAAATAGGTCAATGCGGTTCTCACCCATATTTGATGCATCTGAATCAGGCCAAGCCTACCCATTTGCCTCCTCTAGTGGTAGGCAAATAATGGGAAGCCATTTGTTATGGAGAATTTCTCGAGGGTTCGCTATCGAAATCCTTGTAAAGTTTGGAGATGCCTAGTTCCATAAAGATATTGAAGCTCGGACATTGCGAAGACAAAAAAATTGCTCTCGATGAGTGAATCGATTGGGCATATACAATTAGAAGTGATTAGCTAACCAAATCATGCAATGTGGTATTCCTAGTGTCAATAGGTCAAAAATGGGTTGTTGCGTGTTGGGAGAATATAGGCCGTCACCAAACTCACTAGAACCAAACCCACAAGAAAGGGTCAGGAATTAGGTCATGCCAATCCCTAACGAGCCATGCAAACTACTAAGCCAAAATGAAGCTTAACAGCATAATTTACTAAAAAAATCTAGAAAAAAATTGATCAAATCGAGAAAATTTACCTCCGAATGAATAATCAATAGATTGTATCTCAAGAATTATGATCAATTAACGATTTGGAAAAAAACTAATAACAATTTGGTCTGAGAACATACATGTGAGATATGTAAACATCATTCGCAAACATAGCAAAACTCTATTACGATATAGCACTTTCTTCATATTTACTACTAGAAAAAGATAAATCCCCTTTAAAATATACATAGCTAATTCAATTTTTGGTCTTGCTAGATGCGAGAATATTCAATTTTTAAAACATTAAATTGTAGTATTTGAAAATTGTAATATCTCTTTTATTTAGTCGTTTATCATAATTATAATGCTTTAATTTTAACTAAACAAAGTGACTCAGAAAACCCTAGAAAAACCCTCCGCTCAAGCTTCCCATCGTCTCTTCCTCAGTTCTCTAGCTAGCCTCCTCCTCGCCGCGTCGCCGCCGCCGCCGATTGCCGCCCCGCAGCCTCGCCGCCGGAACCCGCCACCGCACCTCTCGCGCGTCTATTCCTGCTTCCGTCTCCCTTTCATGTCTGTCCGCTCTCCGAATCTCTAGCTGTATCTCCTGTTTGTTTTCACCATCTCGGAGCTTTGTTCCGAGTCTTCCGACTGCGGCGTGATGAGCGGCGCGCGTCTCTTCAAAGAGAGCCGCCGTCCGGCGGAAAGCCGCCGATTTGTTCTTTCTTCGATCACGATTTTGATGATAAATTCTGGGTTGTGCAAAGATAGGAATTTGGGATTTGGCTGGATATATGGGTTCCAAAATCTCGATTTGTTGACTTAATTGATGTCAATACATCCAAGAATTGCTGCAGCTTGTGCGAATTCAGTTGTGGGTTTTGCGCATTTCACTATATGCATCGACGGCTTTTTTCCTTTTATGAATTTGTGTGTGTGCTGCGATTCTTCTTGGACTGGTAAGGTTGGCCGATTCGGCTGCAGATTGATCGGAAAAAGCACTGATCTTCTCCGGCCAGCATGCCGTGTCGTGTAATCGGAATGGCTGATTTATGGTCGTCTTTCTTGATGCTTTAGTTTTCTTTCCCCTGTTCAGTCCTTCTTGGACTGATCGGAAATGGCTGGTTTCCGACCCATATGATCAGATATGAGCTATTGTCCAACCTAAGTCACCGGTTTGGCGTACTATGTTCCGCAGTTGGAAACCTTTTATTGAAGCCTTTTTGTTTGGGCGAGAATGTTCTTGGGCTTTGCTTTATTGGGATTCCTAGTGTTCTTATTTTTACTTTGGGCATTTGCCTTGGGACTTTACTTGTAAACATAGAAATATGAAGTCGAGTTTGAGCAATTTCCAGGAGACGGCTTAAAACATCCATTAGATTCCATAAATGATGATGGCATTTACATCTTCGTTGATACTGTAGTGTGTTCATCTTGTTGCTTATAGATACTGGGGTTGAGTATTGAGCTCTATGAAATGCTGATTGCCGATCGGATTGCTTTCCTTCTCTCAGGCGCAGTGAAAGGTGTGGAAGGATCAACAGAAGAATCTAGACTACTGAAAGACTCACGAGACATAACTTTTCGAGATGAGGCTCTTAACCCACAACATGCTTTCGTCAAACATCAAGGGAGTAACCAACGGCTTTCCGCTTGGCATTGTGGTGGAGAAAGTAATAGAGAAGCCAGTGGAGATGAATCCAGACTTCCTCAGGAATATGTTTGCCAAGATTGAGTGGAAAGCTCTTGTGGATGCATCTCAGTCCATGGGCTACACCGAGCTTCCTGAACAGGCGGATTCCTCAATGCTCGACTCTGTTGATTTTCTGCAGAGGTTTCATCATGCCCTCTTAGAGCTCCACCTTGAGGAAGGAGCATTGGTTTGCCCAGAGACTGGGAGGAAGTTTCCTGTCAACAAGGGAATACCCAACATGCTCCTCCATGAAGATGAAGTCTGATTTTGGTTGAACCGACTTAACTTTATTGTGCCATTTGCAAGTCAAGATTTAGTGAAGTTATTTTAGGCGGAGGTGCAAATTAAGTAACCACCTATTACTTTGCTTGTTTAACTAGAGACTAGGGGTTTTGTGGTTTGAATGATGCAAGAGGGTTTGATAGCAGAAAGAGCTTCCAATGCATTTTGAGTCAATGTAATTATTGTTTTTTTTTACCTGATCTAATTTTTATGAGTTGTCTCTTGACATTTGAGGTATACATTGGCCATGTCAATCTACGATTGCTCGGTCCAGATAGTCATGTTATCTTTCTTCGTTTGTTTTTGGTGTTGTGTCTCTTAGTATCACTTATTTTGCATGTGCTGCATATGTGGTGTTTCTACAAAGTGAACTGGTTGTATGGGACTTTGTTGACTTGAACTTGGTGGTAAGGTCTCAGACTTTCTTCCTCAAGTCCCTGACAAGCACATGCGTAGATTATATGAGGCCCATCCCTTCTGCGATCAAGTAAATAGCTCTACAAACTAATGGATCAGATTGAATTGCAAAATAAAAAGATTTGTGTGAGAACTTTTGGTTGTAATTGTGAGTTCTTTTGTAAATAGTAGTCTACATAGTACACTCTATTCTACAAGGCGTTAAATGAGGTCTTTGGTGATCTTTGACAAATGAAACTCCCACAGCTTGGTCTAGTTTGCTACCTAATGAGGAACGCTGTTGGAGATACAATATTATGGCAGCTTCATCGCTAAATATGCTGCTCATGTACTCATCTTCATGCACCATGGGTCGATCCTTGCAAATTTCATATGAATGCATGATGGTTCACTACATGACTCTGTACATTTATCCTCCGTAGGCTTTGGACCCCAAGGATGGGCAACTTTTTTCGTCTAGCTTGTCGGGAACACGTAGGAACCTTTCATCATCTCAGCCTTGTACTTGCCAGAGTGAAGGTGCGAAATTGAACGTATTGCGATGACCATCATATGTGCCAACTAAAATATCGGTGCTAGGCGGTTGCTGTAGCACCTTTACACACTTGGATATATAGAAGGGCTTTTGGGAAGAGAGCTTCTAAGAAAATAAGAATTTTGATATGACCATATAGTACAGGTTCTGTAAGCGATTAGGTAACCTCTTCACCATCAGGTTTGCAAAATGAATCTCTGTTTTCTGATATTCTAATCCTGCTGATCAAGATGAAAGTCTCATCACATAACTCGGGAGTCCTTGCAGAGAACTCTATCAGTTTTTCTCCTATATGGAAAAGCTATTCACCTATCATACTACTCTCGTATGACCAGTCGCTCTATGTACAGCGACAAACTCAGGTCTGTCGCTGCTAAGCTTCACCCTCGTTGACTCATTACTAGTGTTGCCAAAGATTACATGACAGAGCAAGCATTTGGGTTTTCGTCACTGAAAAGCTGTGGAGCGTAAACGTAATGAATGAAGTATGGATTTCCCTCCTTGCTCTTGACCTCCACGACCTTTTTCTCTTCTGTGAACTCCACAGTCTCTTTGCCCTTCGTCTCTACAACCTTCACCTTCTCTTTCTCTATCGTCACCTTCTTCTCCTCCTCTTTCTTCTCCCCTTTCTTCTCTTCTTTCTTCTCCTCTTTCTTCTCTGGTTTCGGAGGTATGAGCTCGGCCTGTTTGTGCACCTTCCTCCGCACGTACGACAGGAGTTTCTCGGGCTCGATTGTTCCTTGGACCGTCAGGGTTTGAGCCTTTATGTCGGTCTTGACACTGTAGATACCTGCACAATCACTTTGGACGTCATGTATCTGGTGATTCAGAATTCCTTCATGGATGGCACATGCGGAGAAGTCTCAACTATACCTCGATGTCTTATAAGCTTACGACGCAGGTCGCGCTCGCATTGGTCGCAGTGCATGTAGACCTTCAAATTGTGCGTTCGCACGGGTAGCTTAACAAGAAAGAGACGAAGCAGATTTTGATTAGATCACTTTTTCTTTACACAGGAGACAAATGAAGTGACGTAAATGAAAGAAGTAATTTGGCCTGACTGTGGATTTGAATATTGTAAAAGCAAAAACTTGTAATATCGTCAATCTATCATACAAATGTTGGACATAAATCTAATGGAACTCTTGATTCTTCCCAAAAGCAAAAATTACTATTGTTAACAGGTACTAATTTATTTGTCGTTCAAGGACTTAAATATGTAATACTATACAACTCCTTGGCAATTGCTACGATCAAGCATGTCTTGTTCAAGAAAGAACCTTCTTTTAGGGTGGTCATGCACCATATGTTAAATCTAACGAAACAGATACTAAATAATACTAAAAATGCGTTCAAATTGCAAATGAGAGGGAAAGAATGTTGTCGATTGTCACAATTGAATGACCATGTCCAAATGTGTGTGACTTCTACTAAAATGTAACTAGTTTCTATCGATTAATAAATGTTATGATGGGCAAAATCGTAGTGTCTATAAATATACTTCTTTGGGGGGTTCCTTGACGACTTTCTTCTTGATTTCGGCTTCCTTGATGTCGATCTTGGGCGATATCAACTCCACCTTCCTCTTGCTGAGCCTCTCTATTTTCTTATGGATTCCCAGTGGATCGATTGCCCCTTTCACCTTCACTTCGTTGCTCTCCATGTACACTTCCACTCCGTGAACACCTGCTCTAATGACCAGCATTATCATCATTCATCACAATCCAAGACAAGAGACTTCATGGAATATTTACATATATCTAGTAACATTGCATTCGCTCCATTAATCGATTGATGGTTCGGTTAATGTTCACGATGTATCTTGCGCTTGGCGACACGATTGGCTGAGTTGTCGATCCGACAAATGGGCTTGTTATAAACTATATCTATGCATTTTTCATGGAAATCCATTTCACATACCTTGTGTTCTGAGAAGAGGCCTCCTGATCTCGCCTGCACATTCTGGGCAATGTAGGTTAACTTTGTACACCGCGGTGATCACGTCAACTTTCTTCTCCTCTTTCCCCGCCATTTATTTTCGCGGAAATCTCTCGAAACCAGGAGAGAGAAAAAGGGAAAAGGAGATGACAAACGATAACTTGTTTAGAGCTTTTACGCTGAAGAGAAAGGGTTATGCAGATGAGGCTTCTGCCAATTTATCGTGAAGGGATTGAGAGACCATGCAGGTGAGACTTGCTGAGGGTTGTTCAACAGCTGCATGAAACTTGCCGCAGATGGAATAGATAATATTCTTTGACGTGGAGTACTAGGACTCGTTTACTTAATGTTTTTCCCTCCTTTTTGTTGCACCTGTGTATGGTGAAATTCCAATGAAGAATATGGAAACAGATGTGGAATTTGTCTGCTGATGACGGAAGTTGTTGCCGATTTCGTTTCGAGTATGGGTTTGGCTCTGCCTCTAGCTATTCTTGTAGGCATTAGGGCTGGCGAAATGATAGAAGAATTAAATCTTCTGAATATGGAAATTCTAGTTGTGAAACGAAATCACATCATTTGTATTGCTTACAATCAACTTTACAAGGTAAACAATCGGATCTTTAAGTTGG
Source organism: Eucalyptus curtisii (assembly GCA_017140595.1). Classification (NCBI taxonomy): domain Eukaryota; kingdom Viridiplantae; phylum Streptophyta; class Magnoliopsida; order Myrtales; family Myrtaceae; genus Eucalyptus; species Eucalyptus curtisii. The sequence goes on from CM029497.1 coordinate 16,915,519, forward strand.
AATAGTAGACAATAAAGTTCTCAGTGTCATCTAACAAGCACATGTAGTCTGCTTTCAAAACACCCAATGCCTCTACAAACAGAGAAACTACGTTTCGGCTTGCTTAGCATCTGATTTTCAACTTAAGAGACCCAAGTACAATCACGCGACATTTTTTAGACTAATGCAAACCATCCTTTACATGACATGACCCACACATGGGGCTTATACTAAAGCTTAGATTGTGCTCGATGTACATTCATCCAATGCACCTAACACCCGCTCCATTACTCTCATTTGGACATATAACATGTAAATTGAACAAAAGAAACAGCAAGCAATTCTGCTTTAATCTTCACATGAGTTAAGATGAAAATCAGTAAGAGAATGAGCATGTCTCCATTCATTTTATTCCTCAAATTTATCTCCACAAGTCGTCCTTTTTGAAACATCAAGATTAAATATACACAAGACTAAACACATTGATTCAATCATTACCAATTCTCAACTATCTGAGCAAAAAGAGCAACGCTGAGTACTGTAAAATTGGCATATTGAACCACTGTAATTGGATGTTTCAGCTGCCTCGGTAGGTTGTGAATGAGAATGGAGAAAAAAGAAGAGGAACATGAAAATGCTCCCGCTTCTGTGTCTCTCTGATTTCGAAAATGATAGAAACATAGGGGAAGAACCCACCGGGGCAGTACTTACTCGTGTTAAAATTGATCCTATATATTCCTGGATTAATCTCATTGACGATGTCCATCAACTGACCGCTTCGGCCATCTTTATCTGTACTTGAGACCCCTTGAAGTCTCCAACCACCAACTTCTGCTTCACCGAACAATGGGCGGGGTTTGTTGCCCCTCCACATCTCTAAGCAGACCTCCATGCCTGAGGCTGGGCATCCTTGAGAGACATCCAAGACATGCGTTGTTATAGGCGGACGACTTCGATTTGTACTTTGTGATGTTTTGTTGGAAGAAACTTCTGAAACAGCCGTGAGATGTCCTCCAATTATGCTCACACGATCTTCTAGAGCACAAAAAGGAAAATGTTAGCATGATCTGAACCAACGTAGTTCAAAAGCATGAATATTAGCAATTAATGTCGCGTAAATATTGTTGCATAAAATTTCTAGAAGTTAAATATTCATTTTCCAATTTGGCAGGACAGTATAATAAGTTCTTAGGAGTCAAAAAGCAAACAGATATATATATATATATATCGGTGACAAAAAATATATATAGGTGACAAAAAGCTTCATGTAATAGCAGATAGATAATTTAGTTAAACATGTGATCTTCATGCAATGATATGTGATTCATTGTTCTTTTGCACCCGGATTCATGTTTGATGCCTTAAATGCCCTTAGCTTCTGAGTGAACATTGCAACAAAAATCAGGACAGCCTTGAGAAATATAGATAACCTAGCAACAAATGACAGATGTGTCAACCATATTGCATGCTACTGCAACATGGTTGAAGTGGCAATCATAGGCTCATAAGGCAGATTAACCATACCCTAAGTACTTCATATATCAATGGGGTAAATGCCCTCCCACTTGGGAGGAGAAAAGAAACGACAGACCCACTCCATCCGTCTCAATGAACTCAACACACAAGACAGCATCCAAATTCTGAGAGCTACAAGTCATGCGATCGCGAGAGAGAGAGAGAGAGAGAGAGAGAGAGAGAGAGAGAGAGAGAGAGAACAAAGTGCAAAGGCGATTCAAAATACTAGAACCTTTCCATGCTAGAGGGTTCTTTTAGATTAGTTTGTATGGGGAAAGCAAAATAATAGCAGAAACAGTTGCATCTTTTAGAGTCATCTGTCAATTTAGCAGCTAAGGACAAGCAAGGATAGAAGAATTGCTCTGACTTAATAAATAACTGAAACTTCATGCATGAGAGATGAAACCTAGGACATCAGGGGTACCTTCTGCTTTCTTTGCTGGGCCTGCAGGTCCCTGATCACCAGTTGAAGCCATGTGTTCTTTGGATGAAAAGAGCTTTGCAAGACGTAATTCAATTATTTTCATCTGCTCTTCAGCTGCAATCTGGAACTCCTCTATGGGCCTATTAGAAAACCGTTTCTGGAAAAAGAAAATGTTGCAATTTTCTCACTTCTCAGTTATGATGTAATAATGTAATGCTGTTGGCTGATATCTAGTAAGACTGAAGGAAGCAATGAAAATACATCGAGCTTTCTCCGAGGCACAAGACACATGACTTCATGGAAAGTGATTCTGTTAAGCACACTTTCATTTATCACAAAGCAGTATGCCTTGAATTGTCCCTCATAAGAGACATGAACTCACGTGAGCTTGTAGCCTGGGATACCAATTTTGTTTCAAGATTTACCTTCAGCTCTGCAAGTATTTCGGGACTTGTCCTTCCAGAAGCGCAAATAATAAAAATAAATCCAAACTTCTGCTTATATCGTACATTCCAGTCAGATAATTCCTGCAAATGACAGGTCCAAGGGCATCAGAGTATGATTGCAATTAACAGTATGGTTTTCTCCATTACATTTAAGTAAATATCAGGAGAATAAATTTTCTGCATAAGAGGTTAACCTGTAAGCTGGAACCAGTGGCAGTTGCCAAAGCTGTAGATTGCTCTCCTTTGCTCCACCTATTGAAATGAATCTCCAAAATTACTCAGGTATAGCACAGCATCAGGTAATACATGAGTAACAAAAGACCAAAAAAGTGCCAGAAAATGCAGGTGAAAGGGCATGTATAATAAAGAACACAACATCTGAAGTACTATGAACCATTCAGATAAGTGCATTTAGCCCTTCAATCAATTCTCTTGTTTTGTTTCTTCTTGTTTGCTGCGTAACAATATGTATAGGCTAAACAGGCATTTTTGTCTCGTCATAGAATACCCCTACCTCACAAAAGCGCACAATACAAGAACACACTGAAGTAAAGTAGAAGAAAGTAGGATTCTTTCAAATAAAACAACTTGTCCCACCTATTTGTCAATATATTAGCAACTTTATGAGACGAAACATTAGCAGAAATCAAACGCCAGATGAAACAAGTTTACAGCAGATATATTTGTAGCACCTGTCCGACTCCATGAAGAGATTTATGCATAATCTTTTTGTTCTTCCAGCTATGTTACAGGACAAACTGATGTGTAAGATTAAATCATGCTTAACGGACAGTTCCATGAGAGAGTTCACCTAATGAAGGAGTCTAACTGAGAATGCATTACTCATCATGCATGGTAGGAAAACATTTTTTAGAAAATGGTGTAAACCATAAGTCATTTCAACAGTAAAAAGGAGCATTTCTGTCACAATTCACCAATGAGTTGTCTTTCCATAAAATCAAGTACATTAACTAAACTATTCGGCCATGACCTATGGTAAATGTGACACATGCAGTCCCCAAAAGAATATGATGGATGCATAAGCAGATATCTAAAGATAAACAGACCAGTCAAGTACTCCTTTGGGGCTTGGCCCACTTCAAATTAGAGCCACAGTTTGTTAAGTAATTTGTCCAGAACATATACTCTCATTCATTTGCAGCATACAAACAATCAACATAATGAAGCACATAGTGTCAAGAACCCCATCTTACAGAATGCAGAGTACCCTACAACAAGTTAAAAGTTCACCCAACCAATAAAACGCCCATCAATTTCCCCATTAAGATGACCAAAATACATTGAAAATGAGTTGATTGACCCATCAGCAAAAACAAATCATAGTCTGTCAAATTGGTCAACCTCATTCCAAAGGTTCAAATGACATTAAGTTTTCCACGCATAAACAAAGGCATCAGACATCCACAAATTGCTAATTCATATAATTCAAGGAAGCAAGCAGCAGCTGAAATAATGAAGAGCCAATTGAAGGAGCCAAAACATGACTCGCCAGTTGGCGGGCAACACCTTCCTCACGCAAGATGGAAAAACCTACCTGCTTCGCCTATGGTTTCACAAACATTCACATCACAAAATTCAAACCAACCCCCCAAAAAAGTGATCCTTAACTGTGAAGGCTAAAAGTTCATCTATATGGAAAAAGCCAGTCCTTTTAGTCGCCACAGTGAACTCCAACAATTAATCCATGCCAAAGAGCAAAACATGAAGATTCCAGGAAACCCCATAAGGAAAAATTCCCCACCATCTCTTCAACTTCTCTTAAAAATAAAAAAAAATTGATATCCATCAGGGCCAAGCGCAGAGATCAAGACAGAAGATGCAGAGAGAGACTTAACTGAGCACTGGCGTCGCTCTTCCCGGGAGCCGCCGATTTGTTCTCTCCGATCTGAGGGTGGGCCGCGAAAGCTTCGAGCCAACCGCTCACGTCAACCTCCAAATCGCGCAAGAACACAAGAATCAGCAATTTCCTCCAAAAGCTCCAATACGAAGCAATGGAAACTGCGATCGACGCGTGACTGAAGAAAGAGAATTGGCGGAGATAGAGAGAGGGAGAGGGGTTACTCTGTCGAACCAGACGTCCCTGGCGGCGGCAACGGCGGCTTGGAGAGAGGGGAAGGGAGAAGCTCTCGCCATCTCGGCGGCGAACCTGGCGCTCCCGCAGCAAGCCAGGAAGTCCTTCTCGTCGAAAGCGAACACCATGCTGGGCGTGCCTTGCGTCGCAGCAGCGGCGGCGGCGGCGGCGGTAGCCGGAGCGAGAGCGAGACCGGCCGATCGGAGAATGGTCGCCGGCGAGAATCCGGTTCGGGGAGATGCAGACGGATGAAAAAGGCCAGGCGAAGATGATGAACCGATAAATGATAATAATATATTTCTAGTGATTTTTTTTGGATTAATATTTTAAAAAATTCAAAACTAATACGCATTTTTAATCATGAAAAATCCCTTTGATAAATTTACCCAACTGACCATTAGAAATCCCAACTTGATACACTTATGGTCAATTTATCCCAAAATAATTTATATAACTGCCAAAAATCCCAATCTAATATATAATTGAATTAATATCACGAAAAATCAACAAAATTATATAATTATTACAAATGCAGAGTAAAATCCCAAACTGATACATCGACTAATTGTTATGTATTATTTAACTTAATAATTTGACAGTAAAATTTAATGAAAATTAACAGAGAATAAATTTATCACAAGTGTAATTTATTAAATGTATACAAGTTTTAGGTAAATTAGTTTATGATAAATTTATTATATATGTACTAGTTTAGGGTTTTTCAAGGTATTAACACTTTTCTTTTTTGTTTGGTTTTCGATTGCGTCTTTGACAATTCACTTTTCTTTTTTTTTTTTAACTTAATCCAAATTTTCCATTTCACCTATTGGAATTTTTCCAATTGCGAAATATTTATAATTTTCCATGAAATGCAAATGGGACGGCTAAGGGCCTGTTTTTTTTGTGTTCTTGACCCATGTTTATGAACACAATTCCTTTTTTTTGTTCCTGAGAATAAAAAAAGAACAAAAACGCGTTTGTTTGGGTTTTTATTTCCGGAAACAAATTTGGAACAGAAACAAGAAACAAAAAAAACTTATTTCTTGTTTCTGGAACACTTCCAAGAAATAATTTTTCTCTCTCATATTTTTTTCTTCTCTTTTTTTTTCTTTTTCTTTTCTTCTTCTTTTTTCTTTGGCTGGTCGCTGGCCTCGGCCATGGACGGTCGGGCGACCTCGCCGGAGTGTCGTTGCCCCCGGCGAGGCCGACCTCGTGTGGCCGGGCGGGCCGCGAGCCTCGCCGTGGTTGGGCGAGGCCGCCGCCCTTGTCGGTCGGTCGATAGCGCGGCAACCGGCCAAAAGAAGGAAGAAAAAAGAAAAAAGAAAAAAGAAGAAAAAAAGGAAAAATAAAATAAAAATATTAAAAATTAAAAGAAACAAAAAAAGAACACAAATTTACCAAACATGTTTTGTTCTTTTTTTATTTCAGAGTAAGTTTACTAAACGCGTTCTTTCGGTAAAAAATTATTCCCCTAACGAAATAATTTTTCTATTTATGTTCTCGGACAATTTTTGAACGAAACGTTACCAAACGCACCCTAAGATTCGTGTATAATTTACTTGGTACGGAAGAATAAGTAGGACTTTTTATTTAAGTTGAAATAGACCGATCCACAGGGCGTCTTTTTAAGCAAGAGCATGCGTTCCCCGAGATAGATTGTCCACCTCCCTCAGCGTCACATGTAGTAGCATCGCCACCATCGTCCAATTAAGATCACCACCCGAATGTCCACCGTCGCTAGCGTCAGTAGGAGGGATGCGATCGTTTGCACCGGTATCACGATGAGGACCACGCGTTCGTCGATGGTTTAGCTAAAGATGAAAGAGCCACGCGGCACCATCGTGACAACGAAGGCGATGAGTGAGATTGAGCACTAGACGACGTGGAGGAGGAGGAGGAGGTGCGGAAGAAGGAGATGTTGGTCCGGACTTTGGAGACGACATTGGAGAAGTTGGAGGGGAGCCCGACGGAGCGAACGTCGAGCGTGAGCTTCCATGGGTCTCTTCAACCATCGGCTACCCATTGGATCAGAGCCACTCACCTCCTCCTCCTCTTGCTCCAGGGCCACTGTCTCGTCGCATAGTTCAGTGGTCTCGAAGTGGCAGATCCCAGTGCTAAGCCACGTTCGCTTTTTGCCTTTTCTATAGGTTCGCATATGGATATTGCTTATATCTAGCTAAATCGATACACATCGAATTAATCCCTCGACTGTTAGAATAATCAATAAAAGCCTCACAATATAGACATTTGGCTTTGTCTTGACTATTGTTTCTCCTTTTAAAGTGTTCCCATGCAACACATTTTATCCTCCTTCAATATGCGCTAGTAGATTCACTCATTGAAGACATCTATCAATCTTTTTATCCATGACAATTAGAACCCGAAATTATTGTTATAAAAAAGATGTAATGTGTCTAATTAATACACATGATTCAAGTGGCTGCATCAAGTTATCAACACTTGTTAAAGCATGCTTCATATGCTAATGAACGAAGTTTCCTCTTGTTTGTCCTCCTGTCATACATTTACCGGTCATTTCTGTCATAAACAGCCACCGTTACATGCTTCACATCATGCTTCCATGTGGAATAACCTGTTTAACATTAACAAGCCGAAGCAATATAGATTCAAGTAAAAAAAAAAAAATACAAAAGACATTGCAATAATGGCAAATCAATCTTTTCACCTTCCTAGATATCAAAGAGTGTGGACCTGTAACAAACTAGAATGAAGCAAAAGAGCAAGCCAGAGAGACTTCAAGTGAAACTACAATAAAATGAAAGATTAATAATACAAAAAACCCTAAACTGCCAGCATTGTGATAAATTTACATTTTATTAGTTTCCGTCAAATTCTACTGTTAAATTACTGAGTTGGGTGATACGTGATAATTATTGGATACACTGGTTTTGGGTTTTACCTTTCGTCCAATTTGTAGTCTTTTTGTGATATTAATTCAATTTAACAGAAATTAAGAAAGAGTAAATTTTTTCACAAATGTACTAATCTAGAGTTTTTTATACTTAAAAATTAGTTTATAATAAATTTAGTACAATTATACCAGTTTAGGATTTTTTGTGGTATTAATCTTAAAATAAAAGAGGACTTCACAATGCACACACACCTAAGCAATCGTTCAGTGTAAATAGTTACTCACGTAATCGAGATATTCATACACCTATTTCATTTGGGCAATTTTGCTTATTAAGATGCTAGATTTCCCTCAGTTGAAACTAGGGAGCACAAATTAAACCTTTGAAGATTAGCCACCTACTTACTTCAGGTGAAAATCACCATAGTTTCCCGCAAAGAGAAATTCTAAAACTTGAAAAAGGGACAGAATTCTGCAATACGCATCACACGAAAAATGTGTAATTTTTCAATGAGACAATGTCCATTCAGTATCGAGATGGATGATCATTAAATCGAAACAATAGAACTCGCAAAGCATAAATCCTCACAGCTAAATATTTTTTAGGAAGAACAAAAGAAAAAGAAATCATATGGGCACTCCCCAATCCCTCACCCGAGAGAGAGAATGCCGGCAACTGGGCGGCAAGAACCTTTGCAACAAATGACCAAAAATTTAGCCGGCAACATGACTTTTCTTTTAAATTATTATTATAGTGAGAGGGGATGGATAATGCACTACTGCTAGTCTACATTGTTGTTGTGGACTTAGATTGGTTATTATTATAGTGAGAGGGGATGGATAATGCACTACTGCTAGTCTTCATTGTTGTTGTGGACTTAGATTTTTTTTTTTTTTTTGGTCGAAAGAAAACATATATTAGATTAAACAGTATTACAAGCATACGCTAAAGCTTCCGAAGCGATGATATCCTGGAAAACAAAGGGAGGGAAAAGAAGCCAGTTGCGTACTGGGCCATGATCTCGGTGGGCTTTAGAAGCCCAGTCGGCTGCTAGGTTTGCTGTTCGGCGAACATGGTGAAGAGAGAGATTAGGGCATCGAGAATACACTTCGCGTAGAATCGCAAAAAGATGATGCTCTGTCCATGGCGGCTGCTGCTGCTGCTGAACGATTTCCACCAAGAACAGACAGTCAGATTCAATCACGATGTGTTGAAGATGAAGCCCCTGCTGGATCAGATGTTGGATAGCCGATATGAGAGCGTAGATTTCAGCTTGGAAGGCCGATTGTGCTGGAACAGTTCTGGTAATCACATCGGTAAGCACTCCCTTACAATCTCTGTAGATACACGCAATTGATCCATCCTCCGACCCTGGTCGAAAAGCCCCATCAACATTACACTTAAGGCATCCCTTTTCAGGCGGTTTCCATCTCTCATCTGAACTGACCAGGTTGTTGTTGATCCGTTGTACAGAGGGGTTTAAAAGCATGATGATTCGGTTGTGAGCGAAGGCGTTGTCCACGGCTTGGAGAGGATCTAGTTGGTGTTGCCGAAAAACTGCGTTGTTTCTTTGTCGCCAGATCTCCCACAGCAAACTGGCGATCACTTCGAAATCAGGGGACGCCTTTGGGAGTGAAGCTCGTGTGGCAACCCAGGCATCAAAACGTCGAACCGAGGTGGTGAAATCGAGACCCTAACTTCTTCATGAGTCCAGATGTTGTGTGTCCAAGGGCAGAAAAAGAAGAGATGTTCGATCGTTTCGGAATGTTGAGGTTACAAAGTGTACAAAAGAGGGGTTAGGGGAAATATGACGTTGATAGAGATTAGCTTTTGTAGCAATGGCGTTTTTATAGGCTAACCACAGAAACACTCGAAGCTTAGGAACAGTTCGCATATGCCAGATTTTCCTCCATAACTGAGTAGGGGTGGTATAAGAGGATGAGCTACATTGATTGGGGTATTTTGGGTCGAAGAGATATAATGATAACAGCTTTTCACTGTGTAGGTACCGGAAGAAGTAGCAGTCCACACTAATTGATCATGCAGGAGCGAAGGGTTGAGAGGTGTATTCAAAATAGCAGCACTGACCTGGGCATCAAAGAAAGTGGTAACAAGAGAGGTCTTCCATTCCGATCTTGGTAAGTCTATTAGTTCAGCAACTGCATCAGGTTCGCCCTCCTCTGCTACTCCTCCTATCTGACCAAGTGGTAGCCAGGTATCCTCTCTTATCCGAATCTGTGAGCCATCCCCAACGAGCCAACGAAGTTTAGGAGTAATAGTGTCTCGACCTTTTAACATACTCTGCCACCCCCATGAAGGGCGATAGCCTGATTGGGCATTTTGGAAAGAGGAATACCTAAAATATAATCCCTTGAAAAGCTGACTCCAAATAGCATTAGGCTGCTGGAGAGGGGATATATAATGCACTACTGCTATTATATTGGTTCTTGCAACAGCATGTTTGGTTTTCAACTTCAGTGTCTTGTATCTCTGTCTGATTGCTTATTCTGCTTTCGGCTTTTTTATATGTTTGGTCCACTTAGAAAGATGTTTACAGTTTGGTCCAATAAAGTAGATAGTTGATTGAAATGCAAACAAATTTAGATGTACAGGTATGCTGTGTGGCTCATTGTTTGTGTGTGATGTCAAATGTTGGTCATGTGCGTTTGATATTTGTTGTTCATTTGGAAGATGTCGTGAGATGGACATGTATTATGCTCTATAAATATTGATTTCTCATGAAATTGTTGTCCTTCCAGCTTTGAACATAATAAGGGTGTTTGCTGGTCGCCTTTGTTCGCATGTGGAATGTGAGGATTTTGGGTGGATAAACAACTTAGCTGTTTGATGAACTGGCATGGCTTTCTACAGTAACTCAAAGCCTGTCCCCCTACGGTTCCTAATCTGGACAAGGATGGGTTGGATCTGCTTTCTGTAAGTTGACACTACTTATGGGTTCAACTAGTGAAATAATTAATGTCGGTTCACTGATAATTGAAATTTGATATCTTCTGCAGCAAGTGCTGCAATATGAACCCTCAGGGAGGATTCCTGCGAAGGCGACCATGGAACATTGTTACTTCGATGATGTCAACAAGACTTGCCTACGAGACTGCGCAAAGTGTAGATTAAGAATCGGGGTTTTGATATTCAGGGCTAGTAAAAGAATAATTCTTCATTTGTCATCTTTATTAGGTTTATAAGTCAAGAACACTACGAATGAGATAGCAACAGGCTTACCCACACTCCGTGGGTGTTACTTTTGACGTTTGAATAATCGTAACATTTGAAGCTCTTACGATAATTCAAACGTCCTCTTCTAAAGAGAGTTTATAAGGATGTAATGTGGACTTGGTAATAGGATTGAGATACTAAAAGATTTGCACTTAAACATTTTTTATTGAGGGGTTTGAAGTTGGTGATTATCTTGGCATCATTTCCAACTTTTCTCCAAAACTGTTCAGAACTCGTCTTAATGGAGCTCTCCGCCGGCCACAAAAGTCCAAACTTGACCCTTCTGGGATTGGTGAGATCATTGCTTTCGCTGGGATGACCTTTTAGAACTTTAGCCCTTGGCCTTGGCATTTTCACTTCATTGAACACGATTTTTTCTTTTTCCAATGTTGTGTGTGATTTTGGGCACTTTTGCAGCACTCTTTCCTTGTGGCACTGCAAACACATCAGTCTTTAACTTTGTGCCTAAATTGACTGTTGCTCAATTTAGCATTTTTGGAGGCTCGAGGCTTTTGTCTTCAGTCGATGCTCTGGACCATGCTGCTTCGTTGGTGCAGCTCACCTGCTTTGTCCTAGTGTGAGTGATAATCACCAGCTGGGTTCAGAAACGAATGTACAAGTTCAAGTGGGTTCCGCAGGGGATAATCATCAAAGGTTGTGGCTTCCTCAAACAATGACTGCTAACCTTAAGATGCACCATACGCCAAATTACCTGTTGCCAAAAAGATTGAAAAGAAATATTATTGTTCTACCAATTGCATTGTAAGGTTCTAACTCAGGCAGGCTGTAGCTGAGGGTGCTGAGCTTCATAAGACGAGGAAGTCGGCGTCCTTTCAGGAGTCAATCTTTTACACTCTTTTCTGTGTCCCTCCCAATCATAAAAAAAAGAGAGGAAAAATAAAATAAAAAGAAAGGTCTTGTTGGAGCAAGTGCATGATTGAGAATAAGGTTCTTTTCCTACGAAAAAAAGATGAGGGGCTCGATGTTTAAGATGTCTATTATGCTGACGTAATGATTAAGTAATGCTTATCTAGCTCCAGGTCAAAGCTTCAATTTAGGCAGTTAGCTGTCACTTAAATAAAGAAAAATATTTCCCTCTATGAAGTCCCTATTTATTCAACCCATTTTCATTTCCAGTTCATCATCCATGGCAGACTCCAAACCTGAGAGGTAATACAAACCCTTCACCCTCAAACATTGATATTTTTCTTTGAATTCCTTCCAAATTTCGTTTTGCTCTGCAAAGTTTTTTCCCCCATTTTTTCTGTGCGTCTTTTTTCAGGTATGCAGTCGTTACAGGAGCCAACAAAGGGATTGGGTTTGCAGTGTGCAAGCTCCTGGCTTCCAAAGGGATTGTGGTGGTATTGACTGCTAGAGATGAGAAGAGAGGACTTGAAGCTATTGACAAGCTGAAATTAGAATATGGTCTCTCTGATCATGTCATTTTCCACCAGCTCGATGTCTCCGATCCCGCCAGTGTTTCATCTCTTGCTGACTTTGTTAAGCACACATTTGGAAAGCTCGATATTCTGGTAAACCCTGAAAAATTGTCTTTCATTTGGGACCAACAGAGATAAGTGTTATATATCCCAAAAACGTATGCATCGTTGATGGTGGATGACAGAATACTGCTATTGTAGTAACATGAGCATTTCCTATGTATAAAGGCAAAGAAGGGTAATTTGCAATGAAAATCTTGATGTACCTCGGATTGTGGTATTGATAAATAACTCAATATGTGAGATTGAGGTATTTGGATGTGCTCGCATTAGCGAGGAAAATGTGATCATCCCTTTTAGCCAGGGATATGTCTAAACTCCCCTTGTCTATCTGAGGTGCATTATTTTAAGAATGAGTGATAACTTTGATTGACTCGATACAGAATGGTGCCAATCTCCTGTGATATCTGCTTTTCTTGAATGGTAATATGGAATTTCAGTCCGAGTACAAGACATATAGTATGGCATCACTGCATTGATCTTCCTTCTGTTGTGCAATATACTGTTTGATGCGTGGGCTTATGTTCAATCACGTTGCTCAATTAATTATCTAGTTAGTTCAGGATTTATTGTGATGGTCCTCTTTGATTTATGACTTTTTATGGCTCGTTTGATAACATTTCTGTTTTGGGGATTTTTTTTTCAGAAATAGTCTTTCCTATTTCTATTCCGAGGAATACTTTTTCAGCAAAAAAACTCGTTGTAATTACATAAAATTTCTATTCTCAGAATAGAAAAAGAATAGCAATGCGTTGACAATTTTTTTTTTCTTTTCTTCTTCCTCCCCTGCCAAAGAAAAGAAAAGGAAAAAAACTTATTTCTAGAAACTATTCCCAGGAATAAGAATTTTTTTTTTTACTTCTTGTTTCTGTTCCAAATCTATTCACTGGCTACTTTTTTATTCCGGGGAATAAAAAAATTAATTGACATTATCAAATGAATTTCTGTTATTTTTTTATTCTAAGAAATAAAAGAACAAAAGAACAAAGAAATTGGCAAGTTGCATTCAGGACCTTAGTATATTACCTGGGAAAAGAATTTCTTTAGTCCCTTCATACTCGTTTAGTGATGGGCTTTATTTTATCATTGCAGAAGAATATTGTGCTAAAAGAATCTCTTTTCCAGGTGAACAATGCTGGTGTTACCGGAGCCATTGTCGACGCTGATGCATTAAGAGTTTCTGGCATTGGAAGGGTATGCTTTCAGTTTCTCTTACAATGGTGTTGTTCAAAGAGAAACCCAATTTGAACAAGATTTCTTGGCTTCAAACACTCTAGTCCTCTTTGATTAAAACCCACGAATAAAACGAATTGGATGTAATTCCATGAAGAGTGCACTATCCAAATTGATGTCATCAAAAGCTCTTCAATAAAGACCAAATATATATTTATACCCCCAAAATAGGAAACTCTTCTCAACCAACCTTAACTCTAACCTTAGTGTGAGATTTTATAGGATCACTATCAATTGTTCTAAAAACTTAAGTTATTAAATGAAAAGGTGGTTTTATCTTTAATTACTTTAACATTTCCCCTCACGCTTAGTTTAGTCTTTTTGCCTAGCATTAAGTATGAAAATATTTGATTAGGGAGACAAATAGGGTCTAAAAAGATTTGAACTCGAAACCTTCAGTTTTGATATTATGTGAGATTTTATAGGACCATTGTTATTTATTTTAAAAGCTTAAGTTATTAGATGAAATTATGATTTTATATTTAATTACTCTAACAATAGGAAGTAAATCGATGTTTTGCGTTGCTTGTATAGACATCATACCACAAGTTGTACTTTGACTTGGCTTTCTACTTAGATTGGATTTTATTTGTGGGCTTAAACTCAAAACATATTTCTAACATCACTATGGTCTTTTTGGCTCTTGTGAAGATATTGTTAGAGATTTTCTTTTCTATTACAATGCAAATGATTGTGACTAAAGTTAGAGCATCATTCTTCTAATAAGTTACACATGATTATTAGAAAGAAACGTCACGAAGAAGAACCGTTTATGAGTCAACCAGTGCAAACTGGAATTCTGATCCTAACGAAATATACATTGTTTGTATTTTTTGCGGCTAACTCCCCCTAGGGGATGCCACTGTGAGCTTCCTAGGAATTTAAAATACATATTCATTGTTATGTTTCTTACGCTGGTTCGTAAGATTTTCTATTGATGATGCAGAAGCAAGTTGATTTGAGTAAAATTATGACAGAGACATATGAATTAACTGAAGAGTGCCTGAACATTAACTATTATGGTGCCAAAAGGATGGTCAACGCATTCATTGGCCTTCTCCAAACATCAGACTCGCCCATGATCGTCAATGTTTCCTCGTCGATGGCGAAGCTAGAGGTAAGAAGTACCAAGTTTGCAACTTCAGTGATATTTCTCAGTAACGTAAGAATGAAAAATTTACTCTCGAGCTGTCAAATTTGACGCAAAGCATCATTTTGGCAAGAGAACACTACAGTGCGGCGGATCAAGCTTTAAGCTAGACCTGTTTGCTAGATATAGGTCTCATGAGAATCGGATACTGCCTTTAAAAAACAATAGAGATTTCTGACAGTGCTTTCTTGTGGCGTGAATGAATTCTTTCAGATCTCTTTTTGTGGGTCAAACACAAGTTAAATGTTCCGTGAATTCATTGCTGTCATATTAATTTTTCATGTGGTTTATTCTTTTGGCCATGTTCTATCTAGAACATTAAACTATCGAAATGCTGTTCCATATTTATATTATTGCGGATGAATAATATTTTGATCATCCTGCAACCTTTCGATTAGAATTTACTGGAGGGCTTGGCTACAGAAGTGTTCAGCAATGCCGAAAGCCTCACAGAAGAAAAAGTGGACGAGGTATTAAAGGAGTTTCTAAATGATTTTGAAGAAGGTTCTGTAAAGACGAAAGGCTGGCCTGTTCATCTATCTGCATATACTGTCTCTAAAGCGGCCTTGAATGCGTACACAAGGATTTTAGCAGCAAATTACCCCACGTTTCGTATAAATTGCGTCTGCCCTGGATTTGTCAGGACGGATATAAATTGCAACACCGGTTCCTTGACTCCTGAGGAAGGTGCAGAAGGTCCCGTGAGTCTGGCCTTATTGCCGAGTGGCGGTCCATCTGGTCGATTCTTTCAAGGAACAAAAGAGGCTACATTTTGACAGAATTGTTGGATGTATGCCCTAAAGCTACTATGTAGTAGTTACATATTAGAGATTTCAGTTGTACTTTCATTATTATTATTTAATTAATGGTAATGACGTATTCATTCATTTGTCCAATTAAGTATTAAATATTTAAGGGAATGATAAGTCACAAGTAATTAGGTATTGTGATGCCTGAGTTAAGAACACAAGTGTTTGTATTAGACAAGTTCACTGAACGTGACGTATATGAAACGATTAGCAACATGGAAGTTTTTAGCGTGGTCAATGTCTAATTGTTTATACTTTTGTCTTGTGTAAATAATCCTTAGACCTGAAGCACAGTGTTAACTTGTGTGTCGAACAACTATGGTTCACAGGTGCACGTAATGCCGGGTCGTTGGTCCGTCTTTGTACCTGATGGTCATTTTGTTCATATACGAAGTTGCACGTATGCGCAATAAAGAATCTGTCTCCTTATTACTTGTAAGGTATAATGATGATGTCCTATGCGATCTAATTATGACAATGCATTGAAATCCTCGGATGGGGTTGTAACCAAGGATAAATTGTTTATGTCTCGAATAAAATGCATGTCAATTAGATTTGTGCATATGATCGAATTAATGACTTGACAAATATTACATGGTCTTTGTTTGATCGGGACATAGTAAGATAGGAATTGAATTACATTGTAGCAAAAGCTGACATGTTCATTATGTTCTTAAAACATTCACACTATCTAGGTAGCCATGACATATTGCTAGATGTCAATCATGGCTTGTAGGACCTAAAGATTAATCGAGACAATTAATTCTTTTGGGAGTACTAATGTGTTAGTACAAGTCTTACTACCAGCTTAGTGATGAACCTAGGGATATCACACACCATAAACAATTAGGATAACGTGGAACAAGAGAGAAATTTTATTGCAAATGTGTTTGCAATTACTGCTATCGAATTGAGTCGATTTGAAATTAAATTAAATGAGATTTAATTTAATTTGTATTATAGTCATGAGCCTACTTGCATATGATGCACACACATGCCCGAAGTGGATATATGTTAATGTACCCCAATTGTACATATAAAGATTATGTCTTTTTTTTTTTTAAATTTATTTTTTAAGGGAATTGATTAATTAATTAATTATTCATTTAATTAATTAATTAATTAATTAATCAATATATATTTTTAATTGGGAAGCTTCATGCACGAAGCATAAGCATCGTGCATGAACGGTTGACCGTTCATGCACGATCGTGCTTCGACAGATGGGGATCAGCAGCGGTTGCGGATCCCGTGAAAAACCGTCCAAGAAATGCCGTAAAAAGGGTTGAAAAAATAGAATGAAGGGGATAAGTGCTCGTTGCCGAAAAGAGAGAAACGTGCATGGTTTTTTTTTTTTTTTTTTGTGTCTGAGAGACGCGAAAACAAAAAGGAATTCTCTCTCGTTCGGGCCGTGACTAAAACATCAAGGATACGGCGGATTGTCTCCACAAGATTGCTAGCACGATCATAGTGGTGAATATCTGAAAGTTCTCTTTTCCGTTCGATGTCCGTTGTTGGTGTGTCTGAACTAGAGGTCCGACATTTGGTGGGGCTCAAACTGTAGAACATCCGAACCAATTCGTATAAAGCGCGCTTCGAGAAGTAATTCGTTTAACTCCCCTTTATATATAAGATTTTTGATTAAAACGCACAACGCCTTTGGAGAATCATGTATAAAATATATCTTTTTGTTTGTGCTGCATTCTTTATGTTAATTTTACCTATACATGATTCATGAAACCCCAACAGTGGTATCAGAGCCAACTTTAGGCGTTTTTCGTGCGTTTAATTGATTTATAGTTCAAAGATATTTTTGCGTTCTAATGGCCAATTTATTTTTGTTAAGAGAATTATTTCTCTTATTCTTATGTGGCCTATAGAAGTTGATTAATTTATGTGATAAATTTAATCAACTAAGCAAAAATTAGAACTAAATCAATTTTGAATCAAAAATCCGTAACTTGTTATACTTTGTGTTTATATTCTGCGAATGATTCGTGATTGTGAATTTAAAGTTGACAACGCAAACCGTTCGGAATCACGCTCGTGAAATTTGTTTCATCGATATTGATTTCTTGACATAGTTTGCGTTGTTCGACTTTTAATTTGATTAAATGCAGAATTTTATCTTTGCCTTCCGGAGCTTTAAATTTTGAATTTATGGCTCGTAAGGAAATGTGGTGATCATGGAAAAATCCATAATAATTATGATTGTTGTATTGATGAATGTATGATGATTGCATGTATTCATTTTTGGGGTTGTAATTATTAAATGGAGGCTGCGTCCTTCCTTTTATATTTATTTTTATGAAATGTAATTTCAGTATAATTTAGTATTTCAATTATTGATGTAAATACTACAAGAGAGGAGGAGCCATTAAACCGGTGAGCTCTCTGGGCCCGGTCTTTGAAGAGTTCAAAGATTGAAGAAAAAGTGAAGAGCAAGTCCATATTATTAAAACATTAAAATGGCTAAATGGGTCTCTTTGGCTCGAGACCCATTGAACTATAATTCCATGATCACCACGTGGGATAGATGTTTATGTGATATCTATTTATTTATTGTGTTTCTGTTATCGTGCATGTTAAATCGGTTAATGTGCAAAGTGAGACCGTTAATAACGACCCAAATCTCCTTATTAATAATATTAAGTTGAAATGGGTTTCGGACTCGTGGTCTTCCATCGTCGTGGTTTGATCCAATATTATAGTGGTTAACTAACCGGCTATGGATACATAGAGGTTAATTACCATTCATAATATTTGACCACTCCATTATGCATGTGATGCTGTGGGGTTGGAGCCAAATGATTTATAATAACTGTAAAGTGAGCAAATTGTTTGTGTTTTCAATACTTGCATGAGACGATGGGCTAGATTTCACTATGATCATAATGCCAATAACTGTTAGATGAGGCTTTCATGGTCTAGAGGCCGAAGTTATGATTGGGACTCGTATATGATGTGTTGAACAAGTTGGTTCACTCACTAAGTTCATAGAACACCAATAACTGCTAGGTGAGGTGGGCTTTGGGCTAGTGGGACTCCAATTCCCACTAGTATTCTTTACCCAACAAAGATTACCGCTTCCCATCTTAAGGAGTATGGGATTCGAATATAAATTTAGTGGGAGGATCTATTTCATTTAAAGGCAAAAATGAAATAGTTATTTTGAAAGATACAACGGCTAACAATTTATTTTCTACAACAGATATATTATTACTTTGAAAATGGTGACCACAAACCCACTCGCTTCTATACTTGACAAGAATTGTTTGACTAGACCCAATTTCACTAACTGGGTGAGGAATTTGAGAATTGTTCTCAATTCGGAAAAAAATTGGGTATGTGCTTGATGAAAGGATGCCAACCTCCTTTCCTGAGGATGAGACCCAAGAGTAGTATGTCACTTATGATAAGTGGCGTGACGATGACTTAAAAGTTAGGTCATATATGCTTGCTTCTATGAATAATGAATTACAGAAGAAGTATGAATCTAGGTCGATCATTTTGCACTTAAAGGAATACTTTGATGAGAATGGTCGAACCTCTAGATATGATATATCTAAGGCATTGTACCATATGAGGATGGCTGAAGGGTCATCAGTTAATGATCATGCTTTGAAAATGATTTGGCACATTGAAGAATTGGCTAGGCTGAATCTCGTTATGGACAACGAGTTAGCTATGGATTTGATCCTCCAATCTTTACCCGATTCATTCTCTGGTTTTGTTCAAAACTTCCACATGCATAAGATGGAGAAAACTCTTGCTGAGTTACAAATCATGCTGGTAGTTTATGAGAAGAAAATGCACAACACGAGACCAAATGTAGTGGCTATGGCTAAGGCTTCTTCTTCAAAGGGTAAGACTGTTTTAAAGAAAAAGAAATGGAAGAGGCCTGTCAAATCTGTTGTGCAACCAAAACCCAAGATTGATAAAGGGAAATGTCATTACTGTGGTGTCAAGGGGCATTGGAAGAGGAACTGTAAGAAGTACCTCGCGAGCTTGAATGTCAAGCCCGAGGACCAACCTTATTAAGGTATGGTGTCTATGCTTATTGAAACTAATCTTAGGGTTAGTGCTGAATCCAGCTCATGGGTTCTAGATTCTGCTGCAACTTCACATATTTGTATGTCTTTGCAGAATCTGGAAATAAGCGGGATGTTAGGGCGAAATGAGATTGTCCTAACATTTGCCAATGGAGCAAGAGTTGCCGTGTTAGCTATAAGGACTTTTTGTTTATGTTTGCCTTCTGGACATGTATTGGTTTTAAAGAACTGTTTGTATTATAAGAATGTTGTTAGGAACATCATCTCTATACCTCGTTTGGGTAAAGAGAATTATGAATTTTCTTTTGCAGATGATGTGTGTTCTATTTATCATAATAGAAGATGTGTTGGTTCTAGCTTATTAACCAATAATCTTTATACCATTACAATGTCCGGTAATGCGATTACCGATGTCAATAAGCAAAATAGAATTGATATAAATGCCATAACTAATAAACGCCCTAGAGACGGTCCAAATAAAAAGTATGTTTGGCATCTCCGATTAGGTCATATTGGAGAAGACAGAATTAACAAGTTGAGTAATGATGGGTACATTGATCCATCAATTTTTGAGTCATACTTGACTTGTTAGGCATGTCTTCTAAGAAAAATGACCAAAGCGCCCTTTGTAGGACATAGTGTGTGAGCTGCTGACATATTAGGATTAATACATACAGATGTATGTGGACCAATTAATGAAACTGCTAGAGGTGGTTATAATTACTTCATTACCTTCACCGATGATCAGTCACGGTATGGTTATTTATACCTCTTGAAGTATAAATCTGAATCCTTTGAAAAGTTCAAGGAATTCAAGGTTGAAGTTGAGAAACAAACAGGAAAATGTATTAAAGCTCTTCAATCGGATCGAGAAGGTGAATACCTTAGTACTAAATTCCTGGACTATTTTAAAGAGAATGGCATTTTATCACAATGGACACCTCCTAGAACTCCAGAACATAATGGTGTATTTGAATGAAGAAATCGTACTTTATTAGATATGGTGCGATCTATGATGAGTTACACCGATTTGCCAATATCTCTTTAGGGATATGCCATTGAGACAATTATATATATACTGAATAGAGTGCCGTCCAAATCTGTTCCAACTACGCCCTATAAGATATGACATAGTAGGAAACCTAGTCTTAATCATATTAAGATTTGGGGTTGTCTAGCTTTCGTGAAAAAGCTGAAAATAGAAAAATTGGAGGCAAGATCTGAACAAGGTCGCTTCATTAGATATCCAAAGGAAACTCTTGGATATTATTTTTATTTTCATTCTAACCAAAGAATTTTGGTGAGCAAGTACGCTTCTTTTCTGGAGAATCAGTTCGTCCAAGAAGGTGGTGCTGGGTGGAAAATAGTCTTACAAGAAAAAAAATAATGAAGTACCAAACAACCGAGTTCAGATACCAATCTCTGATTCAGTGGAAGCTTCTGATACACAACCTCTTAGGAGAAGTGCGAGAATGTGTCGCCCACCTACTCGTTATAGACACTCGGTTGATCATATTGAACCATTATTCATTGTGAATGATAGTGATCAACCTGGTGATCCTAAAACCTATGAGGAGGCGATGTCGGACATCGATTCTGGTAAATGGCTAGAAGCCATGAAATCCGAAATGGATTCAATGTAATCCAATGAAGTTTGGACCTTAATTGACCTGCCTAATGGTATTATACCAATTGGCTGTAAATGGATCTTGAAGAGGAAGATGAATGCTGAAGGTCAAATGAGAACTTATAAAGCACGGCTGGTGGCGAAAGGATATCGTCAGAAAGAAGGAATTAATTATGATGAAACTTTCTCACCTGTGGCTATGCTAAAATCCATTCGGATTATGTTGGCTATAGTTGCACACATTGATTATGAGATATTCTAGATGGATGTCAAAACGGCTTTTCTAAATGGTTTTCTTGATGAGGACATCTATATGGAACATCAACAGGGTTTTGAATCTAACAGTGAAAAACAGAAGGTGTGTAAGCTTAAGAGATCCATTTATGGACTCAAACAAGCCTCCAAAAGTTGGAATATCCGTTTTGATGAGCTAGTCAAATCATTTGGCTTCATAAAAAATCCGGATGAATCTTGTGTATACAAGAAGATTAGTGGGAGTGCAATTGCATTTCTAGTTTTGTATGTCAATGATATACTTTTGATTGGAAATGATGTACCAATGATATCATCGATAACTATTCTTGTCACAGAAATTCTCCATGAAAGATTTAGGAGAGGCAACCTACATTTTAGGTTTCAAGATCTATAGAGATAGATCAAGATGATTGATTGGCCTCTCACAGTCAACGTACATACACAAAGCGTTAACACGTTTTAACATGCAATGTTCCAAGAGAGGATTATTGCCTTTTAGGCAAGGGATCCGTCTTTCTAAGGAGATGTGTCCTAACACTCCTAAAGAAAGAGAGCGGATGGCGAAGATACCATATGCATCCGCTATTGGAAGCATAATGTATGCTATGTATGTACTAGACCTGATATGCTGTAAGTATTACTAGCAGATATCAGTCTGATCCAGGAGAAGAGCACTGGATAGCAGTCAAGAATATTCTTAAGTACTTGCAAAGGACTAGAGATTTATTCTTGATATATGGAGAAGGAGAATTTAAAGTTGTAGCTTATACTGATTCCAATTTTCAATTGGATCATAATGATTATAAGTCTACGTCTGGGTTTGTCTTTACATTCAATGGTGGTACAGTTAATTGGAAAAGTTCCAAACAAAGCATAATTGCAGATTCCACCACTGAGGCAGAGTATGTAGCCACTTCTGAAGCAGCAAAGGAAGCCGCTGGGATGAAGAAGTTTATTTCTGAACTTGGAGTCATTCCTTCAATTGAGCAACCGATTACATTGTTTTGTGACAACAATGGGGCAATAGCTCAAGCTAAGGAACCAAGGTCTCACCATAAGTCCAAGCATATTGAGAGATGCTTCCATCTCATCAGAGAAATTGTTGGGAGAGGTGATATCGCCTTGCAGTAAATTTCCTCAGTAGAAAACGTGGTAGATCCCTTCACTAAGGCCTTACCTCAGTCTTCTTTTGAAAGACATATTGACAAAATGGGTTTGAGGTACCAGACAAGTTGACTTTAGTGCAAGTGGGAGATTGTTGGATGTATGCCCTAAAGCTACTATGTAATAGTTACATATTAGGGATTTCAGTTGTACTTTTATTATTATTATTTAATTAATGACAATGACGTATTAATTCATTTGTCCAATTATTTTATATTTATGAATGATTCCATAAGATCAGTTGCAACTAGACCTATTCTTGAGACGTCAAGAATATATGTGATGGGTTTATAGTTAGACTGAATCTTTAAATCGTTCCTAGTCGATGGATTATTAAGTGGATATTAATAATCCTGTTGAGACTGGTGTGTTCATAACTTCACCATTAAGTATTGGATACTTAAAGGAATGATGAGTCACAAGTCATTAGGTATTATGATGCCTGAGTTAAGAACACAAGTGTTTGTATTAGACAAGTTCACTAAACGTGACGTATATGGAACGATTAGCGACATGGAAGCCTTTAGCGTGGTCAATGTCTAATTGTTCATGCTTTGGTCTTGTGTAAATAATCCTTAGATCTGAGGCATAGTGTTAACTTGTGTGTCGAACAACTATGGTTTACAGGTGCATGTAATGCCGGGTCGTTGATCCATCTTTGTACCTGATGGTCATATTTTGTTCACATACAAAGTTGCACGTGTGCGCAACGTGGAATCTGTCTCCTTATTACATGCAAGGTATAATGATGATGTCCTATGCGATACAATTATGACAATGCATTGAAATCCTTGGATGGGGTTGTAACCGAGAATAAAGTGTTTATGTCTCCAATAAAATGCATGTCAATTAGATTTGTGCATATGATTGAATTAATGACTTGACAAATATTCCATGGTCTTTATTTGATCGGGACATAGTAAGACAGGGATTGAATTACACTGTAGCCAAAGCTGACAGGTTCATTATGTTTTTAAAACATTAACACTATCTAGGTAGTCATGACATATTGCTAGATGTCAATCATGGCTTGTAGGACCTAAAGATTAATTGGGACAATTAATTCTTTTGGGAGTACTAATGTGTTAGTACAAGTCTTACTACCAGCTTAGTGATGAACCTAGGGATGTCACACACCATAAACAATTAGGATAATGTGGAACAAGAGAGAAATATTGTTGCAAATGTGTTTGCAATTATTGCTATTGAATTAAGTCGATTCGAAATTAAATTAAATGAGATTTAATTTAATTTGTATTATAGTCACGAGCCTACTTGCATATGATGCACACGCATGCTTGAAGTGGTTATATGTTAATGTACCCCAATTGTACATATAAAGATTAAGTCCTTTTTATTTATTTTTTTAAGAGGATTGATTAATTAATTATTTATTCATTTAATTAATTAATTAATCAATATATATATTTTTAATTGGGAAACTTCATGCACGAAGCATAAGCATCGTGCATGAACGATCGTGCTTCGACAGATGGGGATCAGCAACGGTTGCTGATCCCGTGAAAAACCGTCCAAGAAATGCCGTAAAAAGGGTTGAAAAAATAGAACGAAGGGGATAAGTGCTTGTTGCCGAAAAGAGAGAAACGTGCGTGTTTTTTTGTGTCTGAGAGATGCGAAAACAAAAAAGAATTCTCTCTCATTCGGGTCGTGACTAAAACATCAAGGATACGGCGAATTGTCTCCACAAGATTGCTAGCACGATCATAGTGGTGAATATCCGAAAGTTCTCTCTTTTGTTCGACGTCCATTGTTGGTGTGTCTGAACTAGAGGTCCGATGTTTGGTGGGGCTCAAACTATAGAGCATTAGAACTGATTCGTATAAAGCGCGCTTCGAGAGGTAATTTGTTTAACTCCCCTTTATATATAAGATTTTTGATTAAAACGCACGAACAACGCCTTCGGAGAATCATATATAAAATATATCTTTTTGTTTCCGCTGCATTATTTATGTTAATTTTACTTATAGATGATTTATGAAACCCCAACAAGAACATGTTCCATTGTTAGATGAGGTAATGTAGAGATTTGAAATCTATTGTCTGTGTGTGAGACATAGAACATTGGAACGGCAAATGCCAGATGCTGAAACACTGGTGTACGATATGACCCGCTTGGCGGGAGTTATACGATTAGAGATCTGCAATAATGAACATGCCTTCCTCGAAATACAAGATCTGTACAAATGCCAAATGAGAGCAACCCGCTGCAGGAATATCCATTCTTTAGTTTCTGCCCAAACCAAGCTTTTTCGTTAAGGATGTTAAGGGTTTGTTTGTTTATGTTTCTTGTTTCTGTTTATGAACAGATTTTTTGTTTTTTTTGTTCCCGGGAACAAAAAAAGAACAGAAACGCGTTTGTTTGCGTTTTTGTTCCAAATCTGTTTTTTCGTTCCCGGGAACAAGAAAAGCACAGAAACAAGAAACAAAAAAAGTTGTTTTTGTTTTGGAACAATTTTTTGGAACAAATTTTCTCTCTCCTCTCTTTTTTTCTTTTCTTCTTCTTCTTCTTCTTCTTCTTCTTCTTCTTTTCTTCTTCTTCTTCTTTTCTTCTTCTTCTTCTTCTTCTTCTTCTTCTTTTTCTTTGGCCGGTCGCCGGCCGTCGGCCATGGCCGGCGACGATGTCGAGGGCCGGCGACGATGTCGAGGGCCGGCGACCTCGCCGGAGCGTCGCCGGCCCTTGGCGAGGCTCGGCCTCGCCTTGGCCGAGCGAGCTCGGGCTCGCCCGGATCCGGCGAGGTCGAGCTCGCCCGGGCGAGCCGAGCCACCTCCGTCGGCGGTGGCCCGGCGAGGCCGAGCCTCGCCCGGCCACCGGCGAGGCTTGGCCTCGCCGGGCCACCGCCTCGCCGAATCCGCGAGCCCGAGCTCGCCCGCCAAGGCGAGGCCGAGCCTTGCCCAACCACGGCGAGGCTCGGCCTCGCCGAGGGCCGGCGAGCCTCGCCGTGGCGGGGCGAGGCCGCCGGCCCTCGTCGGCCGCTCGCCGGCCCTTATCGGCCGGTCACCGGCCATGGCCAAGGCCGGCGACCGGCCAAAAGAAGAAAAAAAAAAGAAAAAATAAAAAATAAAATAAAAATATTTAAAAATTAAAAAAATAAAAAAAAAAAAAACACAAATTTACCAAACATGTTTCTGTTCTTTTTTTTTTATTCTTGGAACAAGTTTACCAAATGCGTTTTTTTATTCAAAAACTATTCTCCGGAACAGAAATAGTTTTTTCTATTTATGTTCCCTGAAACAAAAAAAGAACAGAAACACAAACAAACGCACCCTAAGCTTCATGATACAAGGAAGTGAGAAAATTTCAGGAATAATTTTTTTTTCCTTTTTCCACATGAATCATTTTCTTCTTTTGGAGAAGTTATGTGCTAGGTAGCATGGACACATTGTCCGTGCTTCCGTGTCGTGTCCGACACGTGTCAGAGCATGTCGGACAAGTCGACACGCCCGGACACGATCGGACACGCAGTCAACGCGTGTCCAATTTTCCGACACGCGGTCAACGTTTCTCGACACGCGTGTCCGGAAGACGATGGAGGGTGGAGGTGACTCAGGCGAGGGAGGCCGAGGGAGCAGAGACAGGCCAGAGAAAGAGCCGAACAGAGAGAAAGAAGAGAGAGAAAGCCACACAACGGACCACCGCGATGGCATGAGATGGCGAGAGAGAGCAGAAACTCAGGCAAGGGCCGCCATTGTTGTGATGGATCGGCGACGAGGAGGAGGAAGGTGGTCGTGCGGCGAGGAGGAGGAGGAGAAGGATCGAAAAGAAGAGGAAGAGGAGAGGAAGGGGAGGGGGTCGTGCGGCCAGCCGTGAGAAGGAGGAGGAAAAGGAGGGTGGTTAGGGTTTTGCTGAGGGAACTAAAAGTAATAAAAAAAAGGGTACGATGCCGACTTTTGAATTTGGGGGGAGGGTTCGACCAAAAAAAAAAAAAAAAAAAATTTGGGGGAGGGAAATGACACGCTGTCTGTCGGGTGGTGGGGAGGGAAAAAAAGAAAAAAATTGGGGTGGGGGAAAGGACGACGGAAAGAAGGGTGGACATTTGGGGATTTGTTTTTAATTGAAAAATTAAATAAATGAGATTAAAAAATGATTTCGAAAAATAAAAGTATTGAATTTTGAATAATGATAAATTTTGATCATTATAGAAAATTATGGATTTATTTAAATAAATTGATTCTAATTTCTTATTAGTCATTAATTTCATCAATAACTTTTGTTAAAGTTAAAAACATGTTTCGCATTAATTATGAATATATCTTTCGAATTTCTAATGAATTGATTTATTAATATTATTAGTGTAAATTTATTATAGGCTCTTTTTTAATTAATTATTTATTTATGAATTTGAATCAAATTAATTAAAAATAAAAATATTCATTTAATATATAACGTGTCGCAACGTGTTGGAATTCTCTATTTTTTAGAAATGACGTGTCGACGTGTCGTGTCGTGTCGTGTCACGTGTCCGTGTCGCGTGTTGGTGCTACCTAGGTTATGTGAGGATACTCCTCTGGAGGTTCAGAACATTCACTTGAAAACCGCTATCAATTCCCATAACTTAAAGTAATGCATTGCTTTGCTGTTGCTGAGCTGATCAGGGTTCAAACTCAAAACAGCTCTCCAAACATTATTCTTTCAGTCTCATTTTTATCTCTAATAAAGAGTGATCAGTAGCATTTGTTACCCTAATTGTCATTTTCTCACAATTAAATGGACAATAATAAGACGGTTAGTTTCGTCTCTTCTATTGAATTATTGCCAAGAATGTTGACAGCAAAGGCCATTTTTTTATAAGCTAGAAAAAGTACAAAAAATGTCATAAATCTATTAAATTGGTACTAATTCAACCATAAATATTTTAATTTGACCTATTTTTAGTTGTAAATCTTTTTACTTTAGTACCAATTGATTCCATCCAGCCAATTTATGCTTGAAATTGATCATGTGGATATTAGCCGTCTTACATAGTATGGTTGGCGTTGACATTGACTATTCTGTTTAATTTTTAAAATATCTTTTTCAATTTTTATTATTATTTTTTTTTCATTTTTTGTCTTTTTTCTTCTCTTTTCCTTCTTGTTTTCCAATGTGACTGGTGAGGGTTGCGTAGCTTGCCAGCTACTAGGTGACGAAAGCCCTCACTAGCCGCTAGTGAGGGTTGCGACTCTCACCCAACCTAGGCCAAATGGGAGAGATGAAGGAAAGAGATTCACATCTAGCCATTCCTTATCCCAGTTGAGCAAGAGAAGGTATGGCGGAGAAGACTACTCTCGTGGAAGACGCAAAAAGGAGGTGTGACTGCCTCATCGATGCAATCGAGCAATTGTCTCCCTTGATCACTGATTCTTGCAAGTGCATGCTCCTCAAGCTGGCTGAGTATGAGCTCTCTTTCCTCTTGACAACATTCTTCTTCTTCTTCTTATTTGGATTTGCCTCTTGAGTCAGTCTCACTCGGTGGGGCAGAGACTGCCATGGCCTTGCTAGGCGTGTGTGAGGCTTGCCTTCACCTGCGGCTGGCTAGGCCGGGCGAGGGTTTATTGGCCGGGAAGCTCCAGTGACCTTCGTCAGTCTCGTGAAAAAGAAAAAAAAAAGAGGAAAAAAATATAAAAATAAAAAAATATTTGAAATTTTTTTTATAAAAATTGTCCATGTTGATATCAATTGTGCCACGTAGGATGTTCGATGTCCATGCCAATAATTTGTTGCCTAAATTGGCTAGATGAACTAAATTAGTATTAACGTGAAAATGTTTAGGATTAAATGAATTTAATTGAATGGGTTAAAACTAAATTAGTATTAATGTAATAGATTTAATACTTTTTCGGTGCTTTTCCCTTTATAAGCTATATAACATAACACAACCATCGCGAGAAAGGTGGCGGCAAACTGCTAGATCAGAAAACTTAAAGCACTCTTCAAATATTTCATAAGGATTGCTTGTCACTACCCAAGAAAAATTCAAACAGGTGTCGATAACCAAAAAACGCCTCGTAAAAGAGGGAAATAATATCACTACTTCGTTTGGAAATGGAAAAATTTTCGATGATGGATCCATCGCATCTCTCCTAAAAGAGGATGATTACAAAAAAAAAAAAAATCCTAAATTTATTGTATAGATTCAATTCTAGACCTTCCAATTTGTCGCATCTCTCAACAAAGGTCTTGTAGGCCCTCACCGGCCACAATGGAAAAAAATTATAGAAAAAGAAAAGAAAAATATATATATATAATTTTAAAAAAAATGAAAAATATATCCATATTAGCACTAAACATACCAAACTAGCAATACTGTATAAGATAGCCAGTGTCCACGTCAATAATTTCCTATCAAAATTGACCACAAGGATTATATTGGCAAATATGCAAAATGTTTAAGACTAAATTGGCCAAATTGAAATGTTTATAATTGAATTGACATTCATACAATAAATTTAGCATCTTTTTTTAGCAATCTTCCCCCTCAACAAAGCCTACCGATTGGCCCAGCACCACAATGTGATTATCATTGGCCTGGTCACACTATGGATAAAATATGATGTGCTTCATGATATTCTCTAGGTCATAAATTGTGATGTCCCAATCTGCCACGTGCTAATCCGAGTTATTGATCTTTTCACTTTGTAGCACCGACAGAAGTTGAAATTAAAGCATCAAACAAACAAACAACAATGGATGAACGCAAAAGAACAAGTATCCGCTTTCATTTCTTGTATTACTTATGAACATGGGTGATTTTCATCGGGCTACACTGGGAGGTCAAAAATATATATTGCTCCCTCATGGCATCCACATTGCTATCATGACTAAGCCCCACGAGCTATCTACACCAAACATCACCCAACTGCAACGGTTCTATCTCCAAAAAGTGTTCAGACCACGCTTTCAAAAAATTGGATCCCTACCACCAACATCTCCCACTCTTACGGCTCCCTACTGCTGCCGCCCTCATCCACCCTGCCGTCATCTGGGAATGGCAGAGGACCTATCAAAAGCCCTCCGATCTTGGCGTAGATCGCCATGAAGCTGTATGCGATGTGGCCAGCGGGCAAGCCTATGTCTACCCATAATGTGGAAGAATACCGCACAAAGACCACGGACAAGAAGGCGGGGTTAGTGAACTCGCACAACCACCCCTCGAAGTCTATTGGGACGTCGTAGCTGAAGATATGAGTAGCAAGAATCGCAGCCATATCTATGGATATGAAAAATGTGAATATCAACAAGGGTGAGCTCATGCCCAGCAAATGGAATATCCAACAACTATGGTATAGATCTTTGATTGGGTAAAGTAGTGTAAGTGCCAAAACTTGGCACGAGTAGTACTTAAGTGCCAACATTTTCAAAAGGTACAATTAAGTGTCACTTTCTTTGAAAATTGAAACGCTTAAATGCCAACGCCAGCGAGAGTAGCCGGAAATCCAACGTGGTTTACTTTAATAATATAAGTGATCTATTTTGCACGTTCGTTGCCGATTAAAATATTGCATTTCGACAAAGCCACATTGCCCCTAAATATATTAATGTAATATTAATTAAAAATAAATTAAAAACCTAAATTAAAAAAAAGGAAACAATAGCGTTTAGCAAAGGTCTCAACAGCCCTCACCATCGACAACTTACCATCATCGGAGAGAGCCGGTGACGGTGACGGTGACGGTGAGGTGAGTGTTGGCTAGGATCACCAGGCTCCTCACCCCACCGTCATCGGCCCTAGGTAGTGGCCGGCTAACTATCGATGAGGGCCTGCAAGCTCTCGCCTAGATTTAGAGTGAGGGTTGTTGCCCTCCCCTAAATTGAGCGAGGGTATCCCAGATTTGGGCGAGCCCACCCTAGCCAGTGGTGACCCTTGGCCCATCCGGGCGAAGGCGATCTGGGGGAGGGCCACAACTCATCCTAGTTTTAGGCGGAGGCCTACAAGCTCTTGCTGGCAGTTGGCCAGAGTCATTGGCCACTACCTAGGGCCTAACAACCTCACCAACCTTCGCCCCACCGTCGTCGGGCCATTTCGATGATGGCGGGGTGGCAGTAGCGAGGGTTGTGGAGGCCTACCAACCTTCCGCTCCACCATCGCCGGGCTATTTCGATGATGGTGGGTGGCAGTAGCAAGGGTTGTGGACGCCTTCGCTTTTAACAATGCTGTTTTTTTTTTTTTAATTATTTTAAATAATATTTATTTTAAAAAATAATTTTGGGGATTTATAGTGCCACGTGGACATTTTTTTAAAAAGAAAATTGCAACATGGATAAATGTTTTAATAAAATTGCCATGTTAGTAAAGAAATGTCGCAGGGAAATGTCATGTCAGTAGTTTGGTTGAAAACTCTCATCGGTGGCACTTAAGTATCCCATTCTTCTATGATTTTGGTACTTAAATATATATTTTTGGAACTTTTGGCACTTAAATATTCACCCGTGTTAAGTTTTGGCACTTGCAATGTCTGACACTCCATAACAGTATTATACAAGACTAACTAAGGACAAGTGAATGATCACAACAAGACTTAAGTATATTCAGACTTACGACATAAGGACCCATTAATCTTGATGAACATCTCGACCATGCATACCAATTCACACATTTTAGTTTTCACTTTGAATCAATGTTTCCACTCCAAGACACATAGTTGGTGCGCTCACCGAACCACGTAAGGAGGAATAACTCCCGTCTAGCAGAATTCCGGCATGCCTTCCAGTCCGTTGCGTTGTACGCTAGTACGCTCTCTGGCTTGTGTAGGCTTCATGGGCCACTAACCATGGCATCTCAAATTCCAACGCATCTATGTTGACGCCTAAATTTCGATTAAAGTTTTTAAATTAGGTCTTAGTTTCTATATTTATGTATTTTTCCTTTTTTTTTGGATAATGAATAATAAATAATAAAAACAACAAAAAAAAGTAAAAACAAAAGAAAACAAAAAATTTGGCAGCCCATCGAGGCTGGGCCTTCGCGCCCAGGCCCCCTCCTTTTTCTCTCCCCTCGCGTGGGCCTTCCAGGGCCCAAGGCTTGCCTTTTTCCCCCTAAAGCCCGGCCCCCTTTCTCTCTTCTTCTTCCTCCTTCCCTCTCCTTCGCCGTTGCAACACACGCACGCGAGGGAGGCCGACGCGCGAAGGACGGCCTACGGCCAAGGAGAGTAGTCTGACGTCGGCCGAAGAGGATAAGATCTCAAGCGCCATTAATGCTGAGCAGGCTTCGCTGGAAAGCTCGATGGGACACCGGTTCAGCCAAGCGGAACCGGTGGGCAAGCCGGAAGCCGACGGCCGAGGCCCTCCGTCGACCGGATTTCCTTCGCCTATAAATAGGTGGCCGCAAGCACCGTCGGAGGGCGTGGCGAGCTCAGAGGTCTTTCACTGAGAGACATCGGGAAAGATCAAAGGGCGAGCGCAGGGGAGAACTCGAGTCGCGAGCTTAGCCCACCCTCCGTCGAGAGACTTCGGGGAAAGCCGGTGGCAAGCGAGTTTGAGAGGGTCAGATTTGGCCGGTGGATGCTTGGATCTGGCCGGAGTGAGAGAAAGCCAAGGCCGAGGGAGGTCTGGCCGAGATCTGCGCCTCAGATCTGGGGTGACCGAGACCCTCCGCGCGCTGACACCGTGCCATCGTCCTGACGTCGTCGTCGCCGTCATCGCCGTTGCTTCTCCAGAAACCCTCGTCGCGCCTCGATCGTCGCTGCCAAGAGGGAGGCCGTCCGTCGCCGTTCCGGTTCGAAGAAAGGTGAAAAGCCCACTGCCGTTGCCTTTGCTATCACCGTTTTCCGTTGACCTAGCCGCCGTCGCCGCCGTCATCACCGTCGCCGCCATAACGCCTCCGTTCTCCCCCTTCGACGTCGCGGATTCGCAAACCCTAGGGTTTGCGATTTTCCGGGTCACGAAGCGGATCCGGGTCTCGAAAATCGGGTAGGGTTCGCGATTTTCGGGGCGGCTGGAAGACGAGTTGCGAGTCGGAGCCGGGTCGGGTAGGGTTTCGCTAGGAAATCAGGTCGCCGGGCTCGGGTCATCGAGTCGGGCCGGGCGTCCCCAATGCCCGGCCGCGGCGTCGTTTTAAGGCTTATCAAAAAAAAAAAAAAAAAAAAAAAAAAAGTCGAGCTCGCGTAGCGGGCTCGCCTGCGTTTTGGCCGGCCCGGGTCGGACACAACCCGTGGATTCGACTGGGTCGGTTTTTATTATTTAAAATAATGTTTTAAATAAATAAAAAAGAATAAATAATTTATTTAAAAAAAATTCAAAAAAATCAAAAATACTTTATTTTCCAAAAAATATTAAAAAAATATCAAAAAATATTTTATTTTCCTAAAAAAAAATAATAATTTTTTTCCAAAAAAAATAAAAAAAATCATATTTTTCCAAAAAAAGACCAAAAATCTGAAAAAGCCAAAAAGGACTTATATTTTCCAAAAAAAGATCAAAAATCCAAAAAACATGCTTTTCATGTCCAAAAAATGAGAAAAATACCCAAAAAAAATGTTTTCTTCCAAAAATGCATGGAAAAACCCTAAAAAATCCAAAAAGCCTTAAGGTTTAAACAAGATTAGGTACCGAAAGTGTATTAGTGATTAACTAGTGTAATCAAGTCCCCGATCCTAATTTCTTTGGTTGCGTAGGAGCGAGTATTCCTCCCGATACTTCGCTTGGGTTTCTAATCGACCCACCCCAAACCAATTAGTGGCGACTCCGTTTTAAAATTAACTCACATATTAAAAACTTGAACCATTAAAGTCGTGAATTGGTGGACTTGGGAGAGTCCGGGCATAACTAAATTCAGCCGAGCCATTAGCCTCCGCAAGGCACCCGCCCCGAAACGGGCGTCGAAAAAAAAAAGAGGTCGCGACAGCGTGGCGACTCCACTGAGGAATATTTGAGGACTTAGGCCTTCTTTTTATCTTGTTTAAATGCTTTGCTAATTTGGTTTTCTTTCTGTGCAGGTTAGTAGCTTTTATTTTATTATGTTAAAATAAAATATTTTGTGATTATAAACTGTTGTGCATGCTTTACTGTTTTAACACTACACATGGCATACACAACTCGGCCGTTGGACCTGGGCCGCCATAGGATTTCTAGGATGGTGTTAAGAAAGATACGACCTCGAACACGAGACTGCGATGTAGTGGTTGCCTTTCTTTTCCTCGAATTTCTTAGCCGAGGTTAGGAGGGTATGCTGCTGACACAAGACTGCGACGAGCGGATACCCTTTGAATTTCAACAAGCCTTCTCAGTTAGAAATCGAGCCGCACGTCCCATGTGCATGTCTATGTGCTTGCCATTGTTTTTTTAAAAGCAAAGTAATTTCCTTATTTTTATTCAGTCTTTTTATTGGCTCATGGCATAGGGTCAGGTCGTGTAACTCCCTTTCTCATATGTGATGGGAAGAATCGATATCCAATTCATTCTTACTCCCAAGAAAGAGCTCCTCAGATGGTGGAATCTGTTAGATCAGCTCAGCCAGGAGCATGTCAAAGCAAGCATCGGTCATCTCCTTCCGTTACTCCAAATCAATATCCACTCTGGAGTCATGCAAGCACTGCCACATTTCTGGTGCCCTGAAACATCCACCTTCATGTTCGGCAAATTTGAACTGACTCCGACCTTGGAAGAATACAGTCTCGCCATAGGAATGCCCCTAGAGAGAGAGCTTGCCAAGCCACTGATCGGCATTGACCCTGTGGTTAGTCTATCACGGTTTTTAAAAAATCATTCGGTAAGAGAAATTTTTGAAGCCAAACAACAATGCTTTCCCGCTATGATCTTTAACTGAATGTTTTGAAAAACAATCAATGAACCAAAAAAGCAAGATCTTCCTCTTAGAGTTCTTCGGATTTATTATCTTCCCCTATAAGAAGAATGCCATAAATCCTTCAATGGCAGGGGTGATAAATCAAGTCACTTTTGGCGCAGGATACGTGAACATGGTTTTAGCTGAAACATTTTTATCCCTTGATCGTTTTAAGGAAAATAAAGAAAAAATCATGAAGGCCGCCCAGGAAATTTTACATATGTGGTTCTTTTCCCATATCAAAGGATTTGGGCACCTCATGCAAATATTTGAAATCAACAAATTCAAACATCCACTTCAAAAGTTTCAAAACTTGGAAAAATACTCTCCCAGCGAGGAATATTCTCGATGGATTAACTTATTAAAAAACCCCGTCCCCGAGACATTCCTATGGCGAACTAAATGGTTCATTACAGGAGAGGCGCGTTTTGCGCTTGATTATTACGACCCCATCCCGCTGCTGGGCCTCTCCGGAGCTACCTCATATTATCCACATAGGGTGGCTCGTCAGTACAGGGTCCTCCAAGAAATCCCACCGCCGCTCAAACCAGGATTGTTTCCGAATCCTTTTCACCCATACCGGTTATGACTACTCAGAGGAAATCTGTATAATCCAAGATGCATGGAGTAGATGTCACCCAAAAAAGATTGTCGTACCCAGAAGATTGAAGGGGCAAGAAAAAACTCATCATGCATCCACATTCTACATCCTCAACCACATAATTCCCGAGGAACTACAACTAGTAATCCCTGATGTAGCTGATAAACTTACTCTGCGAGGACGAATTAAATCTCTTGAAAAAGTTTGGAGACAAGCAGGAAACACATATCAAAGCTAGCACGAAAGAGCAAGCGGCTTCACAAGACTAGAGCTTCCCATCGCATATGAAAATGGGCAGTCCGGTTTTTTTTTATGTGAATATGTCTAAATGTGAATAGTTAGGATCGCTCTATCTTTTGTGCCCTGTTTGAAGAGCCCTTTCGGCATTGTATATTTCCCCTGTTAATAAATAAAAATGACTCGACCCTTGCCATGGGCCAATGTTCCATTTGTTTCCCTCGCTTATGTTCTTTCCGTTTTGCGCAAATATAGGTAATCACAACATAGTCGTATTCGCCAAATCCAAAAGCTAGAATGGCTGAAGAAAATGTACCAAGCCGTGTCGAGATTATGGAAAGTGAAATGAAGCAAGTCTTCAATGTGCTTCAACAACTCTCAAAGCAGATAGATTCCATCCAAGGCAAATTGGCTCCCGCCCCAGCCTCAATCGAAGTATTGTTACCGCAATCGTCTATCCGAGGTGATCAAGGAAGAGATACCAATGATAACATGCCCGAATTGGAGGATGGTACACACCAAATCATAGTTGAGAAAGCAAAGCCCAACAGTTTGTCTAAGACTGAACATGACAAACGCCTTGAGAAACTTGAAGAAAGGCTAAAATAGCTGCAGGGCCTTCAAGATCCTACTCCAACAGACCTCTCCATCTACTCTAAGGTCAAAATGCCAGAAAAATTCAAAATGCCTGAATTTGAGAAGTACGATGGCACGACCTGCCCAAGGGCTCACTTGCAAATGTATTTGGTTCGAATGACCCAGTACGTTAATAATGTACCTTTAATGATCCAGTTGTTCCAGTCAAGCCTGGTAGGTCCCGCCCTGAGGTGGTACATCAAAAAGAACATAAACCTCATCGAGACATGGAGTGAAGCAAGCGAGGCATTCCTCAAACAGTACAAATTCATAATGGACATTACCCCTTCTCATGAGGATCTCGATCGCACGGAAAAGAAAAAGTAGGAATCTTTCAAAGAATATGCTATTAGATGGAGGAATCTCACCGCCTAGATCAGTCCTGAGCCAACTGACTTTGAATTGAGAAAAATGTTCATCAAAACCCTCCCCTATGAATACCGCAATCGGATGGTGACTACGATCGCTGAATCATTCAATCAACTCATTCCAGTGGGAGAGCATATTGAGACAGGTTTAAGGGACGGCTGGTTGACTGAGCCTGCACTTGTCAGCAGAAGGCTTAACATGAAAAAAGATAAAGAACCCTTGATTGATGTCAATGCCACCTACACTGCAAACACCGGTCACCTCCCGATCGTTCAGACAAGCATAGGCCAACAACAGACTAATAGCCGTCCACCCCAACGCTACAACAACCGAAGACAATTCACTCCGTTTCCTGGATATCCCTCTCAGGTTTTGGCAATCCTCCGAAACAAGAGCCTCCTTTCAACTGAGCCAAGACGACCCAACGCCGAAACCTTCTCCAGCTATGACCCGTCCAAAAAATGTGACTATCACATGGGAGAAGTAGGCCATTCAACTGATGAGTGTTTCATCCTTAAGCATCGGATCCAGAACCTACTGGATACTAAGGCCTTCTCATTCCAAACTGCAAAGCCAAATGTCCAAAGCAATCCGCTCCCTGATCATGCTGACAAAGTAAACATGATATCTAGTTCTGAAGCCGGTCAAATCAGAAATGTCAATGCACATATTGTTGACATCTATCGAGGGCTAGTAGAAACCGGGTATTATCCGAGTGATGAAATACCACCCTTTGCAATAATGGAGGAAAGGGTATTAAGAATGATAGAGGCCGGAATAATCATGTACGCCGATCACGCCAAAGCATAGTTTCTACCATATCGTAAGTCCTCATCAACTGGGAGGAAGAATTTGCCGCACTAAATGCGAAAAAGAAAAAGAAGGATTCCACCTCACCTGAGAGCGTCTTTGAAAGGAAGGAAGCCATTGTTCAAGCATCAACAACAGAAACAACTATAGTCATCGAGATTCCCCAGCCTTACAAATACGAATACAACAATGCAGTACCATGGTTTTATGACCTTGATGTTGGTTTAGTCACGAGATCTGGGCGAACCTATGCTCAAGCAAATACTCAGTCTGCTAAGCCCGTCACTGATGAAGAAGCCAATGAGTTTTTGGCCGTAGTTAAGGCCAGTGAATATAATGTGGTGGAACAGTTATGAAAATCACTAGCACAGATCTCTCTGCTGGAATTGCTTCAGACATCTGTCAAGCACTAGAAATCCCTCATGAAAGTACTATGTGAGGTACATGTCCCTGAAACGATTGAGCATGACAAACTCGAGGAATTTGTCAGTACCATCCTTTTAAAAGATTAAATGGCATTTTCTAATGAAGAAATTCCTGAGGAGGGTAGAGGACACACCAAGGGCCTCTACATATCAGTAAAGTGCAACGCATCTCACGTCGCCGAGTGCCGATTGACAACGGATCTGCTTTTAACATATGTCCACTAGTGACACTGTCGCCTTAAAATAGAGAGATCATGGATCCAGTACCTAAGACTTCTGTTCGAGCATTCGATGGAACAAAGAAGGAAACAAAGGGAGAGATCGAGCTCGACATTCAAATTGGCCCAACCATATTCAAAATTTTGTTCCGGTGATGGATATCCCCACCGCGTTCAATTTCCTCTTAGGGCGCCCATGGATCCACGTCGCAGGAGTAGTACCTTCAAGCTTCCACCAAAGTGTGAAGTTCGTGGTTGGAGGAAAACTGATCACGGTCCGAGGAGAAGAAGATCACCGCATCTACCGTGAGACGACCATCCCTTATGTTGAACCTAGTGATAAAAGCGAAGCCAGCTATCAATCGTTCGAGCTCGTGTCTACTATACACGAAACTCGAGGGACTTTGCCTCTCGTCCCCGAGGTATCAAGCACTGCAATCATGGTAGGGAAAATCATGGTTGGACACGGTTTCATTCCAGGACAAGGGCTTGGTAGGAGAGGCTAGGGCATCCGTCAGCCTATTGAAGCCCTGAGGAGACCCTATACTATCGGTTTAGGATATTCCCCGGATAGAAAAGCAAAGAAAAAAGTCGGCCTTGTATATCCCCGTCTCGAGGAAACTTTCCCAGGCCCAGCCAGGATGATGCATGAGGAAGAGGAAGTGAATACTTCAAAATGGTTCAACCCCGGAAGCGCGAAATTGCCTATAATCCAGGAAGACACAACTTGGCCCTCACGTAAAAAGAAAGAGGGGCCATATGACATTTTCACCATGTTCGGGGACATTTTCATAGGTGCCATTGAGGAAGAGCAGTTAGAAGAGATAGGCGATAACTTCTCGTTCATCCAGCTTCAACACCAAGTCGAAGAATTACGCGAAACTGTACACCATTTGACAGAAAACTTCGCTCAAGCTACCCGTGCATTCCGCTCTTGTCACAATGAGGAGCTGGTAGTAAATGAAGAAGACCCTACTGACATGACCTGGCAAGGGGCACGGCTATCCTTATCCCCAAAAAGCACTCGGCCATATTCGCCTATTCCTAAATCAATGGCCATTATTATCCCCATCCTCCTAGAGTAAGGGATAATCGGTAGGGAGCTGAGCCATCTTACTCCCGAGTACTTCCTTGATTATGACCCATCCAAGCAATGAGATTATCATTCGGGGGAATTAGGACGCTCGCTAGATGACTGCACCATCTTGAGAGACAAGGTTCAGGACCTTTTGGATGCTGGGGTATTCACGTTCCGCTCTCCATGGCCGTGTTTTGGCAAGGATCACCTCCTCGTGGTACCCAGCACCCGTACCATGTTCCCTGAGCATGCTAAGGAAAAATGTAGAGGAGAGGCAATCATGGACACTTTGGGCCAACCAAGTGGTAAATTTGACTACTAAGTCGATTATTCAATTCCCCAAAATTTCTATGAGCATCATCACAACATCGTCCCTGATGGATGGGAAGGCATGGATGATTTAAAGTCCGCAAAGCCGGGAGCACAGGGAGACGTGGCTGGCGACTGGTATGAAGACTTCTTCGTGGGCGCTATCAACGAAGGACCGTCAGGGGAAATGGGTGCATGCCTGCTCGAGTAGAATCCTTTTTAATTCCTCTGCATACTCTCCTACGCGGGAGCCTGTACATATTTCTTAAAGTCTGGCTTGTTTTGTTTTCAACATCAGTTCCACTCAAGGAACTATTTTTGAAATCACCCTATAAATCCGTCTACTAATAAATAAAGTTGAAAACATTTTGAGGGCATGAGGAGACACACCAAATCGGCCCATTGATGATAGCCACCGTCAAATGAAAGAAGAAATCTGAGGCCCGGGTCTCCTCATTTTTCCTTGTCCTAAATCTTCAAGAACAAATTATCACCTTTTCAAAAGAAGGAAGCATGCATGCTACTAACCTTATTGGTTCCCTTAACCTATCTACTCTATGACACAGAATAATCTAGCGACAAAGCGAGGGTATGGGAACGGTCCGACCAACATCGTAAGTAGCCATGATAGCAATTCTGATGACTCAGATGATGATTTTGATGATTCCGACGAAATTCAACGGAATTGGAAACACCACGAAGAAACAAGGCCCCCTACTACTGAAGACGTCATCATTGTTAATTTAGGCAGCACAAAAGGTCTAAGGGAGATAAAGATTGGCGCAAACCCTCCTAAAGAATAAGCTGCAAGCTTAATTGCCCTCCTAAAGAGGTATCAAGACGTATTCGCATGGTCATATGCCGATATGCCAGGCCTCGATCCAATGATCGTGGAGCATAGCTTGCCAACCAACCCTGATGTAGCCCCCAAGAAGCAGTGGCTAAGAAGAACTAAGCCTAAGTTGTCAAAAAAGATTGAAGAAGAAGTAATGAAGCTCCTGGAAGTAGGCTTCCTCGAAGTCTCGCAATATCCTAGTTGGGTAGCGAATATTATACCGGTGAAGAAAAAAGATGGTCGAATCCGGGTTTGTGTCGACTATCACGATTTGAACAAAGCAAGCCCAAAAGATGATTTTCCGCTACCTCACATAGACGTTCTTGTGGATAGTACGCTGGATTCAAACTTTTCTCTTTCATGGATGGATTCTCGGATACAACCAAATAAAAATGAAGAAGGAAGACAAGGAAAAGACGGCATTCATTACTCCATGGGGGACTTTTCACTATAAGGTCATGCCTTTTGGCTTGAAAAACGCTAGAGCAACTTACCAACGTGCCATGACCACCCTTTTCCATGACATGATGCATAAAGAAATTGAAGTATATGTTGATGACATGATTGCCAAAACCAGACACAGGGAGGACCATGTGAAGACCCTAGAAAAATTATTCAATCGACTTCGCCGAGTTCAAGTTGCGCTTGAACCCAAAAAATGTGTGTTCGGGGCAACTTCGGCAAATTACTTGGATTCATTGTGAGCTGTAAAGGGATAGAAGTGGACCCGTCAAAAACTAAAGCGATATTTGAGATGCCTCCTCCCTCGACTGTAAAAGAAGTCCGGAGCCTCCTGGGAAAATTAAATTATATTGCGCGATTCATTTCCCAGCTTTCCGAAACTGCAAAACCTTTCTTTAAAGTTCTCAGGAAAGATGCACAAATCAAATGGGATGATGACTGCCGACCGGCGTTTGAAAATTTAAAGCAAGATTCGATGAAACCCCGGTTTTAGTACCCCGACTCCAGGACACCCTTTGACCCTCTACCTTACCATCAACAGTGAATCCCTAGGTGCAATGTTGGCACAGAAAGGACCCCATGATGGGAAGGAACGAGCCATTTACTATATGAGTAAAAAGTTCACCACGTCGGAACAAAACTACTCAAAGTCAGAAAAAACATGCGTTGCATTGGTATGGGTGTTGCACAGACTCCGGCAAAGATACCTTGCATTACCAAACATTCCTTGTAATCGAGAGTGACCGATCAAGTATTTGCTCGGTTGCCTGGCCTTGGTGGGAAAATTGGCCAAATGGCAAATCCCGATCTCATAATTCGACATCCGGTGATGTCGCAAAAATCGCTTAAAGGTCGGGTGATTGCTGATATGTTAGCAGATTGCCCTAAAGAAGTACGCGAGGATCATTCCCCAGACGACCGAATTTCAACAGTAGAAGAGGACACATGGACTATGTTCTTTGACGGAGCTGTAAATTTATCAGGTTCCGGCATCGGGGCGGTCTTAATATCCCCAAATGGACAACATTATCTTGTGGCTGCAAAATTGATGTTTCCGTGCACCAACAATATAGCCGAATATGAAGCATGCATCCTCGGCCTGCAAATGGCTATCGAAATGGAAGTAACAAAATTAAAAGTGTTCGGTGATTCCGCCTTAATTATCCGCTAGACTTTGGGCAAGTGGAAGACAAGAGACGTCAAACTGGTGCCTTATCACGACTACTT
The DNA here is from genome assembly GCA_017140595.1 of Eucalyptus curtisii. Classification (NCBI taxonomy): domain Eukaryota; kingdom Viridiplantae; phylum Streptophyta; class Magnoliopsida; order Myrtales; family Myrtaceae; genus Eucalyptus; species Eucalyptus curtisii. Next base: position 16,956,858 of record CM029497.1, read on the forward strand.
GAAAAAATTGGTGGGAGAATTCTAGGATGTCTCGTTTGAATACCTACCTAGAATTCATAATCAGTTCGCTGATGCACTAGCAACGCTATCATCTATGTTGCAAGTAATGAAGGGGTTGGAAGTAGAGGCTTTGAAGATTCAAGTCTTGGCAAGACAAGCCCACTGCATGACTATAACTAAAGAACCCGACGGGAAACCCTGGTATTACGATATCATGAAGTACGTCCAGAAGCAGGAATTCCCTAAAGAAAGCACTCCCTCTGATCGAAAATACCTAATGAAAATGGCTTCGAGGTTCTTCGTCAGTGGTGAAAATCTGTACAAAAGATCATATGACTTAGTCCTGCTAAGGTGTGTTGATGCAACCGAAGCCACACGGATAATGCAAGAACTACATGAGGGAGTATGTGGCCCTCACATGAATGGACGCATGTTGGCCAAGAAAATAATGAGATTAGGTTATTACTGGCTCCCTTTAGAAGGCGATTGTGCCCACATGTGCGAAGCTGTCATCGTTGTCAGATTAACGGGGACAAGATAAATGTCCCTCCAACCGAACTGCATCAATTATCTGAGCCATGGCCATTTTCAATGTGGGGCATTGATGTAATTGGCCCAATCAACCCGAAGGCATCAAACGGGCATCGGTTCATTTTGGTCGCAATCGATTACTTCTCAAAATGGATCGAAGCCGCATCCTATGCAAGCTTAACTGCACGAAACGTTATGAAGTTCATCAGACGTGACATAATCGCCCGTTATGGCATACCAGAAGCTATCGTCACCGACAATGGGTCAAACCTGAACAACAAGTTGATTGATCAATTGTTTTCTGAGTTCAAAATCCAACATTTGAACTCGTCCCCTTATCGTCCACAAATGAATGGAGCCTTGGAAGCCTCCAACAAGAACATCAAGAGAATCCTAGCCAAGACAGCTGAAAACTACCACGACTGGCATGAAAGGTTACCCTTCGCACTAATAGCATATCGAACCTCGATTCGAACTTCCACCGGAGCAACCCCTTTCTCCCCGGTTTATGGTATGGAGGCGGTTTTGCTCGTGGAAGTAGAAATCCCTTCCCTACGGATCTTATCCCAGGCAGGATTGTCTAAGGAGGAATGGACACAACAAAGGCTCGAGCAGCTGAACATGATTGATGAAAAGCGACTGAAAGCCCTCTGTCACGGTCAGTGTTATCAGCAGAAGGTAGCTCGATCATTTAATCAAAAAGTGCGACCCAAGCACTTCGAGGTAAACGAACTAGTCTTGAGAAAGATGCTGCCAATCTTTCCAGAGCCCGGAGGCAAGTTCGCCTCAAATTACAAGGGTCCTTATGTAATAAAGAAGATACTCCCTGGAGGAGCCTTGATCCTAACTGAGATGGATGGGCGAGAATTCTCTAAACTGGTTAATTCCGATGCTATAAAAAAATACTACCCTTGAAAGATGTTCATTGTCTGGCATTGCCAAGCACTTCTCTATCATAATGAAAATGCCTATGCACCTTTATATATGAGTGATGTATTTACACCATCATAAAAAAATGTGTGTTTGGTTGACTCAATGGAGAAAAATGAATGGTAATCACCAGCATTTAAGGAAGTGTCAAAAATCAAGTAGCAAACTCGATGGCATAACTTGAGCAAATCGACATGACCCAGGTGGACGCGTAAGAGTAATCCATGTCAATTTCACCCAGCTTAGTGTAAAGGACGTGTCATTCGGAACCAAGATCGGTTAAAAGGAACCTTCGTCCCGATCAACAATCTTAGAATCTGAGGCCTCACTTCTTGTTCCGCATACATGCTCTTGCAAGAAGTAATTACCATCGGAGAATTGGAAGTTTTGATTGTCCATCTCAAATTCCATAGAAGCTTGAGGTACATGACTTTGCCTAATACTACTATAATCAAAGGCAGAAGGAAAAATTCCACAGAAGGAAAGCGTTGAAAATCAATCAACGACCGGCAATCATGCATATGTGGCCACAAGTAGGAAAGGCCAGTCGAAGGAAGCATTGAAATGTAAAAGAAGCCGTCGAACTTCCCTAAGAGCCAGCACAAATAAACTCTGGGGGAAAGGTAACTTGGCATCATTTCTAACACTCACTCTCTGAACTCATATTGACAGGAAGCATCGAGATTCAAGAGCCAGATTAAATGGTTAAATAGGGCAAACCAAGTGATCCAAGCCCGGGGCAAAAACAAAGACGTCCGATCAAATTATCAACCCCTAGCTGATTATTCATGTGACATCTCCCTATTCAATAGGGACAACCATTGACACCCATTTGCGAATAACCCTTTTGATGTTCAAAGTTTAACATATTTGGAAACACCATTATGTTAACTCCTAAAGTTATCAATAGGGTCTTTTTTGAGTCAAAACCATTCACTTGTTTTGAAGATTTCAAACTCCATCATATTGAAAATGTTGCATGCAGTTTCCAGATGAATTCTGCATGATGATTTTGTCTGTCTAAGTCACAGATTCCACTAAGGATTATTAGAATGGACAGCTAAGTGGAGAATACAAGATTGAATCAGCATGCTGGATAAGGCACGTCAGAATGATGACAGGCAAGCCATATCCTACACACAGTCCCCCATCTATACACTTGTGAGATGAGTGCAGAAAATTCCATGACTACAAGGTAAAGAGTTCTCTCGCGAATGGTACGATAACCAAGACAGTGAGAGGCATTCCATCGCTCACTTTGAGCCCCATACACCGGCAAATTTCTGTCCTACCCCCGTTAAGAACCACCCCCACACCGGGCATTGGAGGCGAAGCAGCATCACAAGGTGAGAAGAGAGATAGAAATTTTCTTGCTTGCACTTGCATCAATCTTTGAGTGTCTTTATTGAATATGAACACTCGCGTTAATTTAAGTGCCCTAAAGTCATGAAGAGCAATTCTTTCTTTACACACTTATATCCATTGTACAACTCAATTGAGTCTGTAAATTCACCCTCACATGGAGGCAAGGCAGAAGCTACTGCCGTTTGAGCAGCATAGTCAGAAGCGCCGGCAAAAGATGAAGACTCAATAGTCTAACAAAGGCGTTTGCTTGAACTTGTCAAGATCAGCTCTCGAGCAACAAGAACAAAATAGGGGCATAAAAAAGTAGTGTACCTGGTAAAAGCAAGGTCAATGCCGTAGATGAAAAACAAAAGCAAAAACTATGGACATAAAAAAACAGTGTGTCTGGTAAAAGTAAGGCCAATGTCTCCAAACAAAAAATACAGCTGTTTGTATTCCTGAGAGAAGTTGCCGTTGTGGTTTGATTAATGGAACCTTCATCTGACTATGAGAAGAAAGACCGGTGACAAATGCCAAGGTGATCGCCAGCTCTTACCTTTTTACACATGAGTCAAGCCTACATTTCATCCCACTGTAAAAAGTCTCTTCAGACTAGGGGCACTTCAATTAACGTAGGACTTCATATGTCTATAAGCATCGCTCGAAGAAGTACGGGCAAGATTATTCTATCTCTTTTCGCAGGATTCTTAACTTGCAAACCCGGAGATGAGCATGCGGCATCTTTTTCACAGAGCCATGACCTTGTTGATCCCCTTTAATAAGCCATTGACCAAGCCTTCATCCCAATTTCAACAAAGACCTCTCACATTGGTAAAGTCGTACCACTCGCGAGAATACTCAGACCCCTGCTGACATGATGACAGTGAGATAATGTGGTCCTTATAAATCCTGCATCAATGGTCAGGATAAAACAACCTTTCCCATGAGAGTAAGTGAAAAGTCCTTTCAGACTAAAAGTCCCCCATCTGGCATGCTCAAGACATCTACATTCTAAATGAAGGTTGTCTTTTAAAATCTTCCCCAGTGGAATTCAAATGATACAAAACTGACAAGATTGTCATGCATAAATCACATTTGAATTTATGAATTTACAGCACATATAGTCATCGTGTGTATGTGTGCATATTGTGCAAACAACAAGCATGCTCTTAGAGATTAGAGATATCATCAAGAAAGCACATCCCTAACCTCACTCCTAGAGCTTTATGTCTGATAATCTTTGAGAACCCACCACTCATCGGGTACTCTCTCTTATTGACACTCACCATGTTCGAGTTGCCCCCAGAATATTGATATTTGCAACTGTCCAAGTATCCCTTTGTCTTTGAGTACCAACCCTGTTCAAATACTCCATTTCCGTGACACTCGACCGGTCTGAGTTGTCCTCAGAATTGTGTCATTGAATGCTAGCAGCCACTCAAGTATTCCACCATATTATGCGCCTGTGATTACCCAAGTATATTTTCTTACACTTAGACCAGTTGAGTGGTCCCTGATCATATCATTAAATATTTGTGTTCGTCCGAGTATTCCAGTACTTTGTACACCTACGGCTACCCAGGTGTTTCAACCCTTTTGAGTGCTTGTGGCCAGCCAGGTAAGCCTCATACCACATTCAAGTTTATAATACCAGGAGGTGAGAGACATTCACGAATATGCGAGGTACGTCCTCGATATTCCCCATTACCAAGAGTTGAGAGGCCTTCACAAATATCCAAGGTGCGTCCTCGATATCCCCAATTACCAGGAGGTCAGAGACCTTCAAGAATATCCAAGGTACGTCCTTGACTACCAGGAGGCAAGAGGCCTTCACAAATGTCCCAGGTACGTCCCTGATATTCCATCCTCCAAGAGTTTTTACTTGTGATCATCCAAGTATTCTTTTGATACCTGCAAGCAATTAGGTATTTTCCAGCATCTAGTACTTGTGAACATCCAGGTACTCCTTCAACGCTTGCGAATGTCCAGGCACCCTCCAGAATTCGCACTTGTGATCATCCAAGTACGCCTTCGACGCCCTCGCAAAGCCCGAATATCCTCCAGGTTAGTACTTGTGAATATTTAGGTACTCTTTCAATGCCTATGAATGTCCAGGTATCCTCCAGAACATATACCCTGAGAAAGGTCGGCGCATCTCCCAAAAAAGGTCGGGTTCCAACTGGTGTCTTCGACAGAAGTCAGACACCCCACAAATCGATGCCCTGAGAAAGGTCGGCGCATATAGGTTCAGAACAGATGCCCTGAGAAGTCAAACCTATATGTTGTATGCTTTCCATGGGTACATGATTTGCATGATTTCATTTCCATTTAGTATTTATTGCATGTGTAAACACATATAGGTTTTGCTACAATAAGGAGATTTAGAATACATACCTATTTTGTCATTTTCGTCATAATTTGTGTGCTCATCATTAGGCTTTGATGTCTCAATAAAAAATACTTGCAATTACGCATTCTACGCGTCAAAATTTTTGCTAGATTTTTGCACGTTCTTAGGTGACCTGAATTAGATATTTTCTATTGTAATGAGATTAAATTGAAGTTTTATCATGTGCATGCTTTCTCATGCATGTTTGGGTCTCTTAAGACTAAATCTCATGTCGATGCCCTCTTGAACATTAAAATATGCATTAAGAGCTTTGTGTGCATATGTGGTTCATCATGATTAAATGCCATTTCGTATGTGAAAATAATGCCGCGATTGGGTTAGTTGCACTTTGAAATCTTCGAATATGTCATTATAATCTTAAATCATGTTGCATTGACATCGACTTATATGACTTTTTCACATGTCTACTTACGGTCAGATGTATACCCTAATCACTTGTCACATCCAATTCTTAGTCGTGTGTGATTTTCATGCCACTTGTGCATTGCATGAGTGATTTAATACTTAATAATTAGGGGTGAGCATTGATCCAAGGTCAACCGTGGACCGACCCTGGACCGGTCCAACCCTGTCGGTCTTGGTTCGTTTCCAGGGAGACTAGGTCGGTTCTTGGTCCTAGAATTCTTGGACCAACACTGTGCGAGTTGGTCCTTGGTCCTGAGAGTTCTGGGTCGGTCCAACCCGGACCAACCCTAACTATATATGTGTATATACATGTATATATATCTAATATATTATTTATAATTTTTTTATAAAGATAAAACCTTAAAATAAACGACGTTAACAACATTAAACAACTCTTTAGTGAGGAGTTCAAGTAATTTTACATTATTTTTTAATAACTTAGATTTTAATATCTTTTATGGCATCAATAGTCATAATTTGCGAATGAGGAAAATATTTTTGTGAAGAGTTGTCACGGCGTCCAAAAATGCATAAACAACTCCTTATGGCATCATTCTCTAGTATCCGTTCTCTTCTGTCTTATTTGTCCTCTTAATCTTCAATTTGCCAAAATCGAAAGAAACAACTTCTTCGCTCGCCACTTGACACTCGCATCGCTCGCTTTGGGTCACTCATGCTGCTCGCCGATCAATGTTTGCTTGGCTTGTTGCTCCCCACTCGACATTCGATGCTCATTCTGTTCGACGTTCACTCCACTTGACTCTCACCGCTTGCCTTTCTTAGCTGACCTCACTCATCATTGAATCCATTGGGTCGGTTGGTTGCCCTTTCAAGGAGTACAAAAAATGAAATAAAAAATTATTGGTTGGTCCTGGGTTGACTTTGAAACTAGACCGAACCCATTGGGTAAGTCTAGATCTCAATCACTTTTTTAAGGAGTACAAAAATGAAATAAAAAATTATCGGTTGGTCCCGAGTTGACCCTAGAAACGGACCGAACCCATTAGGTCGGTTCAGTCCTCGATCCCAAACTCAAAAGGGTCGGTCCTTGGTCCAAAAATTGAGGACCAGCACTGTGCGGGTTGGTCCTAGGGTTAGGGGGTGGACCGTTCCAACCCGAACCATGCTCACCCCTATTAATAATGCATATTTGCATTCTAGTTTCTTAATGGCTAATGTGCACACTTTCACAAATCTCAATTTTAGAGCACCGAATCAACTTCAATTGAGTCTGAGCCCTTCTAGAAAGTCGTATAGCACACTTAGACCTTTCAATTGCCACTAGTTTCATGTAAATTGCTCATCGTTAGACCATTTTTCATTTTTTTAGAAAACTAGATTAAGATTATGACTTAGGATTAAATTCAGAATCCTGTTTTTACCTTTGTATAGGTAGACTTTCACTATTTTTGTAGCAATTTTTCAGTAGAGATTTTTGAGTTGGACCCTTAACAAAGTTTGTTGGTTACCTTTATATCTGTATTGTGCTGAAATTTCATGATTTTTAAACATCATTTGGTATGGTAAATCTCAGTTACAAAATGACTTGATGTCTTACTAATTTGGCAATTTCTTGATGCAATGAAGTGTATCGTTAGATTTTTATAAAATCGAGCTTAGCTCTTTTAGGAAAACTTTCTTCATAAAAGTTGTTCCGAATCATGTTATGTATGTTATGTAATTTTTTTTAAGGTTAGATCATCAATGAGTGAGCATAAGTACACTAGAAGCCAAAAGTTGTGTACTACGCTCACTTTAGTGTTAAAAGTTTTCGTTAGCTCACTCAAGTGCCAACGGCGAGAAATTCCGGCAAAATTGATCACGTGTCATTTATAATTGAAATTATAAGATAACTTGGCAAATTTTTAAAAAAATCCAGCCCATGTGATGTTTTCACGTGGCATGCTTGGCATTGAAGTGATCACTTTAAATAAAAATTTGGTACTCAAATGATCACTTTTAATCAAATTTGGCACTTGATAATCACTATTTACAACTTTTGGACAACATCGTTTAGGGGTTATATGCTGACTAGGCATGTTGACGAGTCATGTAGGACTGAGAAATTAATAAAATATAATCATGTTGGATTTCCGACAATTGAGACCGGAGTTAGCACTTAATTTATCTTTTTTTTTAAATAGCACTTAAGTAATCCGAAAAAACTTTTTGACATTACAGTGAGCATCGTACACAACTTTCAACACTTTAATTGTACTTACCCCTCAATGAGTGCCATTCGATTTTGCTGATTTAATGTGCTTTGTCCGAAACTCTCTATTATGGGCTTTTTGTTGTGATCGCGTATCTAGATTTTTTAGACTAGTTTGTATATGAAATTAGGTAATGTCATTTTCATAAAAATTATTTTAAATCCTTTAATCTTGATTGTCAAATGGCTTTCAATAAATGAAATGTCTTTTTTTGCACCTCGCAACGGCTTTGATACATGTGATGTTTCTAAAAACAAACATTTAGAAATATTTTTCAATACTTGATTTGACCTTTGGAAAGGTCATGGTTTAGATCGTATTTAAAATGTCTGCGATGTCCGTGAATACATTTATGCGAGCCATTGACTACCCATGGCAATTAAATGCTTATAGCCTAAAAATTCCATTGTCTAAAAATTCCTCAAATCTCTTTGATATTTGGCATTATGGTAGTCACGGTTTGAACCGTATTTAAAATTTCTGTGATGCCTATGAGTGCATTTATGCAAGCCTTAAGCTAACCTTGGCAATTAAATATGTTCCATAACTGAGACGCCACTTTGTCTTAAAAAAATTACTATTCATTATCAATGATTTCAAATTCATACTTGAAACATCACATATACCCCCATGCATATAATTACGTCATTTATTAGAAGTGCTTGTGTTTGTGATTGGTGCATGCCTTTGGAATAAGTGACCCACTGACGTTTCACTCACTTGATTGATTGGTTGAGAAATAAGATCTAAAAGGCATGCCTGTGTGTTTAATTAATGCCGATGCATGTGAATTCTAGATGTATATTAGTGTGATGCATGACATCGGGGGAAAATCTTGGGAAGTCACCTAGAACGTCTTCTTTAGGAACTTACAAGTGTTATTGGCCATGCAAGAACACAAATGGTCAATATTGGCTATAAGTCATAAAAAATGAATTGAGTAGACGTCTAGAGGGACATATGCATGAATTGCAAAGGCCAATCCCGAGGCCTAAATTTGGTTGATTTTGAACTTTGCTTCACTTGATTGATTACTCTTGATCCTATGTCATGCTTTTGACTATTTTGATATGTATGATTATTTCTTTCCATTGTATGTACCTAACTATAGGTTTAGGGTAAAATTAGAGTAGGATCTTGAAGATAAAGTCAACATGAAGATGGTAGAAGGTCAATGTCCATTCCGACCATAATTTTGTACCATTTGTCCCTGACATATACCTCGACTTTCCTCATTTTTATAAACATCTAACGGGTTGCGAGTTTTTTTCCTTCTTTTTTCTTTCATTTCATTTTCCTTTTTACTTGAATTACATGATAGATTTACCGCTTTCCTTGGTTATTTAGTTACCATTTCGTACTTTAAATTCAATTGCGTGCTTTCTTTTATTTTTCTTAGATTTACCGCTTTCCATGGCATGAAAATGACTATCCACGCATGGTAGTCTAGTTTAGAATAAAAGATCCCGAAAAGTTAAAAAAAAAAGCGTGGAAACCTTAGGTAACATGATATATTGTTAGGTACCGAAAGGGTGCTAATAGAAATAATAGCATAACTCAAGTCCTCAAACCTAAATATCTAGTTGCGTAGGAATCGAGGGACTACTCACAACCCTTGATTGGGTTCTCTAGTTGATCCCCAAAAACGAGACTAGTTGTGACTCCCGTCTTATTTCTAGGTTTGTCCTAAACAAGTAGATTCCTTAATAAACCCATGTGAGGGGTATGAATCTTAGGAAAAGGTTCACGGTTATGATTTAGCATACTCAAGATGGTGAAGCTGAAAAAGATGAAGTGATGCCATCTTCGGTGAATGTACATCTTAAGAGGGCTATCATAATCGTCAAAATACCCTCAAACTCATCTTTATGTCCGGTTTTCTTTCGACCTAAAAATCGTCGATCAAGACGTGGCAAGATGTCAGGGTAGGGTCATGACAGCTTCCGCTATCACATCAGGGTACGAGCTTGGGAGAGTTCGCCATAATCAAGTGAACTCATAAGAGATTCGCTCAATGAAGTGATGAGGCCTTTGGGATGAGAACCGAGAGGGAACTCTCGTGATCAAGTAGCCCTAAATCCGACCTTTCCCCCTTCCTTTCCCTAAGGATGGGTGGCGGAGAGATTGGGTTTCGAGGAGTCGCGACAACATGCAAATCGTTTTCATTCAGGAGTCGCCACTAATTAGTTTACAACAAGTCGATTAGAAACCCGGGTAAAGTATTAGGAGATTTACTTGACACTCCTACAAACTAGAGATTTTGGGTAAGGGGATTTGGTTACCATAGATTTCTCTAATGCCCTTTCGATATCATTCCTTTATAAAAAAAATATTTAGCAAGCAACTTGGATTCATTTTATTACTCCTAATGTATGAGATGATCATGGGGATGCTCAAACCACTAATGTAACACTCAATAAAATAATAAATAAATTGCAGGACTTACTTTAGAGCAACGAAAGTATCTATGATGTTAGCTTAAAAATCACATCAATAATCCTATATATGATTTGTGATTAACACGTAGCCACTCAATTTTAGGATTTTCACTTAATAAGATCTAATCTACGTGTAAGTCAACACAATTATTCTAAATGCAATGATGCACAAAAATCTATCTATACAAAATGACATGCGACATATAGTTAAATAAATCTAGCATGCAAACTATATGTCACGCGATATTAATTAAATGACAATCTAATAATGAGCAAATATTAATGCAACTATTTTAACATGTCACACATTTGAATTTAAATGATCCTAAACATGCAAATACTAAATGATGTGTAATGAGTGGCCTAATTCTGCGTGACTCACGCATGATATTTTTTGTATTTTCTCTTTTTTAATCAAAATTCGAAATTAAAAACACAAAATATTTAAGTATGCAATTTAAATTAAGAAAAGGAAACCTAATTTATTCTAAAGCACTCTTTTTGTGTTTTTTAATTTGAAAACTTGGAATAAAGGAAATATCTAATTTTTACATGCAATCTAATCTAAAGTTAGCAACATTATCAACAAGAATCAAATCAAATCCTATCTTATTTTTGGGTTTCTTTTATGGAAAGAATAAAATAATGGGTAGATATTCGATCAAATAATGCAATCCACAATCTTATTTATCTATCTCAAACATGGAAACGAAATAAACCAACAATTATATCCAAGTAAATAAGGATATGAATGGAAGGTTATCCAGTCAAAATTGGAAATGGGTCAATTAATGATTGTATCCAAATGGTTATAGATAGAATGAATAATTTTCCATGCCACCAAGCATTGTATTTTGTAGTTAAAGATCAAATGGCCGTCTAAGTGTGTTGATAAGTTAGGACAATTTCCTTACTTGAGGAGGTATCTTAGGATATTTTGAATATGTATTAACAAATCGAATATCTAACAGAATATGTCAGATCACTGAAATAGGCATAAAATATTTCAAATCTACTAAATATAAGCATCTTACCTAATTTGATAATTTACTTTCCAAATTAGAATGCAACACAATCAGGCTGGCTCCTTGACAATGAATGGCGAGTGATGGTGATGGCAGCGGAGGCAATCGTGGCCAATGGACCTACAAAACAAAAACCTCACGAGTTGGCCTTTTTTGACTCTATGATGAGCTTCGTAGTGGTTGGCGAGCTTAGCATGGCAAGGCTCACGGCTGGTGAGTGAGCTCAACGTGGTGGATAGAGATAGCGGCTTGTCGTCGACCAATGAAAGTAGGGACATAGGGTAGAGTAGTGACTCGTTGATGTTTTGGGCTGGACAGTGGTGGCATCGAACATGCAGCAGTGAACGACGAGGGACGATGACACGAGGTAAGTAGGGGAGGTAGCAAGGCTTGGGTTCTCGTGGCTTGAGAGAGCAGCAGTGGCGAGCAGCAATGGCGTGGCAAGGCATTGGGCCCCTCAGGTTACTCAAGCAATGGTGAGCAGCATGCAGCGTCGCGAGTCACGAGCGACAAGCTATTGTGTCGACAAGGGAGCAGTAAGGACTCCGGCACAGCAACGACTCGGATGATGCAGTAACTCGTAGTCGATGCAGAACATGGCAGTAGTAACGAGCTCAAGCAATGTCTTAGTCTAGCAAGCTTGCCATAGCAAGCTTGCCGCAGTGAGGACAATAATGGTTTATCGTTCAGTTTAGCTACAAGGACAGCGAGCGGCGAGCAATGATGGAGCTCGGTGGAGTGAAGCAATAGCGATGTAGCGGGGAGGCAGCTCGGGTCATCATAGATCTCGAGCGGCAAGGTAGCATGATGGCGTCAGAGTGTGATGTGGACGATGAGAGTGTGGCAGTGGCCTAGGCACGGCGGTGTGTGGCATGACCAGATGAGCTTTTCGACTAAGGATTAATTGAGAGAGCTCTTTAGCTCTCTTTTCTCTTTATTCCTCATGCATATTTTGGGCCCGTTTGGTTCAACTTTGGGGAAATGGCTTTGCATTTCCCCAAGTATCTTTGAATGAATGGGCATTTGGTGAAGGCAAGAGTGTTTGAATATTCATTTTGTGTATATTTTCTAAAGCCATGGCATCCCTCGACAGCCCTAATCCGTTAGGGTCGCCACAGTCCGCTTGCCACTCTTCCCATTATCAAATGACTCTTTTTTTTTTTTTTTTATAAAGGTCCCAGCGCAGTTCATCAGCGGAAGCATAAACAAGTCTCACCATCTCTCCCTCCAAAAACAATAATGTAATGCACACCAACTACACACCAGAAGAAAAGATAAAGCCGATTCACTATTATTTATATTTTCAGGATGGATATTTCGGGTCAGTACAACAAAAGGCCAAGATTTTTAACTATACTTGGCTATCACTCAAAAGAGGACTTGACCCTACATCGAACATGTATAACCCTCCATCAACAAGCGTCGGCTATCTCCAAAATGTGTCAGCTCCCATCAGCTATACGAGCTATCACACCCAACCCGGTGCATCGGGCGGTGGCGACGGCAGCATCCCTAACATCACTCCATCACGCCGGACATGGACAGACAAAAACTCCTGGATAACCGGGCCATCAGCTCGACCAACATCGTACGTCACCAAGACACGGACTCGAACAAACTCTATCGGGTGCAAATTCTCATCCCAATTTCCTTTAAAGTCAATGACACAGGCTCTTAGCATATCTTCTAGAGTCTGGATCACTCTTTCTGTTTGTCCATCTGTTTGAGGATGAAAAACAGTACTAAATTGAAGCTTTGTCCCTAAGGCATCTTGGAGACTTCGCCAAAAATTTGAAGTAAACCTAGAGTCTCGATCGGAGGTGATCGTTACGGGAATACCATGCAAGCGTATTACCTGGCTTACATATATCTCAACAAGTTTACTCATCGAGTAGTCTACATGGACAGTTAGGAAATGAGCAGACTTCGTCAAACGATCTACTATTACCCAAATAGAGTCGTGACCACTTGATGTCCTTGGCAGTCCTTGCACAAAGTCCATCGTTACATGCTCCCATTTCCATTCTGGTATGTCTAATGGTCTCAACAGTCCTGCAGGTTTGCGGTGTTCCGCCTTCACTTGCTGGTACGTTAAACATTGAGAAACATGCTTAGCTATATCCTTTTTCATGCCATTCCACCAAAATTGCTGACGCAAATTCCTGTACATTTTTGTACTTCCCGGATGAACACTGTAATTACTCTTATGTGCCTCCGACAGAATTTCCTTCTTTACTTCTTCTTTGTTAGGAACACAAAGTCGTCCTTAGCATCTTACCACTCCATCTTCAGAAATTTGGAATTCTGGTCTTTTTCCTAAAGATACTGCATCTTTCACTTTCATAATTTTCGGGTCAGACTCTTGCAAGATCTTAATTTTCTGAATAATTTCAGGTTCAATCCTTAATGCAGTCAGCATACCTGTAAGGCGATCTACTCTCAATTCAAATTCCGAGTCCGCTACAGACTTTAATAGGTTCCATTCCGCCATTCTTAGACTGGCTATATCTATAGCTGACTTATGACTAAGGGCATCCGCTACCTTATTCGCCTTCCCTAGATGGTACCGTATCTCACAATCATAATCTTTCAACAACTCCATCCACCTCCTTTGTCTCATGTTCAACTCCTTTTGTGAGAATAGATACTTTAGGCTCTTATGATTTGTATAAATTTCAAACTTTTCCCCATACAAATAGCGCCTCCATATCTTCAAAGCAAACACTGTAGCTGCCAATTCTAAATCATGCGTTGGGTAGTTCAGTTCATGGAGTTTCAATTGTCTAGATGCATAGGCTATGACTTTGCCATGTTGCATCAAAACACATCCCAATCCTTTGTGAGATGCATCACTATATACTGTAAAACCATTAGATCCGGATGGTATAGTCAAGATTGGGGCCGAGGTCAACTTCCTTTCAAGCTCCTGAAAACTCCTTTCACATTCCCCATTCCATTCGAACTTTGTGTTCTTTCGAGTCAATTTGGTTAAGGGACCTACCAGTCGTGAAAACCCTTCAATAAACCTTCGATAATAACCAGCCAATCCTAAGAAACTCTGTATTTCAGTGGGTGTTGTCGGTCTCAGCCAATTTAGTACCATCTCAACTTTCGCCAGGTCCACTGCAATTCCTCCCCCTGACACCACGTGTCCCAAAAATATTATCCGATCCAGCCAAAATTCACACTTGCTAAATTTGGCATAGAGCTTATGATCTCTCAGAGTCTGCAAAACTATCCTCAAGTGTTGCTCATGCTCTTCAGGTCCTCTAGAATGCACCAGGATATCATCAATGAAAACAATCACAAACTGATCCAGATAAGGCTTAAATATCCTATTCATTAAATCCATGAATGCAGTGGTGCATTCGTTAATCCAAAAGGCATAACTAAAAACTCATAATGTCCATAACGAGTCCTAAATGTAGTCTTAGGAATGTCTTCTTTCTTAATCCCTAACTGATGGTATCCTGACCTTAAGTCAATCTTAGAAAAGACTGAACTTCCTTGCAATTGATAAAATAAATCATCAATTCTAGGCAAAGGATATTTATTCTTTATAGTTAATTGATTCAGCTGTCTATAATCAATACACAAACGCATCGACCCATCCTTCTTTTTCACAAACAAGACTAGTGCACCCCAAGGTGAAGCACTTGGCCTAATGAATCCTTTGTCAAGCAACTATTGTAGTTACACCTTCAATTCCTTCAACTCGACTAAGGCCATCCTATACGGGGTTTTCGATATAGGTCCTATTCCAGGCATTAGTTCAATTTCAAACTCAATTTCTCGCTCTGGTGGTAAACCAGGTAACTCCTCAGGAAACACATCCTTAAATTCCCTTACTACTTGAATTTCACCGATTTCAGCCTCTTTCTTAGTAAGGTCTCTTACCACTGCTAGGTATCCTTGACATCCTTCATCAAGTAGTTCACAGGCTTCTACCATTGAAATAATGGCTATAGAGGGGTTTGTCTGACCTTCGAAAAATTTGAAACTAGACTGATCAAACAACATGCACTGGATCACTTTCCTATAGCAATCCACCTTAGCCCTATGCTTATGGAGCCAGTCCATTCCTATGATAACATCAAAGTCATACATAGCCATTACGACTAAGTCTATTTCCATATCTCGCCCTTCTATAGTTATCTTACATTTTGCACACATCATCGTGGATAATACCATATTCTTTAAAGGCGTGGAAACACAAAGAAGCGTCTCAAGAGGCGTGGCTTCTATTTCACTCAATTGCCTATATCTTTCAGATATAAATGAATGCGTAGCACCCGTGTCAAACAAGACATATGCCTTCTTGCCATTTATGAAAATCGTACCTGATATAACATTTATGGAAGCTTCCGCTTCCTCTTGGGTGACCGCATACACCCTTCCTTGTGCTGGTGGTCTATGAGGATTCCTTGGTAGGTTTGGTCTAATAGCACTCTGCTGTGCCTGTCGCACCGAGCCAACACTCATTTGTGACCTTCCTTGTGGGCAGTCTTTCTTAAGGTGACCTACTTGTCCACAATCATAACATCTCGCCCATCCATTGCAAGGTCCCGGGCCATGCCGCCCATCACACCTTCGACAAACATCAGGCTGATAGGGTGCTTTCCCTATATTCAGACCATCCCTAGCTCTTCCAAAATTTCCAAAATTGTTCTTTTTCTTCACATTCCAAGTCTGACGTTGACCAGGATAGGGTCTCTTACCCCTTCTGATATCACCAAAGCTCAACTGTCTCTTAAACTCTGATCGCTCTCTCACCAGCTCTTGCTCCACTAACTGTGCCCTTTCATAAACTTCATGATAATCCCTTATATTCAAAGGCACCAGTTGTTTCCTAATATCAGTCCTCAATCCTTTCAAAAATCTCTTAGCTTTGTCCTCTCGATCCTCAATCAATCTGGGAGCATACCTAGATAATTCAGAAAATTTCGCCTCATCCTGATCCACTGTCAGCTCCCTTTGTTCCAACTGAACAAATTCGGTGATCTTCTTTATCCTTAGCACAATCGAGAAATGCTTCCTATTGAAAGCTCTCACAAATTCATCCCAATTCACATCAGTACCTGGTGGAAAGATCGTATCCCTCGAAGCTCTCCACCAAAACTTTGCATTTCCCTCCAGCTGGTATTCTGCGAAAACTATTTTCTCAGCATCACTATAGTTCAACAACCGGAAAATCTGTTCTATCCCATCAATCCAATGTTCCGCCTCCTCAGGACTTCCCATTCCACTAAACTTAGGTGGCTTTAACTTTAGAAATTGTTCTACCAGTCCTTGAGGGCGACGTTCCATTCCAGGTTGTTGCTGCGCTTGTCTTTCCATCAGATTTCCAATATTGGCCAATGCCTGCAGGATATCTTCCATTTGGGGTTTAGCCCTTGCAGCAGAGGCTTCTGCCCTCGATGGATGAGAACTTCCAGCTCGCACCATGACTTTCCTGCAATTTCCAAGCATTGCCTCAGGAATAATCTAGGACTCACTGTCTCCATTTAAAAGCACTACTACTATAAAAGTAACATAAACATGTTACTGGCACCTAAAGACAACTCATAATATCTATTAGGGATCTACGAGTGAATACCCATCACCCGTTATTCAAAGTTACCCAACTATTCCAGTTAATATCCTATGGTGTGCATTGTCATCATGTTCCTCAATTTCCAAATGAGGCTCCTCATCACTCCAATCTATAACCATTGCTCTGATACCAAAACCGGGCATGTGGCACCCCTCGATGGCCCCAATCCGTTAGGGTCGCCACAATCCGCTTGCCACTCTTCCCATTATCAAATGACTCTTTTTTTTTTTTTTTTTTGTAAAGGTCCCAGCGCAGTTCATCAGCGGAAGCATAAACAAGTCTCACCATCTCTCCCTCCAAAAACAATAATGTAAGGCACACCAACTACACACCAGAAGAAAAGATAAAGCCGATTTACTATTATTTATATTTTCACGATGGATATTTCGGGTCAGTACAACAAAAGGCCAAGATTTTTAACTATACTTGGCTATCACTCAAAAGAGGACTTGACCCTACATCAAACATGTATAACCCTCCATCAACAAGCGTCGGCTATCTCCAAAATGTGTCAGCTCCCATCAGCTATACGAGCTATCACACCCAACCCGATGCATCGGGTGGTGGCGACGGCAGCATCCCTAACATCACTCCATCACGCCGGACATGGATAGACAAAAACTCCTGGATAACCGGGCCATCAGCTCGACCCACATCGTACGTCACCAAGACACGGACTCGAACAAACACTAAATCAGGGGCACCGACACAGATGTGCTTCGTACACTCCACATCAACATCAGTAGGTATGCCATAGTAAGTACCGCATGCAACTGGTAGCAAAGGCATCTTTCTAATCTGAAATGTTAATCCCCAAAAGGGGTGAGTACAACCACTCAGCAGTAAAGATCCACCAAACTACACAATGCGTCAAGCAGAACAATCAAGAATAAAACACATATCTTTCATGCATTCAAGCATACCTTACCTTACAGCCATGCATATCGTCAAGCAGCCATGCATATATCGTTATACAACGTACATATATCACCATGCCATCATCATTGAACAACCATGCATATATCACCATGCCATATGTGCATATACCACCATGCACTTATCATCGAACAGTCATGCATATATCACAATGCCATATGTACACATATACCACCATGCACTTATCATCGAACAGTCATGCATATATCACCATGCCATATGTACACATCCATGCGCATGATTTCAATTCTCGATCTTTATATTTCAAATGGATCACATCATTTCCTTCACAGGGACCAATGTTTGCATTCCCACAATTCATCGCTCGCATCCCTCCTGGCATCGCGAGGAACCTCCGGCACACACCTCCGGGCATCCGGCACACACACTTCGGGCATCTCGCACCCCAACTAGCATCGCGAGGTATCCCCCCGGCACACACCTCCGAGGCTTCCGGCACACACCTCCAGGCATCTCGACACTCCCGGGGCATCCGGCACACACACTCGGGGCATCCCGACACTCCTGGGGCATCGTCGGCTCACACCTCCGACGGTCTCGTTATTTTCTCAATTTATATTCACACATGTATCTCAATTTCTACATGGCATTTGATGCAATAATATCAAGGGTCTCAACCACTTTTCATGCCATATAACATGCCATATGTCATCACATATGCAGTAAAATCACCCACTCAAAGTATTACATCACATGGATAAAATCATTTATTTTCCAAAACACATCAATTTTTCGGATAAATCAAAATGCATTCCTCTAGTTAAAATTCCAGAAAAATTAGTAAACGGTATTAATAAATTCTGAAAACTTGACACATTATAAACGAAACCTAAAGGCAGATATCTCATGAATAACTCCATACCAAAAGAACCTCACACAAAAACAGCACGGTCCATGCATCACAGTTTTTCAAAACTTCAATATCTCAGCTTGCACAGTTTCGGAAGTAATTTAAATTAAATACCCAAATGAACTTCAAAAATTCTCAAATTTTGACATGTTATAGACAACACCATAAAGTGAATATCTCATGAAGAATACTATACCAGAAGATCATCACACAAATTAATATGAACCAAGCATTACAGCTTTCAAATTCTCGGCATCACAGTTTGCACAGTTTCAGAAATATTTTAGATTAAATATCCAAATGGACTCCAAAAATTATGAAAATTTACCAAGTTATAGTTAACACCGAGAGGCAAATATCTCATGAAAAAATTGAAACCCAAATCGTTCTAGATTAATAGATATAGACGATTAATTCCCCCTGTTCGCGGTGTCGTCTTTTCCCAGATTGTCATCTTTCAAAAAAACTCGTTTCACCAACCTACATATGTTAGTTTATTCTAAAATTTCAGTATGTTATTCCTCAGAATATTACCTACAACTTTCATTAAGGACACACGATCGAATTTTAACTGTATGATTTTATAAAAATCACGAAATCATGCTAGGTCGAGGTAGCGTTTTTCCCAGATCCAGTTTCTTCAAAGAACAACTGTTTCACCGACCTATTTTTGTTCATTTCCTCTAAATTTTTTATATGTTATATCTCAAGAAGTACACTACAACTTTCATTAATAGATCGAAGTGAGATTTTGACAAGAAAGCAACCTTACGGACCACGAAATCACTGAAGGTCAGCACTACAATGTCCAGATCTAATTTCTCCAAAGAAAAATCATTTCACAAACCTATACTTGTTCGTTTTGCCTCAAATTTTAGTATGTTGTTTCTTAAGGTGTTCTCTACAAATTTCATGAATAGGTCAAAACAAGATTCCAACTAAAAAGGCGCATGCAGCACCCAAACTCATGGATGGTCGGACTGGTTTTTTTTCCAGAAACAGCATGCTAGGCCAACGAATTTCTCCCTATAACTTCGACTTTTCATTACATCTACCGCAACCAACATTCACCATCTTCTACACACACATCACAGCAATGCAAAGGGTAGGTTTTAGGACTCTACTTGCCTCAAACTTAAGCACAAACAGCAACAAAGATGGCGGGCAAAGCGGCGAACGAACGGCGGCGAGCTAGGCGGACGATCGGCGGACGGTCCTCCTCCTTCCTCTCGCACGCACGGCCTCTCCTTTCTCTCTTCCTTTCTTCCTTTCCTTTCCTTTCTGTCTTTCTCTCCTCTCACTCTTGGACGACACTCTCTCTTTCTCTCCCTTTCCTCGCTTAATCCGCCCACTTTTCCCCTCTAATTTTCCTTTCCTCCATCATTAGCCATCATTAGTTTTGCATGGCTTGACACTTGGCTAACTTCAAGGGACAAATGGGGAGGCATGCAAACCGGTCTCTCCCCCCCCTTCTTCGTGCGATTGACGGCCCCTCATGGGCTCTATGGGCCGACCATTTTGGCCCATCTTAGGCCCAACACTCTTGGGCCTAAGACCCAAGCTTAAATGACCCAAGATTAACCCCTTAAAAAAAAAAACAGCTTAATCCCTACTTATACAAAGTACTAAATTACAAATTTAAATGGCTATAATACTTTGTAACATAGATTAATAAAGTTCATTTTATAAAATTCATGGCCAAAAACATAATTTCCTCATCGAATAAATCTGGATCACATGGGCATGGAACATGTTTCCAACAAAATATTCATCCATTAGGTGCTCGGCCATAAATTTTATTACACTTCTTTGGTCTAAAGACCATAACATAGGTCAATGATGCGTCCATCACCCTTCCATAGATTATAAGGCATCTAGAGGTTGCCACGGAGTTTTAGGATGCCACAAAAGCATTTTTAAGGTGAAAAGAAAATGGAAAAAAGGAGGAACAAATGTAGATGCCTTGGAAAAGGCAAAATCGTGAGGAGGCAGCTCAAGCTGCTAGTGGTAGAGATGAGCATCGATCGAGGGTCAATGCTAGACCGACCCAACCCTGCCGATCTTAGTATGGTTCCCAAGGAGACTGGGTCAGTCCTTGGTCTTGGGATCCTTGGACCAATACTCTATGGGCTGGTCTTCGATCTTGGGAGTTTGGAGTTACTTCAATCCATACCAACATTGATTGTATATATTATATATAATAAATCTAAAATATATTATATGTATCATAATCTAATATATTATTTATGATTTTTTTATATAGAGAAAATCCTAAGTTAAATGCCACCAATAACATTAAATGGCTCCTTAGTGAGAAATCTAAGTAATTTTACACTATTTTTTAATAGCTTAGACTTTTAATGTCTTTTACGGCATCAATGACCATAATTTACAAAGGAGAAAAATGTCTTTGTGAGGAGTCCTCACGGTGTCAAAAACGGCATAAACAACTCCTCACAGTATCTTCCTTCAGTACTTGCTCTCTTTTATCTTCTTTGTTCTCTTAGTCTTCAATTTGCCAAAATCGAAAGAAACAACTTCCCTGCTCACCTCGCTCACTTCTGGTCACTTGCGCCGCTCGCTGCTCGACGCTCACCCTGCTTATTGCTCGCTGGTTACCCCACTTGACACTCACCTTGTTTGATGCTTTCCATTCACACCACTCACCTCTCTTTGCTAACCTTGCTTGCTGCCAAACCCATTAGGTCAGTCCCATCGTCGGTTACCTTTTCAGGGAGTACAAAAATGAAAGAAACAAAATTATTGATTGGTCTTAAGTTGACCCTAGAACTGGACCAAACCCATGAGGTCGGTTCGGTTCTCGATTCCAAGCTCAATAGGATTAGTCTACGGTCTTAAAAGTTGAAGACCAACACTATGTGAGTTGGTCATAGGGTTAGAGGTTGGATCGGCCCAACCTAGACCATGCTTACTCCTAGGTCGTGGCGATGGTGCTGATGGTGGTATGGAGGCGGCTGGTGGCATTGGTTGTGGTGGTGGTGGTGGGGAAGCGACTCACCTAAGGTCGCACAACTCAGGCGGCGCCTGTGTTACACGACCCAAGCAATGCCGCATGAGGTCACATGGCCTCAGGCGGCAGCACTTGGGTCACACAACCTAGGCGACACTTGAGATTGCACAACCTCAGGCGAGGCTTCCTGATAGCTAGATCTAGCCCTTGGCCGCCCGTAGTTGAGTTCCGTTGGCTAAGCTTCATCGATGGACCAGCAAATCCAAGGAAGAATAGATGAACGGTATTTTTTGAGAGCAAAAGAGGAAACCATGATTGTCAGTGAGGGCAATATTGAAAAAAAAAATCATTAAACCCTCACCTAGCATTATGAAAATGCTGAAAGCGTAAAGTAGTTGTCACACCCGACCCTCGAGCACGCGGCATCCCTCTTTCACTTAGGTCATTTGATTGTGATGTCCCATAAGACGTCATTGACCCATTCATTTTATTGTTTGATTATATGCAAGCGGAAACATAATGTAAAACCACCCAACCATTCAAATTAGTGATATCATAAAACACACAAATATATAACGTCACACCTTCATACAATATATATGCATCACCTACTACACGCCACTTCCTTTACATTTCAAAAGTATGGCCAAACACACATTCAAAAGGGGTTTCGGGGGTAAGCTTAGCACCTCTAGTGCTATAAGGGCGACCTTAAAAAGTGATGCACCCTACGAGCTCCTAATACCCTACAATTGGATATGGAATCACCTTGGAACTCTGGTCTACGAGAACCTCAAATCAAACGTGGCGAAATGACTCAGACATGCTTAGGACTTCAAAACATGTAAACAACAACTATGAGATAAATCTTAATGAGTAAGCTCCCTAATTCTCGTGTAGGGAGGTAATTCGCCTCGGAATCACCTTAAACGTGCAATTTATCTATCGCTAGTAGATCAATAGTAAAGCATTCGCTTTTCATTATCTAATAAAGGAATTAAGCCACTCAACATACGACACCCTACAACGTGCACATTTAGCTTAATTAAATACTATATGAGTGCATCTTTTCATTAAATACGATAATCAACTCACGCGCATCTCATGCAACTCATATATATCCATGTCATAAATATACAAGCCACACATCACTCTCATAATATGCATTCAGCATTCGGGCAATTTGCACATGATGACATCTCAGGAATATCATGGTATCTCATACTATCATGCTATCCTCGAGACCATGATTCCGCATTATTAACGACCATTCTTGGTCACGGCCAACCCGAAGGTTGGTTGTCTTCCAACATAACCGGATATCGTCTTGCCCCATCAAGCACGGCAACGTCCCGTGTAAACGCATCAAGACAACATTCCATTAAGGAACATTGTTCCAAAATTCATCCAAGAATGGCATCCCGTTGACTTGAGGGTATCTGAACTTAATTGAGCATTATTTTGTGTAAATGCATAAGGACAGAACCATTATCCTGCACAAACGTTTTAGGGTAATTATGTGATTGCACGAGCATATCATCACTCAAGCTCATTTCTTATCTTCCTCATTAACCAATGCAAGAGTGTGTGATGCTCATACCACATACAATAGCATTAACTGCATACGAAGATGTTATGTAACAATGCCATGTGATTACATCTCAATTAATCATTTGCCAAAACAATAATGCATCAAACTCATGAAATATAACATCACAACTTGATTTTTGCAATCTGAATAACAGCTCACCTTTCAAGATAATCTTTCATGGCACACAGTTATGGAATGCTAAGAATGCTTACCGCTTTTCAACTTTGGAATTGCATAAACAAATATCATCCTTAAAACTAGCATTTAACAAGTATTAACCACTTAGAATTCACAACATAATAAATATTCATCACAATCAAGATAGGTTATCACCTCTAATGATAAATTATATGATAGCCTATCATATCACATTATAACCAGACAAAGTACAGCCCAAGTGCCAAAACTTGGCACGAAGGGATACTTAAGTGCCAAAAGTTAGGAAAGTGACACTTAAGTGCCAAAAGTTAGGAAAAGTGACACTTAAGTATCACTTTTTTTTTTTTTTTAAAGTGGGACACTTAAGTGCCATCTTCGGTGAATCCCACCGAAAATCCTACGTGGCAATTTTTTTATTATTTTTTTTGTCTACGTGGCTCACCGGAATGCTTTGTCTCGAACAAAAAAAGGCAAAACGAAGTCGTTTTTGAGCGGATTCGAATGTTAATATAAAAATTAATTTAATTATATAAAAATAAAAAATCATTATTATTTTAATTTATTTTTATTTAATAATAATAATAATAATAATAATAATAATAATAATAATAATAATAATAAAAGGTGGGGGAGAAGAGGCGCGGTTGAGGGCCGAGCCCTCGCCGCCCCGCGCCTCCCCCATTGTCGCCGGGAAGGGTCGACAACGGTGGGGAAGCGTCGGCCGAGGTCACCGGCCCCCGGCCAAGGCTCGGCGACCCCGCTTGACCGGGTGGCGAGGGCCCACGAGCCCGATCGACCAAATCTAGGGCGAGGGTCGTGGCCCTCACCTAGATTCGGCAACGGCTTGCGAGCCCTTGCCGCCACCTCCCCGCCGTCGCCAAGAAGGGGCGGCGACGAAGGGGGAAGGGTCGGCCGGGGTCGTTGGCCCCCGGCCGATCGGCGGCAAGGGCTGCGAGCCCTCGCGGATCTCGGGCAAAAATTCATATTTTTGAAATAATAATTTAAAATTATCATCCAACACTCAATTGCATAAATTATCAATCAATTGCACAAACCAATACAACCATGACGATCAGCACAAAATTCTGACGACCGACTATCCCGATATAATTTCCGCTAATTAATAAATAATTAAATACATTACATTTAATTAAATAAATTACAAAATATTTAAATTAAACCACTAATTACTCTACATATACTAATCTAATCACCTAATTGAACTTAATTAAATTAATCTAACCTACTAAGCTAACTAACTAAATTAACTAACCACCTAATAACTAATTAGCCTAATTAACCAATCCTACTAACTTAAGCATATAACTAATTATTACTAATCTCTAGTTAACCTAGCTAACCCATTAATTAGCCATTAATTCACCCTTAAGAGTAATTAGCATCCTAATTAGAGATTAGGATGTAAACTCACCGGTTTCACGCGAAAATCAATTCACGGTGACGGCGGCGCGACGGTGACCACAACTCGGGTTTATGGCAACACCAAAGGAGGCTCGGAAGGGGCTGAAAAACAGCCCGACACGTCTCAGCTAAAGTTGAGCTTCGGTTCTGCGAAGCTGCTGGAAGGCTGGTCAAGGGCTCAGCTGGTGGAGCTGGATGGCCAAGCAGGTGACAGGCTGGCGGCTGGAACGGCAGACGACTGCGACGGTGGCTCGGGGACCAGCGACGGTGAGCTGGCGAGCTGGCGAGCTCGGGACGGCAGCTCGAGCGGGCGGATAGTGGCTTGGGGACGGGCTCGCGATTGGAGGCGTAGGCAGCTCGGGTGGTCGACAAGCAACTCAGACGACGGCATGAGGCTAGCGGTGGTTGGTGGTCTCGGTGAGGGGCTGAGCTGGTTTGCTTGCTCTAGAAATGGAGGTTGTAGCTAGTGAAAATGAAGAAGAAGCCGAGGAAGAAGAAGATGGAGTTGCTGCTGGGAAGGAAGTGGACAAGAAGCCTTAGAAGTCAAGTTTAAATATCTAAAATACTTGAGTACCAGCCCCAAAGTCTTTAGCCATGACCAGCTGCCAATTTTCCCCTCCCAAGCTTCTCCAACAAGCCAAAATGAAGTCCAAATGTTGCAACCCCCACAACCCTACGAATTTGCGCCCATCCATCTTCAATTTCTTCACAAATCTTCACCAACTCAATCCCATTTGGTGGCCAAAGTGCCATGGTAGCAGCTCACACAAATTTCTTGCATTCCCTTCACCATTTAATCCATTTTGAAGGCCAAAAATCCACTCAATTTTGCCCATCCGAATTTCCACAATTTAATTTGCCAAATTCCCAATTTTTCCGCCAAAATTCTGGGCTCGCCGAAAATTCTTCAAAGGATGAGACAATGTCTTAAAAATAAACCGTGACATGCTGGAGCTTTCAAGTCCTGAAACTGGGTTTAATTTCGTGGTTAATTTTGATCGAACGCGATTTTAGCATGACCTAACCTATCGGCTAGCTTTTAGGAATTTTTAACGCGTTTGACCCGTGGTCGATGATTTCGATCCACGTTTGTGTATCTTCGACTCATAGGCAACTCTCGGTTGTCGTAAAAATCTCAAGGTTTCAATTACGGGTACCGGGTACAGAATCAACAGAAAAATTGGTTTAGTGCCGTTCGACATGAATTTTGCAATTAGGTGGAATCATCCACAATTTAATTATGTGCCTTTGTCGAATCGACCTATCTTTGATCTCTAATCGATTATAACGGTGCCGTATTGACTCTTGCTGATTAGCACGGTTGAGTAGTTGATTTCTAATCGAATTCTCAAGTCTGTCGCGTTTATATCCCTTAACGGCTTCACTTGATAGATTAGTTATCTCATGAGTGATTAGCTCAGAGAAAAGGACCATAGGCGTGTCGATAAAAAGCCCATTTCATTGAATCGAAACAAGGTCGAAAATCAGGATGTCACAGTGCCATTCCAATGCTCTATTGATAGATGTTGTTATATGCGAACTCAACAAGGTGTAGTTGATCTTTTCATCCTCCTTTGAAATTTGCAATGCAAGCTCGCATTATGTCCTCAAGGGTTTGAATGGTTTTCTCAAATTGACCATTTGTCTGCAGATGATAAGCCGTGCTAAATTACAATTTCATTCCCATGGCTATTTGTAAGCTTTTCTAAAATGCAGCTGTGAACTTAGGATCTGGATTTGAAGTGATCATCACGAACACTTCATATAATCGAATTATTTGCCTCACATATAGCTCAACATAGCTATCCAGAGTATGGTCCTTTCGCACTGTAATGAAATGCACAGATTTAATCAATCTATCCATGATGACCTAAATAGAGTCATTACCTTTCCGATTCCTTGACAATCTTATCACAAAGTCCATTGTGATATGCTCCCATTTCCATTCCGAGATTTCTAATGGTCGTAGCACCCTACCACGTTTGCAATGTTAAGCTTTAACCTGTTGGCATGTCAAGCACTTTGCCACATGCTTGGAGATATCGATTTTCATGACATTCCACCAATAATAATGCCGAAGGTTCTTGCACATCTTCATTCTACCTAGATGTATGCTGTGGTTGCTTCAATGAGCATTGGCTAAGATATTTTCCCTGAGTTCTGCATTGTCGGGCACGCATAATCGTCCTCGAAACCTCAAGATTCCATCATCCGTCACTTGAAAGTTTGGTTTTCTCTTCTCAAGACTCTCTTGCGAAATCTTTTGGATTGATGGATCCATTGATTGCAATGTTTTAATCCTAGTCTGCACTTCAGGTTCAATTTGAAGAGTTAGCCATAAGGCTACCTCGAATCCAAAATTAAATCTCGTCTTCCTTCGAGAAGGATTCATTCTTGAACTATCATTTGTGCAATCATCGACTGTTGACTAAGCGCATCTGCTACCTTATTGGCCTTTTTAGGATGATACATGATGATACAATCATAGTCTTTGAGAAGTTCCATCCGGCATCGTTGCCTCATATTCAACTCCTTTTGGGAAAACATATATTTCAAGTTTTGATGGTCGGTGTAGATCATGAGCTTTTCTTTACATAAGTAGTGCCTCTAAATCTTCAAAGCGAAGATGATTGTTGCCAACTCCAAGTAGTAAGTCTGGTAGTTTTGCTCGTGAGGCCTCATTTGTCTAGACGCATAAGCTACTACTCGTCCATGTTGCATTGGGATGCAGCTTAGTCCTTTATACAAAGTGTCGTTGTATATCTCGAATCCTCTAGGATCGGATGGTATTGTTGATACTAGGGCAGTGGTCAACTTGTGCAGACTCTTCTCACACTTATTTGTCCACTTAAACTTCACTTCTTTTTTTAGTAACCACATTAGGGGCGTAGCTATTCTAGAGAATATTTCCATGAAGCACTGGTAATAGCCAGCGAATCCTAGAAAACTTTGAACTTCATTCACCGTTTGCCAATTCATGACCGCCTCAATCTTTGTTGGATCCACGGAAATTCCTTCGCTTGATATTACATGACTAAGAATTGCTACTTGATTAAACCAAAATTCGCACTTGCTAAACTTGGCGTAGAATGCATGTTCTCTAAGGATTAGCAACACTATCCTCAAGTGTAGTTCATGCTCTTTAGGGCTCTTTGAATATACCAGTATGTCGTCAATGAAGACTTTGACAAATTGATCCAAATATGCCTTGAACACTCGGTTCATCAAATCCATGAAGGTGACCGGGGCATTGGTTAACCTAAATGACATCACCGTAAAGTCGTAGTGGTTGTGTCGCATTCAAACGCAATTTTTATGATATCCTCCTTTTTGATCCTCAACTGATGATAGCTCGTCCTTAGATCTATCTTGGAGAATTTTGAAGTATCTTGAAGTTGATCAAGTAAGTCATCGATCATTGATAATGAATACTTGTTCTTAATTGTCACTTGATTGATTTGTTGGTAGTCGATGCATAGTCATAATGATCCATCTTTCTTCTTTAAGAACAAAACTAGTGCTCCTCATGGTGATGCACTAGGCGAATGAACCCCTTATCGAACAATTATTGCATTTGCACCTTCAATTCCTTTAGTTTGGACAATGACATATGATATGGTGCCTTAGAGATTGGTTCCGTTCTAGGGGCCAACTCAATGAGGAACTCTATCTCTCTTTCTAGAGGCAATCCTAGTAACTCCTTCTTAAAGATGTCTGCAAAGTCTTGTACTATCGCAATATCTTCCAACTTTGGTTCTTTCATCGTCATATCCTCAATCGTTGCCAGATAGCCCTAGCAACCTTCCACTAGTAATTGTTCTACCTCAAGTGGTGAAATCAAGGGTATAGAAGTTCCTCCTTTGTTCCCTACGTATTCGTAATGAGAACTACCAATCGGGTTGAACTATATAATCTTACTATAATAGTCAACCATGGCTCATTATTTATTGAGCCAATCCATTCCATTGATGACATCAAAGTTATACATAACCAAAACGACTAAATCTATTAACTCCTTTCACCCATTAATAACTGTCTCATACCCTTGACACCCTAAAATAGATAACACCTTATCCTTCATAAGGGTGGAGATGCTAAGAACCATTTCCAATGGTTTCAATTCTAACCCAACTAATCTAACAAATTGTTCTGCTATGAACGAATACGTAGCTTCCGTATTGAATAGCGTGTAAGTAGCATGTTGATGTAAGGAACTTGTACCTGTAACTACAGTCGGGGAGTCTTTTGCTTCTTTTTTGGTCACTGCATATAAATTTCCTTGAGCTAGGGGTCAGTTAGGGTTATTTTACGATGCAGCTTTAGAATGTTGTCCCACGTGCAATTTTCGTGGTTGCATTCTTGCAGGTCAATGTTAACAATATCGTATTTGATGGCCATGCTAGCCACACCTGAAGCACACTTCAGTCTTAGTGGGGCACGATGCTGCCTCGTGATACCTTCCACAAATTTGACATCCGTTTTTCAAATTATTTGTCGGTTTCCCGATGCCATTCTTTCCGTTGGAAGGGATAAAGTGCTTTCCTCCAATCATCAATTTCTACCCAAATCGATGGTTGTCTTGATTAGAGGCAAACCGCGATCTAGATATGGCTGCTCATTCAGACATATCCCTTTTAGACAATTGGACCCTTTCATATAGCTCATCGTAGTCTTTCAAGTTCAAGGGTACCAATTGACTATGAATCTTCGATTTTAGTCCATCTCGGAATCTCTTCACTCTGTCTACAGAATCCTCGATCATCCTTGGCATATACTTTGATAGCTCAGCAAACTTAGCCTCATATTAATTGACGGACATGTGATTTTGGCGAAGTTGGAGGAACTTAGCCATCTTATGCTCTTGTGCACATCTAGAAAAGTATTTTCCGTTGAATGCTTCTACAAATGCTCCCCAAGTCGGGACCATGTCTTCAGGAAAGACTCTTTCTCGAGTGGCCTCCCACTAATAATTGCCGTTACCTTGTAGTTGGTAAACTGCTGGCGACACCTTCTCCTCCTTAATACACCTTAATAGTGCAAAAGCCTTCTCTAGCTCCTTGATCCATAAGGTAGTAGCCTGAGATCACCCTTTCCGACGAGCTATGGTGGCTCCAACTTTATGAACTATTCCACCAGCCTATGCATTCCGTCTCCAGCTAACGGGGCATCATTTGAAGCAGCAACGGTAGCAACCTGATTCTAAGCCTATTGTCCCATCAAATATCCAATAGCCTCTAAGGCTAGTAGAATTCCATCCACTCTGGGATCCTCTTACACCCTTCTTCTGGCACCAACTTGTCCTAGAATTGCCCTTCTTCTATACACTCTGGAATCTGGGCAAAACCTCTCTTAAAGTGCTAAGAATAATTGATTTCACAATCCTAATAGTACAATTTGGAATTCAGAATCACAAATCAACGAAACAAACAATAATCACATGCATAACGTGAATGTTCCTATCTAACTATCCGCAATGTCTCACTGCACCTTATCACTTCAAGTAATGACCATGTTCTAATACTAACCAAGTAGGAATGTCACACCTTGACCCTCGAGCACACGGCATCCCTCTTTCACTTAGGCCATTTGATTACAACGTCTTAGGAGGTGTCGCCAACCCATTCATTTTATTGTTTGATTACATGCAAGTGGAAACATAATTTAAAACCACTCAACCATTCAAATCAAGGATAGCATTAAACACACATATATATAGCATCACATCTTTATATAATACATATGCATCACCCACTACACACCACTTCCTTTACATTATAAAAATGCGGCCAAATACACATCCAAAAAAGGTTTCAAGGGAAAGCCTAGCACCTCTAGTGCTATGACGGCGACATCAAAAAGTGATGCAACCACAGCCTCCTAATACCCTACAACTGGATACGAAATCACCTCGGAACTCTGGTTCACAAGAACCTCGAATCAAATGTGACGAAATGGCTCAAACATGCTTGAGGCTTGAAAACATATAATAATTACTGTGAGATAAATCTCAATGAGTAAGCTCCCTAATCCTCATGTCGGAAGGTAATTCGCTTTGGAATCACCTTAAACGTGCAATTTGTCTATCGATGGCAAATTAGTGGTAAAGCTTTTGCTTTTCATTATCTAATAATAGGAATTAGGCCACTAAACATGTGACACTCTACCATGTGCCAATTTAGCATAATTAAATACTACAAGAGTGCATCTTTTCATTAAACATAAGATGATCACAATTCACATGAATCATTAATACGATAATCAACTCACGCGCATGTCTCATACGACTCATATCCATATCCATGTCATACATGTGCAAGCCACGCATCACTCTCATAATATACATTCAGTATTTGGGCAATTTGCACATGATGACGTCTCAAGAATATCATGGCATCCCATACTACCATGCTATCCTTGAGACTATGATTCCACATTATTAACGATCATTCTTGGCCATGGCCAAGCCGAAGGTCGGTGGTCTTCCGGCATAACCAAGCATTGTCTCACCCCATCGAATACGGAACGTCCTGCGTAAACGCATCAAGACGGCACCCCGTTGACTTGTGGGCATCCGAACTTAATTGGAAATCATCTTAGGTGAACACATCAAGACAGATTCATTACCGCGCGTAAATGCCTCAGGGTCATTATGTGATCACACGAGCATATCCCCACTCAAGTCCATTTCTTATCTTTCTCATTAGTCAATATAAGAGTGTGTGATGCTTATACCACATACAATAACATTAATAGCATACGAAGATGTCATGCAACAATGCCACATGATGACATTTCAATTAATTATTTGCCAAAGCAATCATGCATCAAACTCATGAAATAAAACATCACAACTTGATCTTTGCAATCCACATAACAACTTACCTTTCAAAATAGTCTTTCATGACAAATAGTTATGGAATGCTCGAAATGCTTACCGTTTCCAACTTTGGAATTACATAAACATATATCATCCTTAAGACTAAAATTCAACAAGCATTAACTACTTAGAATTCACAACATAATAAATACTCATCACGATCAAGATAGGTTATCACCTCTAGTGATAACTTATATGATAGCCTATCATATCACATTATAACCTATTATCTTAGCCTATTGCATCCAAACTATAGCTTATCACAACAATTTATCTATCTAACGATAGTCTATCAAGATAACCTATCACATCTAACGATAGCCTATCACGATAAACTATCATAATCCAACGATAGTCTATCATGATAACCTATCGCATCTAACTATTACTCATCGCCATAGCCTATCACATTACTTATCGCTTTGATCCACTAATCACTTAAGCTAATCATCAATTATCCTTAATATATTCTTAAACCTATTCCTAAGCGCAATTACAATCCTAATGAAGGTTAAGAAGTTACTCACTTCCGAGACTTAGATCAGCAGCTCACGGCAGCAACGGAATGGCTCATGGTGGTGGTGGTGAGGGGTGGCAACAACAAGCACAAGGTACGGTGGTGATGCAAGTTGAACGACGATAGTGGTGGCTGGTTGATCGCCCTCACAGCCCATGGCAAGGTTGTGGACGATGGTCTCAGCACGGTGAGGCTTATGGTAACGACACGAACAGGCGACAGTTGAACGGCAAAGGGAAGCAACGATGAGATCCAAGAGAGGCAAAGGGAGAGAAATGGGTTGAAAATGAGGATGGAAATGTGAAATCCTGAATTTCCAGTTCTGTTTTCAATTGAATGAATCAGGCTTTTCATCGACGCGCCTATAATTCTATTATTTAAGTTGATCACTCACGAGATAACTAGTCTATCAGGTGAAGTCGTTAAGGGATTTTAACGCAATAGATTCGAGAATTCGACCAGAAATTGACTACTTAACCGTGCTAATTTGCAAGGGTCATTACGGCACCGTTAAAAATCGATTAGAGACCGGAGATAGGTCAATCCAACTGAGCTGTGTAATTTAGTGTGGGTGATTCCACCTAATTTCAAAATTCTCATCGATCAGCACTAGACCGATTTTATGTCGTTTTGGTACCTTGTGCCCGTATTTGAAACCTCGAGATTTTCACGACAACCGAGAGTCGCCAATGTGTCGAAGATGTACAATGTGGTTCGAAAATAATTGACCACGGGTCAATTGGACTAAAAATTCCTAAAAGCTACCTGGTAGGCTAGGTCACGCTAAAATCGCGCCAAATTGAAATTAACCGCGAATTTAAACCCGATTTTAGAAATTGAAAGTTCTGTCATGTCACGATTCATTTTAGGAATGTCGACTCATCTTCCAAATATTTTTCTGCAAACCGGGTTTTTTTTGTGAAATTACAAAATAGGGCCGTTTTTTACTGGAAAAATCAGAGGGCCATTTTTTATCGTGTTTTTGGGATGCAAGTTGGTTCATTTGGAGAGGAAAAATGTGAATTCAAGTGTGGGCATCTTGATGGGATTTTTTGGACATCAAATTAACTCAATTGGAGAGGAATTGATTCAATTTAGGGGAATTTGGTTCAAAATTCGTAGGCCATGGGGGACTTAACATTTTGGACCACTTGGGGATGCTTCTAGGGGAATTTTGGTGCTGCAAATTGGCTGAGGAAGACAGCCATGCATGGTAGGGCCTTGCCAAGGCACAAAGGGACAAAAGTGTGGACTTTTGGGGCTTTTGGGACCCCCCAACCTTTAGCTGTCTTCTTCGTCTTTAGCAGGCCCACTTTATCCATTATTGGTCCATTTTTCAGCTCCAAAAATCAGAGAGAACTGGCAGCCCTCCCCCTAGCCCGTTGCATGCCCACCGAGCTGCCAGACCACCGCACGCCGCCCGTTCACGCCTGCTTGCCTGCACGCGACGTCCCGCTCGGCCGCGCCATCTTTCACGCCCAAGCCATCATCCCTTGTCGTCCCGAGCTCATCCAATCACCGTACGTCACCATCCAATCGTCTGTTGCCACCACCGTCACCCCTGCTCACCCGCTGCAGCCGCCAGTCCACCTCCTCGCCGTTTCAGCCCAACCAGCAGCCCATGCCAAATCTCTCGGCCGAGCAACTAGAACCGAAGCCAGCTAGGGGTTTAAGGCTTCGAGGCCCGTTTAAGGCCTCTTCCGGGCCTTGTTTGGTGCCGCCGCAAGGTCGTTTATCGCCCGTCTCCGCGTCGCTGTCATCGTGGACTCACCAGATTGCTAAACTGGTGAGTTTACTTACTAAACTCTGCTTGGGGAGATAATGATGCTTAAATATTGATTAGTTTAGGCTAATTATGATTTAGGTGATTAGTTAGAACGGATTAGCGGTTTAATTATTTGTTTGTGCATGTTAGGTGGTTAGAGCGGTTTAATTAGAGGCTAATTAAATCATACTATTTATTTAGATAGGTTCAGAATTTTTCCCGACTCGTTCGGGCGGTTAATTAAGCATTTCCGGCCTAAGTTGGTATTTTTGATATTTAATTGTATTTATTTAATTATTTTTGGTATTTATTTAATTATTTATTATTTTTCAAAAATTATATTGGATAGTCGGTGATTGGATTTTTGTGCTGATTGCATTGATGTGCTTAGTTTTTGCAATTGAATGCTATTTTGCGCAAATTGAGTGGAAATTATAATTTTGGGTATTTATCCCCAAATTGTAAATTTTGGTATTTTAGTTAGAAAATATCGGGCGTCAATTTTTAACACCGAAAATGTTGTTAGACACTATATTATATAGTGAGATTTTTGAAAAGAAAGATATTGCATTTTTGGTTCAGGCCGACCGTGTACCCACACACGATTATTTTTATCGGGTATTTTTAACACGATGAAAATATGCCAAGTTCATTATTTTGATTGAGAAATTGGTATGCAAGGCACAATGTCCTTGGCCGGTATTGATCGATCATGCTTCAGCTTATGTGAGCAATTATTTGTCAGCTTGTGAGAGCAGTGGTACGTTAGCTTGTGTGAGCAAGGAATCGTCAACTTGTGTGAGCAATTAATCGTCAGCTTGTGCGAGCATTAGTGATATGTCAGCTTGTGGGAGCAACAATTTATATCAGCTTGTGTGAGCAGTAATTGAATTGATTGAATTGATAGATGGTATAGATCGTATCGATTGTATCGGATTGAATGGATTGAATTGATTGAATGGATCGAATTGAATTGATTGAGTATACGAATTGTAGTGACGTGTAGGAGGGAACTGAGGCAAGGTAAGTCATCTTTCTTGTGTGCATAGACTACCTTTAGGCGTATTTCCTTCCTAGTCGGAGTTTAGGGGGTGAACTTGCTGAGACATTGTCTCACCCCGTCGTGGGCTCAATCTTTTTAGGTTCTTAGATGGTTGTTCCTCCGGAACTTTTTGGTCATCCCAGGAGGGTCACCGAGTAGGTCACCGATATTCCTGTTCCCAGGGGCCACGGAGTCTGGGTCTATGAACTCGTGAGGACCACCATCTAGGTCGATGTGGGCCTACCTCAAAGGGTACCCCATCGATTCAGAGCGTGGTATCGTTGCAAGCTCAATGGACACAACGAGGGTCCCCTGCAGGATTGTGAGGTCCCAACTTCGGTGATAGACGTCACTCATGGCGAGGGTACAGCTAACCCTCCTGTTGGTGCAATGCTGGACCCGAGTCCCCAAGAGACCTCGGAGTTTTCAGTTGGGGAAGTGCCTAGAGGACTTGTAGGCTTTTCCGTTTAAGTAGACTTTTGTCTTTAGACTAGTCTTGTATATAAACCGGGGTGTTTATAAAAGTGTTTCGGTTGTGAATATGCTTCCTGCTTTTCTATCTCGTGTTGGTTGTTGTTAGGGGTTTTGTTTCGCTTCCTATGACATCCTAAAAATTTCATAACAACCCCTGGATACACCATGACCCATGAATAAGTGATGGAAGCGCCATCGGACTTTATTATGGTCATTAGATTTAAAGAATTACAATCAAACAAGGTTGAGCATTTAATGGACAATTGTTTTGTTGTAAATCTATCCTATGTCTATGTGTGATCAATGATTGTACTAAAGGATGAATTGATGAGAAATTTTCTATTCTTGGCCATGTACTTTATAAGTTGGATTACCATCGATTAATGTTGCAACATTTTATGGCCACGTGAGTATTTAAAATTAAGTAATTATAAGTGGGGATTAAGGTGGATTATTAGGAGAAGGTGTGGGCTGATTTCTTAAGGCCGAACCAGCCCAAAATCAGCCCACCATTCCCCCATTCGGTCGACCAAGGCTGGCCCAAGGCTGGCCCATCAAGGCCACCCCTCTTTGCATGAAGAATTACAAGTGGCGAGAGGGACTCTACAAGTGTCCATTCCCATGCAAACCTCATGATTACTAGCTAATCATGAGGGTGAAAGAAACAAAATAGAGAGAGAGAGAGAGAGAGAGAGAGAGAGAGAGAGAGAGAGAGAGAGAGAGAGAGAGAGAGAGAGAGAGAGGGTGTTCGCGCGAGAGAGAGAGAGAAAATCGAGAGAAAGAGAGTTAGGGAGAGTTCGAGTGGGAGTAAGGGTGCTTCGGCGAGGGAAGAAGAAGACCAGCCCCGCCGTGCGTGCACCAGCTGCCGCCGTCGACGCCGCCAAGCCCCGCCGTCGATCGAGCCGCGCCGAAGTCCCCGAGTCGACGTTTGCTTGCTGTGTTTGCATGAACTTAAGGCAAGTGAAGTCCCTTGATCTACATGATGCATGCTGTGGTTGTGTGTGAAGTAGATTTCGGATGAACTACGTGTTAGAATCTTCGAAATTTGGGGGTAGTATTTTAGGCTAGTAAGCTGTTCTATGGAAAACAGTTTAACCTCTAGTGATTCCGCGAATTGCAGGTAAATATTTAGTTGAAATATCACTTTTTGCCCTTGATAAAAGTTGTAGAGGACTTCTTGGAGAGTAACATATCAAAATTTTAGGAGAAACGGACAAGTATTTGTTGGTGAAACCATTTTTCTTCAAAGATACTAGATCTGGAAACTGTTATATTGACCCCTTGCAATTCTGTGAATTTTGTACAAGTATCCAGTCCGAATTTGATCTCGTGTCCTTGATAATAGTTGTAGGTGACATCTTTAGGAGTAACATACTAAAATTTGAGAATAAACGGACAAGTATTGATCGGGGAAAACAATTTTCTTTGAAGGGGATAAATCTGGACAGTGAACCGAGAGTTAGGCAGAGTTATAGAAATTATAGCTTTTAATCCAGAATGAATTAGACCTTGATCTATCCATGGAAATTTTACCCCTAGGTCTTAATTATAACATATTAAAATATTAGAATTTTCTGAGTTCATTTAAGGGCTTAATTGAAATTATTTCCAAAACTATGCAAAAGTGGTGTTGGAATTTTCCTTTGCCGTGATATATGGACCTATGCGATTTATATGAGACTTTCTTGACATGGTGTT
Organism: Eucalyptus curtisii; assembly: GCA_017140595.1. Lineage (NCBI taxonomy): Eukaryota > Viridiplantae > Streptophyta > Magnoliopsida > Myrtales > Myrtaceae > Eucalyptus > Eucalyptus curtisii. The sequence continues at coordinate 16,994,070 of CM029497.1, forward strand.
CTTCATGAAACCTCTTTCTCTAGGTCTTGTTTACAGCATGCTAAATTTTTAGAATTTATTAACATCGTTTACTAATTTTCCCAGAATTTTAATTAAAGGAATGCATTCTGTTTTATCCGAAAATTGTCTTATTTTTAAGAACAAATAAATTGCTCTATGGGATGTGGTTTTCTGAGTTTTTATCTATACAGCATGAGTGGTGACATTTCTGCTTCTCATATGACATCAAAATTAATGAAATTTTATAAATTAAATGAAACTTTTGGGCATTGTTGCATCAAATGGCATTTTTCCAAAATGAGATATATCCATGTGTAATGATAATGATGATACCGTCGGACGGTTAAGTCGACGATGCCCCGGGAGTGTTGGGATGCCCGGAGGTGTGTGCCGGATGTCCTCGGGAGTTTCGAGATACCCGGAGGTGTGTGCCGGAGGTTCCTCGTGATGCCAGTTGGGGTGCGTGATGCCGGAGGTGTGTGTCGAATGCCCGGAGGTGTGTGCCGGAGGTTCCTCGCGATGCCAGGTTGGGTGCGAGAGATATGAGGGATGCAAAGACTTGTCCCTGGAAGAAAAAAAAATGAATGAGATCCTTTTGGAAATTCAAATTGGGAATTGAATCATGCACATGTGTGTGCATATGGCCTGGTGTATAAATTGTCTATGAACTTGAATTGAAATTATTTGGTTTTTGGAAGTGTGATCACCAAGGCATTGAATGGATCTCATGGAGATATATGCCTGACTGCATGGTGATATATGCACGACTGCATGGAAATGTATGCTTGACTACATGGATGATATGTGCTTTACTCGTGATGCCTTGAATTGTCTTGCCTGATGCACTGTGCAGTTTAATGGATCTTTACTGCTGAGTGGTTGTACTCACTTTTTTTGGGGACTAAAATTTCAGATTGAGAGATGCCTCTATTACCCGTCACACGTGGCACATTTTATGGTGTTCATGTTGACGTTGAGGTTGAGTGTTCGGAGCATCCCTGTGTTGGTGTTCATGGACTAGTGTTCATTCGTGTTCGAGTCTTAGTTTTGTATGATGTGGGTCTACCTGATGGCCCCCGTAGTCCAAGAGTTCCTGTCCATGCATGTTCCTCGCGACAGGATTATGATGGGGATGCTACTGCCGCTGCCAGCCGATGCACTGGGCTGGGTGTGATTGCGCGTGTGACTGGTAAAGGAGGACACTTTTTGGATAGCCGACACTGGATGATGGAGCAATGTACATGTCTAATGTAGAGTCGGGTACTTTTGGATATAGCCAAGCATATAGAAGAGCCTTGGCCTTTTGATGTACCAACTCATGATATCCATCAAAGTTATGTAAATAAAAGTGGCTCGGTCCTATCATTTATATTATGCGTAGTTGGTGTGCATTGCATTATTTTGTTGGAGTATGGGATAAAGAAATTTGATTTTGCTTCCGTTATATGAACTGCACTAGGACCAATTCGAAAAATTTAACCCCTGGGACTCATGGACTCGCTATAATTAAATGGTATCAGAGTGATATGTTAATAGGACAAGCGAAAGGCAGGTAGACTGTGGCGACCCTAGCGGATCGGAGGCCGTGTCGGGGGTGCCACAGCGGTTGGTATCAGAGCCTAAGGTTTAGATGTGGAGTGATAAGGAGCCTCATCTAGAAGTTGAGGAATATGATGACAATGCACACTATAGGACACTAACTAGGATAGCTGACTAACTATGAACAACGGGTGATGAGTATTCACTCGTAGATCCCTAGTAATTTTTATGAGTCGCTTTTAGGTGCCAGTAACATGTTTATGTTACTTATATATAGTAGTAGTAGCTTTAAATAAAGACATTGAGTCACAAACTATTCCTAAGGCAAATGCTTGAAAACTGCAGGAGAGTCATGGTACGTGTGGCACCCCTCGACGGCCCCCAAACCGTTAGGGTCGCCACAGTTCGCTTACCTTTCACTTTCCCTAATAACATGTCACTCTGATACCATTTCAATTGTAGCGGGTCCATACAACTTGGGGGTTTACACACATTTTTTTTTTTTTTTTAGATCGGTCCCTTGCGCTATTCATATAGCGGAAGCACATCCATCAACTCCCTTCCCTATAATCAGAAAACAGTGCACACCAACTAAACATCTTTTATAAGTTAAAGCCGAACACTTTTATTTACTTAAACCAGATGGACATCATTCATCGGTACATCAAAATGCCATAGTTTTCTATACTTGACTATACTTCAAAAGATGACCGACATCTCCTTTAACAGTCATATACTTAATGTCCATCGATCAATGTCAGCGTCCAAAAGTTCCTTCCTTTGCTATCCTCCTCCTCGCGGTCATATCCAACCACTTGATCCATCTACTGGTGGCAGTGGTGGCGGAGGTATCTTATCTATTCTGAAATGTTGGTCCCCAAAAGGGGTGAGTACAACCACTCAGCAGTAAAGATCCACCAAACTACTCAATGCATCAAACAGAACAATCAAGGCATCATACAAAGCACATATCATTCATGCATTCAAGCATAACTTACCTTGTAACCATGCATATGTCATCATACCATATGTGCATATATCTTCATGCACTCATCATCAAGCATTCATGCATATATCACCATGCCATATGTGCACATACCACCATGCACTCATCACTAAGCATTCATGCATATATCACCATGCCATATGTGCATATACCACCATGCACTCATCACCAAGCATTCATGCATATATCACCATGCCATATGTGCATATACCTCCATGCAGTCATATCATCCATGCTATCAAGCATACATCACCATGAGATCCATTCATGCCTTCATGATCGCATTTTCAATATCAAATAGCATCAATTTATTTTCATAAGCCGATCATGCATCATGCCATATGCATACACCCATGCACATGATTCATTTCCAATTCTTATCTTTCACAAGGATCTCATCAGTTTTTCTTTCCAAGGACCAATGTTTGCATCCCACAATTCATCGCTCGCACCCAACCAGGCATCGCGAGGAACCTCCGGGCATGTATTCAAAATACAACCGGGCATCCGGCCCCCCACATTCCGGGCATCTCGCATCCCAACTAGCATCACGAGGCATCCCCCCGGGCACAAACCTCCGGGGCTTCCGGAATTACGTACCGACATACCACCAGGATTCCCCCCTCTGGAATTACATACCGTATACCACCGGGCATCTCGAAACTCCCGAGGGACCCTCCGGAATTACACCACCAGGCCACCGGGCATCCGGCACCCCCACATTCCGGGCATCCCGACACTCCCGGGGCATCGTCGGCTCACACCTCCGACGGTCTTCTCATCACCACAATGCATATTCCCATACATCTCATTTTCAATTTCACATTTGATGCAACAATGTCAATGATTTGGCGGCAGCCCTTTTTAAAATCATATAATATGCCTTGGGAAAAGTATCATTTGATGCAATGGTTTTGAAAACTTCATTGAGTTCATGAAAATCCATCAATCCTTTGATGTCATATGAAATGTATGAATGTCATCATGCCATTGCACGAATAATAATCCAGGATATCATGATTTGCATAATAAATCCAATAAACAGTAATTAAAACAATTTCCAGCTTAAACAGAATGCGTGCTATTCATGAAAAATTCTAGAAAATTAGTAAACGATGAAAATTAATTCTGAAAATTTAACAAATTGTAGATAAGATCTAAGGAAATACATTTCGTGAAGAACACCATATCAAACAAGGCTTCACAAAATACGTACAGATCCGTATATATCACTAAAAAGGGTTTTTAACATGACCCATGCACAGTTTCGAAAACAACTTCAATTGAACCCTCAAATGGGCTCAGAAAATTATGAAATTTGGACACGTTGTAGTTAAGATCTATCGCTACAAGTTTCATGAAGAAGCCGAAGTCAAATTCGTTCCGGAAAAAGTTAAAACCAGTTTACTTTCCTGTTTTTCAGGTTTATCTTTTCCAGACTATCATCATTCAAAGAAACTCGATTCTTCGACTTATATATGTTCATTTCTTCTAATTTTTCAGTATGTTATTCCTCAGAATATTAAATACAACTTTCCTTTAGAACATATGATCAAATTTTGACCAGATGATTTTATAAAAATCACGGAGTCTTACTGGGTCGAAGTAATATTTTCCAGATCCGGTTTTCTCAAAGAAAAACGAAATCAGATTACGCAGTTCTTGAAATATTTCGATTAAAATACCCGAATGACCTCCAAAAATTATGAAATTTTACCAGGTTATAGTCAAGACCCTAAGGTATATTTTTCATGAAGACATATAGGCCATATTCGTCCTAGATAATTTACTATGGTCGGACGAAGCTACTGTTCCTAGTACCGAACAGTCCAGTATAGCTGTCTCCGAAAAATCGAGGTTTCGCCTACTTATCTTTCTTCGTTTCTTCTGAAATTTTGATATTTTTTGTTTCAAGAGGTCCACTACAACTTTCATTAAGGGATCGAGGTGAGATTCTCAAAGGATAGTCACCATTTAGTCCACGAAGTCTCGGGAGTCCAGTACCAAACTTCCAGATCTACCGTCTTCAAAAGAAAATCATTTCACCAGGCTACACTTACTCGTTTTACCTCAAATTTGAGTATGTAAATAATAAGGATGTTCTCTACAACTTTATTGAAGAAGTCGAAGTGAAATTATTAGTAAAAAGTGACATGCAACACACAAAACCACCAAGAGGTCAACGAAACAGTTTCAGATCTAGCCTTTTTGTAGAGGGAGGGTTTCACCCCTCAAAACTCAACCATTTTATCTCAAGTTTTAGTATGTTATACTTTGAGATGTTCTCTATAACTTTCATGAAGAGGTCGAAGTGGAATTCCAACTAAAAAGTCACATGCAACACACAAACTCGCGGACGGTCGGACTGGTCTTTCCGAAATCAGCATGCATGACCAACGAATCTCTCTTCAACACTCCGAAATCTCATCCCATCTACCACAACCAAGACTTACCATCTACTACACCTACACACAGCAATGCAAAGAGTAGCTTTTAGGATTTCACTTGCCTTAGATTCAAGCACAGATCAGCAACAAACAAAGGCAAAACAGCAACGAACGGGCGGACTTCTTCCTCGCGCGGCCTCCCTCTTCCTCTCTCGGTTTCCCTCTCTCACTCTCTCGACAGCTCTCTCTCTCACCCCCTCAAAACCGGTCACTTCCCTTCTCTTTCTTTCTTTTTGGTTGTTTATATACTTGCATGCATCCTCATTTTCCATGGGGGACACTTGTCCCCAAGAAGGAGACAAGTGTCTCCCTTGCCGAAGACATTTGGAGGAGGCCATGCGGCTCCTCCTTCCCCCTCCATGCGTCGAAAGCCCAATGGGCTTCATGGGCCTGGCTTTGGGCCGAAGTGGTGGAGGTCTTGGGCTGGGTTTTTGGGCTAGCTTGGCCCAAGAATTTCGGCCCACTAACCTTTTAATAATCTATTAACATTTTTCACTTAAATAAATACCTAACTTGCAAAAATAATAAGGTCATAAAACTTGTAGTCACAAATCCATAAATTCCAATTTATAATGCATGTGGCCAATGATAGAATTTTCTTTCCTATCACATAATTATCCATTAATAGCTTGGCCATAAATCTTATTGCAAATTATGGATTAAATGGCCATAAAATAACTTGATGGTACTTCCATCACCTATTCATAGACTTTAATGTAACTAGAGGTCGTCATGAATTTTTGGGATGCCACAGTACGAGCTGGAAGTTCTCATCCATCGAGGGCTAAAGCCTCTACTGCAAGGGTTGAACCCCGAATGGAAGACATCCTGCAGGCATTGGCCAATATAGGAAATCTGATGGAAAGACAAACCCGGAATGGAACGTCGCCCTCAAGGACTAATGGAACAATTTTTGAAGCTGAAACCACCTAAGTTTAGTGGAACAGGAAGTCCTGAGGAGGCGGAACATTGGATAGATGGAATGGAACGAATTTTCCGGTTGTTGAACTGCAATGATGCTGAGAAAATAACTTTGGCAAAATACCTGCTAGAGGGAAATGCAAAGTTTTGGTGGAGAGCTTCAAGGAACACGATCTTTCCATCAGGTACTGATATAAATTGGGACGAATTTGTTAGAGCTTTCAATAGGAAGCATTTCTCTGACTGTGCCAAGGATAAGAAGATTACTGAATTTGTTTAGTTGGAACAAAGGGAGCTGACAGTAAATCAGTATGAGGCAAAATTTTCTGAATTGTCTAGGTATGCTCCCAGGCTGATTGAGGATAGAGAGGAAAAGGCTAAGAGATTGCTAAAAGGGTTGAGAACTGATATCAGAAAGTAACTTGTGCCTTCGAACATAAGAGATTATAATGAAATTTATAAAATGGCATAGTTGGTGGAACAGGAATTGATGAGAGAGCAATCAAAGTCTAAGAGACGGTTGGCCTTTAGTGATATCAGACGGGGTAAGAGACCCTATCCTGGTCAAGGTCAGACTTGGAAACCTAACAAAAAGAGTAGTTTTGGAAACTTTGGAAAAGCCAGGGATGGCCTGAACTTAGGAAAAACACCCTATCAAAGTAATGCTTGTCGAAGATGCGATGGGCAACATGGCCCAGGACCTTGCAATGGACGGCTGAAATGTTATGGTTGTGGATAGGTAGGTCACCTCAAGAAAGATTGTCCACGAGAGAGATCACAGTTGAGCGCCAGCTCCGTGCGGCAAGTGCAACAAAGTAGTACCGGACCAAATTTGTCAAGGAACTCACAGAGACCACCGGCACAAGGAAGGGTGTATGCGATCACCCAAGAGGAAGCGGAAGCTTCCAAAAATGTTATATCAGGTACGATCCTTATAAATGATAAAAAGGCATATGCATTGTTCGATACGGGTGCTACCCATTCTTTTGTATCTGAAAGATATAGACAGTTAAATAAGTTAGAAACTGCGTCTCTTGATATACCTCTTTGTGTTTCTACACCTTTAAAGAACATGGTATTGTCTACGCTGGTGTGTGGAAAATGTAAGATAACAATAGGAGGAAGGGATATGGAAATAGACCTAGTCGTAATGGCTATATATGACTTTGATGTTATCATAGGAATGGACTGGCTCCATAAGTATCGGGCTAAGGTGGATTGTTATAGGAAAGTGATCCAGTTCATGTTACCTGACCAGTCTAGTTTTGAATTTTTTGGAGGTCAGACAAGCCCCTCTATAGCCATCATTCCAATGGTAGAAGCTCATGAACTACTTGACGAAGGATGTCAAGGATATTTAGCGATAGTAAGAGATTTTACTAAGAAAGAGGCTAAAATCGATGAGATTCAAATAGTCAGGGAATTTCAGGATGTGTTTCCTAAGGAATTGCCTGGATTACCGCCGGAACGAGAGATTGAGTTTGAAATTGAACTAATGCCTGGAACTGGACCAATATCAAAAGCCCCATATACAATGGCTTTAATGGAACTGAAGGAATTGAAGGTGCAACTACAAGAATTGCTTGATAAGGGATTTATTAGGCCAAGTGTTTCTCCTTGGGGTGCACCGGTCCTATTTGTGAAAAAGAAGGATGGGTCAATGTGTTTATGTATTGACTATAGACAGCTGAACCGGGTGACTATAAAGAATAAGTATCCCTTGCCTAGAATTGATTATTTATTTGATCAATTGCAAGGAAGTTCGGTCTTTTCTAAAATTGATTTAAGATCATGATACCATCAGTTAAGGATAAAGAAAGAAGACATTCCTAAGACTGCATTTAGGACTCATTATGGATATTACGAGTTCCTAGTTATGCCATTTGGATTAACGAATGCACCAGCGGCATTCATGGATTTAATGAATAGGATATTTAAACCTTATCTAGATTAATTTGTGATTGTCTTCATTGATGACATCCTGATATATTCTAGAAGACCAGAAGAGCATGAGCGACACCTGAGGATAGCGTTGCAAATACTAAGAGATCATAAATTGTACGCCAAATTCAGTAAGTGTGAATTCTGGCTAGATCAGATAATATTTTTAGGACATGTGGTGTCGGGAAATGGAATTGCAGTAGACCCTGCAAAAGTTGAGATGGTAACGAATTGGCCGAGACCGACGACAACAACCGAAATACGAAGTTTCTTGGGACTAGTTGGTTATTATAGGATGTTGATTGAAGGATTCTCACAATTGGCAGGCCCTTTAACAAAATTGACTCGGAAGAATGTAAAGTTTGAATGGAGTGGAGAATGTGAAAGAAGCTTTTAGGAACTTAAAAGGAAATTAACTACAGCCCCAATTCTAACTATACCATCTGGGTCTGATGGATTCACGATGTATAGTGATGCATTTCACAAAGGACTAGGATGTGTTTTGATGTGGCATGGCAATGTCATAGCCTATGCATCGAGACAATTGAAACCTCATGAATTAAATTACCCCACCCGTGACTTAGAGTTGGCAGCTATAGTTTTTGCTTTGAAAATATGGAGACATTATCTGTATGGAGAGAAGTTTGAAATTTATACGGATCATAAGAGCTTGAAGTATTTGTTTTCACAAAAAGAGTTGAATATGAGAGAGAGAAGGTGGATGGAGTTATTGAAAGATTATGACTGTGAAATACGGTACCACCCAGGAAAGGCAAATAAGGTGGCAGATGCCCTTAGTTGAAAGTTGGCTACGGACATGGCTAGTTTAAGGATAACATAGTGGAATATGTTAAAGTCAGTAGTAGACTCAGAGTTCAAGTTGGAAATAGACCACCTTACCGATATGCTCACTGCCTTAAGGATTGAGCCCGAGATTATTCAGAAAGTTAAGATTCTGCAAGAATCTGATCTGGAGATTGTGAAAATATGAAATGCTGTATCTTTAGGGAAAAGATCAGAGTTTCAAGTCTCTGAAGATGGGATAGATGTTAGGGACGACTCTGTGTTCCCGATAATGAAGAAATGAGAAAGGAAATCCTATCGGAAGCACATAGGAGTAAATATAGTATCCATCCAGGTAGTACAAAGATGTATAGAAATTTGCGCCAGCAGTTTTGGTGGAATGGCATGAAAACGGATATAGCGAAACGTGTTTCACAGTGTTTAACATGCCAGCAAGTGAAAGCGGAACACCACAAACCCGCAGGACTATTGAGGCCATTAGACATACCAGAGTGGAAATGGGAGCATGTGACGATGGACTTTGTGCAAGGACTGCCAAGGACATCAAGTGGTCATGACTCTATCTGGGTGATAGTAGATCGTTTGAAGTCTGCCCATTTCCTAGCGGTTCGCGTAGACTACCCGATGGATAAACTTGCTGAAATTTATGTAAGCCATGTCATATGCTTACATGGTATTCCCGTAACGATCACATCTGATCGAGACTCTAGGTTTACTTCAAATTTTTGGCGAAGTCTCCAAAATGCCTTAAGGACAAAGCTTCAATTTAATACTGCTTTTCATCCTCAAACAGATGGGCAAACGAAAAGAGTGATCCAGACTTTGGAAGATATGCTGAGAGCCTATGTTATTGAATTTAAGGGAAGTTGGGATGAAAAGTTGCACTTAGTAGAGTTCGCCTATAACAATAGTTTTCAGAAGAGTATAGGCATGGCTCCATATGAAGCATTATATGGAAGAAGGTGTAAGACCCCTGTCTGTTGGGATGAAGTAGGTGGAAGGAGATTGACAGGACCTGAACTGGTACAAGTTACTACTGAAGTTGTTGAAATTATCAGGAAAAGACTTAAAACAGCCTAGAGTAGGCAGAAAGACTACGCAGATAAGCGTAGAAGGCCTTTGGAATTTGATATAGGAGATCATGTATTACTTAAGGTATCCCCTATGAGAGGAATATCTCGATTTGGAATAAAAAGTCAGTTGAGCCCTAGATTCGTTGGACCTTTTGAGATACTTGAGAGGATAGGGGATGTAGCTTATCGATTAGCTTTACCTTCTAAGCTAGAGAACTTGCATGACGTATTCCATGTATCGATGCTGAGAAAGTATCCGCTGGATCCTGGTCACATACTCGATCATGAAGCCATCAAAGTGGATGAGAAAGTGAGGTACATAGAAGAGCCTGTGCAAGTACTGGATCGAAATGAACAAATTCTCAGGACCAAGAAAATTCCATTGGTTAAGATATTATGGCGACATCATGATGTGGAGGAAGCCACATGGGAAAGTGAAAATGAGATGAGGAAAAAATACCCTCACTTGTTTAAAGAGACATAGGTAATGTCTAATTTCGAGGACGAAATTCTCTAAGGAGGAGAGAATTGTGACATCCTAAAAATTTCATAACAACCCCTGGATACACCATGACCCATGAATAAGTGATGGAAGCGCCATCGGACTATATTATAGTCATTAGACTAAAGGATTACAATTAAACAAGACTGAGCATTTAATGGACAATTGTTTTGTCGGAAATCTATCCTATGTCTATGTGTGATCAAGGATTGTACTAAAGGATGAATTGATAAGAAATTTTCTATTCTTCGCCATGTACTTTATAAGTTGGATTACCATCGATTAATGTTGCAACATTTTATGGCCACGTGAGTATTTAAAATTAAGTAATTATAAGTGGGGATTAAGGTGGATTATTAGGAGAAGGTGTGGGCTGATTTCTTAAGGCCGAACCAGCCCAAAACCAGCCCACCATTCCCCCATTCAGTCGACCAAGGCTGGCCCAAGCCCGGCCCATTAAGGCCACCCCTTTTTGCATGAAGAATTACAAGTGGCGAGAGGGACTCTACAAGTGTCCATTCCCATGCAAACCTCATGATTACTAGCTAATCATGAGGGTGAAAGAAACAAAATAGAGAGAGTGAGACACGAGAGAGAGAGAGAGAGAGAGAGAGAGAGAGAGAGGGGGGCGGAATGGACGAGGCAGCAACCGACAGAGAGAGAGGGTGTTCGCGCGAGAGAGAAAGTCGAGAGAAAGAGAGTTAGGGAGAGTTCGAGCGAGAGTAAGGGTGCTTCGGCGAGGGAAGAAGAAGACCAGCCCCGCCGTGCGTGCGCCAGCTGCCACCGTCGACGCCGCCTAGCCTCGCCGTCGATCGAGCAGCGCCCGAAGTCCCCGAGTCTCCGTTTGCTTGCTGTGTTTGCGTGAACTTAAGGAAAATGAAGTCCCTTGATCTACATGATGCATGCTGTGGTTGTGTGTGAAGTAGATTTCGGATGAACTAATTTGGGGGTAGTATTTTAGGCTAGTAAGCTGTTCTATGGAAAACAGTTTAACCTCTAGTGATTCCACGAATTGTAGGTAAATATTTAATTGAAATATCACTTCGTGCCCTTGATGAAAGTTGTAGAGGACTTCTTGGAGAGTAACATATCAAAATTTTAGGAGAAACGGACAAGTATTTGTTGGTGAAACCATTTTTCTTCAAAGATACTAGATCTGGAAACTGTTATATTGACCCCTTGCAATTCTGTGAATTTTGTGCAAGTATCCAGTCCGAATTTGATCTTGTTTCCTTGATAAGAGTTGTAGAAAATATCTTAAGAAGTAACATACTAAAATTTCAGAATAAACGGACAAGTATTGATCGGGGAAAACAATTTTCTTTGAAGGGGATAAATCTGGACAGTGAACCGAGAGTTGGGGAGAGTTATAGAATTATATATTTTAATCCAGAATGAATTAGACCTCGATTTCTGCATGGAACTTTTACCCCGAGGTCTTAATTATAACATATTAAAAGCTCAGAATTTTCGCAGTTCATTTATGGGCTTAATCGAAATTATTTCCGAAACTGTGCAAAAGTGGTGTTGGAATTTTCCTTTGCCTTGATATATGGACCTATGCGATTTATATGAGACTTTCTTGACATGGTGTTCTTCATGAAACCTCTTTCTCTAGGTCTTTTTTACATCATGCTAAATTTTTAGAATTTATTAACATTTTTTATTAATTTTTCCAGAATTTTAATTAAAGGAATGCATTCTGTTTTATCCGAAAATTGTCTTATTTTTAAGAACAAATAAATTTCTCTATGGGATGTGGTTTTCTGAGTTGTTATCTATTCAGCATGAGTAGTGACCTTTCTGCTTCTCATATGACATCAAAATTAATGAAATTTTATAAATTAAATGAAACTTTTGGGCATTGTTGCATCAAATGGCATTTTTCCAAAGTGAGATATATCCATGTGTAATGATAATGATGATACCGTCGGATGGTTAAGTCGATGATGCCCCAGGAGTGTCGGGATGCCCGGAGTTGTGTGCTGGATGTCGGGAGGTGTGTGCCGGAGGTTCCTCGTGATGCTAGTTGGGGTGCGAGATGCCCGGAGGTGTGTGTCGGAGGTTCCTCGCGATGCCAGGTTGGGTGCGAGAGATATGAGGGATGCAAACACTAGTCCCTGGAAGAAAAAAAAATGAATGAGATCCTTTTGGAAATTAAAATTGAGAATTGAATCATCCGTATGTGTGTGCATATGGCCTGGTGTATAAATTGTCTGTGAACTTGAATTGGAATTATTTGGTTTTTGGAAGTGTGATCACCAAGGCATTGAATGGATCTCATGGAGATATATGCATGACTGCATGGTGATATATGCATGATTGCATGGAAATGTATGCTTGACTACATGGATGATATGTGCTTTACTCGTGATGGCTTGAATTGTCTTGCCTGATGCACTGGGCAGTTTGATGGATCTTTACTGCTGAGTGGTTGTACTCACCCCTTTTGGGGACTAACATTTACGTGGCACATTTTATGGTGTTCCTGTTGACGTTGAGGTTGAGTGTTCGGAGCATCCCTGTGTTGGTGTTCATGGACTGGTGTTCATCTGCGTTCGAGTCTTAGTTTTGTATGATGTGGGTCTACCTGATGGCCCCGTAGTCCAAGAATTCCTGTCCGTGCATGTTCGTCGCGACGGGATTATGATGGGGATGCTGCCGCCGTCGCCAGCCGATGCACCGAGCTGGTGTGATTGCGCATGTGACTGGTAGAGGAGGACACTTTTTGGATAGCCGACATTGGATGATGGAGCAATGTACATGTCTGATGTAGAGTCGGGTACTTTTGGATATAGCTGAGCATATAGAAGAGCCTTGGCCTTTTGAAGTACCGACTCATGATATCCATCAAAGTTATGTAAATAAAAGTGGCTCGGCCCTATCTTTTATATGATGCGTAGTTGGTGTGCATTGCATTATTTTGTTGGAGTATGGGATAGAGAAATTTGATTTTGCTTCCGTTATATGAACTGCGCTGGGACCAATTCAAAAAATTTAACCCCTAGGACTCATGGACTCGCTATAATTAAATGGTATCAGAGTGATGTGTTAATAGGACAAGCGAAAGGCAAGTAGACTGTGGCGACCCTAGCGGATCGGGGGCCGTTTTGGGGGTGCCACACTTCCGTATGTGGATTAAAATGAATGGGTCGATGACGCGTCCTGGGACGTCGCAAATTTAATTGACCACCGAGGGTTGAGCACGCGCTCGAGGTTCGGGGCGTGACAAAAATGGAGGTGAGCGGGTTTGGTTGCAATGGGGGCGAGAGAGAGAGAGAGAGAGAGAGAGAGAGAGAGGACCAGGCCTAGGCTAGAAATAGGATAGATTAGGCTAGGATGATGTCACGTTCTCTCTCCTCCACCCCCTTGGAGGTGAGCGGGTTTGGTTGCAATGGATGGCAAAGATTAGTCCTTCAAGCTCCATTTAATGCAACCATTCCTAAGCTAGAAATAGGATAGATTAGGCTAGGATGATGTCACGTTCTCTCTCCTCCACCCCTTGAATGGCCCACACTTTCGTCATGCACAAGGTTTTTATTTTATTAGGCTAGAAGAGCAAAATGATAATTCCACTAGGCCTAGTTACTGTTCACACACATGGGTCATTAATGATGGACCTTGAAAATACCAAAAAGGGCTTGGATGGCCCATGAACCATTGGGCCGGGCCAGCCCTCCTTGGGCGTGAGGTCCATTGGGCCCCCTCATGGGCCTAGGCCCACATGGGTACTTGTTCGCAACCCTCTCCCGCTTTTTAGAAATTTTGCGATTCGTCAATTAAAAATTTTTCTCCCTAAAGTGGCCTTCTTGGCATTTTCGTGGTCTATCGATTCCCATTATAATCCCATTTCAAAGATTGATCGTCGTTATAATCTCGTTTCGCAAAATTAGGGTTGAATTAAGGATGTCACAGTAGGTATCCACTTGCTTTGGGCTTTCAGCATCCAAATGCTAGCATTTAACCAATGAGACCTCAAAATGTTGAACCAAACACTTAATATTTTTCCTATGGGGCCTTTCTTTGCTTTTGGGAATGTTGAACCAAACGGGGCCTTTCTTTGCTTTGAGATTCTAATTGCTAATATCTAATTTAGGAGGCATAATGTCTTATATATAGTGTAAACCTAGGTTTAACCTCAATTTCATGGGCTTACTTTAGGCCTTATCAAGATAATGAGCTGAATTAAACTTAATACCCATTATTAATTAAATCACATGGGCTAAAATTAGATTAAATAAAGCTCAAATTTTGGCCCGTTCTCCATGAAAATTTCAACCAAGCTCCCCATGGTGGCCGAATTTTGGCCCCACCTCGTGGGCTCTATTCGCTTAATTTTAAGCTCAAAATTGTCCATTGCCGGTCTAGTACTAATGCAATTAATGAAAATATAAACTAAACTATATAATGAATGCCCCCAAAACTATGTACTATGCAATTTAATTCTAATAACCTTTGTTTAGGGGATCCCTAATTTTCTATACAATTAATTACCAAATGATTAGTTAAAATTTAGATGTTAACATATGTATTCTCACACTTTAAGTACTTGTGATCATCCAATAATTCTACCCCTTGTGAGTACAGCACCCCCTCCCCCCCCCCCCCGGGGGCGCCGAGAAGCATATCGCCCTCTCATGCGTCCGAGGTAAGATTTAGGTACTAAACAGGCCACCAGCCTTGCCATGTGTCTAAGGTAAGATTCAAGTACTAAACAAGCTCCTTTTATATTGCTCTCTCATATGTCCGAGGTAAGATTCTAGTACAAAGCAAGTTCACTTTCGTTTTGCCTTGTCTGCGTCCAAAGCGAAATGTGAATACTAAATAGGCAACTAGCCCCAAAAGCCATTCTGCATTGTCATGTATCCAAGGCAAAATCTAAATACTAAAAAGGCGATCCATACCTTGAGCTCACTCTATCACTCCCATGAGATAGGTAACTAGTATGCTCTTTACCATTTGCATTAGCATTGTCTTGCATCACATCTTATTGCACTTTAAAATGGGACTCATAATCATGGCAAAAATATCATTCATTGGATTTCCACGGTCAAAGTTTAGATATTAAATATCTTTGAACGCAACCTTTGCGAGCTCATGTGGCATTCGGAAATTTTGACGACCCTTGGATATGTGACGGTCCGGGACTAAGTGACGGAAGCATCGTCGGATGGCGTTGTTGACATCACAACGGACATTGTTTTGTTATCACCATCGGACCGATGGGTCACACTTAGTAATGGTCCGATTGTAGAATAAATTATAATCTTGTCGGAATCCCTTTACTTAAGGTTATTGTTGAGACCAATCTCATCAGTATTTTTGCCGACTGCAGAAAAAAATGACAACACATAGTTGATTGATGAATTTATTACCGGACTTCGTCGTCGACACCGATGTTGGACCTCGTCGTACCATCGTCATCATCAGCACCACTTTAGACCTCGCTGATTTATGTACATATTTCTTTCGATGACACGACACAACTTGTGGCATACTAAAATTTCATGACAACCCTTGGATATACCATGAACCATGAATAGGTGATGGGAAGCGCCATTGGATTTTATTATGGCCATTAGACTAATGAATTTCAATTAAACAAGGCCGACCATTGAATGGACTATTGTTTTGATTTGGAAATGTATCCTATAACTAAGTGTGATCAAGGATTGTACTAAAGGATAAATTGACAAAAGAATTTTCTGCTCTTGGCCGTGTACTCTATAAGTTGGATTTTCATTGATTATTGTTGTAATTTTATGGCCATGAGAGTATTTGAGATTATGAAATTAAGTGGGGATTAAAGTAAATTGTTAAGAGCAATTATGGGCTTATTTAGTATTATTTTTGGGCCATTTAAAAGCTGGACTTTAGACCCAAAAGTGTTGGGCCCAAAGTGGGCCAAGAGGCCTGGCCCACGAAGTCCAAAGGGGCTGCCATCGACCGAAGGAGGAGAGGGAGAGCCGGATTGCATGCCTCTCCATTTGTCCCATGGAAGAAGCCACATGTCCTTCCATTTAAGCCAAGTGTCCAATGCCATGCAAAACCTCATGGTTAGCTAGTAATCATGAGGGTGAAAGGAAGAAAAAGAGAGAGAGAAGGGGGGAATGGACGAAGCAACCGAGAGAGAGGAGTGTTCGTGCGAGAGAAGGAGAGAAAGAGAGAAAGAGAGAAAGAGGAGGAAGAATACCGGCCGCCGTGCATCCGCCTAGCTGCCGCCGTCGAGCCTGCCTTGCCCCACCGCTGTGTTTGCTGTGATTTTCTTTGGATTTGAGGCAAGTAGAGTCCATTGATCTACACTTTTCTTGCTGTGATTGTGTGTGATGTATGGTGAATTTCGGAGGTGGTGGAGGTGAGAATTTTCGAAGTTATGGGAGTAGTGCCTTAGTCTAGTAATCTGTTTTCTGGAAAAACAGTCTGACCTTTGCTGATTTCGTGAACTGCATGCAATTTTTTAGTTGGAATCTCACTTCGACTTCTCGATGAAAGTTGTAGCGTACTTCTTGAAGATTAACATACTAAAATTTGAGATGAAACGGACAAGTATTGGATGGTGAAACCATTTTTCTTCAGAGATGCTAGATCTGAAAACTGATATGTTGATCCCTTGCGGTTCTGTGAATTTTGTGAAATTATCCAGTCCGAATTTGATCTCGTGTCCTTGATAAGAGTTGTAGATGACATCTTGAGGAGAAACATACTGAAATTTGAGAATAAACGGACCAGTATTGATGGGGGAAATGATTTTTCTATTAAGTGTTAAATCTGGAAATAGTTACCGAGGGTTAGGGGGGAGTTTTGGTGAATGTAGCTCATGATCTATAACGAATCTGACTTCGAGTTCTTCACAAAAATTTTACCTCTAGGTCTTGGATATGACATATAAAAATTTCAGAATTTTCTGAGTTGATTTAGGGTTTATACCGAATTTATGAATAAAATTGTGCAATGGTGATGTTCCGAAACTTTAAGTTGTGATGCATGGACTGTAGTGACCCGTATGAAGCTATTTTGACATGGTGTTCTTCATGAAACCTTTTTCTTTAGATCTTTTTTATAACATGTTAAATTTTCAGAATATATTGAGATTGTTTACTAATTTTTCCAGAATTTTTATTTAAGGAGTGCATTCTGCTTTGTCCGAAAATTTGCTCCATTTTCAAGAACAAATGAATTGCTTTATGAAGTGTGATATCTTGGGTGTTATTTGTATTGCATATATGGTGACATTTGGCATATCACATGACATCAAAAAGGCTGGTTTAAACCTCTGACATTGTTGCATCAAATGTTAAATTGAAAATGAGATATATATGGGAATATGCATTGTGCTGATGATAATACCGTCGGAGGTGTGAGCCGACGATGCCCCGGGAGTGGGATGCCCGGAGGTGTGTTCCGGATGTCCTCGGGAGTTTCGGGATGCCCGGTGGTATATCGGTACGTAATTCCAGGAAATGCCTAGTGGTATGTCGGTACGTAATTCCGGAAGGCAGGGGTAACCATTTTCATGGCATGCCCCGGCGATTCCTCGTGATGCCAGGTGGGATGCGAGAAGCCCGAAGGTGTGTGCCGGAGGTTCCTCGCGATACCAGGTTGGGTGCGAGCGATATATGAGGGATGCAAACACTGGTCCCTGGGAGAAAGATGAGATCCTTTTGAATATCAAATGTGCATCTCACATGAAATTGTGGTTGTCTTGCTTGTTGCATTGTGTAGTTTGATGGATCTTTACTGCTGAGTGGTTGTACTCACCCCGTTTGGGGACTAACATTTTAGACTAGACAAGATACCTCTGCTGCCAGTGCCACCGGTAGATAGATCGAGTGATTGGATATGATCGCGAGGAGGAGGATAGCAAAGGAATGAACTTTTGGACGCCGACACTGAACGATGGACTTTAAGTATACGATCAAGGAAAAGATGTCGGTCATCTTTTGAAGTATAGCCGAGTATAGAAGACCTTGGCATTTTGATGTACCGACGAAAGATGTCAATCTGCTTTATGTAAATAAAGGTGTTTGGCTTTAACTTATCAAATGTTTAGTTGGTGTGCATCGTTTTCTGAATATAGGGAAGGGAGTTGTTGGATACGCTTCCGCCATATAAATTGCGCAGGGACCGATCTAAATGATATAAACCCCCAGGATTGATAGACCTTCAGGTCAAGCAAGAGAATGGTAATCGAACTGTGGCGACCCTAACGGTTCGGGGGCCGTCGAGGGGTGCCACACAACTAGACTACCTAAGTATATGTGGAATAAGAGAGGAATTTGGGACTTTGATCAATTAATTTTTAGAGAGCCGAAGGAATGGAATTCGGCCATGCATGAGGAACATGCATGCCCGCGCGGAGAGGAGGACTCATCCACGCCCAAAGCTGCCCAAATTCTTCTCCATTTAGTCGACATATTTGTCAACCATGAAGAGAAAAGTTGACTGAAGCAAGGCCAATGATGGCCACGTTGCTTCGTGTGGGGCTGCCACGAATGCCAAGAAACCCTAGTTGAAGACACGCCTCCTCCACCTGTCCATTGTTGCTGCAGCCACCGCAACCTGCATGCAATAATTAACTTAATTAACATTTAGAATGGGCAAATTGTTCGTGTGTTCGAGCAAGTAGAGAGAGAGAGAGAGATCGAGCGAGAGGAACCTCGAGCAGAGCGTGCGATCCGCGAGAGAGGGCAGTGAAGGAAGAGGGAAAGGAGACCGCCCTCTGCTTGTGCCCATGCACCGCCGCCATTGACACAACTCGCTTGCACCGCCCTTGAGCTGTGTCCGCGACCGGCAACCCTCCTGTTTTGTTGCCGTTGTGTCGTAGGACCTAAGGTAAGTTGAAGTCTACTAAACTATATAGTGGAATGCTGTTGCTATCTTAGGAAGTGCATTGATAGACTAGATTGTTGGATTTTGATGTTGACTAATGGTTTATTGAGCAACCGAGACTGTTTTGAGGTTGAAAGATTGATGAGAATGCTCGGGTTTCTCATGCATGCCTCCGATTCCCTTGAATTTCAGTCAAAACAGATTTGGCGACTATGAAATCTTGAAGAATTCGGCCATTGATTTGAATTGAAAAAGGAAAACCTCCCAATCCGTATTTAAAGTTTTATCTACCACGGCACCGGCCTCAAATGTTTCAAGAAATTGTACGGTGCTTTCATAATTGAAATTTTGACCAATCTTTTCAAAACCATTGGAGATTGGGTTGACATTTCGGGCTTTCTATTCAAGTTTTTTTTTAAACTCATTTGTCGTTTTGAACAAAACTTGGCCATAGACCTATTTGGAAAACCTTCCGACTCTAGCTGGAATTTCTACATACCGGGGGCCGTTCATCAATGATTCAAATGGAAAAGAAAAATATTTTGATGCCCACGGAGTTTCAAATTTTTGCAAGAACAAATCTTTGTAAATCTTGAAGTCGGAAGTGTACATTTAAATTACCAATGTGTCGATTTCAAATAGCTTGTGTTTAATAAATCTTTTTGATCTTGACTGTGAGGCGCAAGTGCAACCCGAGAATTCACACATGGGTTTTGAAATGTTTTGAAGGAAACATGGACATTGATTTATGAACTGATGTTATATTATTGAGATTTTGTTCATTGATTTGTTGATACGGAAATGATATGTGATTTCAAAACTTGTTAGTGTTGTTTTGAAAATACTTTGGCATTGAAACGATTTAGTTGAGACACCATGGTTGAGATGTGTTGTGAATGCCGTCGAACCTTTGAGTCGACGATGCCCCGGGAGTGTCGGGATGCCCATAGGATCGCATGAGGCGATGCCGCTTGATGCCTGGGGTCCATAGTACCCCGGAGGTTCCCCGGGAGTGTCGGGATGCCCAGTTGTATGTCGGTATGTAAATCCGGAGGGTAGGGGTAACCATTTTCATGGCGAGCCCCGGCGATTCCTCGTGATGCTAGGTGGGATGCGAGATGCCCGGAGGTGTGACGTAACACACTCTGGATGCCCGGTGATTGAATACCGGAGGCTTTCACGATGCCAGGTGGGATGTGAAATCCCAGAGGGACACAAACACTGGTCCTCTGGGCTAGACATAGGGAAATGAAAATGAACTGAGTTTTTCTAAAAATAACGACCCTGCTAATAATTGTGCTTGATTGTGGGACTAAATTATACGACATGGTATGGGACGTGTCATTATGGTTTGGCCCTATAATCGGGACCTGTGTGCGATAGAAAGAATGCATATTAGTTTTGAAACTGCAATTGCCATTGCTTTGAAAAGTTTTATGAAACCGATGCATACTCGATCTTTTGATTCCTTATTTTATCTATCTTGCATGGACCTGGATTGTGATGGTTTGCATAATATAGTTTAGCAAATCTTCAACTGCTAGGTGGTTGTACTCACCCCTTTTTAGGGACTAACATTTCAGATCAGAAGAAATGCCTCTGCTGCCTGTAACTCCCGATTCATTCTACGGACTTCCGGTCGATTTACAATGGGAATGATCAGAGTACCAACACCCCAAGGTGCGTGGGTTGACATTCGAACAAGTGAGAGTTATTTTGGTGTTCGATGTTGGTCTCTCCGCCGGCCCCATTCTGCACGAGTACATCGTTGTTTTTGTTTGCTGAGATGGACGCTCGCTAGGGCTGCTGCCACCGCCGCCAGCTGATGGACCGGATGGATGGGTATGACCGAGAGTTAAGGTCTGTAGTAGAAGCATTTTTGGACGCCAACACTGTATGATGGAGTGATAAGGTTCCTCAGAAGGAAATGAGGATAGAACGATGCACACCTATAGGATACTAACCATGGGTAGTTGACTAATTTTGAATAACGGGTGATTGATTCTCACTCGTAGATCTCTGGTAACTATTGCGAGTTACCTTTGTGTGTCAGTAACATTTTTATGTTACTTATGTGACCTTAGTAACCCTTTTTTTTTTTTTCATTTTTTGATCAGTGACATTGAGTCACTAATTATTCCTGAGGCGAATGCTTGGACAATTGCAGGAAAATCATGGTACGAACTGGAAGTTCTCATCCATCGAGGGTTGAAGCCTTTGCTTCAAGGGCTGAACCCCGGATGGAAGATATCTTGCAGGCATTGGCCAATATAGGAAATTTGATGGAAAGACAAGCTTAGCAACAACAGCAACAACCCGGAACAGAACGACGTACTCAAAGGCTGGTGGAACAATTTCTGAAGTTGAAACCACCTAAGTTTAGTGGAATGGGAAGTCCTGAGGAGGCAGAACAATGGATTGATGGAATGGAACGGATTTTCCGGTTGTTGAACTGTAATGACACTAAAAAGATAACCTTGGCAGAGTACCAACTGGAGGGAAATGCAAAATTTTGGTGGAGAGTTTCAAGAGACACGATCTTTCCACCCGGTACTGATATAAACTAGGATGAGTTTGTTCGAGCTTTTAATAGAAAGCATTTCTCTGATTGTGCTAGAGATAAGAAAATCACAAAATTTGTTCAGTTAGAACAAATGGAGCTGACAGTAGACCAGTATGAAGCAAGATTTTCCAAATTGTCTCGGTATGCTCCCAGGTTGATTGAGGACCGAGAGGAAAAGGCTAAGAGATTCCTGAAAGGGCTAAGGACTGATATCAGAAAATAACTAGTGCCTCTGAATATAAGAGATTTTAATGAAATCTATGAAAGGGCACAGTTGGTGGAAGAGGAGTTAATGAGGGAACAATTAGAACCTGGAAAGCAGTCAACCTTTAGTAATATCAGACGGGGTAAGAGACCCTATCCTAGTCAAGGTCAGCCCTGGGAATCTAAGAAAAAGAGTAACTTTGGAAATTTTAGAAGAGCTTGGAGTGGCCCGACTTTTGGGAAAGCACCCTACCAAGATAACGTTTGCCAAAGGTGTGGTAAACAACATGGACCAGGGCCCTGTGGTGATCGACTGAAGTGTTTTGGTTGTGGGCAGATAGGACATTATAAGAGAGATTGCCCACAAGAGAGGTTGCAGTCGAATGTCAACTTGGTGCGACAAGTACAGCAACATACTACTGGACCAAATCTACCTAGGAATCCACAGAGGTCACCAGCACAAGGAAGGGTGTGTGCGGTCACTCAGGAGGAAGCGGAAGCTTCCAAAAATGTCATCTCAGGTACGATTTCCATAAATGGCAAAAAGACGTATGCGTTGTTTGATACGGGTGCTATGGATTCGTTTGTGTCTGAAAGGTATAGGCAGTTGAGTAAGATAGAAACTACATTTCTTGAGATGCCCCTTTGTGTTTCTACGCCGTTAAAGAATGTGGTATTATCTACGTTGGTGTGTGAAAAGTGTAAAATAACTGTAGGGGGATGGTATATGGAAATAGACCTAGTTGTGATGGCTATGTATGACTTTGATGTCATCATAGGAATGGATTGGCTCCATAAGCATCAGGCTAAAGTGGATTGCTATAGAAAAGTGATCTAGTTTGTTTCACCTGACTAGTCTAGTTTTGAATTTTTTGGAGGTCAGACGAACCCCTCTGCTAAAGGATGTCAAGGATACCTGGCAGTAGTAAAGGACTATACTAAGGAAGAATCCAAGCTCAATGAAATTCGAGTGGTCAGGGAATTTCAGGATGTATTTCCTAAGGAACTGCCTGGGTTACCAGCGGAACGAGAAATTGAGTTCGAAATTGAACTGATGCTTGGAACAAGATCAATATCGAAAGCCCCATATAAGAAGGCCTTTGAAAGTGCAACTACAAGAGTTGCTCGATAAAGGATTCATTAGGCCAAGTGCTTCTCCTTGGGGTGCACCGGTCTTGTTTGTGAAAAAGAAAGATGGATCAATGTGTTTATGTATTGACTATAAACAATTGAATCAGGTGACTATTAAGAATAAGTATCCCTTGCCTAGAATTGATGACCTATTTGACCAACTGCAAGGAAGTTCGATCTTTTCTAAAATTGACTTGAGATTAGGATACCATCAGCTAAGGATTAAGAAGGAAGACATTCCTAAGACCGCATTTAGGACTCGCTATGGACATTACGAGTTCCTAGTTATGCCATTTGGACTAACAAATGCTCCGGCCGCATTCATGGATCTAATGAATAGGATATTTAAACCTTATTTAGATCAATTTGTGATTGTCTTCATTGATGATATCCTGATATATTCTAGAGAATCTAAAGAGCATGAGCGACACCTGAAGATAGTGTTGCAGACCCTTAGAGACCATAAGTTGTATGCCAAATTCAGTAAGTGCGAGTTTTGGCTGGATCGAATAATATTCTTGGGACACGTGGTGTCAGGAGAAGGGATTGCAGTAGATCCGACGAAAGTTGAGATGGTAATAAACTGGCCGAGACCGACAACGCCGACTGAAATACGGAGTTTCTTAGGACTGGATGGCTAGTATAGAAGGTTTATTAAAGGATTCTCACGACTCGTAGGGCCTTTGATGAAATTGACTTGGAAGAATGTAAAATTTGAATGGAATGGAGAATGTGAAAAGAGCTTTCAGGAACTTAAAAGGAAATTGACTACGGCTCCAATTCTAACTATACCATCTGGATCTGATGAGTTCACTGTATATAGTGATGCGTCTCACAAGGGATTGGGATGCGTTCTAATGCAGCATGGCAAAGTCATAGCCTATGCATCTAGACAGTTGAAACCTCATGAATTGAATTACCCAACCCATGACTTAGAATTGGCGGCTATAGTTTTTGCCTTGAAAATATGGAGGCATTATCTGTATGGAGAGAAATTTGAAATCTATACAAATCATAAGAGTTTGAAATATTTATTTTCACAAAAAGAACTGAATATGAGACAGAGGAGATGGATGGAATTGTTAAAGGATTATGATTGTGAAATACGGTACCATCCAGGAAAGGCAAATAAAGTGGCAGACGCTCTTAGTTGTAAGTTGGCTATGGATATGGCCAGTATGAGAATAACAGAATGTAATCTATTAAAGTCAATAGCAGACTCAGAATTTAAATTGGAAGTAAATCACCTTATTGGTATGCTTACTGTATTAAGGATTGAACCCGAAATTATTCAGAGAATTAAGATTCTGCAAGAATCTGACCCAGAAATTGTGGAAGTATGAAATGCTGTGTCTTTAGGAAAAAGACCAGAATTTCAAGTCTCTGAGGATGGAGTAGTAAAATACCAGGGACGACTCTGTGTTCCCGACAATGAGGAAGTGAAAAGAGAAATCATGTCGGAAGGACATAGGAGTAATTCTAGTATTCATCCGGGTAGTACAAAGATGTATAAAAATTTACGCCGATAATATTGGTGGAATGGCATGAAGGCAGATATAGCCAAGCATGTTTCCCAGTGCTTAACATGCCAACAAGTGAAAGCGAAACACTGCAAACCCGCAGGATTGTTGAGACCGTTAGACATACCAGAATGGAAATGGGATCATGTAACGATGGATTTTGTGCAAGGATTACCAAAGACATCAAGTGGTCACGACTCTATCTGGGTGATAGTAGATCGCTTGACTAAGTCTGCCCATTTCCTAGCAGTCCACATAGATTATCCGACGGATAAATATGCTGAGATATATGTAAGCCAGGTAGTACGCTTACATGGAGTTCCTGTAACTATTACGTCGAATCGAGACCCAAGATTCACTTCAAACCTTTGGCGAAGTCTTCAAACCGCCTTAGGGAAAGCTCCAGTTTAGTACTGCTTTTCATCCACAAACGGATGGACAAACTGAAAGAGTGATCCAGACATTAGAGGACATGTTAAGAGCTTGCGTCATTGATTTTAGAAGGAGTTGGGATGAAAAGTTAAACTTGGTAGAATTTGCCTATAACAATAGTTTTCAGAAAAGTATAGGCATGGCTCCTTATGAAGCATTATATGGGAGGAGATGTAGGACCCCTGTCTGTTGGAATGAAGTAGGTGAAAGGAAACTGATAGGGCCTAAGTTAGTCCAAGTTACTACAGAGGCTGTTGAGATTATAAGGAAAAGACTTAAGACAGCCCAAAGCCGACAGAAAGACTACGCAGATAGGCGTAGAAGACCTTTGGAGTTTAATGTGGGAGACCATGTATTCTTTAAGGTATCCTCGATGAAAGGAATATCACGATTCGGGATAAAGGGTAAGTTGAGCCCTAGATTTGTAGGACCCCTTGAAATACTTGAAAGGATAGGAGACGTAGCTTATTGGCTAGCATTGCCTCCTAAACTAGAAAACCTACATAACGTATTCCATGTGTCGATGCTGAAGAAGCATCAGCCAGATCCTGCACATATACTCGATCATGAAGCCATCAAAGTGGATGAGAAAGTGAGGTACCTGGAAGAGCCGATCCGGGTACTGGATCAAAAGGAACTAGTCCTTCGGACGAAGAAAATTCCTCTAGTTAAGATATTGTGGCAACATCATAATATGGAAGAGGCCACATGGGAAAGTGAAAGAGAAATGAGGGAAAGGTACCCTCATTTGTTTAATGAGACATGAGTGATGTCCAATTTCAAGGACGAAATTCTCTAAGGAGGGGAGAATTGTGGCATCCGGAAATTTTGACGACCCTTGGATATGTGACGGTCCGGGACTAAGTGACGGAAGCATCATTGGACGGTGTTGTTGACATCACAACGAACATTGTTATGTTATCACCATCGGACCGATGGGTCACACTTAGTAATGGTCCGATTGTAGAATAAATTATAACCTTGTCGGAATCCCTTTACTTAAGGTTACTGGTGAGACCAATCTCATCAGTATTTTTGTTGACTTCAGAAAAAAATGACGACACATCACGAATTGATGAATTTATTATCGGACTTCGTCGTCGACACCGATGTTGGACCTTGTCATACCATCGTCATCATCGGCACCACTTTAAACCTCGCCGATTTATGTACATATTTCTTTCGATGACACGACACAACTAGACTACCTAAGTGTACGTGGAATAAGAGAGGAATTTGGTGAAAGGGGCTAGTGAATACACCTAGAGGGGAGTGAGTAGGTGTTAATAAGAATTTTCACAGGACTTAAAGAAAGTATTTTGATTTTAGAAGATGCTAGACATAAATTGTATTTCAACTCTAAGTAAATAGACAACCAGTAAACAAAAGTAAGGAGTTTAGGGGTAAGAGAAAGTGAACACAGAGTTTATAGTGGTTCGGCTTAGACCAAGCCTACGTCCACTCTCCTCACTGACAGCCTATTGGCTGGATTCCACTAAGTATCAAAAGAGTTGTTACGGCACGTGATCTTGACTATCACGGTGATGAGTCTTATCAAACTCTCACACAATCTCACTAAGAGTTTTATCTCTTTTGTATACAATGTTTTTGCTTGATGAATGAAAAAGCAAGAGACTAGATAAGCTTCAGACTTTGGGATTCTCTCTCAAGCACCGTATCGAACAACCAAAGAATCAACCCTTAAATACTCCTTCATGCCTTCTCGACCGTTGGCACTTTCCAAAGGAATTCTTCCAATCTACCCGTTGGACAGAATCAATTAGGGTGATCTCGAGTCGTTAGATAATTTGTGTTGAAAGCCCGTCAATCCTGCTCGCCCATACAAATCAAGATCTTAAGTTTCCATAAGTAGAAGCTTCCAAGTTTAGCTTGTCTTTCAAAGATCTTCATATCGGAGTAGTTTCCAATAAGAATAATCAATCAAATATGTGTGAATTCCAGCTATAAGATATTCCAATAACCATACGAAACGAAACTTTGGATAAATCTTCATACTTCAGTCTGGAACTGCCAGTGAGGATAGACTTTGAGATTAACATCTGGTGGTCTGTCGGTCTTCAGACTTTGACGATAAAGTCTTCAAATCTTTAGATATAGACTTTGGAAAGGTTTTGTCAACTTCAAAATAATAAATGAGTTTTCTCTAACAATCTCCCCCTTTTTGATGGTGACAAAACTTTCCTGCAGATTTTGGAAAACTTGTTAACCTGCAAAACAGTACTTATGCAATAATATCATAAAATTTAATTAAGACTTTGAGAACCTTGATTCTGCAACCACATAACACAAGTTAGTCTAAACCAGTTATAAGTAATGTCGAAGCTAAATCACTGCACTTGCAAGCATCAAAAAGATTAACAATATCCAAAGTCAAATGTCAAACCAAACATAAGCAAAAAGTCCACAGAAAGTAAAGTCCAAGTCCAAAGTCAATAAAAACAAATAAATCTGCACTCAAATTCTCCCCCTTTTTGTCATCAGCAAAAAGTGGAGACAGAAACATTTAAAAAGAGTTGGTTTGAATTAGGGTTGCTTGGGGATACGAACGAGCTGGAGATCCCCCATTGACTTGACAGTGTCTTCAAGCTTCTGCATAGACTCCTTAAGCTGCTGAATATCCGCTCCCTTTGCCTGTTCTTGCTTGAGAGCTAGAATCTGTGCTTGAAGAGAGTCTGTAGATGCCTTGAAGATAGTCATCATGTGCTTCATTTCAAACTCAAAGGCATATTGATGTCCCTTTAATTCCAAAAGAAGTTCCATCACTCACTGAAAGTCTGCAGAGTGATCTATAGCAGTGCTGGGACCAGCCGAATTAGATGCGAGAGGTTGAAAATGAGGGGGAACATCAATTGTTCTATCACCATGAGTAGGAGTGTATGCCTCGAAGTCTGATTCAAGAAATTGAGAGGCATAGACCTCTTCTGGGTCTGGTGGAGATCTACTAACATCACTAGTAAAAATAGGTGAAGAAGTACCTCGATTTTAAGCATCTCCTGCTGTCTTTATGCCTTCAGGTGGAGAGATATGTTCTTCTTCAAGCTCTGCTTCGGCACTGTAGTGATATTGTTCTTCAGTCTTCTCACTCCTTGTCTTTTCCGAATCATCGGATGCAGCTAGTGTTGGTTCAAAAGAGTCATCGCGACTCCTTCTTTCTTCCCTTCTTCTTCCTTCTTGTTCATCTCTTTTTCTTCCTTCTTCTTCTTCTTCTTCTCTTCTTTCTTCTTCTCCTTCTCTTCTTTCTTCTCTTTCTCCTTCTCTTCTCTATGTTCCTTCTCATTCTCTGATCTTGGTAAGGCTTACATAACTCTGTAGATTCCACAGGGCAAGAGCTAAGATAGTGAGATCATCATCATCTTCTTCTTCATCTTCCAAGATGAGAGATCTCCTTTTCTTTACAGATTCTGTCATAGGCTCTTTTCCCTTCCTCTTCTTTGCAGCAGAGTCTTGTTTCGCCTTCACAGGGGACTTCTCCTTAAAGCACTCCAGCTCCTTGCTCAGTTCCTTCAGCCTCATCTTGGAAAGCATTTTGAGACCAATAACCATTGGAGCAATGGTTCTGGTACATAGAGGAGCAGGAAGTTTGATCTTGAAGTGCTTGAAGAGTTGTGAGATAAGCGCCGAGTAGGGAAGTTGTCCCTTGTCTTTCACCATAGTTCTATACATGTGCATAAGAATCATGTGGGGAAGAGAGAACTTACGGCCAGAGATGATCGCGTACATGAGCTTAGCTTCGGAGCGAGAAATGTCTGTCTTTAAGGTAGACTTTGGCCTAATGCAATTAATCACCACCTTGTGAAGAAGAATATTGTAAGCATTCATTCTTGAATAAGAAATCTTGCCTTCCACCATTCTGTCATTTACAATGGATAAGGTAGCATGGGCATGAGACACACCAATTGGTTGGAATCTCTCTCTTTCCATACCAATTAAGTCAGCCAAAGTGTCTACATCAACTACGAACTCTTTGTCCCTTACAGAAAAACTAAATTTATTCGCATCTATAAATGACAGATTTGAATAAAAATAGGCAGTAAGTTCGGGATAAGTAACGTGTCTCGATGCAAAAGCGTTCAAGTTGAAGCAAATCAAACTTATCCCTCAAATTAACCTTTAGTGAGTCAAGAAAATCGAAATCAACACTCCTAGGGTGCATAACCCCTCCCTTCAACAAACTCAAGTAACACTTTTTGTGGTCCTTGAAACGAAATAAGTTCGTCCATTCACCACCAACCTTCGCAGCAACGCTCATCCTAGGCTAAAAATGAATAAACAATTTTTCATCGTCGTCTTTCTCCTCTAGCTGTCCAACACTTGGATTACTAGGAAAATTCTCAAACGACCATTTTGCCAAACCCTGAGGCGCAATGCCTAGACTTTCCATGGTGTTTAAGAAAAAGGTCTCATTTTTGTAACCGTGCGCTTTTAAGAACTCATCGATCAAGTTCATAATAGAACCACCCTTCTTCAAGTTCGTATATAGTTTATAGATAAATTGGGGTTTTTGAGTCCTTACAAGTTCAACGTCTTCAATAACCTCTTCTTGTTCTTGCTGTGGAGGAGGATCTTGTGTTGCTTGTTGGCGCGGTTGAGAATGTTGTCTTGATTGTTGCTATTGTTGAGGAGAATCTTCTTCCTCGGTCAAATCGAAATGCGTAGGTCCCTCACACATACACTGTGGTCCCCGACTCGTGATTCTCGAAGATTTTCTTTGGGAAGACATTGTCAAAGTCTAGGGGAATTTCTCGAACTTGCTCTTTCGAAAAGGTTAAAACTTTTTGGATGAAACTCAAGTAGATGAGAAACAGTAAGATCACAGTATTCTAGGGTTTCAAAAAGTGAGCATAAATGAAGCAGACAGTTTCGACAATATATAAAGCAGGTATACAAAGCGTCGTAATGAGAAGGTAAAAACTACCTTTTTGAAAATGATAAACTGCCTTAAAAATAACTGCCTTTTTCAAAAATAATAACTTCCTTTTTGAAAGTGAACAATCGTCAATTAAGATAACTTCTAAAAATAAAATTAACAGAGAGCAATTAAAGGATAATGTACCTTTTCAAAATTTTATCCAAAAATAACTTCACATTAAAATAGAAGAAATTTACTTACAGTCTTAACATTTGGAAATTCTGAGTCTGAACACCTTTAGACTTTACCCGGCAATTGATAGAATATTCAGTCTTACACGAATCGACTCAAATAAGCTTTTATCCAGTGGCTTTGTAAATATGTCCGCCAGTTGATTCTTTGAGTCAATGAATTGAATCAAGACTTCTCAATTCTGAACATGATCTCTAATAAAATGATGACGTATTTCTATATGCTTTGCTCTTGAGTGAAGAATTGGATTCTTTATGAAATTGATAGCGCTTGTATTATTGCATTTGATTTCAGTGCATGATTCTTCAATTCCAAAGTCTCTTAGCTGTTGCCTCATCCATAGGATTTGAGAGCAGCAACTCCCAAGTGCTACATATTCTGCTTCACCTGTTGAAAGAGCTACGGTACTGATTTCGAAAACCATGATACCAGCTTGTTGCCAACTAGTTGACATGTTCCAGAAGTACTCTTTCTATCCACTTTGCATCCTGCAAGATCTGCGTCTGAATATCCAAGGAGAGTAAAGTCTCCTTCTTTGGGATACCATAGACCTAGCTTTGGAGTAGTTGCAACATATTTCATAATTTGCTTTGCTGCACTAAGATGAGATTCTTTGAGATTTGATTGGAATCTAGCACAGATACAAACACTAAACAAAATGTCAGGTCTACATGCAGTAAGGTAAAGAAGTGATCCAATTATGCTCCTGTATAGCTTTTGATCCACAGTCTTTCTTCTTCATCTTTATCCAGCTTTGAAGAACTTGACATAGGTGTCTCTATCTTTTTGCAGTTTTCCAATCCAAACTTCTTGATGAGATCTTTCGCATACTTCTCTTGATGAATGAAGATTCCTTCTATTGATTGTTTTACTTGTAATCCCAGAAAGAAATTTAGCTCACCCATCATGCTCATTTCGAATTCATCCTGCATGCATCTAGAAAACTTCTTGCGTAGACTTTCATTAGGTGAACCAAAAATAATGTCATTAACATAAATTTGAACTAGTAGAAAATTCTATTTTTCCTTTTTAATGAATAAGGTAGTATCTACTTTTCCTTTAACAAATCTATTATGAGTTAGAAAATTACTTAATCTTTCATACTAGGCTCGAGGTGCTTGTTTTAATCCATACAGAGCCTTTTTCAGTCTGTAAACTGAATTTGACTTTCTTGGATCTTCAAAACCAGGTGGTTGTTCCACATAGACTTCTTCTCGGATAAATCCATTTAGGAATGCGTTCATTACATCTATTTGGAATAACCTGAAATTTTTAAAGCAAGCAAAAGCAAGAACTAATCTAATTGCTTCTAACCTCGCTACTGGTGCATAGGTCTCGTCATAGTCTATCCATTTTTCTTGAGTGTATCCTTTGGCCACGAGTCTTGCTTTATTCCTGATCATTTTTCCTTTCTTGTCCACTTTGTTCCTGAAAACACATTTAGCTCCAATAATAGATTTACCTTTTGGTTTATGAATTGATGTTGAACTGTCTGAGTTCTTCTTGCATGGCTTCAATTCAGCTTTCATCAGCCAAGGCTTCTTCTATACTTTTGGGTTCAATTTCATAAATAAGTGCTAAAGCACTAGACTCTTCTCGCCTTTTGGATCTGGTACGAATTCCTTCATCAATGTTGCCAATGATGAGTTCTTTGGGATGACTAGACTTATGCTTCCAATTACTGGTTGATTTGTGAGTCTGCTCATCCTCTACTTCAGTTGAATCTTTTGGTTCTTCTTGTTGTTGAACATTAGGAGTCTGACTTTCTATGGGGGAAGTAGACTTTGTAACATCTTGAGCAGATTCAGTTTCTTCAACTTGAGTCTCAACCACTTGATTTGGTGCAGAGTCCTGAAACTTGACATTCAAAGATTCTTCAACAAACTGAGTCTTTTTGTTGAATACTCTGTATGATTTGCTTGAAGTTGAGTAGCCAAGAAAAATACCTTCATCTGACTTTTCTTCAAACTTACCAGTTCGATCATTTGTATTTTTCAAGATAAAACATTTGCAACCAAATACGTGAAAATAAGAAACATTTGGTTTCTTTCCTTTAAACACCTCATAAGGAGTTTTCTCTAAAATAGGCCTTAAAAATACTATGTTGATGATATAACAAGCTGTAGAAACTGCTTCAGCCCAAAAACGAGAAGTAATATTACTTTCAATTAAAAGAGTTTTTGCCATTTCTTGCAACGATCTATTCTTTCTTTCCACAACTCCATTTTGCTCTGGAGTATATGGCAAAGAGAAAACATGCTTTAAATCAACTTCATCACAAAAGTTTGCAAAGTCTTAATTTTCAAACTCACCTCCATGGTTTGTTCGTATGCTTGTTATAGCATATCCTTTTTCATTCTGAATTTTCTTAGCAAACTTTGAAAAATGAGAAAATGCTTCAGACTTACTTGCCAAGAAGAATACCCATGTAAAGCGAGAGTAATCATCCACGATTACTAAGCAGTATTTCTTTCCACCAATACTTTGTGTTCTAGTTGGTCCAAAAAGATCCATATGCAGAAGCTGTAGAACACGATTAGTAGAAACTTAATTTATAGGTTTAAAAGAACTTCTTACCTCTTTTCCCAAAACATATGGTGTGCATAATTCTGACTTTTGATAAGTCAAGTTAGGCAATCCACGAACAAACTTTTTGGAGGAAATTTTGGCTATCTACTTCATATTGACATGGCCGAGCTTTTGATGCCAAAGAATCTCTTCATCTTGAATAGAGATTAGACACTGAGAGCTTTCTGGTTTTATATCCAAT
Organism: Eucalyptus curtisii; assembly: GCA_017140595.1. Classification (NCBI taxonomy): domain Eukaryota; kingdom Viridiplantae; phylum Streptophyta; class Magnoliopsida; order Myrtales; family Myrtaceae; genus Eucalyptus; species Eucalyptus curtisii. The sequence goes on from CM029497.1 coordinate 17,026,874, forward strand.
AGATAGATGTTTCCATGTCTCCGTCCAGTAAAAGAATGAGATAAATTTTTACTAGTTCCTGAGCAAATGCCTTCTTGGAAGTTGATTTTAAATCCAGTGTCGCATAATTGACTTATGCTGAGTAGATTATAGTTCAAGCCTTCCACCAAGGAGATGTTGTTGATTGTAAGACTTCCAATCTTCACAATTCAACATCCAACAATTCTTCATTTGCTATTTCCACCAAAAGAAACTTTTCCACCATTCATTTGAGTAAGATTTATAATGCAGTTTGAATCTCCTGTCATGTGTCTCGAACAGCCACTATCCAAATACCATTTGATCTTTTTCTTGATAGTGACCTGCAGTTATGAGAAGGTTTCAAGTTTTCTTTGGTACCATATTTTCTTGGGTCCATGGGAGTTAGTTCCAAAAACAATCTTTCCCCAATCTCTGTTAACAGGTCTCCAAACTTTAGGACAATCCTTCTCAAAATGTTCTGAGCTGTTACACTTTGAACATTTGAGAGCACTTCGGCCAATAGGTTTTACAAAAACTTTTTGAAAATGAATATACCTAGAGGGGGTGAATAGGTGTTAATAAGAATTTTCGCAGGAATTAAAGAAAGTATTTTGATTTTAGAAGATGCTAGACATAAATTGTATTTCAACTCTAAGTAAATAGACAACCAGTAAACAAAAGTAAGGAGTTCAGGGATAAGAGAAAGTGAACACAGAGTTTATAGTGGTTCGGCTTAGACCAAGCCTACGTCCACTCTCCTCGCTAACAGCCTATTGGCTGGATTCCACTAAGTATCAAAAGAGTTGTTACAGCACGTAATCTTGACTATCACGGTGATGAGTCTTATCAAACTCTCACACAGTCTCACTAAGAGTTTCTCTCTTTTGTATACAATGTTTTTGGTCGATGAATGAAAAAGCAAGAGACTAGATAAGCTTCAGACTTTGGAATTCTCTCTCAAGCACCGTATCGAACAACCAAAGAATCAACCCTTAAATACTCCTTCATGCCTTCTCGACCGTTGGCACTTTCTAAAGGAATTCTTCTAATCTACCCATTGGACAGAATCAATTAGGGTGATCTCGAGTCATTAGATAATTTGTGTTGAAAGCCCGTCAATCCTGCTCGCCCATACAAATCAGGATCTTGAGTTTCCATAAGTAGAAGCTTCCAAGTTTAGCTTGCCTTTCAAAGATCTTCATATCGGAGTAGTTTCCAATAAGAATAATCAATCAAATATGTGTGAATTCCAGCTATAAGATCTTCCAATAACCATACGAAACGAAACTTTAAAGATAATCTTCACCTAGATAATAATCCTGCGTTTGGATAAATCTTCATACTTCAGTCTGAAACTGCCAGTGAGGATAGACTTTGAGATTAACATCCGGTGGTCTGTCGGTCTTCAGACTTTGACGATAAAGTCTTCAGATCTTCAGATATAGAATTTGGAAAGGTTTTGTCAACTTCAAAACAATAAATGATTTTTCTCTAACATTTGGGACTTTGATCAATTAATTTTTAGAGAGTCGAAGGAATGGAATTCGACCATGCATGAGGAACATGCATGCCCGCGTGGAGAGGAGGAATCATCCATGCCCAATGCTGCCCAAATTCTTCTCCATTTAGTCGACATATTTGTCAAACATGAAGAGAAAAGTTCACTGAAGCAAGGCTAATGATGGCCACGTTGCTTCGTGTGGGGCTGCCATCGAATGCCAAGAAACCCCAGCTGAAGACACGCCTCCTCCACTTGTCCATTGTTGCTGCAGCCACCGCAACCTGCATGCAATAATTAACTTAATTAACATTTAGAATGGGCAAAGTGTTCATGTGTTCGAGCAAGTAGAGAGAGAGTGAGCAACGGCGAGTGAGAGAGAGAGAGATCGAGCGAGCGGAACCGCGAGCAAAGCGTGGGATCCGCGAGAGAGGGCAGCAAAAGAAGAGGGGAGACCGCCCTCTGCCTATGCCTGTGCTCTGACGCCGTCGACACAGCTCGCTTGCGCCACCGTTGAGCTGTGTCCGCGACCGGCAACCCTCCTGTTTTGCTGCCGTTGTGTCGTAGGACCTAAGGCAAGTTGAAGTCTACTAAACTATATAGTGTAATGCTGTTGCTATCTTAGGAAGTGCATTGATAGACTAGATTGTTGGATTTTGATGTTGAGAATGGTTTATTAAGCAACCGAGACTGTTTTGAGGTTGAAAGATTGATGAGAATGCTTGGGTTTCTCGTGCATGCCTCCAATTCTCTTGAATTTCAGTCAAAACAGATTTGGCGACTATGAAATCTTGAAGAATTCGGCCATTGATTTGAATTGAAAAAGGAAAACCTCCCGATCCGTATTTAAAGTTGTATCTACCACGGCACCGGCCTCAAATGTTTCAAGAAAATGTACGGTGCTTTCATAATTGAAATTTTGATCCAATCTTTTCAAAACCATTGGAGATCGGGTTGACATTTCGGGCTTTCTATTCAAGTTTTTTTTTTAAACTCATTTGTCGTTTTGAACAAAACTTGGCCGTAGACCTATTTGGAAAACCTTCCGACTCTAGCTGGAATTTCTACATACCGGGGACCGTTCATGAATGATTCAAATGGAAAAGAAAAATATTTTGATGCCCTCAGAGTTTCAAATTTTTGCAAGAACAAATCCTTTTAAATCTTGAAGTCGGAAGTGTACATTTAAATTACCAATGTGTCGATTTCAAATAGCTTGTGTTTAATAACTCTTTTTGATCTTGACCGTGAGACGCAAGTGCAACCCGAGAATTCACACATGGGTTTTGAAATGTTTTGAAGGAAACATGGAAATGGATTTATGAATTGATGTTATATTATTGAGATTTTGTTCATTGATTTGTTGATACGGAAATGATATGTGATTTCAAAACTTGTTAGTGTTGTTTTGAAAATACTTTGGCATTGAAACGATTTAGTTGAGACACCATGGCTTAGATGTGTTGTGAATGCCATCAGACCTTTGAGTCGACGATGCCCCGGGAGTGTCGGGATGCCCATAGGATCGCATGAGGCGATACCGCTAGATGCCTGGGGTCCGTAGTACCCCGGAGGTTCCCCGGGAGTGTCGGGATGCCCGGTTGTATGTCGATGCGTAAATCCGAAGGGTAGGGGTAACCATTTTCATGGCGAGCCCTAGCGATTCCTCGTGATGCTAGGTGGGATGCAAGATGCCCGGAGGTGTGACGTAACACACTCTGGATGCCTGGTGATTTAATACCTGAGGTTTTCGCGATGCCAGTTGGGATGCGAAATCCTAGAGGGACGCAAACACTGGTCCTCTGGGCTAGACATAGGGAAATGAAAATGAACTGAGTTTTTCTAATGTGGCACCCCTCGACGGCCCCCGATCCGTTAGGGTCGCCACAGTTCGCTTACCTTTCACTTTTCCTTATAACATGTCACTCTGATACCATTTCAATTGTAGCGGGTCCATACAACCTGGGGGTTTACTTTTTTTTTTTTTTTTGACTAAAGGTCCCTTGCGCAATTCATATAGCAGAAGCACATCCATTAACTCCCTTCCCTAATTACAGAAAACGATGCACACCAACTAAACATTTATAGGTAAAAGCCGTACACTTTTATTTACTTAAACCAGATGGACATCATTCATTGGTACATCAAAATGCCATAGTCTTCTATATTCGGCTATACTTCAAAAGATGACCGACATCTCCTCCAATAGTCACACACTTAAAGTCCATCAATCAATCGGTGTCGGCGTCCAAAAGTTCCTTCCCTTGCTATCCTCCTCCTCCTCGCGGTCATGTCCAATCACTTGATCCATCTACCGGTAGTAGTGGCGGCAGAGTGTCTTATCTAGTCTGAAATGTTGGTCCCCGAAGGGGTGAAAGAAACCACTCAAAGCCAGAAAGATCCACCAAACTACTCAATGCATCAAACAGAACAATCAAGGCATCATACAAAGCACATATCGTCCATGCATTCAAGCATAACTTACCTTGCAGCCATGCTTATATCATCATGCCATATGTGCATATACCACCATGCACTCATCATCAAGCATTCATGCATATATCACCATGCCATACGTGCATATACCACTACGCACTCATCATCATCATATCACATGTACCATCATCATTACCATTCATCCATGCATTCATCAATCATCATATCACATGTACCATCATCATTACCATGCATCCATGCACTCATCATCATCATATCACATGTACCATCATCATTACCATGCATCCATGCATTCATCAATCATCATATCACATGTACCATCATCATTACCATGCATCCATGCACTCATCATCATCATATCACATGTACCATCATCATTACCATGCATCCATGCATTCATCAATCATCATATCACATGTACCATCATCATTACCATGCATCCATGCACTCATCATCATCATATCACATGTACCATCATCATTACCATGCATCCATGCATTCATCAATCATCATATCACATGTACCATCATGCCACAGGTGCACATAATCATGATTCATATTATCCATGCTATCAAGCATACATCACCATGAGATCCATTCATGCCTTCATGATCGCATTTTCAATATCAAATAGCATCAATTTATTTTCATAAGCCGATCATGCATCATGCCATATGCATACACCCATGCACATGATTCATTTTCAATTCTTATCGTTCACAAGGATCTCATCGCTTTTTCTTTCCAGGGACCAATGTTTGCATCCCACAATTCATCGCTCGCATCCAATCGACATCGCGAGTAACCTCCGGCATGTATCCAAGATACAACCGGCATCCGGCACCCCCACATTCCGGGCATCTCGTATCCCAACCGGCATCATGAGGAACCTCCGGGCATGTATCCAAGATACAACAGGGCATCCGGCATTTACACTCCCTGGCCGGGCATCTCGCATCCCAACTAGCATCGCGAGGCATCCCCCGGGCACAAACCTCCGGGCTTCCGGAATTACGTACCGACATACCACCAAGATTCCCCCTCCTCTGGAATTACGTACCGTATACCACCGGGCATCTCGAAACTCCCGAGGAAATCTCCGGGCTCGCCATGAAAATGGTTTCCCTACCCTCCGGAATTACGTACCGACATACCACCAGGCCTCCTTGGAATTACGTACCGTATACCACCGGGCATCCCGACACTCCGGGGCATCGTCGGCTCACACCTCCGACGGTCTTCTCATCACCACGATGCATATTCTCATACATCTCATTTTCAATTTCACATTCACAATTTTGGCTCAATTTCAACATGGCATATGATATGATGGCTAACAAGATCATTTTCATCATTTGATTCTTATATGCATTTCCAATCATCATCATACATGCAGCAAGATCCAATCACTTATAATAACACAATCCAAGGGGTCCATGCAACACAAGATAATCCATACATCATGACTTTTAAGATTTAGCAAATTTCAGCTTGCACAGTTTCGGAAAACATGTAAATTAAATATCCATATGATCTTCAAAAATTATAAATCAGAGCATGTGATAGACAAGACATAATGGTAGCAACTCCATGAAGAACACATGCCCAAAAGAGCTTCACCCAAGAAGATATAGTTCACACAAATACAGCATGCAATTTCGGATAGAAACAGAATGCGCAGTTTTTAAAATAATTCGATTAAAATACCCGAATGACCTCCGAAAATTATGAAATTTTACCAGGTTATAGTCAAGACACTAAAGTAGATTTTTCATGAAGACTTCTAGGCCAGATTCGTTCTAGATAATTTTCTATAGTCATCCGAAGCTTCTGATTCTAGCACCGAAACGTCCAGTGTGGGTATCTCCGAAATATCGAGTTCTCACCCCCTTATTCTTCTTCGTTTCCTCTGAAATTTGGATATGTTTTACTTCAAGAGGTCCCCTACAAATTTAATTAAGGGATCTAAGTCAAATTTCCAAATAATAGTCACCATATGGGTCCATGAAGTCTCGGGTGTCCAGTACCGTGTCTCCAGATTTACCGTCTTCAAGAGTAAGTCGATTCACTAGGCTACACTTGCTCATTTTACTTCAAATTTGAGTATGTTAATATTTAGGATGTTCTATGCAAGTTTCATGAAGAATTCGAAGAGAGATTCTTGGTAAAAATCGACATGCAACCCACAAAACTACCAAAAGGTCAGCAAAACAGTTCCAGATCTAGTGTCTTCGTAGGATGAGGGTTTGACCCCTTAAATATCCACCATTTAGTCCCAAATTTTAGTATGTTGTAGTTTAAGATGTTGGGTACAACTTTCATGAAGGAATTAAAGTCAAAATCGAACTCAAAACATGCATGCAAGCTCTCACAAGATTCTGGTTCAGGCAGTTCATGCGAAAACAGCAACATCACTCAAGAACAAGTCATTCTAGCTTCGGTTTCTCCCTTCTAATCACCCAAAATTCGACACTACTCCAAACATACATGCAAGACACACATGCAAGAGTAGTAAGAGGATCCTAACTTGCCTTAGATTAAGCACAAAACAGCAACAAGAACGGCGGCAAAGCGGTGAACGGACAGCGGACGATCCTCTTCCTTCCTTCCTCTCTTCCTCTCTTCCTCTCTTTCTCTCTTTTGGACGGTACTCTCTCCCTCTTCTCTCTCTTCTGTTCGAATTCCCCCTCCCCCTTTTCCTTTTATTCTCTTATTTTGCATGGGGGACACTTGTCCCTAAGAAGGAGACAAGTGTCTCCTTTGTTGAAGACACTTGGAGGCCATGCGGCTCCTCCTCCTCCCCCTCCATGCATCGACATGGGCCGGGCTTATGGCCCACTTTAGGCCCATCTCACTTGGGCCTAAAGTCCAAACTTAAATGGCCCAAGTTTATTTTTAATAATACATTTTAATTCTCATTTAAATAAATACCTAATTGCTTAATAAAATGGCCAAAAGACTTTGTGACATTATTCCATCAAATCTATAAAGTGCATAGTCAAGAACAAAGTCTTCTTTATCAAATCGTCCTATTTCCAATAGCCCATAGAAAAAATATCGATAATAAGCCCATAATTCCTTCACCACTTTAGGACATTAAATTTTGATTTTTATTTAAAGAAATTAATTAACATTCTCATAATCAATTAACATTTTCATAAAGGGGTTCGGTCCAAGAGATAAAATATCGTGGCCGATGATGTAATTGTCCCTATGGCCATTCAAAGACAAATATTGTTTCCCTCAAAATCAATATTTCGGGTTGAAATTCCCGGATGCCACAATTCTCCCCTCCTTAGAGAATTTCGTCCTCGAAATTAGGCATTGCCTATGTCTCCTTAAACAAGTGAGGGTACCTTTCCTTCATCTCATTTTCACTCTCCCGTGTGGCTTCCTCCACATCATGATATCGCCATAATATCTTAACCAATGGGATTCTCTTGGTCCTGAGAATTTGTTCCTTTCAATCCAATACTTGCACAGGCTCTTCAATGTTCCTCACTTTCTCATCCACTTTGATGGCTTCATGATCGAGTATGTGACCGAGGTCCGGCCGATACTTCCTCGGCCCATGCCTATACTCTTCTCGAAAGCTATTGTTATACACAAATTCTACCAAGTATAACTTTTTATCCCAACTTCCTTTAAAATCAAGGATGCAAGCTCTTAACATGTCCTCTACTGCTTGGATCACTCTTTTCGCTTGTCCATCCATCTGTAGATGAAAAGCATTACTAAATGGGAACTTCGTCCCTAGGGTGGTTTGAAGACTTCACCAAATGTTGGAAGTAAATCTAGAGTCTCGATCAGATGTGACAATTACAGGAACACCATGTAAGCGTACTACTTGGCTTACACTTAAATCAACAAATTTATCCATCAGATAATCTACGCGAACTACTAGGAAATAGGCAGACTTAGTCGAGCGATCTACTATCACCTAGTTAGAGTCGGGGCTACTTGATGTCCTGAGTAATCCTTGCACAAAATCCATCATCACATGATCTCTTTTCCATTCTGGTATATCTAACGGTCTCAATCTAACACACCATTTAGCCGAATCATTCCTATACCTTAGCTACCATCAATTCAAGCCTAGAACCATCAAAATCGACACCATTAACAACTCATCTGGTTCAGTCCAACAAAGACATTCACTGCAACATAGATTCAAGCCTAAAATATAATACCATTCATTCGGTTCAAATATCGATAGTCCACCAAGACTTATTCAATTCAAAGATCGACAATCCACCAAAATAAAACTTGTCTAGTTTCCATCGAATATACCTCATGTCTCATCCTAAAGGATCATCACTTAGACTAATCACTCATCAAATCCACAACTTGAACTTTCACGTTTTCACCTTGGAAAGACTATAACCACAATTGATCATATCCACTAATTCCACCAAACCTTTTCAAACTGAGATCATCACCTAAAATTAAAAGTTGACCACCATCGATTAAATCTATTATTCCGACATATAAACCACAAATAATTTCATGTCTCATATGACCACTCAAACTCATGACTTCCAAGATCAATCTATAAATACTAAATGCCTCCATGGAATGCATCAAGACTTCCAATGAGATCCTCTAATAGGAAGTCACCACTTAGCTCAAATGATCATAACTTAATCCTCAAATTCATAACTTACTCTCTATAATTCACTTCTTAAGCTTTGCTTGCAGCACTACACTTAGATGCTTTGCGCATGTTCTTCGTGTCCTTTAAAATATATCGGATATCATCAAATGTAGACAATAACAATTTGATCCAAATAAGGCTTAAATATCCTATTCATTAAATCCATGAATGCAGCTAAGGCATTCGTCAATCCAAATAGCATAACTAGGAACTCATAGTGTCCATAGCGAGTCCTAAATACGGTCTTAGGAATGTCCTTCTTTTTCACAAACAAGAGTTCTACAAGCTTAACCATGCTTCCGCTGCGCCACTCTGATAAAATTATCCCAAAAACACTGCATTCCCAGTTCGGTTCATAGTTTGGTTCATTCCCGCCCCCTTTTGCCATCCTAGAAGCCTCGCGGGAGAGCAGCTCCTTGTTCAGGGTCCTCGACCTCGGCGTCCACTCCCCGCCCTCATCAGATGGGGTCGTTACAGGAACACCAGCTTTCGCCTGGTTCGAACCCAAACTAATATCCATTGGAGGGTCTCGTTTCGATAGGGACTAACTTACAGAGATATTATCCGCTTTGGCCTATCCCATTCTTAGCCTCACGGTTTTATCCTTAGCGCACGGGTAAGTACTATCTCAGGAGATCATTTATCCTAGTCCATTGCTTACGGAGCTAGTCCATTCCTACAATGACGTCAGAGTCATACATAACTATCACTATCAAATCTATTTCCAGATCTCATTCCCCTAGGGTTATCTCACACATCTCACATGTTAACGTAGATAACAACATGTCCCTTAGTGATGTAAAAATACAAAGAGGCATGTCTAAAGATTTGGTTCCTATTTCTCGCAATCGTCTATATTTTCTCAGACACAAATGGATGCGTGCCACTTATATCAAATAACGCATATGCCTTCTTATCCCTCTATCGAAATCATACCTGAGATAACACTTTTGGAAGCTCCTGCTTCCTCTTGAGTGACCACATACACCCTTCCTTGTGGTGGTGGCCTCTGTGGATTCCTTGGTGGATTTGGTTCAGCAGTACTTTGTTGTACCTGTCGCACCGAGCTAACATTCGGCTGCAACCTCTTTTGTGGACAATCTTTCTTAAAGTGTCCTATTTGCCCACATCCATTACATCTCAGTTGGCTATTACAAGGTCCTGGCCCATATTGTCTACCACATCTCTGGCAAAAATTACCCTGGTAGGGTACTCTCCCAAAAGTCAGGCCATTCCAAGCTCTTCTAAAATTTCCAAAGTTATTATTTTTCTTAGTTTCCCAAGGTTGACCTTGATCAGGATAAGGTCTCTTACCCCTTCGAATATCATTAAAGGTCATCTGCCTCTTAGATTCTGATTGCTCTCTCACTAACTCTTGCTCCACCAACTGTGCCCTCTCATAAATCTCATTATAATCCCTTATATTCAGAGGCACCAGTTGTTTCCTAATATCAGTCCTCAACCCTTTCAGAAATCTCTTAGCTTTTTCCTCACGATCCTCAATCAACCTAGGAGCATACCTAGACAATTCAGAAAATTTTGCCTCATACTGGTCTACTGTCAGCTCCTTTTGTTCTAACTGAACAAATTCAGTGATCTTCCTATCCTTGGCACAATCAGAGAAATGCTTCCTATTAAAAGCTCTAACAAACTCTTCCCAGTTCACATCAGTACCTGGTGGAAAGATTGTATCCTTCGAAGCTCTCCACCAAAACTTTGCATTTCCCTCCAGCTGGTACTCTGCTAAAACTATTTTCTCAGCCTCACTACAGTCCAACAACCGGAATATCCGTTCCATTCCATCAATCCAATGCTCCGCCTCCTCAGGACTTCCCATTCCACTAAACTTAAGTGGTTTCAACTTCAGAAATTGTTCCACCAGTCCTTGAGGGCGACGTTCCACCCCGGGTTGTTGCTGCACTTGTCTATCAATCAGATTTCCAATATTAGCCAATGCCTGCGGGATATCTTCCATCCGGGGTTCAGCCTTTGCAGCAGAGGCTTCAGCCCTCGATGGATGAGCACTTCCAGCTCGCACCATGATTGTCCTATAATTTCCAAGCATTGCCTCAGGAATAATCTGAGACTCACTGTCTCCATTCAAAGCAACTACTACTACTACATAAGTAACATATACATGTTACTGGTACCTAAAGACAACTCAAAATTAACTACTAGGGATCTATGAGTGAATACTCATCACCCGTTATTCAAAGTTAGTCAACCATTTTTGGTTAGTATCCTATGGTGTGCATCTTTCTATCCTCATTTCCATCTCGGGCACCTTATCACTCCAAATAGACCATAGCTCTGATACCAAAAACAGACTGTGGCACCCCTCGACGGCCCCCGATCCGTTAGGGTCGCCACGGTTCGCTTTACCTTTCACTTTTCCTTATAACATGTCACTCGATACCATTTCAATTGTAGCGGGTCCATACAACCTGGGGGTTTACATTTTTTTTTTTGTCACTAAAGGTCCCTTGCGCAATTCATATAGCAGAAGCACATCCATTAACTCCCTTCCCTATATACAGAAAACGATGCACACCAACTAAACATTTATAGGTAAAAGCCGTACACTTTTATTTACTTAAACCAGATGGACATCATTCATTGGTACATCAAAATGCCGTAGTCTTCTATATTCGGCTATACTTCAAAAGATGACCGACATCTCCTCCAACAGTCATACACTTAAAGTCCATCAATCAGTGTCGGCGTCCAAAAGTTCCTTCCCTTGCTATCCTCCTCCTCCTCCTCGCGGTCATGTCCAATCACTTGATCCATCTACTGGTAGTAGTGGCAGCAGAGGTGTCTTATCTAGTCTAAAATGTTGGTCCCCGAAGGGGTGAGTATAACCACTCAGCAGTAAAGATCCACCAAACTACTCAATGCATCAAACAGAACAATCAAGGCATCATACAAAGCACATATCGTCCATGCATTCAAGCATAACTTACCTTGCAGCCATGCTTATATCATCATGCCATATGTGCATATACCACCATGCACTCATCATCAAGCATTCATGCATATATCACCATGCCATACGTGCATATACCACTACGCACTCATCATCATCATATCACATGTACCATCATCATTACCATTCATCCATGCATTCATCAATCATCATATCACATGTACCATCATCATTCCATGCATCCATGCACTCATCATCATCATATCACATGTACCATCATCATTACCATGCATCCATGCATTCATCAATCATCATATCACATGTACCATCATCATTACCATGCATCCATGCACTCATCATCATCATATCACATGTACCATCATCATTACCATGCATCCATCCATTCATCAATCATCATATCACATGTACCATCATCATTACCATGCATCCATGCACTCATCATCATCATATCACATGTACCATCATCATTACCATGCATCCATGCATTCATCAATCATCATATCACATGTACCATCATGCCATAGGTGCACATAACCATGATTCATATCATCCATGCTATCAAGCATACATCACCATGAGATCCATTCATGCCTTCATGATCGCATTTTCAATATCAAATAGCATCAATTTATTTTCATAAACCGATCATGCATCATGCCATATGCATACACCCATGCACATGATTCATTTTCAATTCTTATCGTTCACAAGGATCTCATCAGTTTTTCTTTCCAGGGATCAATGTTTGCATCCCACAATTCATCGCCGCATCCAATCGACATCGCGAGTAACCTCCGGCATGTATCCAAGATACAACCGGGCATCCGGCACCCCCACATTCCGGGCATCTCGTATCCCAACCGGCATCACGAGGAACCTCCGGCATGTATCCAAGATACAACCGTGCATCCGGCATTTACACTCCCCGGCCGGGCATCTCGCATCCCAACTAGCATCGCGAGGCATCCCCCGGCACAAACCTCCGAGGCTTCCGGAATTACGTACCGACATACCTCTAGGATTCCCCCTCCTCTGGAATTATGTACCGTATACCACCGGGCATCTCGAAACTCCCGAGGAAATCTCCGGGGCTCGCCATGAAAATGGTTTCCCCTACCCTCCGGAATTACGTACCGACATACCACCAGGCCTCCTTGGAATTACGTACCGTATACCACCGGGCATCCCGACACTCCGGGGCATCGTCGGCTCACACCTCCGACGGTCTTCTCATCACCACGATGCATATTCTCATACATCTCATTTTCAATTTCACATTCACAATTTTGGCTCAATTTCAACATGGCATATGATATGATGGCTAACAAGATCATTTTCATCATTTGATTCTTATATGCATTTCCAATCATCATCATACATGCAGCAAGATCCAATCACTTATAATAACACAATCCAAGGGGTCCATGCAACACAAGATAATCCATACATCATGACTTTTAAGATTTAGCAAATTTCAGCTTGCACAGTTTCGGAAAACATGTAAATTAAATATCCATATGATCCTCAAAAATTATAAAATCAGAGCATGTGATAGACAAGACATAATGGTAGCAACTCCATGAAGAACACATGCCCAAAAGAGCTTCACACAAGAAGATATAGTTCACACAAATACAGCATGCAATTTCGGATAGAAACAGAATGCGCAGTTTTTAAAATAATTCGATTAAAATACCCGAATGACCTCCGAAAATTATGAAATTTTACCAGGTTATAGTCAAGACACTAAAATATATTTTTCATGAAGACTTCTAGGCCAGATTCGTTCTAGATAATTTTCTATAGTCATCCGAAGCTTCTCATTCTAGCACCGAAACGTCCAGTGTGGGTATCTCCGAAATATCGAGTTCTCACCCCCTTATTCTTCTTCGTTTCCTCTGAAATTTGGATATGTTTTTCTTCCTTCTAATCACCAAAAATTCGACACTACTCCAAACATACATGCAAGACACACATGCAAGAGTAGTAAGAGGATCCTAACTTGCCTTAGATTAAGAACAAAACAGCAACAAGAACGGCAGCAAAGCGGTGAACGGACGGCGGACGATCCTCTTCCTTCCTTCCTCTCTTCCTCTCTTCCTCTCTTTCTCTCTTTTGGACGGTACTCTCTCCCTCTTCTCTCTCTTCTGGTCGAATTCCCCCTCCCCCTTTTTCCTTTTATTCTCTTATTTTGCATGGGGGACACTTGTCCCTAAGAAGGAGACAAGTGTCTCCTTTGTTGAAGACACTTGGAGGCCATGCGGCTCCTCCTCCTCCCCCTCCATGCATCAACATGGGCCGGGCTTATGGCCCACTTTAGGCCCATCTCACTTGGGCCTAAAGTCCAAACTTAAATGGCCCAAGTTTATTTTTAATAATACATTTTAATTCTCATTTAAATAAATACCTAATTGCATAATAAAATGGCCAAAAGACTTTGTGACATTAATCCATCAAATCTATAAAGTGCATAGTCAAGAACAAAGTCTTCTTTATCAAATCGTCCTATTTCCAATAGCCCATAGAAAAAATATCGATAATAAGCCCATAATTCCTTCACCACTTTAGGACATTAAATTTTGATTTTTATTTATAGAAATTAATTAACATTCTCATAATCAATTAACATTTTCATAAAGGGGTTCGGTCCAAGAGATAAAATATCGTGGCCGATGATGTAATTGTCCCTATGGCCATTCAAAGACAAATATCGTTTCCCTCAAAATCAATATTTCGGGTTGAAATTCCCGGATGCCACATCTAAAAACAATGATCCTGCTAATAATTGTGCCTGATTGTGGGACTAAATTATACGGCATGGTATGAGACGTGTCATTATGGTTTGGCCCTATAATCGGGACCTGTGTGCGATTGAAAGAATGCATATTAGTTTTGAAACTACAATTGCCATTGCTTTGAAAAGTTTTATGAAACCGATGCATACTCAATCTTTTGATTCCTTATTTTATCTTTCTTGCATGGACCTAGATTGTGATGGTTTGCATAATATAGTTTAGCGGATCTTCAACTGCTGGGTAGTTGTACTCACCCCTTTTTGGGGACTAACATTTCAGATTAGAAGAAATGCCTCTACTGCCTATAACTCCCAATTCATTCTACGGACTTCCGGTCAATTTACAATGGGAACGGTCGGAGTACCAACACCCCGAGATGCGTGGGTTGACATTCGAACGAGTGAGAGTTATTTTGGTGTTCGATGTTGGTCTCTCCGCCAGCCCCATTCTACACGAGTACATCGCTATTTTTGTTCGCCGAGATGGACGCTCGCTGGGCTGCTACCACCGCCGCCAGCTGATGGACCGGATGGATGGGTATGACCGAGAGTTAAGGTCTGTAGCAGAAGCATTTTTGGACGCCGACACTGTTTGATGGACTTATGTATATAGCTGTTGTAATAGTCGGGTGTCTTTTGGAAAGTAGCTGAGTATAGAAAACCGCGGCATTTTGATGTCCCGACTAAAGATGTCCATCTGGTTTATGTAAATAAAGGTGTTCGGCTTTATCTTATAAGAAGTTTAGTTGGTGTGCATCATTTTAATTTCAGAAAGAGAAGTTGATGGATGCGCTTCTGCTATATAAACTGCGCAGGGACCAATCTAAAAGATATAAACCCCTAGGACTTATATACCTATTATAATTTTTGGTATCAGAGTAATAGAGAGAAAGGCAAGTGAACCGTGGTGACCCTAGCGGATCGGGGGCCGTCAGGGGGTTCCACAGCTCACCTTCAAAGAGGGTCAGTTGTTGATATATAAAGGGAAAATGTTACAAATGGTCCATATACTTTTACTTAATGTGCAATCTCATCCCTGAACTTTTGATTTGCTCAATTTGGTCCTTGAACTATCGATAAATGTCCGATCTAGTCCCTAACTATTTGAAAATTGACCTATTTCGTCATTCCGTTAGTTAAAGTTAACGGAATTGGGCATTTTGGTCTTTTTCTTTTTTTTTTTTTTTTTTTCTTCTTCTTCCCTCTTCCCTCCGCCATGGCCGGCAGAGGGAAGCCGATGTCCGGCGAGGGTCGCCCTCACCTGGGCTGGCTAGGGCGACCCTCGCCGACGTCGGGCAAAGGGCGTCCTCACCTGAAGAGAGAAGAAGAAGAAGAAAAAAAAAAGAAAAGGAAAAACAGTAACAGAATGACTAGATCGGACATTTATCGATAGTTCAGGGACCAAATTCAGCAAATCGAAAGCTCAGGGACGAGATTGCATATTAAGTAAAAATATATGGACCATTTGTGACATTTTCCCATATATAAATTTTGGCTAACCATTTAAAATTAATTGAACAAAAAATTAGGGACCAATCTTTATCCCCAAAACAAAAAAAATTTAATTAAATTCCATATAGTTTCTAGGAGCATTCATCACATAATTCATTTATTGCATTTGCGTTGGACCGGTAGTGATGAATGGACCAAAATAGATCACATGGATTGGCCTGGCGCGTGTGAAATTTCATCCAATGCAAGGAGGGGTGAGGGCCAAAAATTTCAAGCCTAGTAAACCAAGATTTAATTAAGTTGGGTTTAGCTCATAAAGTTAGAAAAAATTTCAGTTTAATTAGAATAAACCTTAAATCGATTAAAGCCCGTCAGTAATTAAGTCCGCAAGAGGCCAAAAATCGGCCACATTAGAGGACAATGGGCTGGCCAAAATTTACGAAGGGAAATTGACTGAATCCAAGCTCACTTCAATCTAATTTCAACGCCTTAGATTTAGGCCTTTATAGTTACATCCCTAAAGCCTTTATTACTATTAAGGCCTCACCTAAAGCCTGTCATAACTTAGGTTTGTTGGGGACTAATAATACAATCTAGAGGGAGGGTGAATAGTTTGTTTTAAAAAACTTGACAATTTTTCGCGGAAATTATCTTACGCTCAATAAAGATCAGGTCAAGGTGATGTTTCCAAGCTCTTAATCGTAATGTGTGCTTGTGAGAGTAAAGAGAGTGAAACAGTAACACATAATAATATATAATGGTTTGGCTTTATCCCCGAGCTTACGTCTACTCTTCAAATTAACAGCCATAAGTCAGACATTGCTTTTACTGTTATACACTTAATCTACTCGAAAAGTTATAAGAGGCAAGCAGTAATCCTATTCCAAGATAGATCACATTCTCAAGACTCGGCTATTGCTTTTACTGTTATGCACTTAATTTTGAGCACAATTACTCAGACATCACAAGTACAATACTCAGCGAAACAATTGTTAAAGAGAGTTTATCACTAAAAATAGCTAGAAGCAAATTTCCCGATCCTCAGGTATGTAACTCTCTCTCTAACATTTGGCTTCTACGATCCTCTTCTGTAACCATGTAGTCTTTTTTCTTTCTTTTTTTAAACCTTCGTGTGCCACCCAAAAATAATCAATGTTGTCATGTCAGTGCAGTCTTTGATAGACCTATCAAACTACCTAGCTACTCAATTATTGTTTCCACCTAAATTCTACTGTTGTGCGAATCCACAGCCACAATGGCTATATTATTGAATCAACGAACATTATCAACATGTACATTGTTGCCACAATACCGGTGACCCGATTTTTGATAGCATTGACATTATTAATCTTTTAGGTTCATTGGTATTGTTTATGGAAAATTTGTATGAGGACGTAATTTAATCTTTTGTCCACTGGATCACACCATGGATCTTACTTGGTCCTCTGTAACAAACATTTGCATATACCATAATGAACATTATACTAAGAATACTTTGGACATTATCAAGGTTAACACTATATATTCAGACTTATGCCTCATTAATCGAGGCCAGCAAATAAGAAAACACATAGAGAGGAAAAAACGTTGAGAAGAGAGGAAGCTCAGCCAAGCCCTAAGATGGCTGAAAACCCACATTGGCACTGTCCGTTCTCACGCTCCACTCACCCCCTTTGCCGCATTAATGTTGCTACCTAGCCACCGGTCGCTATTACTCTGCCAATGCCTCCAACTATTCCAATGGCGATGAGAATAATAGCTTCACCAGCTGCGACGACCCTTGCTGCTTCCTCAATGACCAAATTGTTGCGCCGTGCCATCATAAGCCATCGACCAACCCGTTGTTGCTCCCCTGCTAGCTCGCAACGCTGTATCCTGATCCGACACTTGCTGCTGCTTCGTGTTGACGCTCGTTGCTCCCAATACCGTAAGTTACCACCAAGTTCTTGGCCCAACAACGCTTTGTTGCTTTGCTGAGTCTCGCCAGCCACTAAGACAAGCTCCCTTGTTGCCGCTTCTAAATGCGAGCCTGACCATCGCTGGCTCCCTGACCCGATATCGTTGTTATCCGCTACCCTCGCATCCGAGCCACGAGACCTGATTTTCGCCGTCATTATTTTGTGCCCTACGGTGACTTGCTAACACCTAAAACTACTTCGAAATTGCCCTCTATTTTTGCAAGTGTGCCAGAGCCCCGTGAGCAGCCTCATTGAGTGGGTGAGGCAATTGAATATGTCTAATGATATTTGTTGGGTTTAGTTGAGTGTGGAAATACATAATATCTTGGGTGGATTTTGGAATTTTAATTATGTAACCAACTCTCTATTTTATCACACACACACACACACGTACAGATATATATATATATATATATATATATATATATATATATATATATATTGTTGTTAATGGACAAGTGTTAGTTTTGCTTGAGATTGAGTCCTTAGTGTGGAAGACAGTCGTATCATTTCCCCATTCTTATAGGATTCGGAGTCTGAAAACATTCTGAACCGTGTACTGAAGTTTTGGTTATGTTGATATAATTTTTTAATAAAAATTGCTACTTCAAAAATATTTTTTTAGTGGTGACAAGATTGGGTATAGTCTTCATTACACTTATCTAAGTGGGATTTTATTATACCTTCCAAATTATATTAGGCCACTTTTGACTTCATATCATTTTTTCCCATAGCCATCAATATAAATATATATTTGTACCTTTCCCTTTTGGCGACCTTACTTACCTTGAAATTATTCATCAACTGCTTTATAATCTCCTAGCTCTCACTTTCACTTTTATGACATAAATATCTAGATATAATGTAGTAATATAGTATTGTAACTCAAAAACATTAACCAAATAATCAAGCGAGTATAATTAAATTAAGGGAAAAGACCACTAAAAATCCCAAATTTTACTCAAAGTGACAAATTTACCCCAAACTTTTTTTTGTGACATAAAAAAACTCTAAACTTTACTAATCATGACACATTTATCTCACCAAGGGCATTTTCGTCTTATTTTTTCTGTTTTTCTTCTTCTCTCTTCCCTCCGCCGGCCATGGCAGAGGGAAGCCAGATCAGGCGAGGGTGGCCCTCGCTGGTGTTAGGCGAGGGTCGCCCTCGCCTAGGTTGGCTAGGGCCACCCTTGTCTAGGTCGGGCAAGGGTCGTCCTCGCCCAACGCTGACGAGGGCCGCCCGAGGGGTGCCCTCGCCAGATCTAGCGAGGGAGGCCCTCGCCTCGCCTGAGTCCGGCTTCCCTCCGCCATGGCTAGCAGAGGGAAGAGAGAAGAAGAAGAAGAAAAAGAGTAAAAGACGAAAATGCTCTATAGTTTAGGGTAAATGTGTCATACGAATATAAGTTCAGGGTTTTGTGTGTCACGAAAAAAAATTTGGGTAAATATATCACGATTGGTAAAGTTTGGGGTTTTTCATGTCACAAAAAAAAGTTTAGGGTAAATTTGTCATTTTGAGCAAAGTTTAGGATTTTTGGTAGTCTTTTCCCTTAAATTAATGCCTACAAACTTAAGAAAAAAAAATAAATTGAATTACAAGTAAATGTAAACGGATTGATTGAGCAATATATAGAAAAACAAATTAATTGTAATCTTCAACATGTGAAATGTCAGCACATCTAATTAGTTTTCTTTATAAAGATATATTATTTAGATTATTTTAATCTTTGACATGTAGCACATCTTCAATTATAAATAATTTTTCGTAATTTCCGTGTTTATCTAATTTTATGTTGGAGATCAACTGGATAATTTTAATAGGATGAATTTATGGAAATCTACCTTCAACTAGACTATTTTATATTAACATATCAATTAAATTAATTAAACCATTAAAATACATCTACTTTCATTCACATATATAGGTCGGGGGTGCGCGGCTACTACCAGCCCACCTCAGGCTGAAATAAAACTGTTATGTTCCCACCAAAATCACGGTGATACGGATTACATGAAGAAAATCCGTCCCGGTTGAGATGGGACATCGTGTGTCGATGGGGCCTACATGCCCTTGTCCATCCCTATCAATGCTCTTTGTGGGTGTCAGGGTTGAGAAGCGAACCCAAAAATCAAATCAAACCGAACCAAACCAAATCAAACCAAAATTTTATCTATTTTAGGTTCTCTTCGGTTTTCGATTTTAATAATAATAATAATATATCATTCTTTTTTCCAGTTTAAGTTATTTTGGTTTGGTTAAACCGAAATTCTCAACAAAAATCGAAAGCCTAACTTAAAATCTCTTTTCTTTCTCCTTCCTTATTCAGTTCGGTTTATGTAAGCAAGGCAAAAAAAGGAAAACCAAAAACCGAACCGGGTTATTAGTTTGGTTTGTATTCAGTTCAGTTGTGATTCGCTTCTTCAACTACTCACTCTATCGGTTCAGTTTGGTTCGGACTTCCTGAAAACCTGAACTGTTAGACACTCTTAGGGAGTGCCGAGCAGTGGCTGGATAGACTGCTGTCGTGCGAGGCTGGGACTTAAGGCCTTCCCTGGGATATTATCACGCAGAAGAACAAAAACACAGGATTTTCAGAAGTGTTTGCAATGAGTATTTATCTAAAATATGTAACCGAACTTTTGTTTGTTCCTAACTTGGTTTTGGATGCAATTGACAAAGAAACAGGTTGGGAGACAACTTTGCAATTTGGTAAGGACTAATTAATCTTAGATCATCAGAGTAAAGTATGTAATTTTACTAACATGTTGCCAAAAAAAAAAAAAAAATTTTCCAGGCTAGAGAAATCACCTATATCTCGAACATACTTCACTATCATTGGAAAAAAGTCGTATAGTGAACAACTTTCATGGGGCAAACTGTATACAATTACTGTATCTAACATCATCTTCTGATTATCATTTCCATTTTCCTCTCAAGCACTATTTACCATTCCCAAATAGTCCTTAATTTCATTAGGGAAACAAGGGCAACGCTGCCACGAGTTGCAATGCATCTTGAACATCTTGATGACCTTCTCTTTTGTCGACGACCAACCGTCTATGTGCAGGAGCGCCAAGAGCTTCTTTACCGACCCGTAGATCAGCATTTCCTCCAATACCCTCTCGCTCGGGTGGAAGCTGCCGATCAGCCACAGGATCTTCACGCTGAGCTTTGTAGCCGCGTTCGAGACATTAAGCATTTTCTTGGTCACGGCGGCAATCCCCATCCCGTGATCCACCATGGCCAATCTCCCCTCTGCGCATTCACATAGAAGCTTCAACAACATCAGTATCTTCTCACTTTTGGATCGGTTCGATTCAGGCAATAGCTCCACTAGAACACAGATGGCACCCGCCTCAATCGCCCTCACTCGGCTCTTCTTCGATGCAGAGAGCATCTCAACAAGGACCTCTAGGGCGTATGAGCTCGCCCTTGTGCATATCTCGTCCGAAACGAGTTCCAACAAGGACTTGAATAGATCTATGCCATGGTCTTGTAGGATAAAAGTCCAATGCGTCTCGCTTTGAGCCATATTCCGGAGGATGATGATGGCGTGACTCCTCGCCTCCGCGCTCCCTCTTTGAAGCATTGCCGTGACGCACTTCACAGGCTCGGGCTTCGATAATGTCTCTAGGGTCTTCGCTTCTGTGGACAATGAGAGCTGGTGCAAAACGCTGAGGGCCTCTTCGCATGCTCGGAAGATGCTGAAATCCGATCCATCCTCAAGGACCTGGCTTGCAATCCGGACAACGATCCCGATGCCTCCGGATTGGACAAAGTCTGCCTTTGTCTCATCGTCCGTCTCGATCATCAACCTGAGCTTCTTCAATGAGGTGACCTTGAAGGGGGAGGACTCCAGTGTCTCGAGTAAGCTTACGATCTCATCACGCCTCTCAGTCGATTTACGGGACTCCGATGAGGGGGTTCCAGGCCCCCCCTTGCTTTGCCACGTGATGATGAGTCTCTTGAGGGTGTGGTTTGGCGTGATGTCGAAGCTCTCGATGCTCTGCATCGTGGCGGGGCAGGTCTTCTTCTTGTAGGCAAAGAACCACTTCTCGATGTTCTTGCGCTCGTATGTCATACCGGTCGTGATGGTGACCGGATCCTCCATGACCTCCATTGAAATGGGGCACCTGAAATCCAGAGGATAATCCATGGCTCTCTCTTTTTGGTTTTTCCTTTGCCGTATCAAAAGTTTTGGTGGCTCTCCCAAAGTTGAAATTTGAAGAGAGCGATGATGAGGAATAGTGTCGTTGTTATATAGAAACAAGGAGAGTATAGATGTAATAGTCTAAAGATGGGAAAAAATCAAAGTCAAACCTATTTGATGCCATTGCAAGCTGTGAACATGGAAACCACAAGGAAGCTTTATGGAGATTTTTTTTAATGCTTTTCCAATATTGGTACTCATTTGGATAATGCCTATTTTATGCACTGACCCATGAGTTCTAACAATTTCTCAAAACAGTCCCCAATGTCTCTTTCATTTCCCCAAATCTCTAACTACCCAAATTGAATTGCTTCCCTTTTTTGTGTGTACGATGATCCTGAATAAGGCTTGCTTTCGGGCATATAGCTAGGTTTATTGAGAGACATCTAAGTCATTATCGGATTGGTGTATGTTGCCATTTAATCTAGCAATAATCTATGTACTCATTAAATTGATCAATCGTTTAGGAACCTGTTAATTTCAAGGAACGGAACTGGATTTTCCAAGAATCTGATCTGCACTGACTATTCTAAAGTTATAGTGGCAAAACATTCAAACGCAAAAGAGAGAAGGGAATTCAAAACTTGGGTGTCCATTTGAGAATACACCGAAGATGTGAAGTCAACATCCCAAATTTCCAAGAAAGCAGACCGTGTATATGGCCGACCCAAGCTGGTGGAGTTGACTTTGAATAAAGATTGGAGCACTCATTAACTGTCGATAGATGAGATCTTGATTGGCGCACGACATGCGTCGGTGCGTATTCAAATGCACTAAGCGACTTTCGGGATTCAAATAGAATACGTATAATTCGGGCGATGACTGCGAGGTGTTACATGTTGCTCCAGCTTTGTTTATTCAACGTCTTATGCGGGCTGTTGAACGGTCTCTCTGACCGACTCTCTCTCTCTCTCTTTCTCTGTGGTGAGAATTTGATTTTGAAGAAAACCATTAAGATAGAGGTTGATGATGATAGTTTATCTGAAAGAATAGTAACAGTGATGGAACGGCACAATAGTTTATGTGAAAGTTTAAGAATCTTTGCTTAGGACATACTCTCCTTGAGAGTAATTGTGTGTACCGTCGAGATCGGTGAAAGTTGAAAAAAAAAAAAACCACACAATTAAAGATTAAGGACAAGAGAAGACAGCAATCTTCTTCTTTCTTTGTTATATCCAATACTTATTCAATTGCATCTTCGAGAGTGTCCCGCTAACAAGTTGCTATTCCAAACACAAATCCGATCATGCAACAGATGTATAATATATCAAATAGTTGAATGATTTACATGATTTACGATGTATCAGCTGTATTTGCATAATATCTAGAATATATCTTTAACAGTCAACAACATACTCATATCGCATAGGAAAAATTACTAAAAAAGTCATAAATGTATGGATGTCAATTTATTTCTAAGCCTTTTGATCTGCTCAATTTGGTCATAAGCCTCTTTATTACCAATGTAGTCATTCTAGCCAATTTTAACCGAAAATCATTGACGTTGATAATTTTTGTAGCTTTAAAAAAAAATCTTAACTTTTTATGTTTTTTTTTTATTTTCCATTTTTTTCATTGTGGCTAATAATCCTCGCCAACCACTAGGCGAGTGCAAGTCCTCACCGACTCCTGGTAAGGGTCATGGCTCTTGGCAGATCTGGGGGAGGCCCACCTTGCTCATAGCCAATGAGGGTTACTGGCTATCGTCGAGGCCCTAGGGACAAGGAAAAAAAAAAAGATAACAGGGAAAAGAAAAGGATAAATAAAACAAAATAAAATAATTTCTGAAAATTTTAAAAATTTGCAAAAGTTTGAAAGATTTAGGAATGAATAAACATCCATACATTAGGTTTAGACTTTTTTTTTTTTATAATCATCTTGATTACAATACTCTAATAAACTACAAGCAAAAATTCCTTTTTACAAGTGAGCATGTTTTTGGCCAGTAGAATATGAAGTGCTCATATAGTGTACTAGTAATGTTGGTCAGCGACTGATATCTTATAAAAAGGATAACTATTTTACTGCAAAGATTTAGCAACGAATAGTTAAATTTAATAAAAGATTTATTAGATTACTATTACATTGACAGTCGTAGATCGCTATGTTGTTCATAAATTACAACCGCTTACCATACCAGTAGGTTAACAGTTGCACATACTTATCACCATGATATAAAATTTACTACCACTGTTACATATTTACCAGGCTCGAAAGAAAATGCCCTTTTGGTGAAAGTTTAAAAATATCCACATAGTGGACATTTGTGTACTTTCCTTGTCATATAAATGTAAGGTTAATTCAAATATAATAGTAATAATAATAATCACTCGACGAAAGAAGGGGAACTCTAAACCGCACAAACGCCCTTTCTAGTCCAATAGTGCAAGCACAGACACCCAACTATTTTCTGAGTACGAAACACCTTTTAAGCAGCATAAACCGGTTAAGTTTAATCTTTTGACATTTTCAGTTAATCCTGACTCAAGTGGTCTGCATGCAATTAGTATGATTCAAGCAGATAACCTCTGGTTCCCAAGCTGGACAGCCTATCGATGAGAGCCTAGGTAATAATCTTGGATTTTCGCTCGTTGTGGAGCCAATACCCTCCCAAACTTTGATGAATAGGAAAATCCTATTTGTCAATGGACCATATTTGTAACGTAAGTCTCATCGCTATTGAGCTAATCAAAGTATATGATAGCTCGGGAGCGTTGAAATGCAACCAACCGATCATTAGTTTTATTCAACGTTTGCACATTAGATCAGATGTGGTTAGGCGAGATCTCAAGCTAATCAATTGAAATATAAGTGTAAAGTCATACCAACATGCCCGTCATGCTACATGTGCATTGCATATTAATATTACTATCTCCACCTTGAGACATCTAATTCCATTCACACTTACATCATCCTCTTTGACAAGGCAGAAGATGATTACTGTATCTGTCACTTGTTTTATGCTTTGAATGATCAGAAGTATTCGCAATGCACGGATACCATTAGGTGATCATCTGCCGGTCATGGTGTTACATTTGAATAGGTCAAGTTGACATTATAGCAATTTGCAGAAGGTGACCTACCAGAGTTTTTTTTTTTTTTTGTTCATTTATATGTTGCTTCGTGTAAACTTCGATTTTGGTTGATCCCACGTAAGTTAGAGCGGAACGAATGAAGAACGGGTCACCTTGTATAGATAGACTGAAGAGTCACGCTTATTGCATCATATACTAGCAGATGTGCACAGACAATACCTGCATGGAAAAAATCGTTATTGAAAGATTAAGGATAGTCGCTTTATCACGAAATATTGAAATCATTAATTAATGGGAAGAAATTATTGATAAAGTAAATCACACAAAAAAAAAAATAGTTTATTTATACGTGGAAAGAAAAGCATATTTCAAAACGGTTACAATTCACTGGATACAAGAAAAACCTCTAAGTCCAGCTGGCATTTAGAGCGTTATCATCAATATCCTTGTTAAATTTGCCGGCAGCCACTAGAAAAGTCTAATGCTAAGTACATATACAGAATGATGGGGACACAATAAAAGACTATACAAGCAAATTGAGGATAAACTAATTAGAAGCTTGCAAAATTATAATGCCGCTATGAACTTTGGATCAAGTCACAATTTAGCCCCTCCCCCTAATAATTTTTTTTTTTCAAGAAGCACCCCTCTACAGCCTTTTAATTTGTCTCAAGTGAGCTCCGTTACTCTGAATCTTCTCATGTAAGCATCCTGTAATTTAGGAATGGGTCTTTGTAAAGCCTCAGATGTCGCGCATTGGCTAGATAACGACCGTGACAATCCTATTATGGGAATACAATTGGCATAACGATTTCTCGTCTAGGCACAATTCCTCGTAATCGCTAAAACATAGGATGGTCAATGAGACAGAGTAGAGGGGCTCAATCAGCACAGTTTTTCTGAATTCCGCGGTGTTAATTTGGAAAATTAAAACTGCAGGGGCTCAATCGAGATGCATACAAAAGTTCAGGGGCCATCGGAAATCTAAATGTAAGGGAGGCCCGTTAATGGTAAACATAGGATCAGCAACCAATCAATGAGAGGAAGGGCCTCTAAGGACAGCTTCTGAGATTTAATTAGACATGTTCAACTCCAAAGCACATGAGGACACGAAACAGCCTGGGGAAGAATATACAATTAAGCAAGAAATCAGGGGTCAAAATCATCGGGCCAGGTTGTGACAGGGAAAGTGTGGTTTGTTGGAATCATGTTGCGGCTTTGACGTAACCCAAGTGATAAGATATTGTTCAAGTCATCTAATCAGGTTTGATTAAAGTTTCGAAATGCTGTGACACGTCGTGCCAATAGGTGGTCAAACCTTCTGAATTCCAATCCAATTGGCTTTGCCCGATGCGGTGGTTGATAAGTTTGAGTCAGCCACGTGAACCCTAAAAGTAGGTCTTAGAAACAGGAGGGGTTAAGGAAAATTACTGTAGGTTAATCCTCTTTTCAGGAAAGATGGGCCGGAGCCTAAATCACCCGCTACTGAAATATTCAATTTCAAGTGTTAACGAATCACTAATTGCTCACTGTGCAAGCCTGTCATCCCAACCCTGTCAAAATACGAGTAGAAAGCTCGGCATTGAGGATATCCTTTGGAAACTAGCTGATATTTCCTAAAACCAGCGGTAGCTTGAGGAATTGAAGCTGGGCCTTTGAATTGCAAACAAGTCTTGAACCACTTGATCAACCATTGCAATAATGCCTAAGTTCTTCAACTACTAGAGATATCTTCGGTGAGGTAATTTACATTTTCCTCTGCTGGAGATATCTTCGGTGAGGTAATTTACTATAAAGATAGCATATGATCAAATT
Organism: Eucalyptus curtisii; assembly: GCA_017140595.1. Classification (NCBI taxonomy): domain Eukaryota; kingdom Viridiplantae; phylum Streptophyta; class Magnoliopsida; order Myrtales; family Myrtaceae; genus Eucalyptus; species Eucalyptus curtisii. The sequence continues at coordinate 17,053,692 of CM029497.1, forward strand.
TATTTATAGCAAATCAGATTTATCAGAAGTAAAGTAGACTTTATTTCTCGTAAATCTATATTTTTCATATTGGGAGTGAAGCCTCCTGTGCAGTAAATGTACTCGTCACGACAAGCTTCAAGAACAAAGTGAATATATTCTTTATAAACCTATTGTTTCGGGGTAAACCTTTTATGTTCAAGACAAATCCCTGTTTCTTCTCAAGCAAATATTTTAAAACACTAAAAATATGGTATAGAACTCATGTAAATCTTATTAGATTATGATAAATCTTTTCATTTGAAGTAAATATGACTCAAATTAACATTTTACTCGGTCAATTACTCAATTGTAGTCATTAATAGAAATCTTCTATAACTATTCTAAAAGTAGAGGAATATAACCATGAATTTTCAATAACAATTTATATTCCTTAAAAAATTATACTTAAAAATACAACTAAAATTTAGAGAGATTGACTTATATTTACGAATGACAAGTTATATTTACTACCAACATCTTCTTTTGATCACCAAAAATAATTATGTGTTCATAAATCTTTTTTATTTTGAGTAAATTACCACCATTCTTAGTAGCGATAATGCTTTTTTAGTGGAGAGAGGGGTGATTTTTTTTTTTTTTTGGGTCGGTGAGAGAGGGGTGGTTGGGTGGCCACTTTTTATTTTTTTTGTCGAAATAACAATATACATTCATTTCTTAAGTCTTAGCTTGTGAGTACAATAGCAAAGCATTAAAACAAAGTAGACTCCAAAGATCAGAACAAGGATAGAGGGTCCAATTTCGAGGCAGGGAATTTTTTCTTTGGGCCTTAGCTACCCAATCTGCCACTTTGTTAAACTCTCTATTACAATAGACCAACTTAATATCTGAAGAGTCTTTCAATAGGTCTTGGGCTTTCAAGATAAGCACATGTATATCCCACTTAATATGATATGCACTTGTGAGAGCTCTTACCATATCTAAAAAATATGACTCTAGCTAAAAACAATCCATAGCACGTTTCAAGAAGAAAACTAGCATTCTACAAGAGCATCAAACTCGACTTGAGCTGCAAAGATGACCTTCACCGTTTTGGCAAATCCACCTATAACTCGTCTGAGCCAATTTCACAACACACTGGCAACTGCTTTCATCGTTGAACCTTCAATAAAGGTGAAAGTAGTATCACCGCCTAAGGGGGGTGAATAGGTGTAAAGACAAATTTAACCAATAAAAACAATAAAAGTTACTTTCTCAAGCAAGGTCTGATTAGTATCAAACTTCTAAGTTCAATTCAGACTCAAATAAAATATTCTAGTATGTAGCAGGACACAGAAAGATATTGCAACAACCAAATTAAAAGAGTTAAGGAAAGAGAAAATTGAACACTAAATTTATAGTGGTTCGGCTTAAATCAAGCCGACATCCACTCTCCCACGCTAACAGCCTTCTGGCTGGATTCCACTATGAAATCAAAAGAGAATTACAGGGGATAAGTACACTATCAGTGCCAAAACTTGTGTACGGTGCTCACTTTGGTGCCAAAACTTTATTTTGGATCACTTGAGTGCCAAAAAGTTTGAAAAATGATCATTTTGGTGCCATCGCCGATTTGATTGACCGAAAATCCAATGTGGCACTTTATTATTAATTTTTGAAGCTGATGTGGCATACCGGAAAGTACAGTCGGCATTTAAACAACAAAACGACGCCGTTTGGTGTCTTTCCCCCAATTCAAAACCCTAAATCCCTAAATTAATAGAGAGAGAGAGAGAGAGAGAGAGAGAGAAAGAGAGAGAGAGAAGGCATGGCATGGGCTTCCTGTCGTCTTCTTCCCCGAAGAATAGCACCAGAACCAGCCAACAACGACACCAGCAGCGCACCAGCACAACTCCGCCTCAGGTTCGTCCGACATTGTTGACAAGTCCAAGCTCTTGTCCTCCTCCTCCTCTCCTCCTCCTTCTCAATCCCCTTTCAGAATAACCCACTTCATCCGCTCCTTGAGCAGAGCCCAATCCGCCATCTCCATCTACGCCCTCCTTGTTTCCCTCACCCTCCTCGTCTTCGCTCTCTCCACCCTCGACCCCCCTTCTCCTCCTCCTCCACCCTCGCCTCCTATTCTTCCCGTCGCTTCTTGCCCAAGTAACAACCTTAGCCTCTCCTCGCTCGCTTAGTCGAGCAACTACGACGGAGGCCGAGCAACTACGACGGTGGCCGAGCGATGGTGGCCGAGCAACGGCGGCCAAGTGATGGCGGCCGAGCGATGAGGGTCAAGCAATGGCGGCCGAGCGACGGTGGCCGAGGGAGGTCGGCGTTGGGCGAGGATCGGACAAAAAAACCCTAATTTCAATCCCCAAATGAGTTGTGCGGCATCATTTTTGTGAGGCCATCCACTTAGGATGGCAAAACGATGTCATTTTCTTAAGGAGGACGGAAAACAACTTCGTTTAAAAGCCATGTCGATTTTTTTTTTAAAATATAAAAGCCACGTAATCATTTTGGCTGGAATCTCTCACCGATGGCACCAAAGTGATCGTTTTTCCTCTGATTTGGCACTTAAGTGATCCAAAATAAAGTTTTGGCACCAAAGTGAGTGTCGTACACAAGTTTTGGCACTAATAGTGTACTTAGCCCGAATTACAGCGATTTGAGTACAATCACTCAGTGAAGAGTTTATTTCTTTCTCACTAAGTCACTGCTTTGTGTTTTTCTCTCTTTGAGTACAATTGTAAGCGCAATCGATGAAGAACAAGTGATTTGGTAACTTCAGACTTTGGAATTATAATCCTCACACCCACCACTCAAATGAACCGCATAACCTCCTTAAATACTCCTCCACGCATTTCTATCTGTTGGCAATTTTCAAAGGAATTTTTTCCAATCAATCCGTTGGACAGAATCAATTAAGGAAATCTTGTAGCCATTTGAAGATTGAGGTGAAGATCCGATGATTCTGGTCGCCCATACAATCGGAATCTAGGTTTCCATAAGTAAATCCTTCCCAAAAAGGAACTTGTCTTCGAAATTGATTTCATCAATCTGTGATTGATTTCATCAATATATTTGGAAAAGATATGTGAGAATCTTCGCCAGAAAGCCAGATATGTCTTAATCGTACTGAATCCTAGTTGGAAGATCAATAAACCTAAGTCTGATTATGTCTTCATTCTAGACTTGGTTTAGTCTAGATCTTCGTCAGAGTGGGAAAGACTTCTTATATAAAACAAACTTTGACAGCATTTCATGATATAACATAGAAGTCCAATATTCCTCAGAACAAGTACAAGAATAAGAATAAGGGAATAAAAGTTTTGTCAGCTTCAAAACCAAATAGGAGTTTTCTCAACAATCTCCCCATTTTTTTATGGTGACAAAACTTTTGTGCAGATACCTGCAAAACAAAACTTTAGCAACACATGATAAAGAACAAATGAATAATATAGTATTATGCATCCACAAAACACATCAGTCTCATCTAAACTACAAAACACATGCCAAAACCAATTAAAATCCAAACACAAGTTCAAGCACCACAAGTTTAAGTTCAAAACACAACCACAAAAGATCCCAACAGATCCAGTCTACCAAAAAGCCAAAAGTAAAAGTAAAAGTTTTAAATATGCATAAGCTCTCCCCTTTTTTGTCAGTAGCAAAAAGATAAATTCAATGAGTTGTAAAAGAGGTTGAGTCGAAAAAGATCAAGGATGTCCGGGAACACGAACAAGTCGGAAATCCTCCAAAGACTGCATAATCTTCTCAAGCTTTTCTTGGCACTGATGATAAACAGCCTCCACTTTTGCCACAGTCTAAGAAGCCTGCTGATTCAAAGTTTGAACCTGAGTGTCAAGAGATTGTACCTTGCCTATAAGGAATTCTGAGGTAGATCCGAGAGCAACATATAACTTCTGAATTTCAAACTCCATAGCATATTGTTGTGCCTTAATCTCCAAGAGCAGTTCTTCTATCTGAGGATAGTTGGCTTCTGGTTCTATTTAGGTACTAGCCTCAGCGTATTGTACCTATGGAGTATCCAGAAGTGAAGGAACATCAACCTGAACGTGTGTAGCTTGTTGCTCCCCCTGAATAGTAGTTCCTTTGCTAGACCTTCAGGTGAGACTTCAGGAAAATGAGATGTGAATACATCTTCAGTGTTTGGTGGTGATCGGCTGATGCCATCACTTGCAGTATGTTCAACAATGGGAGTTTTCTCACTTAATCCCCCTGTTTTGATACCTTCAGGCTGAGAGGTAACTTCGTCTTCTTGAACCTTTTCTGTTCCAGCACGAGTTTCCTTATCAGATGCAATCTCATCAATTTCTGGGGCATCAACTTCCTATTATCTTCTCCTTCCTTCTCATTCTCATCCCATTCTAGGTTCATACCAGCATCTCCATTTGAGTCATCACCATCAGTCTCTTTCACTATAGTTTCTTCAACATCACTCTCTTCTTCTGGTTCCTTCTCACTTTCATCTTCTTCTTCTAACTCAGTAAAACCTTGAAGATTACGCAAGGCCATAGCAGAGATTGTCAAATCATCATCTTCCTCCTCTTCATCCTGCAGAAGGATAGATCTTTTCATCTTTGGTGACTTTGAAACAACACTTTTTCCCTTGCATTTCTTCTCAGCAGTAGTTCCTTGCCTCATTTTGCTAGCAGATTCTTTCTTTAAACGATCCAGTGCTCTAGAGAGATCTTTCAATTGTATTTTTGAGATCATTTTCAGTCTAATTTGCATTGGAGCAAAGTTGAGATGGTAGTTGTCTCTCGAAGTGTCTGGTTATCAATGCAGAGTATGGCAATTGTCATTTTTCTTTCATGATTGTTCTATACATATGCAGGATGATGGTGTGAGGGAGTGAAAAAGTGACACCATTGCAGATCGCCCACATCATCTTTGATTCAAATTCAGATACATAAGTTTTTTAGGCTGCCTTGGGTCTGATGCAATTGATAACTATCTTGTGTAGCAAAATATTCGAAGCAAGCATTCTAGAGTAAGTAATATTGCCACTAGAAATCATGTCACGTACGAGAAACCTTGTGGTCTGCGAACCTTGTGGTCTACTCAATTGACACATTAATAGGTAGGAATCCACTCATTTCTACACCCAACAAGTCAGCCAAGAGATTCACATTCACATCAAAGACTCTGTCACACATAGTAAACTAAATATGAGTGGGATCCAAAATAGACAGATTAGAATAACAGTATGCCGTTAATTCAGGGTATGCCTCCGACGTTTCTACACAGAACTTCTCCAACTGAAGTTAAGCAAACTTTCCCCTCAAGTTAACCTTGATGGTGAAAGGGCTAGTGAGAGCACCTAGAGGGGGGTGAATAGATGTAAATAAAATTTTCGCAGGACTTAATGAAAGTAATATGCTTTTAGAAGATGTTAGACATTAAGCGTATTTCAACTTTAAGCAAATAGACAATCAGTAAATAAAAGCAAGAAGTTAAGGAAAAAGAGAATATGAACACAGAGTTTATAGTGGTTCGGCTTAGGTCAAGCCTACGTCCACTCTTCTCACTGACAGCCTATTGGTTGGATTCCATTAAGGATCAAAAGAGATGTTACAGCTTGTGATCTTGACTATCACAGTGAAGAGTCTCTATCGAACTCTCACACAGTCTCACCAAGACTTTCTCTCTTTTGTATACAATGTTTAGCTCGATGAATGAAAAAGCAAGAGACTAGAAAGCTTCAGACTTTGGAATTCTCTTTCAAGCACTTCCCGAACAACTAAAGAGTCAGTCCTTAAATGCTCCTTTATGCCTTCTTGACCGTTGGCACTTTCCAAAGGAATTCTTCCAATCTACCCGTTGGACAGAATCAATTAAGGTGATCTCGAGTCATTGGATGATTTGTATTGAAAGCCCGTCAATCCTGTTCGCCCATACAAATCAGGATCTTGAGTTTCCATAAGTAGAACCTTCCAAGTTTAGCTCGCCTTTCAAAGATTTCCATATCGGAGTAGTTTCCAATAAGAGTAATCAATCAAGTAGATATGAAACCCAGCTATAAGATCTTCCGATAATTATACGAAATGAAACTTTGAAGATAATCTTGCATCTGGATAATAATCCTGCATTTGAATAAGTCTTCATACTTCAGTCTGGAACTGTCAGTGATGATAGACTTTGAGACTAAAATCTGATGGTTTATCGGTCTTCAGACTTTGACGATAAAGTCTTGAGTTCTTTTAATATAGACTTAGAAATGTTTTGTCAACTTCAAAACAATAAAGGAGTTTTCTCTAACATATGGAATCTAGGAAGTCAAAATCCACAGTTCAAGGGTTGATAACTCCTCTTTTCAGCATTTGAGCAAAGACTTTCTTATGCTCTTTTGAACGAAACAGTTTCGTTCTTTCTCCAAGGATTTCAGCCACAATCCCAAACTTGGGTTGGAAATTTTTAAAGATCCTTTCATCATCATCTTTGTTTTCATGCTGATTTTCTGACTCAAAATGTAGATCATAAGGAAAATTCGCAAACTCCTTCTCTGCAGTTCCAGGTTCTACTAATCCTATCCGTTCCATGGCTCGCAAAAATATGGTTTCATTCCCATAGCCATTTTCTTTCAGAAAGTTACTTATGATGTCCATAGAGCTTCCTCCCTTCTTCAAAAAGTTATAGTGTTTAAGAAGTACCTCAGGCTTTCTCACTAAAATGGGGGTTGCATCCAAAGTAACTTCTTCATTTGCAAAACGGTGAGGAGAACTCCAAGGTGAATCTTCTCCGGTCATATCAAAGTGTGTTGGTTCTTCAGCAACATTCCAAGGCTCGCGATTAGCAATGCGAGAGGATTTCTTTTGGAACGACATTGAAGCAGATTTGGAGGACTTCAACGACATGCTCGTGTAAAAGAAAAAAAAAATTGTAGTGTTTGCAAGAATGATGAGGGTTTAAGAGTTAGGGTTTTGAAAAACAACTGCAATCGTAAGAGAGATTTAAAGAAATTGAAAGAAGGCAACTGAACCAACATAAAGGAAAATGCCTTTTCAAAAAATTTAAAAAGATAACTATCATTTATAAATTCCGAAAAATCAGCAAGGAAATTGTAATTTCCAAAAATAAAAAGGCACGCGATGTTTTAGAGATAAACATACCTTTTTTAGTACTTACGTGCCAAAAATAAAATAAACTACCTGAGTCTAGAGGAATTTCATATATATTCAAATACCTCATGCTGATATGTTGAGTCTACCTGATCATAAACTTTAGTTAGATGGAAGAATGATGTTCAGCTTTTCACGATTGGACTCAAATAAGCTCTTCTCCAACGGTTTGGTAAAAATGTATGCCAGTTGGTTTTTTGAATCAATAAATTGAACATTAATCTCACCATTCTAAACATGGTCTCTAATGAAGTGATGATGAATTTGAGTGAAGAATTGGATTTCTAGTAAGATTAATGGCACTTGTATTGTCACATCTAATTTCAGTGCACGATTCTCCTATTCCAAAATCTCTTAGTTGTTGTCTGATCCACAAAATTTGTAAACAACAACTTCCCAAAGCAACATACTCTGCTTCTGCTGTTGAAAGAGCCATAGTATTCTGCTTTCTTGAAAACTAGGACACTAACATTTGTCCTAGCAGTTGACATGTCCCTGAGGTACTTTTCCTATCAACTCTGGCTACAGGTGCATAAGTCTCATCATAGTCTATTCCTTCCTCCTGTGTGTACCCTTTTGCAACAAGCCTTACTTTGTTTCTGGTTACTTTGCCTTTTTCATCCATCTTGTTCCTGAAAACCCACTTCTTCTAATCACAGATTTACCTTTTGGTTTAAGAACCAGCTCCTAAACGTTGTTGATACTGAATTGTCTGAGTTCTTCCACATAGCTTCTATCCAACTTTCATTAGACAATGCTTCTTCTACTCCTTTTGGTTTTATTTCTGAAATAAGTGCTATTGCACTGGAATCTTCTTTTGCCTTGGATCTGGTGCGTATTCCTTCTTCTATATTTCCAATAATAAGCTCTTTGGGATGACTTGATTTGTGCTTCCAGTTACTATTTAGTCTGTCGTGTCCTTTTGAAATATGATGATCATCTGTTTCCTTCCAATCTTCTAACTCCTGTTCTGCTTGACTTTGATCTTCAAAATATTAACGTCCTCTTGGGAAATCAGACTTTATTAGATCTGAAATTGGTTCAAACTCTTCAACTTGAGTTTGATCTGGTTGAATCTGAATACTTTCTTGAAATCTGACATTCATAGATTCTTCGACAGCTTGAGTATTCCTGTTGAAAACCCTATAAGCTTTACTTGATGTAGAGTACCCAAGAAATATTCTTTCATCTGATCTTTCTTCAAATTTTCCAGCTTGATCATTTGCATTCTTCAAGATGAAACACTTACAGCCAAATACATGAAAGTATGAGATGTTTGGCTTCTTCCTTTTATATACTTCATAGGGAGTCTTCTCTAAGATTGGCCTTAAAAACACCCTATTAATTATATAACAGGCAGTGGAAACTGCTTCTGCCCAAAATGAGAAGAAATTTTACTTTCTATCAGTAGAATTCTGGCTATCTCCTATAACAATATATTTTTCCTTTCCACAACTCCGTTTTGTTCTGGAGTATATGGAGAGGACAAAACATGTTGAAGACTAGACTCATCACAAAACTTTGCAAAGTCTTGATTTTCAAGTTCTCCTCCATGATCAGTCTTTATACTTGAGATAACATAATCTTTCTCGTTCTGAACTTTCTTGGAAAACTTTGAAAAGTAAGTAAAAGTTTCACACTTACTTGCTAAGAAGAAGACCTAAGTGAATCTTGAATAATCATCCACAATTACTAAATAATATTTCTTTCCACCAATACTCTGAGTTCTTATTGGTCCAAAAAGATCCATATGTAGAAGCTGCAAAACACGATTGGTAGAAACTTGATTTATTGGTTTAAATGAACTTCTGACCTGTTTTCCCATAATATACAGCGTACACAATTCAAACTTTTGATAAGCCATTTTGGGAAGACCTCGAACCAGTTTCTTAGAAGAATGTTTGACAATCTGTTTCATATTCACATGTCCACACTTACGATGCTAGAGATTTACTTCATCTTGGATAGAAATGAGGCACTGAAAGCTCTCTAGACTTATGTCCAGAAGATAAAGGTTGCCATGCCTTCTCCTAGTAATGGATTATAACAGATCTTGACTAACTCCATAACATATATCTTCTTGAAAATTGATTCTAAAACCTGTATCACATAGCTGACTTATGCTCAAAAGATTATAATTTAAGTCTTTTTACCGGTAAAACATTGTTGATGATTAGACTCCCAATCTTCACTATTCTAAATCCTATAATCTTTCATTTGTTGTTCCCACCAAAAGAGACATTTCCTCCTTTTTGTCTTTCAAGTTTTACGAAGTTGCTTGAGTCTCCTGTCATATGCCTAGAACAGCCACTATCCAAGTACCATTTGCTTTTTCTTCTGATAATGACCTGCAGTCAAAAGGAGATCTCAAGCTTTCTTTGGTACTCAGATTTTCTTGAGTCCAGGGGAGTCCGTGTCAAAAACAACATTTGCCTAATTCTTCTTAACAGATCTCTAAACTTTAGGACATTCATTCTCAAAATGTTCTGAACTATTACACCTAGAACATCTTAGAGCACTTCAACCAACAAATTTTACAAAAACTTTTTGAAAATGATTTGTGTAAAAAGATTTTGGAGGTCTTTGTCTGAGACTTTCTTTCACTTTGGGAAAATCAATTAGAGAAGTCATTTCGTTATTCATTCTTAAACCATATTTATTCAAATAGGGTATTTGAGATGAAAGAATTTTCTCTAACTTTTTTTATCCATTGGAAAATCTTTTTGAAATATCTGAAATTTCCTTTTTCAAATAGGCATTTTCCCTACAGAGAGAGTCAGTATTTTCTTTCAAACTATCAAAATTACTTTTCAAGTTTTCAAACTTTTCTTTCCAAAAATCATCATGTTGCCTGAGCTTAGAATTTTCCTTTTTCAGTTCGGAAATCCTTTTAAGAGAAGATTTGAGGTTGAGGCAAAGTTCATTTATGTTGGAGAAAACTCCTTTGATGTTTTGAAGTTGACAAAACTTATCCAAAGTCTATTCTGAAGATTTCCAGACTTATGTGTCAAAGTCTAAAGACTCCCAGACTTTGTGTCAAAGTCTGCTCTCACTCGACTAATTTCGGAGACGAACGAAAGTGAAGGATGAAGACTTTTCCGATAAGGGATTATCTTTCTTTCTTCAAGGGTTCGGTTCGTATGGATTATATATGGTCTTCTGGTTGAATATATCACCTACGAGATTGAATATCTTTATTGGAATCAATTTAGATACATCAAATCTTTTTGGAGGGCGAGTATTTTTGGAAAGAATCTACTTATGGAAACCAAGATCCTTACTGTATCGGCGAACATGATTAACGGGCTTTCATCACAATCTTCAAACGGCTCGAGATCTTTTGATTGATTCTATCCAACGAGTTGATTGGAAGAATTCCTTTGGAAAGTGCCAACGGTCAAGAAGGCGTGAAAGAGTATTTAAGGAGGACTCTCCAGTTGTTCGAGAGAGTGCGTGAAAGCGAAATTCCAAAGTCTAAAGCTTCCCATTCCCTTGTTACTTCTTACACTGAGCTCAAAGTTGTACTCAAAAGAGAGAGACTTATAGTGTGACTTCATGAGAGAAAAGTAGAGACTCTTCACTGTGAAGTCGAGATCCAAGTTTGTACATTCTCTTTTGATTCATAGTGAAAACCAGCCAGAAGGCTGTCAGCGTGGGAGAGTGGACGTAAGCTTGATCTAAGCCGAACCACTATAAATTCTGAGTTTATATACTATTGCCTGAACTTTTTTATTTTGTTCGTAGTTCTATTTAATAGCTAAAGTCTGAATTTGTTCAAAGTCTGTTGTTCTTCAGACTCAGTTTCAAAAGTAAAATATTTTCACTGTTCTTTGCAAAAAAAAAAAAATTATACCTATTCACCCCCCTCTAGGTGTTCATACTAGCACTTACAATTTATATACTTAGAAACCTTAACAAGAATTTCTGAGTGACTTACCTCGATTTCCTTGTCAGAATCTGAATCTGTGTCTGATTCTGAATCCAAGTCTGATTTTGAGTGAGCCATCAAACATATATTTGCTAATTCCTCTTCGCTTTTCTCACATTTAGTGTCACTCCAGGTTTGTGCTTTGAGAGCTTTCTTGCACTTCTTATACTTCCATTTCTTCTTTTTCGCAAGGGACAGTTAAGCTTAATGTCTCCCTTTTTCTTGCACTCGAAGCATATTACATCTTTGCTAATTTCAACATCTTCCATGGTCTTTTCTGGAAACTTTGCTTGCTTTGCTTCTTCCAATTCAACCTTGTTCTTTTTCTATTCAGTTTTCTGAATTTCTTTATCATCGGGGCCAATTCCTCGTCGTCCATGTCATCATTCGTATTTGAGTCATCAGAATCAACATTAGACTTTAGTGTAATTGATTTCTTACATTTTGGATCTTCCTCATCATTGATCAACTCCACTTTGTATGATTGAAGCGTTCATATAAGTTTGTCAACAAAAAGAGGCATGATCCTTTGAGTCTCTCTTATTGAATTCTTCACGTGATTCCAATCCTTTGAAAGTCCACGTAGTAATTTGTTGACCTTCATTGGTCCTGAAATTGGTTGACCTTGATAGGCCAAGCCATTTACAATTTATGTGAAGCGGCTGAACATATCACCAATAGACTCTCCAGGTTTTATTCTAAATGACTCATATTGTCCAAGTAAAATGTTTATCTTTGTCTCCTTCACACGGCTAGTCCCTTCATAGGTGACGTGAAGTCTGTCCCAAACTTCTTTTGTTGTTTCACATGAAGAAATTCTATTATATTCAGTGGGAGATAATGCACAGTATAAAGAATAAATAGCTTTCACATCAAGAGCCTATCTCTTGGTAACTTCAGCTTGAATAGATTTTTCAACATCTTTTTCTATCACTTCTTTTCCTTTGTCTGAAGCTAATGCTGCCTTTAGATTGATTCCTCTTTCAACAACATCTCATTCTAGAGGATCTCTGGATCTTAGGAATGCCTTCATTTTGTTTTTCCACACATTGTACTCGTTTCCATCAAAGTAAGGTGGTCTGGTGTTACTCTGTCATTCAACCAATCCTGAAGCCAAGATACTAGCCATAAGAGATCTTTAGCTTAGAAGTAAAAACACTTCAATAAAATAAGCACCGAAGCGTCAATACCAATTGAAAGTGCTAGTATCACAACCTAGAGGGGGGTGAATAGGTGTAAAGACAAATTTAACCAATAAAAACAATAAAAGTTACTTTCTCAAACAAGGTCTGATTAGCATTAGACTTCTAAGTTCAATTCAGACTCAAATAAGATATTCTAGTATTTAGCAGGACATAGAAAGATATTGTAACAACCAAATTAAAGGAGTTAAGGAAAGAGAAAATTGAACACGGAATTTATAGTGATTCGGCTTAGATTAAGCCTACGTCCACTCTCCCACGCTGACAGCTTTCTGGCTGGATTCCACTATGAAATCAAAAGAGAATTACAGCGATTTGAGTACAATCACTCAGTGAAGAGTTCCTTTCTCTCTCACTAAGTCACCCTTTGTATTTTTCTCTCTTTGAGTACAGTTGTGAGCGTAATCGATGAAGAACATGTGATTTGGTAACTTCAAATTTTGGAATTATAATCCTCACACCCACCACTCAAATGAACCGCATGACCTCCTTAAATACTCATTCATGCCTTTCTATCCATTGGCAATTTCCAGAGGAATTTCTTCTAATCAATCCGTTGGACAGAATCAATTAAGGATATCTTGTAGCCGTTTGAAGATTGAAGTGAAGATCTGATGATTCTGGTCACCCATACAATTAGAATCTAGGTTTCCATAAGTAGATCCTTCCCAAAAAGGAACTTGTCTTCGAAATTGATTTTATCAATCCGTGATTGATTTCATCAATATATTTGGAAAAGATATGTGAGAATCTTCACCAGAAAGCCAGATATGTGTTGATCGTAGTGAATCCTAGTTGGAAGATCAATAAACCTGAGTCTGATTATGTCTTCATTCTATACTTGGTTTAGTCTGGATTTTCGTCGGAGTGGGAAAGACTTCTGATGTAAAACAGACTTTGACAGCATTTCATGATATAACACAGAAGTCCAATATTCCTCAAAATAAGTATAAGAATAAGAATAAGAGAATGAAAATTTTGTCAGCTTCAAAACCAAATAGGAGTTTTCTCAACAAAAGGAAACATCAATATTGATCTTCAGTACTCTCTATTTAAGGTTTCACCAAATCAAAGGTAGGTCTTGGCCTTCAACAACTTTTCATTTTCCTAATTTGCTTCCTTTTGCTTCATTATGCACTGCCTGAGCTGAGTTCACTTGCTATTGTGGATTTGGTTTTAGTCTTTGCAATATGAAATTGTTCCTTGATTTCCAGATAAGCCAAAGGACAATTGCGAGTAGCTCAAAATATATAGATTTGACCGTAAAGTTCAAGAGCCATTCTTCAATTCTTGGAAGACCTTGATTGGGAATTTTAATTTGTAGCACAAGATCAGACTAGACTTGTTTCGTCCACAGGCAAAGAAGAAAAGCATACTCAATAGTGTCAAGATGTTGCTAACATAAATCATACTTTGATTTTGGAACTATAATCCTCCTAAATAGATTTTCCTTTGTTGGTAAGGCATTTTGACATACTACCCAAAGATAAAATCGAATCTATAGTAGTGTGTTTGTCTTCCAAATTTTAGTCCATAAAGCTCTAGGGTTTGATATGAGGAAGAGACCTCATTTGGGTTTAGTTTCTTTGAAAGGTCTTTATTCCGATTACAACCGCTCCTAGTTTTGGCATTTAACCAAACTAGTTTGTCTTTAGTGTCATGCAACCTCAGTGGGATGGCAAGAATTTCATTGGTAATCCATTCATCAAATAGTTGCTGCCATATCAGTCCATTCCATTTAGATTCCTCTTGGACTATCAACCTAACTACCCTCTTAGGCTCTCCAACATTAGCTGGACCACCAATAACTCCCATGTGTTGCCATTTCTCTTCTCCAATATTTATTTTTTCCCCATTACCCACATACCACATAATGGAAGGAAAGGAGGGATGTTCTCCCCACTAGTACACTTTGCCACCCCATGATGGTCGAGTCCCTATCCCCGCATGCTAAAAGTCACAATTAGAGAAGTAAAACCCTTCAATACTCGAGTCCACGACGAGGATGGATTCTGAGTAATTCATCATGCTTGTTTTCCTAACATGGCCCTATCAAAAGTCATTAGATCATTAATACAAAGTCGTCCACTATCCTTCCTCCATTTTAGCACACCTCAATTCCTCCAATGTAGCCTAGCTTATTTTTACCATTTTTCCTCTAAAAGGATGTAATTTTCCTTTCAATTGGCCTACAAATGGAAGGGGATTTTAAAAATAGACATAAAATATTGCAGTAATGCTCGCACCACTGCTTTGATGCGTATTTAATTTCTAGCTTTTGACATCGAAATTTCCTTCCAAACTTCTAATTTCATTGTTACTCTTGCTAGTATCTAGGAAAACATTTGTTTCTTTGATGCCCCCCAGTCTGAAGTAATCCCTAAGTACTTTACAATCTTCTCTAGTTCTAGAACTCTAAGCTCATAGGTCATATTCCACCCTAGACCCTCTGGACAATCCTTGCTAATATATACCCCTGACTTGTTTAAGTTAATAGATTGCCCAAAGCAAAACAGTATTGATTCAAAGCAACTGCAACATTTGGCATTTCCTAATTGTTCCATCAAGGAAGAGGATTAGGTCATCTGCAAACAAGAGGTGAGATAGTGTGGGTAGGACCTATTCAGCTTAATTCTCTTTATACTTCCATCCTCCATTACCTTTTTCATAAAAAGGATAACACATTTCTAACCAGGATGAACAAATAGGGGGAGGATATCGCCTTGTTGATTTTCTCTTGATGGTTGAAAATAGGGTAGAGGCTCTCCATTTAGCATGACACTAAAGGATATAGTTGTAACACATTGCATTATCCAATTCACCCATTGACAGAAAAAAACTCATTTTTAGCATGCAACTTCCAAAAAATCTCATTCAACTCGGTCATAAGCCTTTTGCATATCAAGTTTAAGCATTGTTTGAAATGTTTCTCTTTCTCTTTCTTATTCTCAACTGATATAGCACCTCTAGGACAATTAAGATGTTATCATGAACTTGTCTTCCCCTCACAAAGGCACTTTGCTTTATGGATATCAAGTCTAGCAAGTATATTTTCAATCAATAAGCCAAGACTTATGATTTAATTTTATACATAAAGTTATAAAAGCTTATGGGATGAAATTGTTCCAGTTTTTCTTGCTTTGGGATCTTCAAGATGAGGGAGATATATGTTTTGTTCGACTCTAGGTTGAGATACCTGAGTGGAAAAAGTTGGGTACCTCCTTGAATATTGCTTGTTGTAGATCTTCCCAATTATGCTGATAAAACTGACCATTTAAACTATCAAGCCCTAGAGCTTTTATTAAACTCAACTAATGAGCTACTTCACTTACTTACTCTAGTGTCATTGGCTTTGTCAACATCTCATTCATGGTCTCCCCTACTAAAGAAGGGTATTCCTCCAGTGTTGGCTTGAAATTTCAAGGGATTGATTCAAAGAATTTGGTAAAGAAATCAAATGCCTGCTACTTTAGTCAAGTTAAATCATGAGTCCATTCCCCTTCTTCAATTTGTAACAAGGAAATTTTGTTCCTATGTCTCCTCTAAATTGTTGTGGCATGAAAAAATTTAGTATTTTTGTCTCCCCATTTTAGGCAATTGACTCTCGATCTTATGCCCCAATACGTCCTCTTATCGTCATAACCTCTTAATTTCATTCTTCAAAAACTGCACCCTCTCTCTATTACAATGCAAGTGTTGGTTGTTGGAGATCTCCTAAAGTTCTCTCTTTCAAAGGTCTATTATTTTCTTTCCATTAGAGAACTTTGTTTTGTTCCATTTAGTAAGAGCTAAGGATACTACTTTCAACCTTATCAACAAAACTCCATCCTCCAATTCTACTAAATGCCAAACTTGATTTCTCCACATTCCTCATTTTCAAGCCAAAAAGCCTCAACTTTGAACTCTTTTTTTTTTCTTTACACTAGCTCAGGAAAAAGAGATAGTAAAAAAGGACCATGGTCTGACCCTATAGCTGGTAATGAATACGCCTTATTGTTTGGAAAAACAAACTTGCTAGTCCATAGTGCATAATATCTTGTCCAATCTCTCCTTGACATGATTATTTCCATCTCTATCATTTGCCCAAGTGAAAGCACATCATTTACATTCCAGGTCCATCAAGGAACACACATTTAGAAAGTCCAAGAAAGCATTGAGTCGATAGTGTTCCACCATGCACTTTCCTACTGTTTCCCAATGATGAAGGACTTCATTGAAGTCTTCTGTGCAAGCCCAACGTAGATAATTTAAGAGGCTAGCATTGTACATATTTTTCCAAAGAACTAGTCTTCTCTAGAACTCATTTGGTGCATGTATAAAGGTTAGTTGCATTCTTTATTATTATTTTTTTCCCTTTAATACGCACACCAAATCTATAAAGAATTCAGAATTTGACTCCACTGTTAAAGATACTTTCTCATCCCATAAAATAGCCATACCCCCTACAACACCCCTCGGATCCCCCAAAAAACTATTCTGGAGTCGTAGTTGCCTCCTTAATCAATGTACTATAGGTTTTTGATTTTTGGTCTCCATTAAGAACATAATATTGAGCTTATCTTGAGCCAGAAGGACTCTAATTACTTGAATTGTCAAGGGATTACCCAACTTTTGATAATTTCAACATATTAACTTCATTTGTAACTCGGCGGCTTATTAGAGTTAGCCATTAAGGCCCATTCCATTATTCTTGACACCGCATGAATAGGTGCATCCAACAATTGGGTCTCATCCAGCATCTGTGAGTTTGCCATTTGTGTTTCATAGGGCTATACCTGCATTTCTTCTTACTGGCATATTTCTTGCTCTCTTTAAGTTTTTTGTTTTGCACAACTTCTGAAAGCATTTGCAAATTAGAGGAGGGAGAGTCACTACCCTTACTTGGATCAGGCAATTTGGAAGGAATGAAGCTCTCACCCTGCTTGGCCTGTGACTGCATACTTGTGTCCCCAGACACTATGTCCTTTCCCTTTTTCGCTTGAACATATTGGACTGAGATAAAGGGTGCTAGATATCTCTCATAAAAGGCACAATTTTTAGGGAATGTACTAGAGTCTCAGAGATGAATTCCTCCTCTATGTCCTCTTCATTTAACTTGCCATAAAAAAAAAAAAAAAAAAGTTTCATAAAAGAACTGCAACCCTGTACTCTGAACTGGCCATAGAGACATTTTTCCTCAATTCTAAATTTTTCCTCTTCCTCATAGTATTGTCGTAATGCCCCAATCTACCACAGGAGTAATAGAAGTTAGGGAGCCTCTCGTACTTATAATCCAAATAGAGCTTTTTCCCTCCGTTCGTTACTGGCAATAAATCCATAATTTAAGAGGGGTTGTCACATCTAAGAGGACCCTCGCCATCCCAATTTTAAGAGCAACAGCACCACCGTTCGCATCAACCCTCACATCCATACCTAAACAACACTTTTAACAACTCTAACAATTGTTGGAGAACTCCTTTGATGTTTTGAAGTTGACAAAACTTATCCAAAGTCTATTATGAAGATTTCCAGACTTTTGTGTCAAAGTCTGAAAACTCCCAGACTTTGTGTCAAATTCTGCTCACTCTGACAAATTCCAGACTAAACGAAAGTGAAGGATGAAGACTTTTCCAAATAAGGGATTATCTTTCTTTCTTCAAGGGTTCGGCTCGTATGGATTATATATGGTCTTCTAGTTGGAAATATCACCTACGAGATTGAATATATATTTATTGGAATCAATTTAGATACATCAAATCTTTTTGGAAGGCAAGTATTTTTGGAAAGAATCTACTTATGAAAACTAAGATCCTTATTGTATGGGCGAACGGGATTGACAGGCTTTCATCACAATCTTCAAACGGCTCGAGATCTCTTTGATTGATTCTGTCTAACGGGTTGATTGGAAAATTCCTTTGGAAAGTGCCAACAGTCGAGAAGGCATGAAGGAGTATTTAAGGAGGACTCTCCAGTTGTTCGAGAGAGTGCGTGAAAGAAAAAATCCAAAGTCTAAAGCTTCCCATTCCCTTGTTACTTCTTACACTGAGCTCAAAGTTGTACTCAAAAAAGAGAGACTTATAGTGTGACTTCGTGAGAGAAAAGTAGAGACTCTTCACTGTGAAGTCGAGATCGCAAGTTTGTAAATTCTCTTTTGATTCATAGTGAAAACTAGCCAGAAGGTTGCCAATGTGGGAGAGTGGACGTAGGCTTGATCTAAGCCGAACCACTATAAATTTTGAGTTCATATTCTCTTCCCTAAACTTTTTTTTTTATTTTGTTCGTAGTTCTATTTAATAGCTAAAGTCCGAACTTGCTCAAAGTCTGTTGTTCTTCAGACTCAGTTTCAAAAGTAAAATATTTTCACTGTTCTTTGCAAAAATTATTTTCACACCTATTCACCCTCCTCTAAGTGTTCATACTAGCACTTACAATTGGTATCAAAGCTGTGTGCTTAATTTTTGAAGTGTTTTACTTCTAAGTTAAAGATCCTTTATGGCTAGTATTTTGGCTCCAGGTTTGGTTGAAGGTCAGAGCAACACCAGACCTCTTTACTTCGATGGAAAGGAGTACAAAGTCTAGAAGAACAAGATGAAGACATTTCTCAGGTCTAGAGATCCTCTAGAGTGGGATGTCAAAGAAAAAGGGATCAATCCTAAAGCAACATCAGCTTCAAACCGAGGAAAGAAGTCATTAATGCTAATGAAACAACACGAGCTGAATTTACCAAGAGACAAGCTCTTGACGCGAAAGCAATCTACTCTTTATATTGTGCCTTATCTCCTACTGAGCATAATAGAATTTCTTCTTGTGAAACAGCAAAAGAAGTTTGGGACAGATTACACGTTACCTACGAAGGAACTGACCGTGTGAAGGAAACCAAAATAAACATTCTGGTCAAACAATATGAAGCCTTCATAATGAAGCCTAGAGAATCTATTACTGATATGTTCAGTTGCTTTATAGAGATTGTAAATGGCCTGGCTTATCAAGGTCAACCAATCTCAGGACCAATGAAAGTCAATAAGCTGCTGCGTGAGCTTTCGAAAGACCGAAATCATGTGAAGACTTCAATATAGTAATATGGAGAAGACAAAATTGTTTCAAGCACCGACAAAACCATAAGACCCCTGATTTTTTATTGAACATATAAAAAGATATAAAAAGATATAAGAGCCGGTGAATTTTTTCCGTGTTTCAGAATACGGTTAACCAACATGTTAACTAATCGATTACAATAAATTGGATCGGATTTTGCAGTTTTTTCTTCTGCAATACCTCAACGTGACATGAGCGTGAGATCCCAGCTTTCGTGCTTTGGTGGGTCTTCGAGACCCTTTCGATGACCTATGTTGTGTTGAAGGGATATTAGAGAAACTCAAAGGATCATACCTCTATCAGTTGACAAATTGATAGGCATGCTTTAGTCGTACGAAGTGGAACAAATAAATGATGAAGAGGATCCTAAAAGTAAGAAGTCAATTGCTTTAAAGTCTAACGTTAATTCTGATGATACAAATTCAGATAATGATATGGACGACAAAGAGCTAGCGCTCATGTTCAAGAAATCTGGTTTGGGTATGACTTCAGAAATTGTTCCATTAATCGATTTTCCCAAAGTAAAAGAAAGAATTAAACAAAGACCTGCAAAAGTATTTTACAAAAATCATTTTCAAAAAGTTTTTGTAAAACCCATTGGCCGAAATGCACTCAGATATTCAAAGTGTAACAACTTATAACATTTCGAGAAAGAATGTCCCAAGGTTTTGAGACCAGTTAAGAAGAACTGGCCTAAGACTGTTTTTAATACCGACCCTCCTAGACCCAAGAAAATCTAGGTACCAAAGAAAGTTTGAATTTTTCTTATGATCACAGGTCACTATCAAAGGGAAGATCAAATGGTATTTGGATAGTGGTTGCTCGAGGCATATGACAGGAGACTCAAGCTGCTTTATAAAGCTTGTTAGACTGAATGGAGGAAAAGTATCTTTTGGAGGAAACGGCAAAGGAAAAATTGTAGGATGTGGAACCGTGAATATTGGTAGCCTGACTATCAATAACGTTTCCTTGGTGGAAGGATTGAACTACAATCTTGATGTGGACATCGAACCATATCGAGGAGGAGGTGCTAGGGACCCATTATCTATTCCGATTGATTCGATCACTCGAGCGCGGGCCAAGCAATTTAGGCAAGCTGTTGGCATCATGGTTCGTGATCTTTGGCGTGGAGATGACCTTGGATCAAATCTTGAAGAATCTTGGAAATCTTGACATAATTTTTGGCGTGGAGATGACCTTGGATCTAATCTTGAAGAATCTTGAAAATCTTGGCGTAATTTTTGGTGTGGAGATGACCTTGGATCTAATCTTGAAGAATCTTGGAAATCTTGGCGCAATTTGATTATCTGGTCACCAAATATTTGACCAAGTCAAAAAATTATCTTCTTGTTTAGATATTTTCTAGAATACAATGCATTATATTTCTAGGGCTAGTTTTAGGGTTTGTGTGGCAACTAGAAGGCCTATATTAAAGACTGGCCGACTTTCTTTGAGAGATGGATATATTTTAATTTTGAGGAAAAAGAATTGAGAGGTTCGCTTCTACTGTTCTTTTGAGGACTTGACCTTATCAAGATTCTCTTGTGGCGATCGATTCGACTTATCGAGCGAGATAGCGAATTCTTTCGCTTGTGACATTTATAACATTGGTTGGTTGACACGCATTTGTCAACAGGTCACGTTCATACCGAGATTGCCAATCATAGGTTTGATTGGAGGTCGAGGTTCGCAATTCGCCCCATCTGGGCCTTCATAGAACGATCTTTCCGCAATGATTCACATCATTTGGTATTAGCGCTTGCTTCTACAAGGTCTATTTATCTTTAATTTTTCGTTTATATTCAGCAATTTGAGATTTATTGAGCTAAGGTTTCGGTTCTAGCCAATTTAGGGATTCGATTGCTTTTGTGCTTCCATACGTAGTTGTTTGCTGTTAGTTTTAATTTTATTTTTTTGTCCTAGCATCTTAAATTGTATCTGAGTTCGTCAAAAAAAAAAAAAGAGAAAGAAAACGCACACACAAAAAAAGTGCGCAAGAGAAAAAAAATAGATTCGGCAGAAAAAAAAAAGATAGCCGAACAAAATAAAAATCAAGAAGGCGACTTGTTCGTTAGTGGACCAAATTGAAACAAAATCAGTAGTGATTTGCGTTTCAATTGGAATCTCGAAAGTTGTACTTGTTGGTTTCAAATTCTTACTTGCTGAAACAAAATCAATATTGATCTAATCTTGTTTAATTAGTTTGATTGATTGTCGTGAGGGGGTTGAGAGACAGGTTTTGAGTCCAATAAAGAGCTTGTGAAAAGAGAATACAAGAGGGAAAAGGCAAGAGTGTGTAAGCTTAATTGAGGGTGGAAAAAGGCCTAGACTTGAGTTAAACACGAGGGGAGTGACAAACACCTTGAGAGAAACACATGAGGGAGCGATTGGTGAGGATTTTTTTTTTTTTTTTTGATTAACATTTACTTGCAGTTCTAAAATATGTCGCACGAAGAAAGCGTGAATCAAAGGGTGGTTGACTCCAAACGAAGGGATGAAGCGCTCGTGGAAAGCATCCAGCAATTGAGGGTCGTAGTGGAGGAGCTTAGTGACCGAATGATGGGGAATGGCATGAGAGTTGATGGTGACCAAGAGATACCCCGAGGAAGGCTGCAACATCAGCGAGACGCCTCTAGAACACGACCTAGAAGGCAGCGGCATTATGATGATGATGAGGCCGACATGGAGGATGATCGAGATGCTCGATTTAAAAGGTGGAATGGAGGCCGAAGGTTTAGACACCGAGAAGATGATGAACTTGGCAACATCAAGATGAAGATTCATTCCTTCCAAGGGAAGAATGATCTCGATGCGTATCTAGAGTGGGAGAAATGCATGGAGATGGTATTTGATTGCCAACGATACTCTAAGCTCAAAAAGGTAAAAATTACAGCTGTTGAATTTACAGATTATGCTATAATTTGGTGGGATCAACTTGTGACTAGTAGGAGGCGCAATGGTGAAAGACCGATAAAGACATGGGATGAGATGAAGGCGGTGATGAGGAAACGTTTTGTACCAAGTCATTACTATCGAGATTTGTTTCAAAAGTTACAAAATCTCACACAAGGCAATAAGAGCATGGAATGGTAGAGGATCGTGAGACCACAATGTCAAGATTTTTGAGTGGTTTGAGCCGAGACATAGTAAGGGTGGTGAAGCTGCAACACTATGTTGAGTTGGAAGATTTGGTGGACAAAGCCATCAAAGTTGAGCAGCAATTGAAATTTGACCGAAATCACAAGAGTGGAGGAGGTTCAAATCAGAATTGGAGATCCAATTGGAAGAGAGATGAGAAGCCGAATTGGAGAGGAAACAACACCAAAACCGAAACCTCAAAGGAGAAGGAGAGGGATGGTAAAGTTGGAATGAATCCGGTTTTAGGTAAAACCGAAAACCCTAACACTAGAACTCGTGAAATTAAATGTTTTAAGTGTTTGGGCAGGGGTCATATGGCGAATCAATGCCCTAATAGAAGGGTGACGATCATGACTGGACATGGTGATGTTGAGTCTAAAAGTGAAAAGGAAGAAGAGGATGATGAGATGCCACCATTGGAGGATTGTAGTGATGGAGAAGTGGCTATAAGATGAGACTTATTGGTGGTTAGGCGTTCTCTGAGTATGTAAGTAAAGGAGGAGGAGCATCACCAACAAAGAGATAACTTGCTTCATACAATATGTGTGGTGAATGGTAAGATCTATAGTATGATAATTGATGGAGGTAGCTATGCGAATGTGGCAAGTTGTACAATGGTGGATAAATTGGGTTTGAAAATGACAAAGCACCCTAGGCCTTATAGACTTCAATGGTTAAATGATAGTGGTGAAGTGAAAGTGTTGAAGCAAGTTCGAATTCCATTTGAGATAGGGAAATACAAGGACGAGGTAGAGTATGATGTTGTACCTATGCAAGCGAGTCATATCTTACTTGGAAGACCATGGCAATATGATCGAAAGGTACATCATGATGGGTATACTAATTGTTATTCATTGGTGATGAATCAAAAGACTTACACTTTGGTACCAATGACACCTAGTGAAGTGTATCAAGATCAGTTAAAGTTACCACGAGAAGCCGAGAGAGAGAGAGAGAGAGAGAGAGAGAGAGAGAGAGAGAGGGTGAGAAATCCGAGGACTTGCATGGTGTGTTTGAGACGCAAGGAAAAGGAGAGGCTGAGAGGAGAATTGTGGTAAAAACTGAGAGAAAAGAAGAGAGGAAAGAAAAAAGGCAAAAGAATTTTTATGCAAAATCAAGTGAGGTGAGGAAAGCTTTAGTTCTAGACCGACCAATGCTTGTACTTTTGTACAAGGAGGTTTTGTTTTTTATTAACGATCTGGACCCAAGTTTGCCTAGTCCTATTGTCTCTTTATTACAGGAATTTGAAGATGTCTTTCCTAATGAACTTCCTAGAGAGATACTACCGATTTGAGGTATAGAACATCAAATTGACTTGATTCCTGGTGCACCATTACCTAATCGACCCGCATATCGAAGCAATCCCAAGGAGACAAAGGAACTACAACGGCAAGTTAGCAAATTATTGGAGCGAGGGTATGTGAGAGAGAGTCTTAGCCGGTGCGCCGTCCTTGTTTTGTTGGTGCCAAAGAAGGATGGAACTTGGCGAATGTGTGTCGATAGCCAAGCAATTAATAACATTACGGTAAAGTATCGACATCCTATTCCTAGGTTAGATGACATGTTGGATGAGTTGCATGGTTCTTGCATTTTCACTAAGATCGATTTGAAAAGTGGCTATCATCAAATTAGGATGAAAGAATGTGATGAATGGAAAACTGCATTTAAGACCAAGTATGGATTGTATGAGTGGTTAGTCATGCCATTTGGATTAACTAATACACCGAGCACATTAATGCGACTTATGAATCATGTTTTGCGTGCTTTTATTGGTCAATTTGTGGTTGTCTATTTCGATGACATCTTGATATATAACCGAAGCCTTGATGACCATATTGAGCATGTGCGAGCTGTCTTACAGGTTTTAACGGCTGAGCAATTGTACGCTAATCTAAAGAAGTGCTCTTTTTTTACTAACAAATTAGTATTTTTAGGATTTGTTGTTAATGCTTGTGGTATACAGGTTGATGAAGAAAAGGTCAAAGCAATCCGTGAATGGCCAACGCCTAAGATCATAGGAGAGATGTGTAGCTTTCATGGATTGGCGAGTTTTTATCGGCGATTTGTGAGGGATTTCAGCACCATTGCTGCACCTTTGACCGAGGTTATCAAGAAGCACGTGGGTTTCACATGGGGAGAAGGGCAAGGGAAAGCATTTAATATGCTAAAAGATAAGTTGACTAATGCTTCTTTGTTATCTTTGCCGAATTTCAGTGCTACTTTTGAGATAGAGTGCGATGCTTCTAGTACAGGAATTGGAGCTGTGTTGATGCAAGGAGGGCATCCTATAGTTTATTTTAGCGAGAAATTGAGTGGAGTAATTGGAGACTTGGCAACATTATTTATGGCCAAAGGAGTTTGTGATCCACACCGACCACGAGACCTTGAAGTACTTGAAAGGCCAGCATAAGTTGAATAAAAGACATGCCAAATGGATGGAGTTCATCGAGACTTTTCCACATGTGATCAAGTACAAGAAAGGTAAGGAGAATGTGGTAGCCGATGCACTTTCTCGAAGGTATGCAATTCTAACTATTTTAGAAGCAAAGTGTTTAGGTTTTGAGCATATCAATGGCTTATATACTGATGATGATGACTTTGGGAGAGTATTTGAACCATGTGAACATACTACATTTGATAAATTCTATAGGCGTGAAGGTTATCTTTTCCGTGAAAACAAGCTATGTTTGCCTAAGTGTTCTTTGCGTGAATTGTTGGTATGAGAAGCACATAGTGGAGGTTTAATGGGGCATTTTGGCATTAATAAGACTTATGAAGTGCTGCATGAACATTTTTATTGGCCACATATGAAGAGAGATGTCACACGTGTCTGTGAGAGATGCATGGCTTGTAAGCAATCTAAGTCTACAACTAAACCGCATGGCTTGTATGGTAGAGATTCTATTTATGTGGTTATTGACCGGTTTTCAAAGATGGCTCATTTTATACCTTGTCATAAAACTAATGATGCATCTCATGTTGCTGATTTTTCTTTAGGGAGGTTGTATGTTTGCATGGCATGCCTAGATCGATTGTTTCAGATCGAGATTCTAAATTTCTTAACTACTTTGGAAAACATTGTGGAAAAAACTAGGAATACGGTTGTTTTTTTCTACTACTTGTCATCCACAGATCGATGGTCAAACCGAGGTAGTTAATAGAACTTTAGGGGTATTGTTGCGTGCTATTATTAAAAAGAACATAAAATCTTGGGAAGATTGTCTGCCACATGTTAAGTTTGCATATAATAGGAGCATGCATTCTGCTACTAAATTTACACCATTTGAGGTTGTCTATGGTTTTAATCCATTAACTCCGTTAGATTTAACCCATTTACCTGTTGATGAGCATGTGGATTTAGATGGAGCAAAGAAAGCCAAATTTGTCAAGGCGTTGCATAAGAAGACGCACGCAAATATTGAGAGCAAGACTGAGCAATATGCAAGACAAGCCAACAAAGGGTGCAAGGAAGTGGTGTTTGAACCCAACGATTGGGTTTGGGTTCATATGTGGAAAGAGCGATTTCCCGAGCACCGACATTCTAAGTTATTACCGCAAGGGGATGGACCATTCATGGTGTTGGAAAGAGTTAATAATAACACCTATAAGCTTGTATCTTCCGGGTAAGTATCACGTTAGTGCTACATTTAATGTTTCTAACTTGACTCTTTTCGATGCAAGTGATGATTTGAGGGAAAATCCTTTGCAGGGGGGAGGGAATAATGTGGACATCGAGCCATATCGAGGAGGAGGTTCTAGGGACCCATTGTGTATTCCGACCAGTTCGATCACTCAAGCGCAGGCCAAGCAATTTAGGCAAGCTGTTGGCGTCATGGTTCGTGATCTTTGGCGTGGAGATGACCTTGGATCAAATCTTGAAGAATCTTGGAAACCTTGGCGTAATTTTTGTCGTGGAGATGACCTTGGATTGAATCTTCAAGAATCTTAGAAATCTTGGCGCATTTTGATTATTTGATCACCAAATATTTGACCAAGTCAAAAAAAAATTATCTTCTTGTTTAGATATTTTCTAGAATATGACGCATTAGATTTTTAAGGCTGGTTTTAGGGTTTGTGTGGCAACTATAAGGCCTATATTAAGAACTAGCTGACTTTCTTTGGGAGACAAATATATTTTAATTTTGAGGAAAAAGAATTGAGAGGTTCTCTTATATTGTTCTTTTGAGGACTTGACCTTATCAAGATTCTCTTGTGGTAGTCAATTCAACTTATCGAGCGAGATAGCGAATTCTTTCGCTCGTGGCATCTATAACGTTGGTTGGTTGACACGCATTCGTCAACAAGTCACGTTCATACCGAGATTACCAATCACAGGTTCGATTGGAGATCTAGGTTCGCAATTCGCACCATCCGGACCTTGGTAGAACGATCTTTCTGCAACGATTCACATCAAATTTGCTGAGCATAAGTCAGCTTTGCGACACTGGTTTCAGAATAAACTTCCAAGAAGGCACTTGTTCTTGAACGAGTCAAGACTTCTCTCAGTCTTTCACTAGGCGAAGACATGGCAACATATACCTTCTGGATGTAAACCCAAAAAGTTCTTAGTGTCTTATTTCCATTCAAGATGAAGCAAGTCTCTGGTATCGGAAGTTTGGTCATGTTAACTTGAAGCAAATTGCCAAGATTTCTTCTAAGAAACTTGTTCGAGGACTTCTTAATATGGCTTACCAAAAGAATGAGTTGTGCACTCCCTATGTTCTAGGAAACAAGTCAGAAGTTCCTTTAAATCGTAGAAGCAAGTCTCTACCAATCGAGCTCTCCAGCTTCTTCATATGGACATTTTTGGTCCAACCAGAACTCAAAATATTGGTGGAAAGAAATCTTGTTTAGTAATCATTGATGATTACTCTCGCTTCACCGGGGTTTACTTTCTAGCAAGTAAGTCTGAAACTTTCTCCTATTTCTCGAAGTTTGCCAAGAAGGTTCAAAATGAAAACGATTATGCTATTTCAAACATACGAACTGACCATGGAGGTGAGTTTGAGAATCAAGACTTTGCTAAATTCTGTGATGAATCTGGTTTTCAGCATGTTTTCTCTTCTCCATACACTCCAGAGTAAAATGGGATTGTGGAAAGGAAGAACATATCTTTACAAGAGATGGCCAGAACTCTCTTAATAGAGAGCAAAATATCCTCTCGATTTTGGGCAGAAACAGTTTCAACTGCTTGCGATATTATCAACAGATTATTCTTGAGGCATATTCTAGAGAAAACTCCTTATGAATTGTATAAAGGAAAGAAGCCGAATATTTCTTACTTTCATGTCTTTGGCTATAAATGTTTTATTCTGAAGAATGCAAATGATCGATCTGGAAAGTTTGAAGCAAAGTCAGATGAATGAATCTTCCTTGGCTATTCGACTTCAAGCAAAGCTTATAGAGTCTTTAACAAGAAGACTCAATCCGTGGAAGAATCTATGAACGTCAAGTTTCAAGATTTTATAGAGAATCTATCAGACCAGACTCAACTTGAAGAGCCTGAACCTGTTCCAGACTTTACAGAGTCTATTTCCCCCGAAGAGGTTCAGAATTCTGGAGAACGGCAACAAGCAGAACAAGAAGATTCAACAAATGCAGAGGATCAACCAATGTTCAAACCAAGCAGCCACTGGAAGCACAAGTCAAGTCATCCCAAAGAACTCATCATTGGTAACATTGATGAAGGAGTTCGCACCAGATCCAAAGGAAGAGAAGAGTCCAGTGCTCTAGCACTTGTTTCTAGATAGAACCAAAAGGAGTAGACGAAGCCTTGTCTGATGAAAACTGGATAGAAGCTATGCAGGAAGAACTTAGACAATTCAACATCAACGATGTATGGGAGCTGATTCCAAAACCTAAAGGCAAATCCATTATTGGAACGAAATGGGTTTTCAGGAACAAAATGAATGAAAATGGTAAAGTGGTCAAAAACAAAGCAAGACTCATGGCAAAAGGATATACACATGAAGAATGGATAAACTATGACGAGACCTATGCACCAATAGCAAGATTAGAAGCAATTAGATTATTACTTGATTTTGCTTGCTATAAAAATTTCAGGTTATTTCATATGGATGTCAAAAGTGCATTCCTGAATGGATTCATACAAGAAGAAGTCTATGTGGAACAACCACCAGGATTTGAAGATCCAAGAAAGCCAAACTTAGTCTATAAACTGAAAAAGGCCTTGTATGGACTAAAGCAAGCACCTCGAGCCTGGTATGAGAGGTTGAGTAAGTTTCTAACTCATAATAGTTTCGAAAATGGAAAGATATATACAACTTTGTTTATAAAGAAAGAAGGAAAAGACTTTCTACTGGTACAAATTTATGTAGATGATATTATTATTTGTTCTCCAAACGAAAGTCTTTGCAAGAAATTTTCAAAATCTATGTAGGATGAATTCGAGATGAGCATGATAGGTGAGTTAACTTTCTTTCTAGAATTGCAACTTAAACAATTGAAGAAATGTATATTCATTCACCAAGAAAAATATGCCAAAGATCTCATCAAGAAATTTGGGTTAGAGAATTGCAAGAAAACAGAGACTCCAATGTCAAGTTCTTCGAAAATGGATAAGGATGATGGAAGAAAATATATCAGAAGCTATACAAAAGCATGATCAGTTCACTTCTCTACCTTACTGCTTCTAGACCTGATATTTTATTCAGTGTTTGTACTTGTGCAAGATTTCAGTCTGACCCAAGAGAATCTCATCTAAGTGCTGTAAAACGCATCATTAAATATGTTGCGACATGTCCAAAGCTGGATTTGTGGTATCCAAAAGAATGAGACTTTACTCTTCTTGGATATTCAGACGTTGATTTAGCAGATTGTAAAGTCGATAGAAAGAGCACATCTTGCACTTGTCAACTGCTGGGAAATATGTTGGTATCTTGGTTCTCAAGGAAGCAAAGTACTGTGGCGCTTTCAATTGCAGAAGCAGAGTATGGTGCTCTTGGAAGTTGTTGCTCTCAAATCCTATGGATAAGACAACAACTGAGAGACTTTGGGATTGAAGAATCGTGTACCGAGATCAAATGTGACAACACCAGTACCAAGAACTCAATTCTTCATTCAAGGGCGAAGCATATAGAGATTCGACATCATTTTATAAGAGATCATATCTAGAATGGGGAGATTATGATTCAGTTCATTGAGTCGAAGAATTAGCTAGCAGACATCTTCACGAAGCTCCTAGAGAAAAATCTATTTGAGTATATTCGAACCAAGCTGAATACTATTTCTATTTTGGAGTAAAGTCTGAAGTTGGTCAGACTTAGAATTTCCATACGCTACTTCAATAAGGGAATGTCTCGAATCCAAGTATTTTATTTTTGGAATGAAAATGTATGATTAATCGAATTGTTGCTTGCCTATTTTATTTTTAGAAGTTATCTTTTTCGAATTTTTGAATTTTTGGCAGTTTTTATTTTTAGTTTATTTCAAAAAGGCAGTTTTCTTTTTCCTTATGACGGTTCATTTATCTCTTTTCTTTGTGACCTTTCATTTTCTTTATATACCCTCTTGTATTTCTGTCAAGCGCTTCTTTTCAAACCCTAAAATACAGACTCTCTACTCTCTTGTCTCTACTCTCAAATTTATTCTGCAAGTTTCCATCTTTTTCACTCGAACCTGTCTGTGAAATCCTCTAAGCCTACAAATATGTCTTACCAAAGGAATTCCTCTCGGATTGCTAATCAAGGTCCGAAAAGCATGCCAAATGGGCAGACACATTTTGATCTCACTAAAGAAGACTCTCCACGCAACTCTCCACAGCATTCTTCACAGCACTTTACATAGAATGTTTCGCGCCAACCTCTGGAAGAGGAAGTCGTAGAAGACGCAGAACCTCTCAGAGCCTCAAGACCCCAGGTTCACTATAAGCTTTACACTCATTTGAAGCAAGGTGGTACTCCTATGACTTTTATCGATGAGTTTCTAAGGGAGAAATGATATAAGAACGAGACTTTGTTCTTAAGAATGATGGAACAGTTGGGTATAGCGCCGAAAGGATCGGCAGACAATGTCTTTCTTTATTTTCTAGCAAACCTTAGGTTCGGTTCTAATCATCCTGAGAACAAGGATGATGATTAGAGATTCTATTCAAATTTTCAACCCATAATGGGTGTTGCTGCTGATGTTCCTAGAGAGAGAACGAGATTGTTTCGTTCTAAGGAACACAAAGAGGTTTACTCATGAATGCTAAAGAGAGGGGTGATGAACCCTCAAACTGTTGATTTTGATTTCTTAAACTCAATCAAGGTTAACTTGAGGGAGAAGTTAGCCTTCCTTCAACTAGAGAATTTTTGTTCTGAGACAACTATTGCATATCTAGAGTTGACTGCATTTTTCTATTAGAATATGTCTTTTCTTGACCAGAATAGAATTCAGTTTACTGTGAGTAATAAAGCCTATGTGGTGGATGTTGACATACTGGCAGACATTATTGGGGTGGAAATGAGTAGTTTTCAACCAATAAGTGTCTCTTCTGGTCAAGCAATGAGATTTCTTGTCAATTACAGAGTACTAGAAGGAGGCATCACTTATTCTAGACTGTCATCCTCAAATGTTCTGTTACATTAAGTTGTCATTAACTGCATCAGACCAAAGGCTGCATCAAAAATAGATGTTTCCAGATTCGAAGCAAGGCTCATGTTTGCTATCTGCAATGGGATGAGATTTCACTCCCTCATACTATCCCGATGCACATGTACAAGATAGTTATGAAGGATAAAGGACAGTTGCCTTATTCTACGCTGGTTACAAAATTGTTCAGACATTTTCAGATCGAGTTTCCCATCTCTCTTTGCTTTCGAACTGTTGCTCCTATGGTAATAGGACTAAAAGATGATTTCGAAGATGAGGTTGTAGGATCTAAACAAGGCTATTGAGCGCTTGAAGAAGGAGTTCTCAAGTAAAACCAAGGAAGATTATGTTGGAAGAAAGAGGAAAGGCAAGGAAGTTGTGAAAGAACCTGTAAAGAAGAGAAGATCTCTCATCCTACAGGACGAAGAGGATGATGATGATCTTACAATTTATGTCATTGCCTTGAAGAATCTTCAAGGTTTTGTTGGTTCTGAGAAACCAATGCAAAGAGAACAGAGCCAGAAGAAGAAGAAAAACTAGAGAAGGAAGAAGCAGCAAGAGAAGAAGAAGGAAAAGGTCACGAGGATGACTCTTATGAGGCGACAATTGCCATTTCTTTATCTGAAAATTCTAAAGCAACTCGGAGTGGTCCAATTGGAGTACGCACAGAGGAAGAACATCACTTTCATCCTGAAACCGAGAAGACTCAAGAAGAATGAATCCCTTCTCCACCTGTATGCACAAAAACAGGGGGAGCTGTTGAGAAAACAGGGACTTCTTCTCCTCTTTTTGCTAGTGATGGTATCAGTCGATCTCCTACACACCCAGAAGATGTCTATGCTTCTCAATTTCCTGAAGCTGACATTGAAGAATCTACTCCGAGTCATGGAACTAAACAAGTTGATGTTCCCTCATCTCTGAACTCTCCACGAACTCAATTTGCTGAAGCTAGCGCGCAAACATAACCAAATGCTGACTATCTAAGGATGATAGAGCTTCTTTTGGAGGTAAAGGCTCAGCAATACGCTATGGAGATTGAGATTCAAAAATTTCACACTGCGTTGAGATCCTCTTCTGATTTTCACATTGGAAAGGTATAGTCCTTAGATACTCATGTACAGACTTTGAATCATCAAGTATCTCAAACTGTGGCCAAGAATGATCAAACTATTCAAATTCTCAAGACTGTTCAGACTCAAGTCAAGACTGTTCATCTCTAGTGCCAAAAGGTTGAAGAGGCAGTGCAGTCCATGGGGAATTTCCAACTTGTTCGAATTCCAAGACAATCTTGATTCTATTTCTCTCTTCTCTATTTTGACTTTCTCCACTTTTTGCTGTTGACAAAAAAGGGGGAAAATTTGCAATTTTTTTAACTTTTAACTTTTTGCAGATTTGATTTAAGTTTGAACACTTATTCTGTAGCAATCCTTGCAGTAGTGATGTTTATGGATGAAGATGTTTAAATCTTGATATGTGTTTAATGTTTTCAAGATTAACATGTTTTCTGTGATTGTAGAATCGATACTATCCAAATCCTTAACTAACTATTTTTATAAGATATCATATACTGCTAAGAGTTGTTTTGCAGGTTATAAATCTTTAAATCTGCAGGGAAATTTTTTCACCATAAAAAAGGGGAAGATTGTTGGAGAAAACTCCTTTGATGTTTTGAAATTGATAAAACTTATCCAAAGTCTATTCTGAAAATTTCCAGACTTTTGTGTCAAAGTCTGAAGACTCCCAGACTTTGTGTCAAAGTCTGCTCACTCCAACAAATTCCAGACTGAACGAAAGTGAAGGATGAAGACTTTTCCAGATAAAGGATTATCTTTCTTTCTTCAAGGGTTCGGTTCGTATGGATTATATATGGTCTTCTGGTTGGAAATATCACCTACGATATTGAATATCTTTATTGGAATCAATTTAGATACATCAAATCTTTTTGGAGGGCAAGTATTTTTATGGAAACCAAGATCCTTATTATATGGGAGAACGGGATTGACGGGCTTTCATCACAATCTTCAAACGGCTCGAGATCTCTTTGATTGATTCTATCCAACGAGTTGGTTGGAAGAATTCCTTTGGAAAGTGCCAACGGTCAAGAAGGCATGAAAGATTATTTAAGGAGGACTCTCCAGTTGTTCGAGAGAGTGCGGGAAAGCAAAATTCCAAAGTCTGAAGCTTCCCATTCCCTTGTTACTTCTTACACTAAGCTCAAAGTTGTACTCAAAAGAGAGAGACTTATAGTGTGACTTCATGAGAGAAAAGTAGAGACTCTTCACTGTGAAGTCGAGATCGCAAGTTTGTACATTCTCTTTTGATTGATAGTGAAAACCAGCCAGAAGGCTATCAACGTGGGAGAGTGGACGTAGGCTTGATCTAAGTCGAACCACTATAAATTCTGAGTTCATATTCTCTTCCCTGAACTTTTTTATTTTGTTCGTAGTTCTATTTAATAGCTAAAGTCTGAATTTGCTCAAAGTCTGTTGTTCTTCAGACTCAGTTTCAAAAGTAAAATTTTCACTGTTCTTTGCAAAAATTGTTACACACCTATTCACCCCCCTCTAGGTATTTATACTAGCACTTACAACAACTACTTCTTCCATAAGCCATTCAAATGAAAGTCCATGGATTTGCACCCAAATAGCACACATATTAAACTCATAATGGTGTGGAGGCATATCTGTCTCCCATTTTTTCAGTAGCAATAGATGGCTCAAAAAGGACCAAGGCCTAGTCTCATATACCCTCAATAGTTTTGCCTAAGTCATGCAAGTAATTGCATAGATCCTAGACTCCCAAGGGGAGAAGGTTACATTCTCATGTCTCCATGCTCTTCTCATAGTGTTTTGTAAAGCTAGAAAGTTTATCTTTGGGTTTTGAAAAAGCTTGCCAACGAGAGTAAGCCCACCTTCTCTAATTTTTCTAGTAGGAATAGCCTTATCCATTGCAATAATTTTTGTTCCTAACCAAAGTCTGCCTAAGAGTTTGCTGAGTATTGCTATTCGAATTTCTGATTCCTCCTCTCCCTCCATGATCAAGTTCCATAACAAGCTAGAGCATACAAGATAACTTACTCAAGGAGAGAGGTGTCCTTGAGTCAAAAGCTTGAAGACCCACTAAGAGCAATCTGAAGAACACTGGTGCTTTTCGATATTAACTTCAGCCTAAGACTTTGTTGGACGAGTCACCGACCAAAGAACACCTTTATTAGAACCTCACTAGTAGTTCTCGAAAGGACAGAGTAAGGCAGATTGGTTGAGACATCATGACAAGGATTTGGGTTTAATGATTAATTAGGGTTTATGGGCTGTTAGGATTTAACGTAATTTCCACTCCACCAGTGTAGAGATGTGCATTCATATCGTGTGAATCACAAGGGGTTGAATAGAACCGTGAAAACAAGGGTTAGGGTTTTATGAGACCTACCACCTAAGGGCAGAGGAGAGCTCTTTTCAAAAGGAGAGAGAAAACTATTGGGTGGTCACTTAGAGAGGTGACTTATTAGTGGTAAGCACCAATTTCAAGAGCAATTGAGAGCCGCGCAACCCTTGCGCTAAAAACACAGGGTCGCGCGCGACCATCCACCGCATAAGAAGAAAGGGCCTCGCCACCCTCTCTGATGGCCAAGCGACGACAGTAACCCTTGATTGAGGAGATCATGGACCACCGTAGGTGAGTACTTGGCTAGGCAGCCACTGCCCGACCAATTTCTTTTCCTAACATCAATTTTCTAAATTCATTTCTTTTTTGTGATGTTACTTTTTAAAAGAGGGGAAAAAAAAACTTGTATGGGAAAGAAAGTTTTACTTACATAGGGTTTCCCTATATGGATAATACATATTCTAGTTGGTAGTAAGAAGCATCATATTCTCTTTTGGATAGGCCCTAAAAGGAGAAGGAAAGCTGGAATACCAACAAACATCTAGTATTAAATTGATCCGATGCCTTAATACCCATTTTAGGAACGTCCAATGCCAAAGTCTCTGAATGGGTGTGTCGCCGATCCTTATAACAGGCATTAATACAGCTAATTTAGCCCATCATTGAACAAGAACCAAATTCCGTGATCGAGTCATGCAGGTCTATGATTGGTCTCATTGTTTTGCATGCGTTCATGCACGCAATCATGCTTGATTCATATATATCATCCGCTTCTCGCATCGATTTCACGCACATCATCTCATGTTTATATTCATATCAGGAGCGGGTTGGATTCTGCATGTTTATCTTGAAAGATACAACAAATCACAAAGTGCACATTGATTATATAGTACTGTGATTTCATCTTAAGATGGATAATGATAATTTAATTGGAAAATAAAGAAAATTTAGTTGCATTGTATTACAAGAAATCTAATGGGATAGCATATCAAGAGTTCAATCAAGAAACGTGATGCCGAAAGGGCATGGCCAGGATGTTAACCTTTTTTCTATGCATAATCGAACCCTTGGATCTTCCGCTTTGGTTTACGCATCAAGAGCAGTTGATTTTCCTAGTAGATTATGTGACATCCCAAATTTTCAGTCATGTTTTCTACTGAATAAATCGAGCATTTCATTGATGCGCCTATAGGATTGTTCTCAGAGCTGATCACTCTCGAGATAACTAGACTATCTGGGAAAGCCATTAAGGATTTTAAGGCAAATAGACTTGAGAATTTTACCAGGAATCGGTTGCTCGACCGTGTTCATCTGTCGAGATCATTACAACACAGACGTAAATTAATTAGAGATCAGAGATAGGTCGGTTTGACTGAGATGTGTGGCTAATCGTGGGTAACACCCACTAAATTGGAAAATTCTCATCGGCCGGCACTAGACTAATTTTCTTATTGTTTTGGTACCATGTGTCCATATTTGAATCCTCAAGATTTTCACGACAACCGAGAGTCGCCAATGAGTCAAGTGGGTTCATAGTAACTCGGAGAAAATTGACCACGGGTCATTTGCACTAAAATTTTCTGAAAATTACCCGGTAGACTATGTCACGCTAAAAGCGCGCCAAGTGGAAATTAACCGTGAATTCGAGTTCGATTTCAGAAATTGAAAATTCTATCATGTCACAATAAATTCTAAGAACGTCGACTCAGTCTCAGAAGATTTTTAAGAGATTCCAAGATTTTTATGAAAAAGTGATTCGGACGTCGCGGAAAAATAACGGAAATTCGTACGGGCCGAATTTAAGGGAGTTTTGACTTTCAAGCCGAGCTTTTCAGTGTTGGGGACTTGCAGAAAATTGTTCAGGATTTTTCTTCATCAAAATTGGATCTCAATTTGGGAAATTGAGTGAAGAAATTTATCCTAAAATTGGGAAATTCGAAATTAGGCAAGGGCAGCAAAATTTTGGTATCAAATTGGATCAATTATGGTATTATTAAGCTAGAAAGTATTTGTGGGGGACATAGGGATATTTATGCAAGCCTAAGGGGAGACCAAGCAATTAATGGAAGAGATATCTTAGCTTGACTTTATTCTTTTCCTTTGTTCTATCTTCTTGATCACGTTTCGCCCAGCTCAGCCGCCTCTCTCTCTCCCCTTCGTGCGACGCTTCCTGCTTCTGCCTTGTTTTTCATTTTCTTTTGTTTCCTTCTCGCCAAGCCACCCCTCATTTTTCTTTTCATTTCTCTCCCACGAGCTCTCACCCACACGCCCATACCTCCACCCCTCTGCATGCCACGCATTCTTTGGTCAATCAAAGAAAACCCACCAGCAAAGTTGACCCCAATCTGACCGAAGCTGCCAGCGGATGCCCCCCCCTTCTCCACGCGTTTTGTCTTCAGCAGCGTCCGCGTCTTCCCTTCCTCGACCCAAAATCCAGCTTCGGCCCAGCGAAGCTTCTCCACCAGGCGGCCTTCCTTGCTGCCGCACACGAGTCAACCGAAGATTTGCCACCGAAGACTCCCAACGACGACCACCGAATCCCCACCGCCAGCTCACGTCCGCGTCTTCAGCTCGCCGAGGCTTCCCTGCAGCTGCTTCACGCCCGCGAGCCCGTGAGTTTCAATTGCTTGCATTGGAGCCCAGCAACCCAGTGAACTCAGCGGCCCAATCCACTTAGAGCGAGCTCAGCCCATGAGCTTCAGCAATTAGCCCATCAACCCAACAGCTCAGCCCAAATTGGTTCGGCCCAGCACGCATTCTTTTCCAAGCCCGCGGCCCATCTTCAGTCAAGCCCAGCAAGTGTTACAAGCCCAACTCGCAATTGTTCAATCCAACTTCAGTTTTCGGTCAGGCTCATTTGAAGCCCAAGTTTTAGCCCACCTTCAAAGTTCAGCCATGAATGGACCTAGACTTAAAACCAGGGAAGGAAGAGTCGATTTCACTGCGGTATGCGCTTCCCACGATGGGCGAACTCCCGGTTCAAGCCCTTCGGGGATAGCCTTTTAGCGAACCACTCGCCCTTTAGTTCGAGCCTAGAGACACTCGGAGATCTTTAGGATGGAAACATTTCTAATCTACCCAAGCTGCATTTCTTAGAGGATCCTACCAGACTAGAGAAGAAGAAGAGTTTAGAAAGCCATAGAGGTTTTTCACAAAATACTCACTTTACTTCGGGGGACTCTATCCAACACAATACACCCTCCCTGCCTTATATAGGCAATAAGAGGTCACAAGCATACAAGGACCAAGCTCATGGGTCCGGAAAACAAACAGAGGCACCGGAAACTTCTAGGAGGGAATTATTCGCACACTATGAACAATAAATGTACTGTGAACAATACTTTCCCTAGCCTAGTGCTACAGTAAAAGTGAATAGTGATTTGCTACAGTGAAATTGTAGGGACAGCGGCTTTTCAGCGGTCTCGTCCATCACGCGCATTATAGTCATAGTCCGAGTCATTTGAGCTATGTGCAGTTGCTAGAAAATGTTTCTCATATTTTTGTTCAAGAGCTTCAAGGTCTTCTAGTGAGAGGATCTGATTTAGCTGATGTTATGAGGATGCTTCCTTATGAGCTCGGTGGGATGTTTCTTCTTGAGCCCAGTTGGTATTATCATCTTCTGTAGTGTCGGTAGGAATGCTTGGTTGAGGCCAATTGGATGGTTGTTCATAGTACGAAGTGTCCATGTGAGATAAGGAGGTCATTGGTCATAGGGATCTTGGGAAAGAGGACCTCCCCAATGTGCATAGGGGTCCTGAGTGGGTTGGACAATGTCATCTTCACCTGTCATTTCATTGTCTTTGGATGACGCAGCCTGTCTGAATTGCCTGAGTGCTTCCTTAGCTTCTGGAGCTAGGTCATAATGATCCCATGCAGTGGGTACATTATAGTTCCACATTTCTTTAGGAATGGTTTTGTTCTCTTGACACAAAATTCTCTGGAGTTCTCGGTACTGGTGTTCACAGGTTCTAATAGATCTTGGATAAGATTTGTGAATCCTAGCTTCTCTGCTATCTAAATGGGGTTTGTATGATGTGGTTCCTATTTCCTGTGGGGTATTAATGATGTTACCATTATTTCTGAGAAAAAGCCATGGACGTTT
Organism: Eucalyptus curtisii; assembly: GCA_017140595.1. NCBI lineage: Eukaryota > Viridiplantae > Streptophyta > Magnoliopsida > Myrtales > Myrtaceae > Eucalyptus > Eucalyptus curtisii. The sequence continues at coordinate 17,092,215 of CM029497.1, forward strand.
GAAAAACAAGATGGTATGGACTTCAGGATCTGGTGTCATAGGTCTTAGTTCTTTCTCCAAAAGATGTTTCCAATGAGTAGGAGGATAGAACCAATTGAAAAAGTCTAAAAGATTTCGATCACTTTCTCTTTCAATATTTCTCCCGAGTAAGAATATCCTGGTAAGGTTGGCGATGAATCATCTGGTGGGAATTTCAATGGCTATCAAGTACTTATTGGTTAAGTACCATAATAGTGTCTTGAGCTGATCAGGAAAATCATCTTCTTTCCAGATAAGAGGATGTATGAAGGGATATTCTAGATTTAATCCATACGGGTAAAGAATCGAACCTCCATTGAGTCTCGAGCAGATCGTGTGGCATTGCCACATGAGGTTTTCAGTTTTCGGTGAGATTGTCATTCGGATTTGTTCAATAATCTCCTAGAGATATTTCCAGCTTGGAAAATCTTTGATCTTCTCAATCTTGTATTTTACGCCATGACTGAGCATATGGAAAGTGGGCCTTTTGATGTACATGTTGATTTCAGTTGGTACTTTTGGTCTTGACAGGAAATCAGCAAGGACATTCTTTTTCCTGGGAATGTGTTTGGTTTCAAATGAATATTTTGAAAACCATTCAACCCATCGAAGCAGTTGAGAATTTGGGATCTGCTTCTGTTTAAACTTGGTCATCTGTGGGAAAGATGCCATGTCTAATTCTACCAGGAAGTGATGGCCGATGAGATAGAATTCAAACTTCTTGATTCCATTTTTTATTGCTAAGATTTCTTTGAAAGTGGAATGGTAATGCATTTCAGCTTGAGAGAACTTTCCACTTTTGTGAGCACGGAGGTGTCTCTTACCATCAATTTCTTCAAGCAGGATGGCTGCCCAGTATTCGTCACTAGCGTCAGTTTGAAGAATTCTTTTCCCTATTGATGGTATTTGTAATGGCGGGAGATTCTGCATTATCCCCTTAAGCTCAGCGACTGCTTTAATCTGAATTTTTCCCCAAGGTGGGGGATTCTTCTTCAGTATAGATTGCAAAGGAATCAGGAGTTTTGCAATATTTGGGACAAAATCTCTGAGATAGTTTATTATCCCAAGAAATTGTTGAACTTGTTTTGTGGTGAAGTTATCTTCAGGAAACTTCAATAATTCTTGAGCAATATGTGGCCCTGGGTAGTACGTACCTTTGTTGAGGTGCATACCTAGAAATTCAATTTCTGTCTAGGCAATGTTCATTTTTCTTTGAGAAAGCATGATACCATGCTTTTTCACAATCTCTGCAAACTGCTCGAGAAGCTAGCAATGCGATTGCTCATCAGGGCTGTAGAGCAAGATATCATCGATATATATGGCATTACTTGAGAGAATTGGTTGGAAGATACGACACATGGCCTTTTGGAAAAGGGATGGTGCCACCTTTAAGCCAAAGTGCTGGTTTGGAATACAGAATCATGTTTTGGTTATGTCTTCAGGATGGATGCCCAATTGCCAAAATCCGGCTTTGAGATCGAATTTGAAATAGATGTGGGCCTTGGTTAGATCAGTAAAGAGGGAAACTCTGGAAGGTAAAGGGAATTTATCATCTTGGAGGAAAAGGTTGAGAGGTTGATAGTTGATTACTAATCTCATTTTTCCTCTGTTCTGCTCAGCACACTTATTGACATAGAAGGCTTCACAAGCCCATTGAGAGTTGGAGGTTTCAATAAGGCCCTGTTGTAATAGTTCTGAGCATTCCCTTTGAGCTAAAGTCAAGTGTTCTGGCTTCATTCCCATGTGACTCGCCTTGGTTGGATTTATATCTGCAAGCCTAGTTCCGTGCCCAAGCCCGCAAAGAAGGCCCAAGCCCGAGACCAAGCCCAGCAATCACGGTGGGCTTGCAAGGCTTTTAGGCCCAGTCCGTGTGCCCGTCGACACCGAAAATTTGGATTTCGGCCGCCGTCACGTCACCGTGTGGTGATCCGATCTCCGCTTTTAATCAAGTGAGTTTTGCTCACTAATCCCTTATTAGTCATTTAATAATGCTTAAGGTTGTTTAGATTTAATTAAATGCAATTAGGTGGATAGATTATATTAGAATAATTAAATTAGGGATTTACCTATGCATGTTAGACAAATGGATAGTGTAGTTAGCAAGGAAATAGGTTCTGATATTTATTGAACGAGTCTCGGTAATTTTTCGGGCTCGTCTCGGCTTCCAATCAAGCATTACGGGCCTAAATTGGATTTATTGCATTTATTTAATAAATTTTCGTAATTAATTTAATTATTTATTTATTTTCTTGAAATTCAACCGGGATGGCCGGTGACCGGAATTTCATGCTGATTATCGTGGTATAGTCTGTTTAATATGTTGAGTATCGGGTTGTGAAAATTGAGTGAAATTGGTGATTACGGGGATTTATCCCAAAATTCAAAAATGTCGTTATTTGAAGGGAAAATAACCATGTGAGGTTGTGAGTTGGATAGATAATTGTCAGGTGGGGCCGTGATGCCACCAAGTTGAGAAAATTGCCTAGTGGGGCCGTGATGCCACCAAGTCGAGAAAATTGTCGGGTGGGACCGTGATGCCACTAAGTCTAAAATTGACAAGTGGGGCCGTGATGCCACTAAAGTTTAAACTTGCCGAGTGGGGCCGTGATTCCACTAATTAAAAATTATGCATGTAGCCGGGATGACCGTGTGATGACATCGATGACATGTAATCAATTGAGTCAACTGATCGCTGAGTCGATCCTATTGGTTGAATTGAGGGGTTGATATGATTGTCAATATTCATTATTGAACTGACTTGCAGGAATGAACTGAGGCCAAGATAAGTCATCTAACTCGTGTTGTGCTTAGGCAGCCTAAGGTGTATTGGCTTCCTAATCGGCTCTTAGGAGGTAGAACTTGCTGAGACGTAGTCTCACTGGTTATTATATAACCATTTTCAAGTCCTTAGATGGCTGTGGTGAAGGACCGGAGGCTCGAAGTGTAGAAGGTGAAGCCGGAAGAATTGACGACCATTTTGAACTAGTTAGTTATAGGACAATTCTCTTTTAATGGAAGTTGATTCCTTTCTGCAAACGTTGTTTTATGAAACGATGGATTAAAACCAAATTTAACAATTCACCTTGTAAATATTTGCATTATGATTTGCAATGTGTATAAGTGTATAAGTGTGGTTGCTTTTAAAGCGTGGAAATTTGGAGTCCTACTTTCCTATCTCATTGTTTTATTGTCTGGGGATTTTATATCATCTTCCGCATGCATATTTTAAAAAGAAAGGGTCGGCGATACGTCCTGAGACGTCGCTATTAATCGACCAGGTAAGGGATGGGTGCATACCCGAGGATCGAGGCGTGACAGACTAGTTAAAGTTCCAGATCCACCTGGAGAATTGATCGGTAGATATTCTTAAAGACAGATTATAAGAATTAAATCCTCGAAGACTACCCCGAAGTTAAAGAAGAGAAGACTGTAGAAACCGGGGGCGAATGTCCATGGCCGGTAGCGTCTCGACTCTGGAGAGATTTCATAAAGGTGCTACGGACGATACTTGAAGTTTTCATGTGGAAGTCGCACTACGGTCTCCCTTTTATTAGCATAAAAACTGCGATGCTCATTGTACGAGGAAATCCAAAATTGATTTGAGAGGAAAGCAGACTTATGCCAGATGTGTCTTGTAAGTGAAGTTATCGAATATTTATCCTTTCGGTTGTAATAATTTTTCTATTTAACGATCGAGTTTTAGAATCAGATATATAGAGAGATCATAAGGGCCCGACCTCCCTTTTTTGTGTGTTTTTGTTTCTGTGAAGGGGAGGTTGGCACTGCCACGTCAGTATTTTTGTTAGATTTTTAAGGGATCGGATTAAATTTAGCAAATAAATATAAAATTCGTTGATCCAATTGCGAAAAAATAATCCAAAAACTACGTTCAATAATTGAAAAAGAGTTTAAAAACTTATGACAGTCTTTAACTGTAAGGAAAAACTGTCAGGTTTAATGTTTTGGAAGGATGCTTATCCTGCTTGACAGTTGAAATCGATCCACTTTCTCTTCCATCCGGTATTCCTTTGGCAAATCTTCTTTAATAGTACAATAATTATAGCATCATCTTCTAGAGGCAAAAAATTTACCTCCACCAATGAGAGTGGTAGCCTAATGATAAGTAATTACAAGTTTAAGTCATGTTTTCAGGTAATTACAAGTAATTACAAGTTTAAAGGAATCGCACCATCTTCCACGTAATTACAAGTAATTACAAGTTTAAGTCATGTTGTGAGGGAGTCTCTAACGAATTTGTGCCTTGAACATTTGTCATCTCATATAGAGAGATTTTTCTGGTCTGCGGCAATGAATGGAGCTGCAGTTATGTGCTCATATACCGATAAATGGATCGAGTAGTTACAACTCAAATCAAGCATTTTGTAATAGGTGCGAGATACTTATAATAACACCAAGATGAATTAATTATGCTGGTCATCTCTCTTCACCCTTTCTACTAATCAAATAAAAAGGTTTGACCCTCTAAAGCTCATATTTTCAATTTGACATTTTTCTTGGTGAAGTGCAAGAACATTAGAGGCGAATAAACACAATTAGTGAGGCACATACTGCTTGTGCTTCTGAAGAAAGGTTTTCAGGTGGAGAAACCTGTGCTTACTATGAAATCTAACTTATGAAGAAGAAGAACTTTTACTCTAAATGTTCCCCCTAGGGCTCACTTTAATTTTCGAGTTGACCGAGAAGACGTGCCATGCGGGCTCCGTTCTCAACATATGCCCCTATTTACATGATTTATGATCTAGCCGTGACATGAATCCTCGTCGATGGTGAATTTAAATGCTCTATCTCACTTATACATTAGCAAACGGTTAACGGGACTTCGTCTTCATAAGTAAAGTGAAGATGAAAGAAGAATAGAGACTGTGAGTAAGTATAATTGTTGGTGGAAGCCCACAATGCCAAAACAAATCGGATCATACCAAACTTAATATGGGCCGGACCTTTCTTCGAATGGGCTCTATTATTTTAACCAGCTGCAAGAGCTGTGTATGCATGAGACCTACTTAAGTCTACACATTTCAGACAAATTACACTCTTATCATCAATTTAACTTTAGAATCAACGAAAATCTATTTTTTTTAATTTTTAAATATTGTGAGAAAATATTATGTGAGTCTACGTGCTAACATTTACATGTCGTGAGAGTTTTAGGTACTTAAGGTTAACATCAAATCAAAGCGTGAACCGCACATTTTGAAAAATGCAAAATGTGAAAAGTACAAATAAAACAGATCTAGATCTCATTTATTGCAAATGTTAGATATTAAATTTTACTGGCTAACGCAATTCTCAAATTGTTCTTAACTTATTTTCAATTACAACATTTGCTTTAATTTAGTTTGTTGTAGATATACCTTTCATTCTTGTCGAAGTTTAACTTAGTCAAAATCTTTAGCTTGAAAATTTGAATTTCAAATCAACTTTGTTTTGGAACCTATATTTGTATAATTCAATTAAATCTAATTTACATTCAACTTTATAATTTAATAATGCAGTTCCATTGTTTACTTTATATTGAAATGCTAATTGCTTTATATTTTTGCAAATGATAATGGGTAATATTTTCTCAGATGTCTCTCAAGGACTTGACCACATGCTTAAAATTGCACATTTTGTTGCATTGATTGGCTTAGTACTCCATATTATTGTGTCTAATTACTATAAATATGCGAATTCTATTTATTTTTATTTTTTAAAAGTCTCCACAACATATTTGGCATAGTAAAAACTTGGATACATATTGGCAACTGCCAAAATTAGAGTAATTAGCTTGGATTTTCTTCATTTTTTTTAATCTTTTTATGCGCCCACATCTTATCGGACATAACATGCTCTTGGACTTGAAGGGCGTGGACAAGTGTCATTGTTAGAGGAATTCGATAGGATCTCCCCCATTAATCTATTTATACTTAGTGAATACACCGCATTTTGCCGCCGTATCTTTTTATAACGGATCCTCGTGGATTGTTTCTAAATTTAAGCAAAATGGGTCAATTAGCCTTATTCTTTTATAAATTTTTGACTTGCATATTGTCATTAAGAAAAGTTATTGTTTCAATAGAGCAACGTTATAATAACTCCAATAAGAGTTTGTTTTTAATAACATTAAGAAGATAAATCTTCTCTTTATCCAATATCTCTCGTGGTTAGAGTGATTCTTAATCATACGGTGAGATTTCTCTAAATTGACAATACTCAATAATGTCATAAATAATATGCATTAAATAGTTACTGAACGAAACAATTTGCTTAATAACTGAATCTATTATGCATAATGGATAAGAATATAAAAAAATAATTTAAAACATAAAAAGAGGAACTTTCCCAAACTAGTGAAGTTTGTCTATCAGTTCAAGGCACAAAAGGACATTGTTTTGGAAAAATAGAAAGAGGGTATAAAACTAAGGGCAAAAGCCATCAAAATTCTCAAACTATGCCCATAGTAATATATTTACTTCAAATTTTTTTCTATGATTCCAAAAATCTCAAACTTGTATTTATGACACATTTAAGCTCCATCAAAATTCCGTTAGTAAAAATCATTAAAAATCTACCTCCATTGATATCAAAAAGCAAACGGTGTTAACATAACACTCATATTACATATCGTTGTTTTGAGTGAAAAATTGAATAACAAAATCTTGATGGAGAGTAAATGTGTCATATAAGTACAAGTTTAAGATATTAAAAACTTTAGAATAAATGTGTCATATTGGATATAATTTAAAATTAAAATTTTTTATGTCACAAATGAAATTCAAAGTAAATGTGTTACATTGACATAGGTTGACATTTTTTTCTTACTTTTTTCCTAAAAATAATTTTGAAAGCAAAGAATTTTTTTTTTGAAGAAATAAGAAAGGAAAAAAGGAAAAGAAAAGAAATAAGAAAATGGTTAATATCTTGAAAAACCCCAAACTAGTATACTTGTGATAAATTTACTCCAAACTATTTTTTTATCATGAAAAACTCCAAATTGGTACGCCTGTGATAAATTTACCCCGACTAACTATAAAAAAAACCCTAAACTAATATATTTATGACAAATTTGCCCCAAACTAATTTATTCGATCACAAAAAACCCAAAACTAGTAAATTTTTTACTAATATACCCCCGCTAAATTGGATTAATATCACAAAAAAATTACAAAAATTGAAACATAAAATCCCAAATTAATATATCAATCAATTGTCACGTATCATTTAACTTAATAATTTGATAGTAAAATTTAATAAAAACTAACAGAAAGTAAATTTATCACAAGTATACTAGTTTGGGTAAATTTGTCAAAAGTATACTAATTTAGGATTTTTAGTGGTCAAAACATAATTTAAAATAAATTTGTTACAAATGTACTGATTTGAGATTTTTCAGAATATTAGTTCATAAAAAAACTCCAATGCTGTTAAACCAAACGTAATTAATGACTTTGGCCAAATGTCAACTCGGCATATCTTTAAAGCCTTATAATGTAAGATTCGGGTCTTTCCTTTTTTTCGATTTAGCTGCCAGCTTTGCCCAATGTCAATGACGCAATCTGATTGGACGTGAAGTCTCTCAATGCTTTGCTGAGAACTGACCATGTGGGAGAGAAAAGAAATAAGAAAACTCCCGTACTGTTAAACCAAACGTAATTAATGACGTTGGCCAAATGTCAACTCGGCATATCTTTAAAGCCTTATAATAGTAAGATTCGGTTCTTTCCTTTTTTTCGATTTAGCTGCCAGCTTTGGCCAATGTCAGTAACGCAATCTGATTGGACGTGAAGTCTCTCCATGCTTTGCTGAGAACTGAACATGTGGGAAACATCAAAAGCAATTTTCAACGACCGTGGTCACTGTTCAATTACTGTGGAAATCAACACAAAGCTTTGTTTACAATCCAAAAGAAAAAAATACGAAGTTTTGTTTCATGTTGAAGATGAACAAAATCTTCCCCAACCATCCACTCGATGATGACTATCAGACATCTCCAGCAAAGGGTGATCAATTTTCGGATTAGGCCGGTTCCCCTAAAATTGGGAAGCCGATTGATCGGTCCATGGGCTTGGTTCACAAGTTGGAACCATTCCGATTTTCAAATTTGACAATTTCCTTTTCTTTAATATTTAAAAAATGAAATATTTTATTACAAAAAAAAAAACATATCGATTCGATCCGATCCAGTTGGTCCAAGCGATTCGGGTCCACAAAAAAATCGGAAATTGAATCGATTATTTTTAGGTTTTAAAAATTTGAAAACTAGAATTGCTGATTTTTGGGTCGACCAATTTCAGTGCATGTTCCCAATCTCCCATAGAATCCAAGGATAAGAATCCCCACAAACCACAATTGCATTATCCAACTGATTTGTGTGATTTACAAGGATGTGATCTTACATGTGTATAAGTATGGGTATGCATAGTCCGGGCGGGGGTTCCCAACCTAGAACCGGGAACCGCCCGCTAAGGACCGGTTCCGAAAAATTGAAATCGGGATCCACCCGTTTGTTGCATGGTCCGGTTTCCTAGGTGGATCCATGGAACCGATCTTGGCGGCGGCGTCGACACTCAAAGAGGAATCAAAATGGCTACAGGGATCGCGCCAAGGGGCGGCGGAGCAGCAACGGAGGCGCAGCAACCGGTTCAGGAACTACTGGCGTTGGTCGTCGCGGCTATAGGGGCTGCAACAACGTCAGATTGCTGGCGGAGGGGGCCCGGAGCAGAAGCAACGGCGGTGGTGCTCGGACGGAAAGCAGTAGAAGCGAAGGCGATCGCGGTGATGGGCGAGCGGGCGAAGGGCGCTTGCGGCCGCGGCGCGTGGTCGGCGCGAGGCAAGCCGTGGCGTCGCAGTCACCGCTTGGGCGGAGCGAGGCGTGGCGAGTGGCGGCCGGCACGAGGGGGCGGACAGTAGCGGCGAAGGAGCAGCAGCGGCGGTGTCGACGCTCGGGGAGGAATCGAATTGGCGATAGGAGGAACCAAGGAAGAGAGAGAGAGAGAGAGAGAGAGAGAGAGAGAGAGAAGACAAAGAGACAAAGAGTGAGATGAGATCTAGGATTTGTTTTAGTAATTTTTTTTTAATATTAAAAATTAATCAGTCCGGTAAGGGTGGGCGGGCGGGCGGATCCGCCCATGGAACCGGGAACCAAATCGGTACCCACCTGTTCCCATAAATTGGAACCGGGAACCGAACCGGTTTCCTCAAGAACCGCCGGTTCCGGTCCGGTTCCGGGCGGTCCGAGCGGATCTCGGTTCTTTTGCACACCCCTACGTATAAGTTCCCATGGAGATCATTAGATTTACGAGAGTTTACTTTACACATTATGAAACGGACAAAACATTTTGCAATTTTCAAGGAACAAAAGCCAACCGTCCTTTCACCGTTTAACATGATCATAGCTTATGTGTTACAATTTCGAATTGACAATTGATTAGCACGAAATATATCACCTCGAACTTTTTGACCATGGTGTCATTGTACTCCTGAATGTTGATCAGCATCATATGACTTGCATGGACATGTTTTTCAGATTAAATTTTTTCACAAGTTCCAATTTCGAGCAATAAAAACATTTGTCAAAAATTATTGTTTTGAAAGTGTGATTTGAACGGAAATGAATGAAAACACATAAATTCACATTTGATCAAAGAAAATCGCACTTCACAATGACATCAGTTACTAACTTTCCGATGATTTGGAATGGAAAGCATTTAAAGGGGCAATCCGACCCTAAATCAAGTCCGAAAGTCCAAAAGATCTCGAATGGAAATCATTTGATCTAAGTAACTCGAACTTCATAAGGATGTCAGTTGTAAGCTTTTCATCAATTTGAAATAGAAAGCATTTGAAGAGGCGATCCAATTCTAAATCAAGTTCAAGAGCACAAAAGATCTCGAACAGAAATCTTTTGATTCTAGCAATTTGAACTTCACAACAACATTTTTTTGGTCGGTCAACTTCACGACAACATGAGTCGTAAGTTTTTCAGCAATTTGATATGGAAAGCATTTGAGAGGCAATCCGACCCGAATCAAGTTCGAGATCATCCAATTCTGAATCAAGTTCAAGAGCACAAAAGATCTCGAACAGAAATCTTTTGATTCTAGCCATTTGAACTTCACAACAACATATTTTTGGTCGGTCAACATCACGACAACATGAGTCGTAAGTTTTTCAGCAATTTGATATGGAAAGCATTTGAGAGGCAATCCGACCCGAATCAAGTTCGAGGGCACAAAAGACCTCGCAGGGGAAAATTGGAAGTGGGCCAATAATTTCAATGGGGACCCCACGCGATTGCGATTTCCCCTCCTTCCAAGGGAGGACGTTTCTGCACGATCTAATCGATTGGCCCACGTGTCATGTTCTCGCGACATGGCACGCGGACTTTCGGATCGAGGGAAATCCTAGAAAATTGCTGTCCGTAAATGGCCAGGCCGGGACACGAGCGATCGCAGAAAGGGAGGGGGTGTCAATCACATCCAGCAAGTGCGCCAGCACACGCATGATCCAGGCCAAGGATCTGAACTGCCGATGAAGGTTGAAACTCATTTTCATGTTGCCACTTTGGGGGGCAAAACTTTGTTGATATAAAGCAACAAAAGGCAAATCCCCCATCTTTTTATCTTGGCAATGGCTCGTATTGCAGCAGTTAGAGCCCACATATTGAAGAGGACAATCGGCCACGTCCTTTTGCTGAATTGTGAAAACCCCTGTGCTCGAGGGAGCATAAGTACAATCATTTGTTTGACGAAATAAAGAAAGGCCCTCGTGCCCCCACTATTATATGGTCTAGTCGAGGTCCATGTTTTCTTCCATTCCTGGTGACTAATGGCTTCAGTAATCATCTCTCGATACAACAAGAAATATCTGCACACAATAGCACAATCCACAAATTTTCAAACTGATTGAGTTTATCTCCATTCGTTGACTAATGAATGTGCTTCCGAATTCGATTTTTCTTTTTCTGGTATGAAAAAGTTTGTTACCCTAGGTCAAAGCCAACGCATACCACAAGCATAGAAGACCTTATAGTTCGAACCTGAGCATAGTGGGCATCAAGTTCAACCTTACCAGCTGAGCCAGCCCATATTTGCCCTAAGTCGGGCTTAAATAAAGTAGGTTTTCAAGTTGTTTGATGCCACAGATTTGATTGCTTTTGTTCCCTTTAGTAAAAGAATCTGTTCATTTAATTCAATATTCTTTTATTGGAAAGAGGTCTTGAATTTAGCTACCACACAAATTGTGCCGTATTGGCTTTACTGGTTTGATGTATCCGTCCACTTTGGTCTATTCCTTACAGCCTTATAATTTTGTCGTTCTCGTCGATTAGGCTGTTACATCGCCAAGTTTCACATCATATGGTAGAGTCTCTCAAGTGATTCATATGTAGGAGTCCCGTTTAAGTAAATTAATGTGAAGCGGGATCTTTTTGGGTCGGGAAAATCCAGAAAACTGCCTTGTTGTTGCCAAATACCGTTTCGCATCCTCTACTTTTACGAACGCTAATTTGCAAAATTAACTTCTTTAATGAGGTTTGTTGTGCTCTGATACTGTATGGCTATATTTAGGAAGTAGCCAATTTTCTTCTTCAAATACCCAACCCAGGTTCTAACCTCACCCGCCAAAAACCCTGGATTTCAAACTAAACTGACCAGTGATCGTTTTATTGCTATGCATGCATGTGTTTTCGTGATTTTTGAAATTGAACAACAATCACCAGGTGATCGAGTCAAGGCGCTAGACTGATAGCGGTGTCATTAATCAATAGTGTCGCCACATGCCGTTTTCTACAACATTGCATCTCTAGTTTGATTGATTAGGAAATCAATTGAAAAATGCTTTTAGAACTAAGCCCACCTCATGAATGACGGTAATCTGCTTCTTTTTCTTTCTTTCATTTTTTTTTTTTGTTTTTGGCAAAAACGAGCTAGTTGGCTCGGTTTTCGATTTTTGGGTGGCATGTTGTCCTCTAGCTATTACTTAAGATTAGGTTTGTGATCAATCTTAGGATAAGCAAATTGGTGACGACTCCCAGAAGATTTATTAAGAAATTAAGGAAGACTTTTAGTGGACTTCTCTTAGCTGGCCATGAAACCCCAATATCTAAATGTTGACACGCACTTCGAAAATCCTCACGCGGATAATGAAATCTGTTTGTCCCCCTAGGTTCTACATCTCTGATTTTCCGAGAACGAGGATTTTCATCCTATTCAGACTTGATTCGATGAATTAAGGTGCGTGCTCAAAGATCATATAACCGAACACTAAACTAACTCGATAGTAGATTTCTAAGTAATAAGTAGAGAAACCAAGTTTCCAGAAAACTCACTGTGACATCCATAATTTTTTACATTAATTGATAATATTCAGTATATTAAGATAATTGTTAATCCACCTGGATTTTGGATGACTTTTATGAAAATTATAATTAGGCCACTAATTGTGTGACGCGTGAAAAGTTCAAAAGATACCTTCCATGTCCATAATTTTTAAGAATGTGATCCCGTCGAGGGTTATAAAAATTACAAATTGTTATAAATCAATAAAATAAAATAAAAATGTGTCTTTACTAATTTCAGTTTGCTTAAATTAATTGATAATTATATAATTCTTTAGAGTGAGGTGAAAAACTTATCGCCATAATAATCGTTTTGTCCCGGGGGGGGGGATCGTTATGTTACAAAAAACGTATAAGATAATTTTCCAAATTAAAGTTTACTGAGTTGAGACTTCCCTAGATCCAATAAATTTTGCTGATAATTTTAGTAAGTTAAAGATTAATTTGACTTATCGTTGTTTAGCACGGATGCCAAGTTTCGTGTTTATTTACTAAAACACGAAATATCATCCCAAATTGCCAGATATTTTTTTAGATCACTCAAAATAAGTCATTTGCAACCCTCTCTGTTGACCACGTCACCTTCATTTTTTCACCACAACCTTTATCCTCCATTTTGTTAACCGAAGTAAATTAATATCTAACGTTTTAACCTGATTGGAAACACAAGTCAAGGTCTTCTCCATTTCTTCTTTTATTTTGGACATAAGCTTCAACTCCACTTCACTTTCATCTAAAAGAAAATCAACTTTAAGAGTAATCGCATCCTCGTTTCTCTGAAAAAAAAAAAAAAAAAAAAAAAGGTTTTCCTGCCCAAAAGTCTTTGCAACTAACCTCGAAGGCCTATCCAATTAAGTTGTTTAAGATCTTCAATCTCAACAAAAAAAAAAAAGTTTTTTAAGATCTTAAGTCTCATCTATCAAGTGACTTTCAAGGTAAAACTCATGGACTCATTTTTTCTTTTTTATCAAACTAGTTCTGTTTTTTTTTCAAACGAACAAGAGTTGTTAATTTGTATTGTTTATTTTACTTCAAGTGAATAAAGTCTTTGTCTTTCAACATTCCATTCAAGGTAAATTTTGAAATTAAGTGTAACTGGGATTCAAGAATGGCATGTTGAGCTAAAATAATTACTTGGCTTGAATTGAAAAGCTTTCTGCATGCGTAAGATAGGTTGGAATGATTACCAAAAGATTTTTGTTGCATCAAAACTAGGCTTAAAAGGGCTTTTTACTAATTTTTGTCATATTTAGGTGCAATTTTGTAAATCTACCGAATTGATAGGGCTCTTTTAACAGTGATATTTTATTGATTTAAGTAAGTTATACTAATTAAAGGAAATTAACCGTTCACAATAACTAGTTTTGAAGCTTTAGGGGCAAATTTGTAATTTCACCAAGTTAGGGGGGCTAATATGTAAAAACTGGAAATTCTGTGGGCGGCTCACAACATTAGAAACCAATAATTTAAAGGTATGCTGTTTTGATAATTTTATAATATATGTGGCATGTCCATAGCGTAAACAAAATATTCATATTTTTTAGATGACAAATGACTGGTCTTTGGTATTTATTTTAATTAATATGGGTGGATTAATTGAAGATTGCAACTTAGGGTAAAAACTATTGTCACGCCACTAACCTTGAGTGCGCGCACATCCCTCGGTGGTCGATAAAATTTGCGACGTCCTAGAACGCGTCGCCGACCCATTCATTTTAATGCACATGCGGAAGCGAATAAATAATCCTCAGACAACACAAATATAGGATAGAAAAGCAAGATATAAATTTTCACAAAACGCTTTTATAAACAACCAAGATTAGCTTACAAAGTTATATATACAAAGTCAAGGTCTAAAAAAGAACTAACTAGCCAACCCTACCCCGGACCTTATCTACTTGGGCTCCGGGTCCACAACAACACCATTAGGGGGATCAGCTACCCCCCACTTGCAACGGCGTTAACCGCAACGGTGGGAATATCGAAATCCTGGAGGGGACCTTCCCTGATCCCATTGATCCCATGTCGAAACCACGCCTTGAACCAGTGAGGTACCAATTGTGGTCGGCTCTCATCAACCAAGATAGTGGTCACTATGAGCTCATGGAGCTAGGGACTCCGGGAACAGGGACGTCGGTGCTCTGTTCCGAATATCCCCTCAGCTGCCCAAAACGAACCAGCCTCGCTTCCATCTAAGGACCTGAAAAAGTTGAGCCCATGACGGGGTGAGACAATGTGTCAGCAAGTTCACCCCCTAAATCCTGACTACGAAGGAAATACGCCTAGAGGTAATCTAACCACACATCACAGAAGACTCACCTCGCCTCAGTTCCTTGCTGCACGTCAGTACAATTCATATACTCAATGCATATAATAGATGCACACATCAATTGAAACGTCTCACTCAATCTTAAACAATCACGGAGTCCTGATTATAGGACCAAATTGTTATGACACATCACATTCCGTGCCACACAATTTTGTCTCATAATTCGGCGCATCTATTTCAATTAATCACGCGTTCCAATTGATTACTACCCGCAAAGGCAATTCTACCCGACGCACATCGGTCCTCTAGCGTAGCCAGGTATCATCTCATCCCTTGAGCACGGCAACGTCCACCCGACACACATCGGGGATGGCATTCCCAAAGGAGCTTTGGTCCGACCTCTACCGCGATCTGGCATCCATTACTAGGGCATCCCATATAGGGGCATCATCCACCCGACGCACATCGAGGATGGGTTCTCATAACCATCACACGATCACTCAATTTCGGCCAAGGACATCGTGCATTGTACTCAAATGCCTCAATTGAGATAATACACTTGGCCTATTTTCTTCGTATTAAAAACACCCGGTGAAAATAATCGTGTGTGGGTACACGGTCAGATCGAACTAGAAAAATTGATATCATTCCTTTTGAAATCTCACTGTTTGATATAGTACTTAAAAGCATTTTCCGTGTCAAAACCTGACACCCACTATTTTCTAATTAAATACCAAAATTTCATAATTTTGAAATAAATACTCAAAAATTACAATCACCACTCAATTTGCACAAATTAACAATCAATTACATAAATTAAGCACACCACTGAAATTAGCACGAAATTCCGGTCACCAACTATCCCGATATAATTTTCGAAAAATATTAAATAATTAAATAAATGCAATTTAATCCAATAAATGCATACTTAGGCCGGAAATGCTAATTTAACCAACTAAACGGGCCTAGAAAAATAATGCACCTATCCACATAAATAGTACAATCTATTTAGCCCTTAATCAATCTATTCTAACCACCTAATAATCATAATTGAGCAATTAAATCACTAATCAAAACTAACTAACCACCTAAGCCATACTTAGCCTAATCTAATTACCTACTGAACGTCATTAAATCCCTAAGAAGAGTTTAGCAAGTATACTCACCAGATTAGCGAATTGGTGAGTCCACGGCGACGGTGACGGCGACGCGACGACAAGCGACACTCGGGTTTACGGCGACGCCAAGGGAGGTCCAAACGGGCCTAGAAAAGGCCCACGAAGCTCACGGCTGGGCTGTGAGGTTAGGCTTCTGCTTTGGGCCGAAGGAGCTGGACCGAGAGACGGCTTGGCTAGAAAAGGCTACAGCGGGGCTAGGCGGGTAGGCGGAGGCGGCTGGCGGCTCGAGGATGGTGATGGGCGGCGGCCAGGCAAAGCTACGACGGTCGAGCAACATGGGACGCGGCTAGGGGAGCTCGGACGTAGGCGGATGGGCTCGTGGGCGCGCGAGCTAGCGTGCGACGGCAATGTCACACCCTGATCCTCCGAGCACGTGCCCATCCCTCTATGGTCTATTAAATAGCGATGTCCAATGACGCATCACCGACCCATTCATTTTAATGCACATGCGGAAGCAAATAATTAATCCCCAGACAACAACGAGATGGTATAGAAAAGTAGGGCCATAATTTTTCGAACTGAAAATCACGACACTCTTATATACATATATCAAACTATGTCATAATATACCATACTAGCCAATCTATTTACAATGTCACACCCCGATCCTTCGAGCGCGTGCCCATCCCTCCTTGGTCGATTAATAGTGACGTCCCAGGACACGTCGCCGACCCTTGTCATTTTAAAGCGCATGCGGAAACAGATAAATAGAATCCCATACAGCAATCAGATGGGATAGAAAAGTAGAACCAATTTTTCAACCAAAACAAACCTTTTATAAACAACCAGGTTTATTTACAAGACCAGACTATTTAGAAAAATGTCGGATCATTCCAAAATGAGCTGTCCTATGACCTACTAGTCAGACCCGTTCGCCAATTCTGGTGTCTCCACCTTTCCAAACTATGGGGCTTCAAGTCTTCCACAACCACTACCTGGGACCTGAAAATGTTATCCCACAACGGCGTAAGACGACGTCTCAACAAGTTCCACTCCCTAAGCCCCGATTTGGAAGAAAATACGCCCTAAGGGCCGCCTAGGCACACTCACGAGTCAGAGGACTTACATTGACCTCAGTTTCCTTCCTGCAAGTCAATACAGTTCAAATAACTAATCAATCGCTTCAACCAATCAATTCATATCATCAGATCAAATCATTGATCAATCGACTCAATCGATTCCATGTCAACAAGATCATTCCCTGGTCATTTCAATCAATACTATCTATAAAATCTTACCACCTTGTGAACAGCTTACTCTAAGCTGAAAGATAGATACTAGCTAGCCTCAAGGCTAATAAATAGTATAATATTCCTTCTCTAAGATGACCTATCGAGTCACCGAGCTGATAAAATATACCGTCATTTCTCCAAGATGACATATAGAGTCACCGAAGTGATAAAATATACCGTCATTTCTTCAAGATGACATATAGAGTCACCGAGCTAATAAAATATACCGTCATTTCTCCAAGATGACATATAGAGTCACCGAGCTGGTATTGTATACCGTTCTTTCTCTAAGATGACATATAGATTCATCGAGCCGATATTTCCACCATTTTCATATTCGATAAAATATCATGTGTGGATACACGGTCGGCCTCTACCAAAATATAATAATTTCATTTCCATAAGTCCCACTATTTTGTATAGTCCACCAAAATATTTTTGGCGTTGTAAACCGACTCTCGGTTATTTTCCAATCAATTACCGAGAATTAATTAATTTAGGAATATAATCCCAAAATCACAATTAAATCCATTCAGCACAATTTAGTGCTCAAATAAATAAACAGAGAGTACCACTGCAATCAGCATAAAATTCCAATCATCGGCTATCCCGGTCTAATTTTCGGAAAATAAATAAATAATTAAATAATCACAGAAAATATTAAATAAATGCCAATAAATCAACTTAGGCCCGGAAAACCTAATTGAACGCCAAAACGGACTCGGAAAATTTTGGAGTCGCTCTAGATAAATACTAGAGCTCGTCTTGGCCCTAATTACACTAACTATCCACCTAACATGCATCGACAAATAATTAAATTAACTAATCTAATCTAATATATCCACCTAAACTATGCTTAATTTAATCTAATCAACCTCTAAGCGTGATTAACCTACTAAGTGAGGATTAGTGAGTTAAACTCACTTGTTCGACGATCCGATCGGATCAAACTGACGAGCGCGTAACGGGGGACGATCCTCTCCAAAGCGGCGATATCAAGCGAGGCCAGGACAGGCCCGAAAACGGGCCACGAAGCTTCACGGTTGAGCTGCCGATTCTGCCTGCTACTGGTCTTGCTGGTTGCGGCTCCGAGAGAGGCACGATGGAGCTGAACTTGCGATGACGGTGGTCCAACGGGCTGATGGGCTGACCTCAAGCAGAACAGTAGCTACGCTGGCGGAGAGATGCTGCTGGGCTCATGGGTTCGTGGACGTGGAGAGTCCACAACGAAATCTGCTAAGTGATGACTGAATGGGATGCTTCGGTGGGATCTTGCAAGAAGAGAATAGAGCCGCGGCATTTGGTGGAGAGCTGCACGGAGTGAGGAGGACGCCCGGAGCTGCTTCGGTCAACAACAAGGAGTCCGTAAGTGACGCTGGCGTGGAGAGATGGGGCCAAAGGCTGTCGATGGGGATGAGGCTTCGAAGGAAGGAAGCCAAAAGCAACGCGGAAAAATTCCAGACGTCAACGTCTGGGTAGTTGGCCGCCTTGGTCGAGAAGAGAGGGAGGAGAGAGAAGGATTGTCGACTGAAGGAAAAGAAACGTGCAAAACATTGAGAAAAAGAGAGAGAGATATGCATGTAAATAGATAGGAAGGAAGGGGGGCCCAATGGTCAACAATCCAAAACAAGAGAAGACCAAATCCGCGGGGTTGTCAGCTGGGTGTGCAAAGGAAAGAGAATCGGTCAAAGGGCAAAGCATGAACAAGATTGCTGCAAGGGGGCCTTCATGCGCGGCTTCGAATTGGGAGAGAGAGACGGACCGAAGAGGGAAAAAGAAAAAGGTAAATGAAAAACCAAATTACTATTAGCTCACTTAACACAACAATCTCAATTGGTTAAGCGAGGCCAAATTCCATACCAACTTGTCCAATTTGAAGTCCAGTTGAAGGCCAAATAAGCCGGTCCCTTAGACCTACAAATTCCTCTCAAATCTGAATTCTATTTCCTTTTTCTCGGAATCCGATTTTCTGAACAAGCTTCTTCGATTTGGGTTTGATTTGTTTCAGAAAAAGATCACGAAATTCCATGTCATTAATTCACTCACACCAGATGCCAAAATTCCTTCAAATTGGCCAATCTAAACCGTTCGTTTTCCGAATCGTCCGAATCAATTTTCCGTAAAAATCCCGAACTCGCCAGAAATTCCTCAAAAGGTGAGTCAACGTTTCTAGAATGACTCATGACACGACAGAACTTTCAATTTTTAAAATCGATTCGCGGTTAATTTCAATCAGATGCGGTTTTAGTGTGACCTAGCCTACAGGGTAGCTTTTAGAAATTTTTGGTGCAATTGACCCGTGGTCAATTTTCTTCGAACCACACGTACCTCTTCGACACATTGGTGACTCTCGGTGGTCATGAAAATCTTGAGATTTCAAATACGGACACATTGTACCCAAAACGAAAGAAAATCGATCTAATGTCGTTCGACGAGAATTTTGAAATCAGTTGGAATCACCCACACTCTGATTACCCATCTCAGTCGAATCAACCTATTTCCGGTCTCCGATCAATTTTTAATTGTGCCGTAATGACCCTTGCAGACTAGCACGGTCGAGCATTCGATTCTTGGTCGAGTTCTCAAATCTATTGCATTAAAATCTCTTAATGGCTTCACCAGATAGGTTAGTTATCTCATGAGTGATTATCTCAAAGAAAAACACTATAGTCGTGTTGACGAAAGGCCCAACTTATTCAATCGAAATTAGAACCTGAAAAATCAGGATGTCACATACAATGTCTGCAAAATATCCTCATCCTCATCCTCATCCTCATTGAAGCCTTCAGTTGAATACACCGGGGACTCATGTTCTGACAAGTTCGAGTCTACCACCGAACCACTTGGAGGATCTGCTGTGCCATTTCCAAAAGCAATCTCCAGCACATAAAAAGGAACCTCGGACTCCGGTATGGGCCCCTCTCTCTGTCCATTCCGCTCCTGGCGATACCATGATATGTGTTGATGGGGCACCTTTTTGGGTAGACTTGCATCGACCCAGACCACGGATTTCACCAACTCATATATCCATCCCCTTGGGTCTCCATGAAGCGGGATGAAGCACTTCTGCTCTGTAACCTTCTTTGGCTGTCCAAAATGCTCGGGAGGAGCTGCCTCCTATGGACCTGAAATGTTATCCCACAACGAGGTGAGACAACGTCTCAACGAGTTCACCCCCTAAGACCCGACTAGGAAGAAAATACGTCCCAAGGGCTGCCTAAGCACAATCACAAGTCAGAGGACTTACCTTGGCCTCAGTCCCTTCCTACAAGTCAGTATAATTCAAATAACCATTCAATCATTTTAACCAAACAGATCGAATCGTCGATCAATCGACTCAGTCGATTCCATGTCATCAAGACCATCTCTCGGTCCACTCATTCAATACTATCTATCCAGTTCGATCATATCAAGAACTGCTCACCCTAAGCTGAAGATAGATAATATAGCTCACCCAAAGTTGATAATAAAGTATACTGCTTACCCAAAGCTGATATATCCAAGGCCCGCGGGCGGATATAGTATACTCACGATGCTCACCAGAAGCTGCTAAAGTATACTACTCACCCAAAGCTTACATATCAAAGCCCTCAGGCCGACATAGTATACCGGTATACTACTCACCCAAAGTTGATATATCAAAGCTCGTAGGCTGATATAGTATACCTATGATGCTCACCCTAAGCTAATAAAGTATACTGCTCACCCAAAACTGATATATTAAGGCCCGTAGGCTGATATAGTATACTTGTTCTCACCAACTGAGAATGTCACCATTTTCATCATTTTCGATAAAAATAATCGTGTGTGAGTATACGGTCAGCCTTAGCCAAAATACAATTTTCTCCCACTTGAAAATCCCATTATTTATTATAGTGCCTAAAAACAATTTTGGCGTTAAAAATCGACGCCCCGGTATTTTCTGACTAAATACCGAAATTATTAAATTTTGGGATAAATACCCACAATTGCAAATCACACTCAATTTGCACAAAATAGCAGTCGATTAAATACACAAATCACACCATTGCAATCAGTATAAAATTTCGATCACCGACTATCGCGGTCTAATTTCCAGAAAATAATAATTAATTAAATAATTTCAAAAATTAATTATTAAATACCCAAAAATGTAACTTAGGTCGGAAAAGCCTGATTAAAAACGAGACGAGCTCGGAAAATTTCCAAACCTATTTAAATAAATACTAGAGCTTGTCTACTCGCTAATTGCACTATTCTAACCACCTAACATGCAATATCGAATGATTAAATTGCTAATATATTCTAACTATCCACTTAAACCATACTTAATTAAATTAATCAACCATTAAGCATAATTAACTTCCTAAGCAAGGATTAGTGAGTAAACTCACTTGATTAACGATATGCTCGAACCACAACGATGGGGATGTGGAGAGGATCGACAAACTCCAAAGCGGGTGCGCCTTTCGAGGTCCGGAAGGGCACCAAAGCGGTCCAAACAGTGGGCTGGAAACCCAGAGATTTTGGTGCTGTGGTTGGGCCGAAGAAGGCTGCTCGGGTGATCGATTGAGTTGGAAACGGGCACGACGAGGCTAGGAGGCTTAGACGGGCGTGCGGGCGGGCAGATGGCAACTCCGGTGACCATGACCACAACGTACAGCGGCCTGGTGACCTGTTGGATGCGCAAGTTGGGCAAGACAGCGGCCATGGACGCATAGCGAGCAACGGGACATGAGCAGCGATGGTGCAACTTGTGATGGGCGGACGGGCGGTGCTCGGCTTCGGTGGGCGCGCGACCAAGGAGGGAGCTAGCTTGGCCGGTTCTCTGGTTTTGCTGAGGGAAGAGGAGTCGACGATATGGAGGGGAAGAAGGGGGACCAAACTTGCATGGAGGGGGCCACTTGGTCTCTCCCTCATCTCTTTGTCCCCTCAACTTGGTCCCACCAAGACTCAGCCCTATCCTCAACATTTTTCAACCCCTTGACTTCCTCCAGAAGCTTTGGAAGTGGTCCAAAGGTGGTGTCCAAGAGGGGGCTACGAATTTTGGAGGTTTTCCCATCAAATCCTCTTCAATTCTCACTTGGATTCACTCAATTCCGGCCCTATAAAATCCACCGACGTATCATCGATTAAATTGACATTTTTCCACACCCCTAGATCCAACTTGCATCCCAATTTCGCGATAAAAACCGGTCCTATGAATTTTCTAGTTGAAAACGACCATATATCGACTTTTTCGCCAAAAATCTCAGTTTGCAGAAACATCTTCGGAGGATGAGTCGATGTTCCTAAGATGACTCATGACATGACAAAACTTTCAATTTCTAAAATCGGATTCAAATTCACAGTTAATTTCAATATGGTGTGATTTTAGCGTGACCTAGGCTACCGGATAGCTTTCAGAAATTTTTAGTGCAAATGACCCGTGGACGATTTTCTTCGAGCCACAATAAACTTCCTCGACACATTGATGACTCTCAGTGGTCATGAAAATCTCGAGGTTTCAAATATGGACACAGGGTACCAAAACGATAGAAAAATCAATCTAGTACCGGTCGACAAGAATTTTGCAACTTGGTGGAATCACCCACGTTTAACCACATATCTTAGTCGAACCAACCTATCTCCGATCCCTAATTGATCTTTATTGTGTCGTAATGATCTCTGCAGATAAGCACGATCAAGCAGTCGATTCCTAGTCGAATTCTCAAGTCTATTGCATTAAAATCCCTTAATGACTTCTCCAAATAGTCTAGTTATTTTAGGAGTGATCAGCTCTGAGAATAGCACTATAGGCGCGTCGACGAAAGACCTGATTAATTTAATTGAAAGCATAACTGAAAATTTCAGGATGTCATAGGCAGCAATTGGCAACGGCTCGGCGATGCGCGAACGGCGGCCAAGGGCGGTTGACGGGCTGCTACTGGCTCTTGGCTGGCTTTCTCTAGTTTTCTAGCCTCAAAACAACAACAACAACAACAACAACAACAACAACAACAACAACAACAACAATGGCATAAAGGCAGCAAGGAGGAAGAAAGGGAGTGCTGCAACTTGAGGGGGGCCCAAAATGCCTCAAAGTCTTCTTAAAATATCCAAAACACTCATCACTTGCCCCCACCATCCTCAACCCTATCCTCTGCCCATTATCCACTCTAAAACTTCTCCAAGAAGCCTCCCAAGGTTGATGAGATGTTTCACCGCTCCAAGGCTACAAATTTTGAAACATTTACCTCCAATTCCAACTCTAATTCCACTTCAATTTAATCCAATTGATGTCCAAAAATTGTAGCCAAGGTGTCCACATCCATCCCATGATTTTTCCTCATCAATTGAACCAACTTGACGGCCAAAAGTGCGCTAAAAAACGTTCCTCTAATTTTCCCGATCCAAAAACGCCTAAATTTGATTTTTCGTCAAAAACTCGGGTTTGCAGAAAAATCTTCGGAGGATGAGTCGACATTCCTAGAATAAATCTTGACATGACAAAACTTTCAATTTTTGAATCGGGTTCAATTTCGCTGTTAATTTCAACCTGACGCAATTTTAGCGTGACCTAACCTACCGGGTAGCTTTTAGGAATTTTTAGTGCATTTGACCTGTAGTTGATTATTTTCGAGCCACATTGTGCATCTTCGACTCATTGACGACTCTCGGTTATTGTGAAAATCTCGAGGTTTCAAATACGGGCACATGGTACCGAAATGATAGAAAAATCTGTTTAGTGCCATTCAACGAGAATTTTGCAATTAGATGAAATCACCAACACTTTAATCACATGCCTCTGTTGAAACGGCCTATCTCCGATCTTTGATCGATTTTGATGGTGCCGTATTGACCCTTGCAGATTAGCACGGTCAAGTAGTCAATTTCTGGTAGAATTCTCAAGTCTGTTGCGTTTAGATTCCTTAACGGCTTCACTAGATAGATTAGTTATCTCGTGAGTGATCAGCTCAGAGAAAAGAATATAGGCGCGTCGATGAAAAGCCCAACTCATTCAATCAAAAACAAAATAAAAAAATTAGGATATCACAACTATAAAATGAGAAATTTCAATGGGGGCAATTGTGTAATTCTAGAAAAATGGAATTATAGGAAATTGGTTGTAGTTTTGATGATTAAGATGAATTGAATTAAGGTGTGGTCTTAAACGAAAATGATACAAGTTCCTTAAATTATAGAAATGTTGATTGTCTAAGAAATAGTCGTCTCTTAAATTATAGAGATGTTAATTGTCTAAGAAAAAGTCATTTCAATGATTTGTGGATTTGCATGAATTCTTTATTCAATGATGATGCCATGGTGTTTAGAGGATGGTGATTTATATGTTGACATACACATAATTATTTGATCGCCATTGTTTACACAAAAAATGTCAAGATATTAGTGTGATTAGCTGTAAATGTTCTTTTAATCCAAAAGTGTCTTCCAATATGGTGCCTTAGAGATGGGTGATGTACTAGATATCAATTCAATATAGAAATCAATCTCTATCAAGGAATGCATCTAGAAACTATAGGGGGTAATCCGGTAGCAATATCGATTCCCATGGTGTCTAACGATAGGAATACTTTATAAGTTTACATATCTTTTCCTGTGTCTTTTACACAAGCCATATAACCACATCAACCACTTTTCAAAAGTCACCTCGCTTGCGTGGCTGAGGTCAATCTTGGAAAAGTGCATTTACAGCTTCTTAAAAATAAAGAATTTGTGCTGATTTAGAGAACAGAAGACAGATTTCTTTGAAAAAAATCAATAGTAGTACGATGAGGGATAACTAATCTATCCTTTTAGTAACATCAAAATCTTGTATGTTCAGCTCCATTAGATCTACCAGGAAATTATACATTATTAAACTAGAGCACACGATCATGAACGCATAATCAACAATAAAGAAATCATCTGTGGAAGTATCAACACCTCATTCTCATTTAAGAGGCTCAGGCAACATATCAATCTTCTCAGCAAATTTCATAAACTAAAGGAATGCTTAGCACCGGGATTAAATAACTGAGTTAGATTCGCTGCATCTTCATCTATCATGGCAAAAACTTTTCTTGTAGCCTTTACTTTTGCTAATTCTCTGTGGCCTACCAACCATAAAAGGGTATATTTTCGCATGGAACAATTTGCTGAGAACAATTTGCTGGAACAATTTGTTGTACGTCCAGGCTGCCCGCAATAAAAGTACGATCGTTATTGCCATCTCTCTACATAGAACATCACATGCCATATTTCCCATTTTCTCGCATAGAAAGCACTGCTCTTATTCCAATGAAAATGACTATTGTGACGCTTCCATAAGTGTTACAAGGACCCTGATTATTTTCATTTTTAAACTTTTCTGGCTTGTTATTGCCTCTCCTCTTTTGCTGCCACGCCCATGGTTCCCTTAAAATTAGTAGGTCTGGGTCTCTTCTGTTGATGTCTATACCATGTATAACACTCTAAAATAACTTGTTCTATCGTTATTGCTCTCTCTAAGACATCTTTGTATGAAGTGGTCATTACATGAGAAAAAAGTTTAGAATGGGTCGATGACCAGAGCCCTCTCTCATAATGTTCAGCTTTATCTGTTCTCATTTTCTATGAAATTCTTCGTGAATCTACTCAATTGATTGAAAAAACCAGCGTACTCTATAACATTTAAGTTATCCCGAGATATTTACATGAAGCCACCCCTCTTTTTCACTTGAAAAGACAACGAAAAAGTTGGTTGTAGAAAGCCACGGCAAGATCTTTCCATGAGATAATCACATTGTTGTCTTGAAAAGCTAGTGGAGTCTCCTCCCACCAGTACTCAACTTTGCCTTCTAAGTAGTGAGCGGCAATGTCGACATTACGATCATCAATAACTCCTTCCTTTGAAGATCCTTTATATCTTTCTGATCCTACACTCAGCCATAATAAATATGATTTCCCATCATAAGTGGGGTGGATTGGCCTGCCGAAGTTGCATCGTTTTTGGCAGCTCCACTTCTAATCAATTCCTTCACATGACGATGTAAATTGATCGCCACTTTACAGACTCCAGCTAAATCAGTTTCAATGGTAAGGCCGGTGGGATTCATGCCTCACCTCCGGCGAGTCAGGATTTTGAGGTAATGATTCGCTTGCCTCATCCTTGTCAAAGCCATGCCTCAAGAACCTTAAGACACATTTCAGTAGTAGAGGTAATGATTCACTTGCCTTTATTACTTTTACGAAGCGAAGAAAGTGTCTTTGAGTTAGAATTCATGATCACCTAGACACCAAATGAAACATATACCTCAGTACCTAACAAAAGATTAATGCTTTAAAAACTAACAATGAACCTCACAACGTCTTATGAAATCAAAATCCAAAAAGATCATAACACAAGTTTCTCCCCAACGTCCTTCAAAGACGAACTTGCTTCTGACCAAAAGATGATTGAAGTTGGGCGACAACGATGTCCAGCGTAGGAGTTCAACTATAAATCTAAATGTTCGGGAAAAAAAAACACTATAAATCTAATAGTGCGCAACACACTTCAACATTTCACCCCAACCAAACCTAAACTAAAATGAAATTCTGTAAAATTCTACACAACCACGACACCCCCAAAGTTTCTTAGCAACATGATATCATAGCTTAGCAACCTCTAGAATCAACCCATAAACTCAAAATTCAACACAATCCAAAATCGGATAGGAAAAACTCTTTCTTGTTACCTTTTAAAGTTGTTGTCATTAAAAACTTCAATCTTCAATATGTTTGGAAATGGTTTTGCATAGGACATATGTGGTAGTGGTGGCAACGCAAGTGGATCAGCAATGGCGATAGCAGTAGCACCAATGATTACAATATTAGGTTTAGTTTAGGAACCCATAGGCTTGTCCTTAAGATGGTTGTAGAAAGAGCATTGGAGAAGAAGAAAAAATAAGAATGAAATATCTAGAGTATGCAAGTATTGTCCTTAAGAATAATTCCGCCACTTAGAGTATGAAATTCGATGTGCAATGCTCTAGCGGCTACCCTCTCAAAATATAATACATCTTCCTCTTTACTCTGCACAAAATAAATAGAGGGAACAAGAATGACAACATTAACGTAAAACCCTGCTAAATGAAAAGAAAAAAAAAGATTTTCTTATTTTTTTTTATGTTTTTTTATAAGAAAAATCTCCTTACAGACAAATAAATGAGTTAATAAAATAAATAAATCAAATCAATGTTACAGAGCCATTACAAATTGATTGCAGTCATAACGTCCATTAAATCAGCTATAAAAGAATTGCCTTGAATAACTTAAAACCTTTGAAATATCCAAAAATCTCCCACATATTTTAATAAGTTTTGAAAAAGAACTGGGTTAAACTCGATGAATGTAGTGCATCGAAACTAGTGCTTAGGCTATGAACCAAACCTAGAAATAATGAATAACTCATAAAATCATTGGTGAAATTTGAAACTTTCATGAACCAAGAATTTCTTTTATGAATTATAATTTTCAACAGTCACATTATACCCTCACAATTGTTGTTGTTTAATGCGGTTTTGCACTAATAAACTAGGCCATATGCTTGCCTAGTTTATTCATAAGTACTCTAATGCCAAAAATTCTCATAGTGTTGGAGAAATATCTTCAAATAATTTTGATGATATCCAAACTATTCTTAGTATGATGTTTACTTTGGTGTGTATAGATGCTTATAACAAAGGACTACGTAATATCTATGGTGTAACCTAGTGGATAAAAGAATGCAATATGTCCTCATATGGATTTTCCATAAACAATACAAACGAACCTAAAAGATCAACTAAAGTCAATGTATATAACGATGTTGTAAATATCAGGTCATCGATGTTGTGGCAACAATTCATTTGATGATTTTCATTGGTTCAGCAAACTAGCCGTTGTGGTAGTGGATTTGCGTAATTGCAGAATCGGGTGTTAATGGTAATTGAGAAGCCAAGTTATCTGACAGGTCTTTCAGAAATTGTAGTGAAGGGACAGCAGTAGATGCTATTTTTAAGTAGCCTGCAAGAAAAGGATTGTATGGACAATTCTATCTTTGGATAGCAGCATCAATGGTAATTCTAACGACTCTTTACTTCTCCAATCCACCTCCAACGGATAGATTGAAGATGGTTAAAAAGTAGAAGATCTTAGAAGCCAAATGTTAGAGAGAGATAGTGCTAAAGACTGAAAATTTGCCACATGATGTGTTCTAAGTGAAATGCTCTCTTTCGACTGCTTCTTTGAGTATCGTATTCGTGCTATTAGAGTAATTGTGCTAAACGTTAAGTGTATAAGAGTAAGAGCAGCAACTGAGTCTTAATAGTACGATCTATAGTGTAATAAGATCAATACTTGCCAATTATAACTTTCCAAGCAAATTCTAGTGCAATCTAGCTCAACTTGTGGCTGTTAGTCTGAAGAGTGAATATAAGCTTGGGGATAAAGCCGAACCATTATACATTATTGTGTGTTACTATTTTCCTCTTATTATTTTCACAAGCATACATTATGCTCACGAGCTTTGAAATATCACTTTCACCAAATCTTTACTTAGCGTTAGCTATTTTTGGCGAAAGATTGTCAAGTTTTCTAAAAACAACCTATTCACCCTCTCCTCAAGATTGTATTGTAAGCCCCTAACATATAAGAGCGACCCTACTCCACACTTATATAGGTAATTCCATCAAATGTATTATGCAAATTAATACACCAGCAAAAAAAAGCTATGGAATTCATTAAGAACTTAGCTCAACCTCTTATTCATTGCAATATTGCTCTATTCTTACCTTAGGAGGGACAACGGTTTTTATTAGTGCATCACTAAATCAACAAATGACTTGTTATTATCGATATGAATCTAATTTGTAGGATCATCAATCACATAGGATGGGTTATCATAATTGATTTTCTCCAACTAGCTTGAGTTTCATTCAGCTTGATGTATCATAAATTAATTTTCTCGCCACAAGTTTAGTAAGAGATTGGCCAAATTCACTTATGACTTTACATAATCAATGGATATAATTTCATCTTTAAGTAGCCGCTTTATCACATCATGTCTTCACTATTTGTGTCTACTTTTACCATTGAAAATTTTATTCTTTGTAATGGCTATTGCTACTGGGCAATTACAATGCATAGACATAAAAGGTGTTAGTTTCATTCTTGAAGGAATATCTACCAAGAGGTTTCTTCACCACTTGACCTCACTGCTAGCCAGTTCTAGAGCTATAGACTCTGACTCCATGGTCAATTTAGTAATTATTGTTTGCTTGGTTGATTTCCAATATACAAAAACTCCACCATGTTGAGGAAAATTCCCTTAGTTTTGATGATTAACAAAACTTTCTTTAATCGTTCTTTGATTCTGATAATAAGATTTTTTAGGTGGAAACTCTAATGAGCACTATCAAATGTTACTTATCAGACTTAGAGAATCAGACTTTAAGTCATGAAGAAATCCATATCCTTGATGTTTGATACTCGGGGATATTATCAAGAAGATAATCTTGGAGCAACAACCAAAAATTTGATGATCCCTCGCTATAATTAAAAGATCTATAGTGGGAACACTTGAATCATATGAAGTAGAATGTTTGAATGAGGAAGGAGAATCCTGAGATAAGAAAATGATTGCATTAAAATCTAATTATGATTCTAATGATACAGATTCTGAGGATGAGGATGAAGATGACGAAGTAATGGCTCTTATGGTGAAGAAATTTCACAAGATGGCTAGAAAAGGAAGAAAATTTAAAGGGAAAAGATCCTTCAAATCATCTGATCAAAAGAAGAACTCCAGTGAAAGAGAAGATAGCAAAGATGTGATCTACTTTGAATGCAAAAAGAGAGACACATCAAACCGAATTGCCCTCTATTGAAGAAAAAGAAAAACAAGTTTGAAAGGCAAGAGAGCACTGAAGGCTGAGATTGGAAGTAATATTGAATGTGAAGAAAGTGATGAAAAATATGCCCACATCTATCTTATGGCAAATTCAGAATCAGAAGATGAAATCGAGGTAAGCAATATCGATATACCTAAAAAAGTGTCAAATTACATAGATGAGTTATTTCTGATTACAAAACTACACTTAGCAAGGTTTTTGAATTGAAAAAGGAAAATTCGAAATCGAAGCAATAGGAACTTTTTCAAAAGGAAAGGATTGAAACTCTTGAGAAAAATCTTTCCAAATCTTAAGAGAGTCAAGACTTGTTTTGAAGGAAAACTAGCATTTGAAAAAAGAAGCTTCTAATGTTACAAAAAGAAATTATATTGGTTCAAAAACCTTGGAATATATTCTTTCAATTCAAATAACTTATTATAACAATTTTGGTCTTGGTCGCAAAAACACATATGATCTTCAAAATGATTTTCCAAAATTTAAAGAAAGGACAAAACAAAGACCTTCGAAAATTGTTTACAAACCTCATTTTCAAAAACAATTTGTAAAGCCTGTTGGTCGGAGTTTGCTTAAGTGCTTAATCTACGGGAATCTAGATCATTTCAAAAATGATTGCCCAGAAGGTTGGAGACCTATTCGAAGAAACTTTCTAAATATGGCCGAACTTTTTAACCGAAAAGGACCCAAATAAGGATAGGTACCAAAGAAGGCTTCAATCTGTTTTATTAATTGCATGTACCAAAGAAAAAGGTGAATAAATGGTACCTTGATAGTGGATGCTCAAGACACATGACAAGAGGTCCATCCAAGTTCGTTGAAATTTCAAGATTCAATGGCGAAAGTGTATCTTTTGGTGGGAACAACAAAGGAAAGTAATCGGCAAAGGCACTATCAAAATAGGAAGTCTTACAATTAAAGACATTTCACTAGTCAAAGGATTGAATTACAACCTTCTCAACATCAGTCAACTTTGTGACGTTGGCTTTAAAATTCGTTTCCAAGAAGACAAGTGCTTCGGAACAAGTGAATATAATAAGTAATCCTTTATAGGGAGAAGGCATAGATATATATATATATATATATATATATATATTAAACATAAAGTCTAATGATATACAATGCCTGATCTCCATCAAGGCACATCAATAACAAACAAATTCAAAAGTTATTAGCAAAGAAACTTGTACAAGGATTACCAGACGTTAGATTTGAAAAATCTAGGACTTGCTCAATTTGTGCTTTTGGAAAACATGTAAGAATTACTTTCAAACCCATTAACTATATTTCCACTAAACACGCATTGCAGCTTCTTCATGTGGACATTTTTAGACCAACAAGAACTCAAAGACTTAGAGGAAAAAGGTATTGTCTAGTCATTGTTAATGACTACACCAGATACACTTGGGTTTTCTTTCTTGCACATAAGCATGAAGCTTTTTCATATATTTCAAAATTTGCAAAAAGAGTTCAAAATGAAAAGGGTTACACTATTTCTTGCATCAAAACAGATCATGGGGGCGAGTTTGAAAATCAAAATTTTTCCGACTTTTGTGACAAAAATGGTTTTGAGCATCAATTTTCAATTCCCAACACACCTGCACAAAATGGTTTTGTAGAGAGGAAAAACCGTTCTTTGCAAGAAATGGCAATAACTCTTTTAATCGAGAGCAAAGTTACATCATATTTTTGGGCAAAAGCTATTTCCACCGCTTGCTACATTATGAATCATGCTTTTCCTCAGATCTTCTTTAGATAAAACCCCCTATGAGCTTTTCAAAGGTCAAAAACCAAGCATCTCACATTTTCGAGTATTTAGCTGTAAGTATTTTATTCTTAAGAATGCTAATGATCGGCCTGGAAAGTTCGATGAAAAGTCAGATGAAGGAATTTTCTTAGGATTTTTATCCACTAGAGAGGCTTTCAGAGTTTACAACAAGAACTCTCCAATGGTGGAAGAATCAATCAATATGAAGTTTGATGAGAATAATCAAGGTTCTATAAAAGAGTCTAAAACTTCTCAACAACACAAGTCTCTTTAGTAGTTGCAAGAGTTTCATAAGTTACCAAAATTAGAAGTTCCAACATTTGATGAATATAAGAAGCAATTTAACGAAGAAGAAATCCCAAAATCTAATGACAAATACAACAAAAATTGAAAGTACAAATCCAGCCATCTAAAAGATCTCATCATTAGGAACATTGAGGATAAGATCAGAACCAGATCAACCCTAAAAGATGCTATCAGTACTTTAGCACTTATTTCAGAAGTTAAGCTAAAAGGGATTGAGGAAGCTCTCTCAAATGAAAGCTAGATAGGAGCTATGCAAGAAGGGCTTCATCAATTTAAATTGAATGAAGTTTGCGAGTTAGTACCAAGGCCAAAGAATCATCCAATAATTGGAACAAAATGAATGTTTAAAAAGAAGTTGGATGACAAAGGTAAAGTCACAAGAAATAAGGCAAGGCTTGTGGCTAAAGGCTACTCTCAAGAGGAAGAAATAGATTACAACAAGACATATGCTCCAGTGGCAAAGTTAGAGGCCATTAGACTTTTACTTGCTTACACTTGTTTTCATGATTTCAGACTTTTTCAGATGGATTGCATTCTTAAACGGTTTCATCAAAGTATTCGTAGAACAAACTCTTGGATTCGAAGAACCTAGAAAGAAGGATCATGTCTTCGGACTAAAGAAAGTGTTGTGTGGTCTAAAACAAGTTCCAGAGCTTGGTCTAAAAGGCTTAGCAACTTCCTTATCCAAAATGATTTTGTTAAAGGTAATGTGGATACTACAATCTTCATTAGAAGAGAACGTAAGGATATCTTGCTAGTACAAATATATGTTGATGATATTATTTTTGGATCGTCTAATGAGAATCTTTGCAAAAAATTCTTGAGGCTAATGCAGGATGAGTTCGAGATGAGTGTGATGGGAGAACTGACTTTCTTTCTTGGACTTCATATATGACAAGAGAAGGATGGCACCATCATCTGTCAAGAAAACTATGCCAAGGAACTCGTGAAGAAATTCAAGATGGAAAACTCAAAGAAGGCAAAAACGCCAATATCTCACTCATCAAAGCTTGACAAAGATGAGAAGGGTAACAAGGTTGGTTAGCAGTTGTATAGAAGTATGATAAGATCTCTATTATATCTAACAGCTTCTAGGCCTGACATTTTATTCAGCTTTTGCATGTGTGCCAGATTTCAATCAAATCCTAAGGAGTCGCACTTATCTGCCGTAAAGAGAATTAATAAATATGTGAATACTTACCCCTCTCTTGGACTTTGGTATGCAAAGAGGTCATAGTTTGTTTTGTCTGGATATTCTTATGCAGATTATGCAAGGTACAAAATAGATAGGAAAAGTACATTTGGAACTTGTCAAATGTTAGGCAATATGTTGGTATCTTGGTACTCTAAGAAGCAAAGTACAGTGGCTCTATCAAAGCTGAAGCTGAATGCATGGCACTTGGAAGTTGTTGTGCTTAGATCCTCTAGATGAAGCAATAGTTAAAAGATTTTGGTGTTGAAAACTCAAATACGACAATCAAGTGCAACAACACCAATGCCATTAATCTTACGAAGAAACCTATCTTGCACTTTAGAGCCAAGCATATCGAGATACAAGCATCATTTCATCCAAGATCACATTCAAAATCATAATGTTAATATTCAGTTCATTGATTCAAAAATCAATTAGTAGATATATTTACTAAACCTTTAAAAAAGAAAGCTTTTGATTTCATTAGCAATGAACTAGGGATTATTAACCCGTTCGAACAGTATTTCCAAAAGGTGTCGTTTAGATTTGACAGGATTCTATTTCTCTTGGCGGGTAAGTTCTACGTGTGACAAGAAATAAGATATGAATTATTCTCTTAATATTTATTTATAAATTTATTTACCGTTATTCCTTGAAAATCGGATTTATTATTCAATTTTTTTTTTGGAAACCACTCATTGAAAAATTGTGTCTCTTTGGTTTCTCTTATTCAGTTTCCAAAAATTGCTATTTATATTTTTCATCTTTTCCGAGAAGAACTCATCTTTCTCTAAACCCATTCTTTCTCTCCAAAACCCTCATTCTTCGAAACCCTCTCCTTCAACCTCTCAAAGATCAAAAAAATTTCTCTCAAAATCATCCATGCACCAAAATCTACCCAAGGAACAAAATCTAGACCCTTTGCTTCACGAAGATCGAGACGTATAACAGGAATGGCATCTCGAGCAAAAGGGAGCGTCAAGCTCTTTGAACTATCCGATTCTTCCGACAATGTTGACGGCACTTGCCACCTCTGAAAGTGATTCTTCGGCTAAGTGGCACAAGTTGAAGGAGGCCATTACATCGCTCCAAGGTCTGAGAAACAACGAAAAGGTAATATCTACCCTCTTGGCTATGAACAACTTTAACAATGAAGAGGCTCTAGAGTTATTGTTTGTAGATCCTATTTGTACCATACCATTTGTGGTACTCGGAACATCTAGTGGAATAAGCTCTGTTGCTAGGAGAGGAAAGGAAAAGGTGGTTGAAACCCCTATGTCTAGAAGGAAGAGAAAGTCTTTCAAGAATCTGAGTGGTGGTAGAAAGGGTGATAATGATGAGAAGTTATTCATGAACTTCAAGAGGAAACTCGTTGGATATGTTGATGTTAGGCATAAGATTGGAAAGCTGATCTGATCAACTGCTCATGCAGAGTATTTGCAACGGTTATTAAAAAGAGAAGTGATAAATCATAGGGTTGTTGACTTCGAATTCTTTGAATCATCTGAGATTAAGATTAAGCATATTTTTTACAAACTTTTGATGACTAATCTATGTGCTGAAAGTTTTCCAAACTATCCCTATTTGATAGCTTATTTTCACTCAAGCTTGTCATTTTACTCCCTTGACACCATTGAGTTCACTAAATTTGATAGATCTGTTCTTATCCATGCTACAGATTTAGCAAGAATTCTTGGTGTCAATCACTCAGACTTTGTTCCAATCGATATTGACTCCGATGCGGCTTGTCAATCACTCTTGGGTATCTCTGCTTTTCAAGAGATATTTTGTTTCATGTTTCACATCATAACTTCCCTCCGAAATAGATTGTCTTGCACAAAATCATTATTAACTATCTTCGAACAAAAGGTTCCTCCAGAACATATGTATCTCGATATGAAGCCAAGATCATCTAGGTTATTTTGAACAATCATCATTTTTCCCTCACACACATGGTCATTCTTCACATATATAGAACTGTGTCAAAATCCAAAGGATAGTTGCCCTATGGATCTTTGATTACCAAAATTCTCATACATTATGATATCGAGATCCCAAACAATTTTAAGAAAAAGCAATCCCTTTTGTTGTTGATAGATGAAAAGATGATGAAAAAGATGGGCTTTAGATTTGTTCAGGGAAGATGGCAAGATAGACATGGAAAGCCAATTCAAACTGATTTTGAAGGTCTAGTGGCAGACTTTGCCTCATCACTTGCAAGAAGAAGAAGAACTCAGATTGATAGGAGTGGATCTCAATCACTCTTGCAAAAATTGACATAGGAATCATTTGAGGACTTAGATTTGATAGAAGACTAGGAGGATGATCTGGTAGGCTAATCAATAGAATTGGAGATAAACTTCTAGATGAGGACTTTGATATGGATGAAGATCTGGAAGAGGATAATATGCAAATGACACCGAACTAGACAGGCCAGATGATGTGGAAAACCCCTAGCAATAGCAAATGATTGATCCTCCAGCAGTTGTGCAGGAAAACAAATAGGAAGTGGTTGATACCCTAGCATCGATTAGGGATGTGTTGCAAGAAGTTGTGGCTAGTGTCAGTAACGTAACGCCCATTGCAATGGACAATGCCACATTATCATATCATCCAGTAATCAAAGAAGCTCTAGATCAACTGCAGGGTGACCAAGTGCTGGAAGAGATACC
Source organism: Eucalyptus curtisii (assembly GCA_017140595.1). NCBI lineage: Eukaryota > Viridiplantae > Streptophyta > Magnoliopsida > Myrtales > Myrtaceae > Eucalyptus > Eucalyptus curtisii. The sequence goes on from CM029497.1 coordinate 17,128,056, forward strand.
CCAGAATCTTGATGAAAATACAGAAGCACCTACAGACCAAGAGATTGCTGCCTTTGTTACAGATGAGAATGTTGTGATAGCTGATAAAGAAGCAAGTGCAAGGATAGAAGCAAATAAGGATGCTCCAATTGAGGGGGAGCAATTGTAGATTGTAGGTGAAAGGGCTAGTAAGAACACCTAGAGGGGGATGAATAGGAGTGAAAACAATTTTTGCAAATTTTAGTAGAAGTAATTTGCTTTTAAAAGATAACATATTATGAATGAATCAGAACTTAAACAGATAAACAAAACTACAAATTAAATAAAGATTTGAGGGAAGAGAATAAGAACACAAGGTATATAGTGGTTCGGCTTAGATCAAGCCTACATCCACTCTCCCACGCTGACAGCCAAATGGCTGGATTTCACTAGGAATCAAAAGAGATTTTACAGAAGTGTGAACTTGACTTCACAGTGAAGAGTCTCTACTAGTCTCTCATGAAGTCTCACTAAGTGTTTCCCTCTTTTGTATATAACTTTGAGCTCAGTAAATGAAATAGCAAGGAACTAGGAATCTTCAAACTTTAAAATTTCTCTTTCACGCTCTCTCTCAAACAACTAGAGAGTCCACCTTAAATACTCCTTCATGCCTTCATAACCATTGGCACTTTCTAAAGAAATTCTTCCAATCTACCCATTGGACAAAATCAATCAAGGGGATCTCGAGTTGATTGATTGATTGAGATGAAAGCCCATCAATCATGCTCGCCCATACAATCAGGATATTGGTTTCCATAAGTAGAACTTTCCAAGTTTGCTTGCCTTCCAAAATATTTGATTAATGGAATGATTCCAATAATCAATCATATATGTGTTGTATCCAACCAGAAGGTCATCCATAAATCATACAAATCGAATCCTTGAAGAAATAAAGATAATCTCGCATATGAATAAGTCTTCATTCTTCAGTGGCATTCAGTCTGGAATCTGTCAATGTAAGCAGACTTTGAACTTAAAGTCTGGCCGTCTTCAGACTTTGACATTTCAGTATGGGAGTCTTCAGAGTAGACTATGAAAAGGTTTTGTCAACTTCAAAATAGTAAAGGAATTTTCTCCAACAGTAGGGGCTGAAGAGATAGAGTAGGGAGAAAAGGAAAAGGAGCATGATTCATCCATTGAGATCTTTCTTCAACCAGAGGTTACAACTGATTCAAATGAGAACATTCTTCATGCATTGAAGGAACTCAAGGATGAGGTCAAGGAGAAGAATTATCAGATCAAGAGGCTCAGCAAGACGACAATAAAAGGTTAAGAAGTTTGAGAGTACAATTGCCTATATAAGTCACTATGTCCTCGTATTCATGCCTCCAAATGATCTCCTACCTTCAAGCCCTCCAGCTCAAGACCCAAACCAGCCCTCCACCTCAAAATAATCTTTTCAATTTCTATTCAAAATTTCTAAGATAATTTCATTTGTGTTGGCTTGCTTTTTATTTGACTTATTAGTTTGCTTGAGGTGTGTTTTGGATTTGCTATGATAGTTTGCTACTAAGTATTGAACTTATTGGTTTGCTATTATATATTATGGTTTGCTATTATACTATTGCTATTACCTTTTGTGTTGTTGATAAAAAGGGGGAGAAATATGAAGACGCAGAACTTCGTGGATTTTGATGCAACTGATGCTAAGATGTTTATGCAATCCATAATATGAGGATCAATTATTTTTTTTCGCAAGATTGGTTAAAAATTTCCTATCTCTTATCCTGCAATATTTAGAATATCTATAAGAATCTCGTTTATCTTATCTATCATTCTTATAAATTAAGATTGCGCTTTAAATACTATTTTCATAGCTTTATCAAAATCATTTCTTTTAAATTGGTTCTACTGTGAAAGGTTTTGTTATCATCAAAAAGTGGGAGACCGTTAAGGAAAATTCTCTTGTTAGTTTTGAAAATTAACAAAATTTTCTTTAATCATTATTTGATTCTAATGATAAGATCTTCCAAGTAGAAACTCTGATGAGCACTATTAGATGGTACTCATCAAACTCAAAGAATCGGACTTTAAATCATGAATAAACCATATCCTTGATATTTGATACTCGGGGACATTTATCAAGAAGATAATTTTCGTGCAACAGCAAAAAATTTGGTGGATTTCTTGCTATAATTAAAAGATCTATCCAATAAGGAAAATATATCAAATCCAATCTCTTTAAATGGAATTTAGCAAGACTTGGATAAATCAATCTACAAGAGCGAAATATTATTTCCAAGTGAAGCACTCTTCTTATGGAAACTCTATGTTGTATCGACAATAGAATCAACGAGGGACTTCAAACTCGACAGCCTTGAAGTTATCAAATCTTCTGACAATGTTCAAGTCCAACCGGTAAATTGGATGAGCGATCCTTAAAGGAAATGTCCAACGATTAGCTTAGATAATGAGGATTATAAAAGAAGGTCAAGATGCTGAAAGGAAACAAGAAGCTGAAATTCTGAAGTTTATAATTCATAAGTCTTGAGTGATCTTCAATCATATATATTCATTTTTGTGAAGCTATAAGTGTAATCTTTTAGAGGTTGAGAGTGTGTGAGAAATTGTTCACACGAGCTTGAGTATTCATTATTCAGATCTTGTAATCTCTGATAGATTCATCTAGTGGAATCCAGCCAATCAGCTATCAACTCGAGAAAGTAGACATAGGTTTGCAAAAGCAGAAACTGCTATAATCGTTTGTGTGCAATTTTCTATCCCTTACTCTCTTTATTTTATCTGTAGTAAGGGTTATTTGCACATTGGTAAGATTTGACAGTTATTCGGGTTAGACGTTGTTCTATTGCAATATCGTTTTGAATTTATTTTATTTAGCACTATCAATTATTCATCCCCTCTAGATGATCCATCTAGCCCTATTTCATTATTCTGCTCAAGGCAATCCAATGATCATGATTGTGATTTTGTGTGAATCTGCTTAATCTACACGCGGCATAAGCTAAATTAGATAGAGTGTAGTTCATTAAATGCATTAGACTACCAATAATATAAGCATACTTAGACTAACCAACACTATCTCATTATTTTTTCACTAATTGGATGTTAGCATCATAAGGAGCACAAATGTGACATCAAACTATCCATATTTTTTAGGTAGTCTCACCACATAATACTTTTGAGTAAGTATTAGACCACTGTCACTTCTTATGATTTTAATACCCAAAGTGACATTAGCTTCTCCTAGGTCCTTCTATCGAATTTAGAAGTCAAAAAATATTTCATTTTATTCACAACATCAATGCACGTACCAAAAATAAGCATGTTGTTAATATTTAAGCTAATAATTATATATTCACCATCAATTGTTTCTTGTGTATACACTATTGAGAAAACTCCTAGTAGATTTTGAAGTTGAGAAAACTATCCATAAGATGTTAGTAAGTTTGATTATTGTCTTCAAGTATGCTGATTCAAGAACATAATCTTGGAATGAAATCATCTTGTTCTAGCTCAAATTCAAGAATAGTTTGTAAAGTCTACTTCAGACATAACTCACTTAGACTTAAGCTCAAGACCTTATACTAAAGATAAAGATTGAGAAAATTATCAAATTCCCATTTTGACGCAAGTTTAAAGTGTGGCAAGTTTAAAATGTGACAAGTTCATAATGCAACCAATCTAGAATGAATAACGGCTAATGATCTGGTTTAGATTTCACACCTAAATATATTTGATTGACTCAATCTCATTTGATTGGCAAATTAATCTTGAGACAAGTTCTTTCTAAATGGAGAAGGTTTACTTATGGAAATCAAGACTCTAGTTATATGGGTGATCGAAATCAGGTTGGAATTTATCTTCTGTCACTCAACGACATCTTCTTGATACAGTTCTATCAATGGTAGATTAGAAGATGATCCTCTAGAGACTGTGCAACGGCTAGTTTGGAAATGGAGGAGTATATAAGAAGATCAATGTGTCGAAAAGCACATAAGAGATGAGGCCAGAATCTAGAATTCCAAAGCCTGCGTGAACTTCGATTAAACACTTGTCTTTTGTGAGAGAAGTACCGAAAGAGTGACTGAGTAAGATAGTGTGATTTATCACTGAATATTTACACTCAAATATTGTAATTTCTTCTTGATCATATGGTGGAATCCAACTGGAACGTAAGAGAGTAAAGGTAGGCTTAATCTAAACCGAACCACTATAAATCTTGTGTGTGATTTCTCATATCTCTAAATTCTTATTGTTTATTGTTACAATTTATTGCACACTCACGGGGTGCTTCTAAAGTCTATTCTACTTGTTAACTAATTAAGAACCTTGTTCTAGAACCCATTCTTTGTTCAAACTTTAATCTTGACTCGTTCTATTCCACTTTAAATTGTCAACATTTTATAGAATCACATATTCATCCCCTCTAGGTGATACATGCTAGCTTCTACAATTGGTATCGATGCAAAGTGCTCATTATTTCAAAGTGTTTGTACTTCTAAGCTAGCGATCTTCTATGGCTAGCATTATAGCACTGTGTCTAATTGAAGGACAAAGTCACACTAGCCCTTTATACTTCGATGGAAAGTACTATAATGTCTAGAGAAATCAAATGAAGGCATCTCTTAGATTCAAGGATCCTTTGGAATGGGATGTTGTTAAAAAGGTAATCAATCCTAATAACACGTCAGCATCAACTGAAAAAGGAGATGGCAAAACGCCTGAACATTCTGCCACTCTATCTTAGATAAAGATATCAAAAAGAAAATTTCTGCCTTTAGGTCATTCACTAGCTTGTGACTTTAGTTGATCTATGCCTTGATTTCTTTTTCATTAGACATTTTCCCACCAATAATAATTTCCGATCACAAATTTTTATCTGCCCACATCTTCGATAGTGTAGTTTGCAGTCATGGAGTCCCACATTTTTTTCGTATCTTTGCTCAATAGACATCGAACAATTCATTAAAAAGCATACTGATAATTGTGTACCTACACACCTTGTTAGCATATATCCATTGTTCTCGCAAATTATTTTCGGTTGGTACGGGCTCCATAAATGCTAAAGCGACTCCATGCACATCTAGGATAGAGAAAACTCTTTCTTGCCACATTTCGAAGTTGTTGCCATTAAAAATCTCAATCTTCAATATGTTTGAAAATGGTTTTGCATAGGACATATGTGGTAGTGGTGGCAGTGCAACTAGATAAGCAGTGGCGATGGTGGCAGCACCAATGGCAACAATAGTAGGTTCAGTTTGGGAACACATTGAGATAAGAAAAAAATAAAAGAATCAAATATTTGAGACATGTGAGCATTGTCTTTAAGGTTCTAGCGGCTTCCCTCTCAAAATACAACAAATCTTTATTCCCAGCATTGAACGTAAAGCCCTGCTAAATAGAAAGAAAAAATAGATTATTTTTTTTGGAATTTTTTTATTGTGATAAGAAATTCTCTATATAAACAAATAAAGGAGAGTTAATAATGAAAAAAACGATATCAATGATACAAAGCCATTACAAATTGATTGCGGCCATAATTTTCATGAAATCTATTATAAAACAATTGCCTTGAATAATTCAAAACCATTGAAATAACCAACATTTACCTCATGTTATCTTGCACATAGCAAGTTCGCCATCTCACAATCAATGCCATTTGGTCCTCCATGTCGTCATCTTTGGGTGGAAGAGGAGCCATAAAAAGGTGACAGGAGTGGGTCGTCCCGTGGTCAAGAGAGGGTCGCCGGTCGCCGCCGATCGCCAGTCCTCACTAGTCGCCAAGCAAGGGTCGTCCATCCTTACCTGTGAAGTTGGGGAAGACAGCATCGCTGCCCTTGAGCCACTGTTCTATTTTATTTTATTTTTAACATAGTTTACTTTTAAATCTCACTTAATTAAGGTTTGAGTGCTAAAAATTAAGCTTTGGAGAAAAACATCATAGTTTTGAGCATAGATTCACACTTGAGTTAACATCAGCAGCCACGAGGGAGAGAAAAAAAAATTTTAAAAATGCCACAACAATATTGTCTATTAGTTAAATTGTACGAAGCTAACCAAATGACTTGATTGCGCCATTTTAATATATTTTAGAACTTGATTGTAAATTTTGAAAATTTTAAAAACTAATTACACTTTTGTGACAAGTTTCAAAATTTTTAGTAAACTTATTCCTTCCTTTTTTGGCCATTTCTCACACGTGGCTTGCAAGTTACTTATGCATATATACCTTGAAGACGTATCATCTCGAGGTCAGTTTCAGCTCATCATAATTTAACATCATCTCATTACGAATCACCTTCTTCTGAAGACGCATAAGAATATGTGAATTGCATATAACAGCAGTAACTTCAAGAATGGTCCAAGCACGATCATAGTGGATTCCGCAAACTTAATTACATTGTACTTAAAGCATATTCTAACGCTTATGTACAAACAGACGATCAAACAAAACCTAGGTTAGTTCAGAAAAACCAGATACGGCTTTTGAGTACGTGTCTTGTCCACTAGCATCTAGAGTGATTTATATTGACGTCATGACAGGCCAAGTGAAGAAGACAAAGGAGGCCAAATCTTTTTCTTCTCTCTCTCCCAAAACCAAGGCAAGGCAAGTAGCCAAAAACACATTTTGTTCTTGAAAGCTTCAAGTTTTGCAGCGCAGAGAGAAAAAGAATGACAAAAGCAAATGGACAATGCGACAAACGAAGGCTATATAGGCCGGCAACCCCTTTCCTTCTCGCATAAAAGGCCACGTCCAGAAATGACATTACCTTATTGGCTCCCCACCTCTCGCCAAAGTTCTTTTTCTCCATTACCCTCCATCTAAACTTTTTCCACATTAAAAATGAAAAGTGGAAATTTTCTTTAGATTGATTCGAATATGGTACATGAAGTATCGGACAAAAAGGGGGAGGCATGGACAAATAAAGTTGGTCGCCTATTATGTTTATTTTAATGGCCCGAGGACCGACTTGTGCGGCTCAAATAGTTTCGATTATTCGATATGGATAAGTACAGACAATTTCATATCTAAAGCGTCATTACTTGTACTTTGGGTCATGCCTTACCTCATTGCTAGCACTATGGAATTCTTTCTCGAAGAAGCCCGCAATATGTACATGAAATAGTGGGTGAAGTGAACTCAAAAGTCTTAATTTATGTGCACGGAATGCAATCAAGGTGTAAACATTTCCAATGATTTAAGTAAATCCTAAATCTTTTCACAAGTGTACTCAAGTTCTTTAAAGGAGATTGCCCATGTGTCACTCAAAAATTGCCTACTACACCCTTAATTTGCCCTTCTCAATATGAGTCGTCCAACTTAATTGTACTTTTAAGAGTAAATGTTTATATCAATTAAATTAATGGAAAGGTTTAATATTCGATTGCACTTTTTAATAAATTATTATGACTTGATTGAATCAATTGAAAGCTTTAAGATAGATTGTCATATTCTGTGCAAAGTTTTGTTACTTTTGTTGTAGGAATAATCTTTTTTTTTTTTTTTTTGCATTTTAGGTGTATAAAAATAAATTTATGTTGTAGAAATAATCTTAAAAAGAAAAATTACTCAAAATACTCTCGTACTTTATTATTTTAATATTTATCTAGTGACCCCACGTACTTTAAATTTGGTTAAAGGAGCCCCTCTACTTTTATCGTTGCATTAGGAACCCTTCTCAGTCGGTTTCAGGAGGTTTTGTTGCCGGAAAAAAAGTGTTGTCTTTTTCTAGTAACAAAACCCCTTAAACCGATTGAAAGAAGTTTTCAATTGAATTAAAGGACAATGCTTTTACCAAGTTGAAAGTTTTTAGAGTCGTTTGGAAGAAGGAATGGATATTCTACTCCTCAATACAATATATGCAATTTTATCTATCAGTTGTCACATTTACTCTTTCTTTTCTTGTAATTCCTTTTAGGTGCATTTAAACACTCACTCTTTTATTTCATATTCTCAATTTCTTGGCACATTAAAGTAGAGGAATCATTCTATGTCATTCCTCAATCCATTCTAATCTATTCCATTTTCCTTATACTAAATCTATCATGACTAGATTTTTCAAGATTCAAAAGGTAACAAAGTCGATTAAGACTCGATCCACATCGATCTCCGTGTCAATGAGGGCCATCAAGACTCGAGTCTCATTTTTTTTGTGCCCCTTCTAAAGGTCTTCTACCAGAATCAGTTACGTGATTACGTCGAGACAAGAAGATTGCAAAGACCCGATGGGATTCTGAAGTGTTCAAAAAGCCCGACACCCAACATGATCGTGGTAAAAAGAGAGAGTTGAAAAGTGGGCTCCTCACAGGATAGACACATATATATGAGACGGTTAATTTTTTTTTTTTTGCCAAGTTGCATGCTTCCTGGTGGGTGCTTGACCAGTAAATTGGACTTCTCTTTTTATTTGTAGCGTGCTCTGGAGTGATGAGCCCGGCTACGTGTCCCTCTCAAGTGTATATGAGGCTCGCATAGCATCGGACGCCGAAAGAGACAGGGGGATGTTTCTTAGTTCCACTCTCTAAAACACCTCTCTCTCTCTCTCTCTCTCTCTCTCTCTCATCAAAGCAGAACGCAAGAGAGGTTCATCGCCATCCTTTGTCATGGAGCTCGCTTCTTCCTTTTCCTCTGCTTCGTTTCTGATGCTCGTGGCATTGATGACGCCGGCATGGATGGTTCTGGCATGGCTTCTCAAGCATGCAAATTGGTACTTGTACGAGACCCAGCTGGATAAGGAGCGACGACGCTCGTTACCTCCCGGTGATCTCGGATGGCCTTTCATTGGGAACATGTGGTCCTTCCTCAGGGCATTCAAGTCTGGCGATCCTGATTCCTTCATGTCCTCCTTCGTCACCAGGTCTCTTCCTCTCCCTCCCTCCCTCCCTCTGTGTAATTACTGTTCACAGCAGTGTAAGGCTAGCCTCAAAGCGGTCTCACAAAAGAGAAGTTTTTTAGTTGATTGAGATTGGCTCTGTTGATCGCATTAGTTTAACCGACATTTTCCTCAACTGCTCAAGCACAAAAAGATGAAATCCACCTTCTCTGCCCTGAAAACCTCTCGCTCCTGTAAATGCAAAAGTGCAGAGCGATCCAAGAAAATTCTGGGTCCGATTCCTTTGCGTTAGAGAAATTCTGGGTCTCAATCAAGAACTGGTTAAGTCGTGGCATTCTGCTTTTTTTTTTTCTCTTGATCATATCGCCGGGGTGATGATTGACCGCTACCTTGTTCTATCTTTACTTTCTTTCTCTCATTTGGGTTTCTGTTGCTCCGCTTCTCCTATAAAAAAATAGTTTCAAGAGGGAAAATCTTGAGACTCGAGTTAAAAAGAGACAGGATATCACTGATGACGATTCTTTGGAGGAGAGCCGGCTGATTTTGTCCTTTTCACTGTCCCAAGAACAGTTTCACACATTCTTCTATCTTTAACGGACGAGACATCGACCATGTGGCGCTGTTCCATGATTGGTCGTGAATCCCTACAAATTTCACCGATGTCTTTCGTTCTTTTCTTCCATTATTATTATTATTATCACCAGCTTTTCTTTCTTTCTTCCTTTCTTTCTTCTTTCTTTTCTAGCTGCAAAAACAAGATCAAGAAAAAGCAAAGCGACTGATTTTTAGTGCGCCAATCCCAGTACGGCGAGGTTCATCTGTGCGAGGTGACGCGACACTTTGTTCGTGTACACTTGAACAGAATCTTGTTTGCGATACCCTTCTTCTCCCTGCCGGTCTAGTGCCCTTCTCTCTCGCCAGCAAACTCTTCCCGGCCACGGCCGTCCTCCCAACCATTGTCTCCGCCGCGCCACGACCATCTCGATGCAGCTCCCCTACCCTTCTCTCCTTCTCTCGATAAAGTGAATCTAGTTCTCGATCTGATCACTGCCACACACGTGTGCCACTCAACCTGTTCGTGGACTCTACTAAACTCTTCAGATATGACACGACAGCTTTTTTGGCTGATATGTTGGTCTTCGTCTTGTGCATTGGGAGAGGAGTAGAAATTATATGCTATTTGTCAGGAAGGATAGATGATCGACAGTACTTTTATGCTCGGCTGGGCTAAAACTATAACGGGAACAGTATTGGAACTTTCTTTGAGTGCTTGATTGACCTCGCCTTGTCTCTCTCAAACTTTAGAAAATATCAGAATCATCAACTAGGATTTGCATATTTCATCTTTTTTCTTTAATTTCTTTTCTTGGGTTAGGCGTGAAATGAAATGAGAGAATATGCGGGTGATTTGGTTTTTGAGTTGTGGACAAATAGACAAGTAAAATCATAAACCAGATGCAGCAGATACTACGTGTTGAAAAAGGCCGGTTGCTTTGCAAATGGTTGAAGCACCACAACATCGGAGCGGGTCCCACTTTGATAGGGGGTAGGAAGGGAAAAAATCAGCCTTTTGCGGTTTGGATGGTAGTGGATAATGCAACTGCCCTTTACTATTAGTTAAATTCAGTCCATAACTGCTTTGAATGTTCTCCTACTTTGTTTATTCAGCTGTCCATTTCTTCCTCCTCTTGTCATTCCAGATATTAGAATACTCGCTTGCATACTGAATTATTGTCAAAGTGCTCCGAGGTTCTAGATCTACCAAGAGAATATGAAGTTCACAATTTTAAGAGTTTTAAACACAGTGATGAATCAAGAATATAAGTTCTGTCAAGATTGATACATAATACAACCTTACCCATGACTGAAAGCGTTTGAAGCATGCATATCCTATTGAGGGACCTCGCTCTTTACCTGTTCTTACCGTCAAGATGCTTCAATTGTTATCATTAATTTAATGAGAAAATTTGAAAGGCAGCAGCAGAGCAGCTTTTGGGGTCTCATGGATTACTGACGTGATTGAAGATTCTTATCTTGAAACTGGTATTTGAAACTTTTGCACAAATTGTAATATGGTCCCGGCTCTAGGTGACGAAGCGAGTCACAGGTAGAGAATGCCCAATTGAGTATCTTCAGGGAGTTGTTTTTTCCTCGTTCTTCCGCTCACATTGTCAAATACCTTTTTGTAAGCTGCTTCTGCTGTGTTGTGCTTCACTTTCTTTATTAATCTCAGGCAAATAGAGATATTTGAATAGGTAACCCTACTAGGGGACCAGTTTACTAGCCCCCCCCCCCCCCCCCCCCCCAAAAAAAAAAAAAAAAAAAAAGAGCACAATTATGCTCTCACATAAGGACGGTCGCTTCCCATCTTCCAAAAGTGTCGTGTTGGTCGTGACCACTCCCTTAATGTCTATTAACAAATAAAAATTTATTTGAGAGTGTGTTGGTTGAAAAAAAATAGAGATGAGAAGCAAGCATTGTAATCATCAATAGGGTCAAGCTTTTAGTTGTTAATTTTACCTTTGTTAATGGTATTGATTTATCTCACAAAAACATTTCAAGGATTAACGTTGAAAACTGGCAAATACCTATTTGACTGTTGGGTTCGAAAGCATCAGTAGTCTATGATGTTGAGCACAAATTTCATAAGATAATGCTGTTCTTGGGCTATGGAATGTAGCAAATAATCTTAGTTGGCATTTGCAGATTCGGTCGTACCGGAATCTACAAGGCCTTCATGTTTGGGAGCCCGAGCGTGATTGTGACCATGCCTGAGCCATGCCGAAGAGTGTTGACCGATGATGAGAAATTCCAGCCTGGTTGGCCCATTTCAACTCTGAAATTGATCGGGAGGAAATCATTTATAGGGATTTCATATGAAGAACACAAAAGGCTTAGGCGTTTGACTGCCGCTCCTGTCAATGGTCACGAATCTTTATCTCTATATATGGGATACATTGAAGAAAATGTCATATCTGCACTTGATAAGTGGTCAAAGATGGGGCAAATTGAGTTCTTGACTGAACTTCGGAAGCTCACCTTCAGGATAATCATGTATATCTTTCTTAGCTCAGAGAGCGAACCGGTGATGGAGGCTTTAGAAAGGGAATACACCACTCTCAATTACGGTGTTAGAGCCATGGCAATCAACCTTCCGGGATTTGCTTATCACAAAGCACTCAAGGTGAGAATTGATTCACTGAGGCATGTTTGACTTTAGTCTTGGAAAATGAACACTTTAGTATTTCAATTCTTTTGACCTCCAAAAGGAACATGGCAGTTCTAAATACACATTTTGACAATTCCAAAACCTTATTGACGTTATCCAATCTCATTGAACCTCTCATCTAATGTTTTTTAAAGTAAGTTTTAATAAAAGTCGAGTAACAATTCCAATCGTTATGGATCATAGATAGAATGGTTGACTTGCAGTCAATATCACAACCAGCTTCATCAGATACTCAGTGCCTACTGTTTTTTTTTTCCCAAACGGATATTAGGCTCGGAAAAATCTAGTGGCAATATTCCAGTCCATAGTGGAGGAACGACGGAATCAGATGGAGACTAAGGTTTCTGCAAAGAAGGACATGCTGGATGCCCTACTAGAAGTGGAAGATGAAAATGGTCGAAAGTTGAACAACGAGGAAATCATTGATGTGTTATTAATGTACTTAAACGCGGGCCACGAATCTTCCGGTCACATCACGATGTGGGCGACTATCTTCCTACAAGAGAACCAGGAGTTCCTCAAGAAAGCCAAGGTACTGAGCTTGGGCAATATTGATTCATTGATTCCATGTAATATACAATGGAAAGATCATCTTTCAAAGCTTCTGCGCTTGAGCGAGGCAATATGCTTTTCCTTACTCTACCACAGTTCCATTATATAAGTTTCACCAAATGCTTCGCATCAGCCTCTCCAATTTATGTGCCAGTACCAAAAAAACAAAAAATAGCACAACAGAGTGTTAAGAGGTTGACAGGAACAGCCCTTAACCAAGTAAATGGAATTTCAGTACTTCTATAGGGGCTTTTGGAAAGAAATTTTATGAGCCAAACCATTTCATTGACCATCTTTCATAAAGAACTCGATTCACTTTCATATTTCATTATCTTGTTGGCATTGGGGTCAAGCTTTGTGATGATTTTTACCCACAGCATCTAAGCTTCTCTGTACCACATGATAGGAGGAGCAAGAAGAGATCATGAAGAAGAGACCGCCAACACAAAAGGGTTTGACCCTGAAGGAATTTAGGCAGATGGAATACTTGTCCAAGGTACTTTCCTTTCGTTTTTTGCTCTATTTGGCATCATCCTTTTCTATGCAGTCAACAGAATGCAATGGATTTTAAGTTCTCACTGAATAATAAAGGTCATTGACGAAACACTTCGCTTGATCACATTCTCACTGGTGGTTTTTCGTGAAGCAAAATCAGATGTCAGTATGAATGGTGAGTTGTTTTTTCCCCTCTCTCCTCTTACATCAGAGAACTTATATCATCTGTTGTCTCATGATTGTGAGGAATACATTTGATCTTCGTCAGGTTACACTATTCCTCAGGGTTGGAAAGTTCTGGTCTGGTTCAGAACCGTTCATTTGGATCCCGAAATATATCCAAATCCAAAGAAATTTGATCCTGCCAGATGGGATGTAAGTTTGATGCCATCATAAGTACTATACTATTGGCAGTTAATAACATGATGTGGGAACCCTTTCTAATGAATAATATCGCCCCTTGACTCTCAGAATTACATACCCAAAGCAGGAAGTTTTCTTCCCTTTGGAGCAGGAAGCAGGATGTGCCCTGGAAATGATCTCGCAAAGCTTGAAATAGCGATTTTCCTGCATCATTTCCTTCTTAACTATAGGTGAGTTTTTCGTATAAATCCTGTTCTCTTTTTGTTGTCTTTTCTGGCTAGTCCAGCAAGTTAAAGTATTAGGTTTTTAGTAATAAAAGACAAAGGTTACATTATTAGGAAAGAAACCAAAAGGCCTTCAAACATATGCATTCGTTTCTTATCGAGGTCATAGGAACTTACGTTGTGTAAGGGAGTGAGTTCAGACCGTTTCAGCGTGACTGGCCAGTGGTTTTTAAGTAAAATCAGAATCAGCTAGTTCTGAACTTATGATGTCGTGGCGGGGCTTCATAAACTAATCATAGTAGGTATTGTAGAACAGAAATGGATGGAAAGAAATAATACAATGCACATCAGCTGGGGGCATTCTAATTTCCTTTAACCCGTTTAGATCCCAATAGGACGAAGCTTCACCGTTATCTCACCATTAAACACAATCAGACACGACCATACCAAACCCTTTTTCAACCCAAACTACACCCTCTGCTCTTTCCATGCGAGTCAGCTTTTGTTCTGCAAGTCTTATGATAACCACTCACCTAGATGTCAAAGGATGTCTTACTGTGGATTTAACAGCAATTCAGTTAACCAAAGCCCTCATCTGATAATGACCTTCCGGTTGTACATGTGGCAGGCTCGAACGACTCAATCCCGGATGTGCAACAAGGTACTTGCCCCATTCGAGGCCGAAAGATAACTGCCTAGCACGAGTCATAGCACTCTCATCTCCATACGCATAAGAGGGAAAGACAGGCGGGAAATTTTCTCTTCGTTTCTTTTCTTATTCTTCCACAGTAGTATGTTAAAATCCTGTATGAGAAACACCGTAACAGACCTTAATGAGGGAAAACAGGAGTTGAAGGTTTTGACTGTCTGATCTGAGGCTCTCTCTGTTTTCGGGAGAAGTATGAACTCTAAAGGAATCAAAATACAGAAGTTGGTTCAGTGTACTTGGAATGTTTCATGGGTTCAGTGCCATTCGGCTGTAAAGACAGCAAAATCGCAGGACGGTGGAATCCGATCTCTTTTCATGGACATGCATCATCGTGTCAGAGATGCCTGGCGCCAGGGGAATTTCATATCTGAATGCAGTCAGTGTCTGTCTCATTCGTTGGATATGTAGGCCTCACATGTGAGGTTGACATGGCACCCATCTAACCGACGACCGAGACGAATCAAATTGAGTAGACTAATCGATATTTCCCATGCTTAAGTAAATATTCTTGCATAGACCGAGATCGATGGATTGGATCCATCTTGTCCATTCATTTTGTGGGCCCGCCTCATGGAGCTCACACCAACCGCGCATGATCAACCATTAAATTTCATCGATTCCTACATGGCATCTGATCAAATGGCTGATATGAACTAAATTCAGTAGACTTAGATCCAATATCTTTCCCTGCACAGAGAAGAGAGAAAATCTTTCGTAGATTGGATCCATCTTGTCAATTCATCATGTGGTCTGTTGAAAAAAAAAAAAAATTCATCATGTGGGCCCCGTCATTGTGTGGGCCCCACTCGTGGAGCTCACATGGACCGCACACATTTCAACTGCTAAACTTCACCTACTCCACCACGGCAAAAGGCCGAAAACAAAGTCCCGACTACTTTTCTTATGTCAGTTTAGTTCACCTCTTAGGCGCATATGGTAATTATTTTATTATGTGAAATAATTTTTTATAAGAAATAATTTTTTTAATTCTATTCTTGAAAATAATTTCTTTGTGTTTGGTAACTTTTCTAAATTTTTATTCCCGATATAAAAATACGTTTGGTAGGATTTTTAATTTTTTTAATTATTTTATTTTTTATTATTTTTTTTTTTATTTTCCTTTTTTTTTTCTCTTTGATTGGTCGCCGATCACCGCTGTGGCTAGCGATCGGCTAGGCGAGGTCCGGCAACCTTGCCGGAGGCCAGCCTAGCCACGGCAAGGCTCGGCCTCGCCCAAGCGGCGCGAGGTCAGCCTCACCCTGGCCTGGTGAGGCCTAGCCTCGCATCGACCCGGGGAGGCCAAGCCTCACCATGGCTCGGCGTCTCCAAGGTCGCCAACCCTCGTCTAGCCGATCGTCGACGCCGTCCATGGCCAAGGCCGACAACCAGCCAAAAGAAAGAAAAAGAAGAAGAAAAGAGAGGAAAAAGAAAAAAGAAAGAAAATTTGATTTTAGAAATTGTTCTCAAGAATAAGAAGTTACTTTTTTCTATTTATTATTTATGTTCCAAATCTATTCTTGAAAATTAAAAAAAAAATTATTCCCAAGAACAAAAGTTTTACCCAACAGGTTTCTATTCTTTTCTTGTTCCCCAGAACAAAAGAACAGAAATAATTATTCCAAGGAACAGAAATAGATTTTAACAAACATGCCCTTAATGTCTAGGCCGCTCATGCAACTCCCCCGCCTCTGCAATTCCACATTAATCGCTCCAATTCAAACATTATTTTTCAAACGACATTTTGCACTTGCATTCTACTCTCAAGGTACGTTAAGAATCTCATCTTTTTCACAAGGATTCGACCCGGTATGCAACTTCTCCAATCCGGCAAGTTCAAGCAACTGGAAGCAAAATAGACCTTCTATTGAAGTAATAAAGCAAAGGAACAATTCTGTGTATAGAAGGAAAATGGATAAGGATGTTTGAGGGGATCCTATACATCTTCTCTGGTTCTTTTTTAAGTAGCTGCATGTACTAGGGATGTGCAAAGGAATTAGAACCCACTCAGACCGCTCGGAACAAATGGTTCTTAAGGAAACCGGTCCAATTTCCGATTCCAATTTATGGGAATCGATGGGTATTGGTCTAATTCCCAGTTCCATGGGCAGATACACCCACCTGGACTAGCTTGGTTATATTATAATAAAATATTAATTTTTAATATTTAAAAAAATTGTTAGAATTAATCTTTGATTTCCAGATATGCCCGAATTTGAGTATGCAATATCTCCATCTCGGTCCATGCTCGCTACGTGTTTGAAGAAATGCCTAAATCAAATTTGTTAGGATTAATCTCTGATTCCGAATTGTCAAAAGGAGTATGTGAATATATATGGTGTGCGGTATAGGCTTTGTGTTGATTACTAGGCATATTTTTAGTCAGATTTCATCTCTACTAAGTCCGAATCTCTTCGATCTTTGGTTACCTTTGCTTTGTGCTTTGGCCATATCTCAATCAATGTTCTCTATATTTGTGGTGTGGTTACGATCATGAGTCTTAAATGGATGATGATGAGGATGAATGCCGGCAAATTCCCATCCGGTGGTCGGAGGCAATCGGACATGGAGGTCCAATGATGGGTCTTTTGTTTGAACCTACGGTATTACAGTAGCTGTGACGTTCTGGGTTTAATGTCCTATTTATGGGTAATGAGAGGAAGAATTCAAGAAAGAAATAAGATAAGCTAAGAAAGGGAGGAAAAAGCTTCTTGACCGATTCCTGGGTGGATCCATGCAACTAACGGGTAGTTCCCGATTCCAATTTTCCGAAACCGATCCTTAGCGGGTGATTCCCGGTTCTAAGGTGGGAACCGCCCACTCGGACAATGCATGTCCCTAGCATGCACAGCACAGAGAGAGAGAGAGAGAGAGAGAGAGAGAGAGAGAGAGAGAGAGAATATGACCAAAGTAAACTATCATAGTATACCATGCGTTGCATATATGAAATGTTGAGAGCTGCCAAAGAAATGTTCTTGTGGTTGAATACAGGCATCCAACATAATTCCCTACATCTTGTAACACCCCCACCCAAAAAAAGAAAAAGGAAAAAAACATTGTACCTTGCAAACTCGGGCAATTTTAATCTTCACAGTCACTACATTCTTAAAGCAGCTGCCCAAGCTAGTGCTTCGCAGTCACACCAACTGGTCGGCTAAGCTTGCGGTTGAGGAGCATCTGGCTGGTTTTCCGGCATGGCATGTTGAAAGGCAGGTATCTCACTGTATGCCTCATGCAACTTTGACAAGATAGGATATTGACTCTACAAAAGTAGTTAAGGAGCAATGAACTGAATATGTCTTGTGCATGAGAAACCAAGACACTAATGAAATTTGAGCAACAATTTGCAGATGGAGTTTTTATTTTTTTTTCCCAGCCATCAAGTATAAATTGAGAATGATTTATTTGATCCATGTGCAGCTTATGGGGACCTTCTGTTATCCAGCACATGTGAAATTACAGATAACGGTTCTGCACCATTACAAATCCCCAATGCCACTCTTGATTTAAAGTTTGTTGTGGAGTTACTTAGAAGGAATTAAATTCTGAACTCTATATGATAAGAACCGTGCATGCTTAGGTAAGAGAATTACCATGTCAACATTGAACCTCTTGACTGCCGCATAAATCTGGGGTGCCAGGAAAACATCGGCCTGCATATGATTTATTTGATCACTTCCAAGCAGAACAAATAGAACACGATTGCAAACTTTTTAGTCTACAGACTGGGGAAGAGAATTTATTCTGCCTCTCCATCGGAGCGCAACAGACATCAGCACAGCATACAATCTATCTTTCATTAACCAGGTATAACGATTCTAGATGTTTGACTCATAAACAGCCAATCCTCAAGAACTGATCAACAAATTATACTGTGGTCAGAAGACAGAGAAACTCATAAAAGCGTCTTTACTCACAATGAGCTTACTAAAGTTAACATTAGTAGTAAGACAGTATGGGGGTTTCTTCTTTCAACAGTCAGTTCGTGATTCTGTCACAAACGCAAAGTCATATGCATGTCAATTTGCCTAACATTAACCTAATGATGCACTAGAAAGAGAGAGGAGGAACAGGCATAATGGATCTGTGAACAGCTCTGAAAATTTGACCGTGACAAAGAATTAAAAACAAACAAGATGGAACAAAAGATAGGAGCTTTCAGCAAAAAAGCAGAGCCCAGAAATCAAACCAGGCAAACTTCATCTCCCGTTGCATATTTTCCAGCATGGCCTGCTAACACCTTCTCAAGTGCTGAAAAATGTAAGCACAAGTTTTACCACTCTAAAAGTTTAAGTTTTCATCCATTATTTCAACAGAATAAAACGAGAACAATCGAGAATTCAAGAAATTTTATCCAGTACAATGTCATTTGAACATGAAGCAAACTCAGCATCCAAAAGATATCTAGTATGATAGACCAGCTAAAAACAACCAGAACTGTTCTATGCTTCCCCATAAATTGGAATTCCAACTTCTGTAACAAAAAATGAACTGATAAAGGAGAAAAATCCCAAGCAAATAAAGCTAAAAAGAAAGAACTGAATAAACTCATACAGCATTGTCATAGCTATGTACAGTAGTTACCACTTTCAAAGGAGGTGCTTCAGCTTTTCTGCAATGTTAGGCAACACTTCGCAGTTGCAACACCCGACAATTGCAGTTTCACCCAATGTCCAGGTGTTGCAACTTTAAACACATGTTTCCAGACTTAGGTTTTGCAATATATCAGAGAAAAGCCACAACTACACCAAACGGACTTTCAGACTCTTTGTTTAGACGAATCAGAAATGGCCAATGACATGAACACTGAAGAAAAATCGTACTGCACAATAAGGTGGGGAATATTACAGCAATAGCAACCCTAAATTTAGCTTCACCACATGCTATTTTAATAAGGGACCATATTTACACATTACAAGAATCAATCATCCAATAATGGTTTCAGAATTAAGGGTGAAGAAAATGGACTGCACACTGAGCACGGTGTGATGTAGGAAAAACCATGGGAATCTAACCTAGATTAAGCTGCATTACATGCTACACCTACAGGAGCCTATATTATAGTTGGAATCTGGTGTTCTTACAGAAAGATGAATACATATTGTACAGGATTCAGCAGAGAACTAGCCTAACCAAGTGTTAATTAGGGAAGTTTCTTCCCAAAATTTGATAAGACCATGTAGAACTTATTCTTCTGTTCATTCCTTTGAGTTCAAGTAACAAGAGCCAGCTTGAATTAGTACTCAGACAAATTTAGACTGGTACTTCCCTTGAAAGAGGTTCTCACGTTTAACAGGACTAAGCACTGGATTCTCACCACTATCAGACAGGAATGATCATTCTCAAATTGATATATTCATTAAACACATTCTTAAGTTGAGGCCAGCAAATCTCTTCTCCAGTATAGGCAAGTCACACATCTAGACAAGCCTGACTTGTTGTTCAAGGAACCGGGGCAATGGTCTCAATTTATGAGGTTTAGATAATTGCAACTAGGAGGTTCCCTCCTCTTGCGTATTATTTGATCTATACTAGACTATTTCACTATTAAATTGCTTCTAAATTTAACCACTCCGATAATGCAGAAGGAAAATCAAACAAAAATCAGCAAAGCATCTGCTCAAGGGAAAGCTATCACCTATCTGACCTTCACTATTTGTGCACATTGAATCATGCTATCACAAAGGAAGACATCATGTCCACCACCCCCACGACCCCCCCCCCAAAAAAAAAAAAAAAAAAAAAAAAAAAACAAGCACAAAATAAAAGAAAAAAAAAGAAGAAAAAAATGAGGGAAAAAGCAGCATGTGAAGGATGGAAGGAGCTCAGCAGAGTTATCGATAATACTTAAATGTACCTGAAAAGCCCCTTCCAATGTGATATTGAACCCAAGAAAGCGGCTCACTGGGACTAACTTTCTCCTTGAGAAATTTCTGTGATGCAACAGTTGTTCAGTCACATTCCCACATATTAAAAGCAGCTACTAGAGGAACAATTAACTTCCTCAGATATTTACCAGAACATAGATATTCTGAAGAGGTTGTATGCTTGCAGAAACAATATTTGCAGCCTAAACAATAAAGACCAAGTTACTTATCAGAAAAGAAGCCAGAAGATCATATAAATAGAATAGAAAGTCAACATCAAAAAGCACATCATGTATTTATTCTCCAATCATTGCCGTCTGTCAATCTTGACATATGTCGCAATATATAGGCACTTCACCTCCCTGTCCTTGCCCTACTGCACCTCAGTTTAGTGTCAACCAGTGAATTGATTCCTCAGTTGTCACCGCCCACAGAGCCAGAATTCTTGTCATACTCTCTGAATTTTACAGCTGGTGGCTCCGGGCCTAACCCCCAAGGCAGTTACAGATATAGTTCAACCAAAATTTAGGTAACTTAAGGAAATTTGGCAAAACTTTAGCAGAAAAATGATGATTTGTTGTATTGTTTTGAGGGCAAAAAGAAAGATGGAGGCTGCAACCAGCCTTTAATGCTGGTACTGGAAGTTCTGGCAAAGTTGTATGCATGAACAGATTTTAACAGAAGGTTTAGGCATGTCATTGACTCAGCAATCACCTTTAAGATCCACATGCAACAAAAAGGCAGAGGAACAATTTACTTATTTAGGCATTTATTATGTTGTTAGATTCTTTATACATAGACATGGAAGAGAGAGAAAAGCCTCCAAAAGTAATAACTTTTTACCTGATAGTTGATTGCCCTTTTCTCCAGATCACTGGGCAAAAGTGGGCGGTGATGAGGATATTTCTCTTCTAAATACTGCAAGGCATAAATGACAGGTTACAGGCCACAGCCTACACAAGAAAGTCTCTAAAATGATGAAGAGTCCTCTATGCCCAGTAATATGATAAGTGAAGGAGTTGAAAGTTGCAAATTCTCACTATTAGGATAGCAAATGAGTCTGCCAGTACAAAGTCCCCATCAGCCAACGCAGGCACATAATGAATTGGATTAATCTTTGAGAACTCTACCATTTGAAAAGGCAAAACAGCAGTGAGAAAAACTATATCCAATCATGAATATGGAGGACTTGACAGCCTACTGCCACGCATAAAAGGTAAAGTCGCTTCCACCTAGTACTTTGAAAAATAAAAGAATATCACAGCTGCGGAACTGAACAAACAGGCATGTCTATGTTACCCTTGCTATAATACACTCTCTCTTGGTCCTTTACGTAAAATAAATCTCCTTTCCAAGCACAAAGCAGATGATAAACACGACGAGAGCACCGCATCATCTCGGGACAACAGGGGGGGAAAACAGAGGGGAATAGCCAAGGAAGGACTCACCAGCACCGAATTGCTCCCCCTTCAGCAAATTCACAGGCACGTACTCGTACTCGAGCCCTTCAAAATCACAAAACATCCATCACCACCGTCATCATCACATCGCGCCGGGGGAATAATTCAAACCAAAAATCACCTCCAAAACACCAATCAAGCGCAGCACAAAACTCTCCCTCCCCAAATTTCACCCTCCAGAAACCAAAAAAAAATTAAAAATTCAACTAAACGCCGGCGATCGCAACAAACAGCGCGAAGGAGCGAGACCTTTCAAGTTGAGGGCGAAACGGACGCGGAACGAGCAGGAGCTCCTCCAGTAGCTGTACAGCTTCAGCTTCGCCGGCGGCGAGCCCGCCCCGGTCGCCGCACCACCGCCCGTCGCCGCCGCCGCCTGACCACGAAAAGAAAGCCGTTCGGAGAATCGTCAGACGATCCCCGCGAGGGAACGCGTAAACCGATCGAACGGGGAGAAGGAGGAGGAGGAGGAGGCGATGGAGATGGAGACGCTCCGCACGCACCATGATCGAACGCTTCGCCGGAGATCGAAGGAGCAAAAGCGAGCGAGAGAGCAAGCACGGCTTCGCCACTGTCAGTGCGTAGCTGGCTAACGGCGGAATGGATATCATTTATGGACGACGGTGAAGAAGACGACGGCCGGTGAAAACGGCCAAACGCCCACGTCCCCCTGCTTATCCTGAAATAAACTTCCGATGTCGTGATCCGGCACGGCATTCCCGATGTTCGATTTTTTTTTTTTTAATTTAGTAAAATAATTTGGATTACCTTTGGAACAAAATATTCTATTCTCCTTTTTTTTTCCGTGTTGCCATACAACTACTCTTATTAAAAAAAAAAAAAAAATTGAAACCATAATGACCTATCGTGAAGAGACGTGGATTCCTAAAATTACAAGTTTTGTGGAGGGGGAAGTTGATCCCTCGTATCTCCCACCGTTCCTTGTACATGGTCCGTTTATTTTGCTAAAAAAAAAAGATTTATTTTTTTTAAATATAATTTTTTAATATCATTTAAATTAATTAGTCAATACAATATATTTTTATTATCGACACTAATTTATATATAAATATTTATATAAATGATAAAAAAAATCTCGTTTATTCATTTACGTAAGCGATATAAACAAACTAGAATATTCATTTTAAATGATGCATTTGATTCAACATTTTAAAACCTCTTAGAGCCCCAAAATCCATTTTGAGAAAAATTTGGGAAATTTAGCAACCATCTCTAAAGGGCTTTCAAGTTAAAACTAACATTAGGAAAACTGAAAGCTCAATGTAGTTAAGGACTACATTGAGTTTCAGTGTTTTCGAAATCTTAAAGGTTTCAATTAATGAAACTTTGTCAATAGCCTATTTTGCCCTCAAAATGTAACTAAAAATCCAATTTTGCCCCTTTTCAAAATTCCCCTTGATCTACATTCAGTCACTTTGCATTCGATCACTCTCTCCTACTCTGTACTTTTCGCCTGCACCGCTTCTTTGCTCACTCGATTTTGCGCTCCCCTCTTTAATTTGCTCGCCATCTGACACTTCGATCTAAGTGAGATTTTCTGATGCTCTTCTCTTGCTTATTTGTGGTTGGATCTTGAGTGTCCTTTTTTGTTGCCCGATTCAAACTTCCATGCACTCGGAAGTGATAGCTATGCTGAATTCTTCATTTTGTTTCCATTGATGTCTCTTGATTTGGTAATAGAGGCGTTGGGTTTTCGAATTTTGTAGAAGTTGAACTTTAACCAGAATTCAAATTTTTTAAGAGGAGCAAGTGTCTTTAGGTTTCTTCACTTATTATTTTGTTCAAGGTCAAAGAGGTAATTGCCACATTAGTTACAAGCTTGTTAGCAAAGTCTTCCGTGTCTTTCATCCACTCTGGAGAAAGAATACTATAAGTGTCAAAATTTTTATACGGTGCTCACTTAAGTGCCAAAACTTTTTTTTCACTTATTTTAGTGTCACATTGAAATAAAATCACTTACTTAAGTGTCACTTCCAACCAAATGTCCTACATGAATTTTTTATTTCTCATTTCGACATGGATTTTTATAAAATAAGTCGAAATCCTATGTGGAAAATTTTGTACACCTGAAGAGAAACCACGTCATTTCCTATGTCATTTTAATCTATGTATCTCTCTCCCTTTAACGGAAACGACATCGTTTCTCAGCCTAAAACGGAAACGACATTGTTTCTCTTCATGTAACAGCTTGAAACGGAAATGACATCGTTTCTCTTCATGTAACAGCCTGAAACGACGTCATGGGGCTTTTCACTTGGACATCTTCCACATCTCTCTATTCTATTTCTCTCTCTCTATTCACAAAATTAGGATTTCCATCTTTGATTCATCAACCCCATACTTCATCTATATTGCAAATCGATCTCTCACTAGCACTCTCTTTCTTTTGTTCGTGTCTGATTCTCACTATGCACAAAACCCCAAATCAATATCTCTCTTTAATCCCAAATTAGGGCTTCGAGTTTGCCCTTGCTCATCACTAAACAAAGACTACAAAGGCAACAACTTGGAAGGAAAAGTCAGGGCTTGTTACGTGACGAATCTTTGTTGACAAAGAGTACAGGTTGGTGATTTGTTATTTTGTGTTGATTGATTGACAAAGGGAGCAAATGCTTATTCCAATTTTTTTTTTTTTTTGACAAAGAGTAAAAGTATGGGAAAAGGTGAGATATTAGAAAGCAAATATTAGGGTTTGGTTAGTGCAAAGGTGAATGCTTTAGTTTATTTATCTTTAGATTTTGTCGTTTTGTGTCCACCAACCAACACTCAAATTATTGTTTACAGTGTTTGTGAGGATCAATTTCTACTATTATTTGCTAGAGTTATAGGACCGATGCTAATCTTGTCTCTTTCTAGTGTGGTCCTCTATTGCATAAATAATTTTTATTGTATTAGGAATAGTGTTAACATGGGTGATACTAGTGGACAGTTTGTTACTGGGGAGAGAAGGGATAAATTAGTGGGCAAGTCGCTATTATCCTTGTCAGTCTCAGTAATATGTCATTTGAAGACTTTAAAAATGATATAGTAGATTGATTGAGATGTAGAGTAGGGAAATTACATAGGAGTCTTAAGGATGGTTTAAGATATCCACACGATAATAGTGATGTGAGGAATATCCCCACGGCCATTCTGTTTATATGTATCTTGAACATCATGGCAATGAAGATGAGCAAGTGGTGTTAGAAGTTCGTATTGAAAACTAAGCTAGTGATGAAGCTATTTTAGAAAGAGACGTGAGAGTAAAGGGCATCGAGGTTTCGTATACAACTCAAGTGTTAGAGTTATTTCCGCAACTTGAGAATATTGACGGCATATCTGATGGTGAAGATACACTGTTAGAAAACTCGACTAGAATAATCTTAGGCTCTTAGAAAATTGCATTGTCTAGTGACAAAGATGAGGAAACACTTAGGGGTGAGCGCGGTTTCTGGGTAGAACCAGGAACCGAAGAACCGCACCGAATGGTCCGGTTCGGTTCCCGGTTCTAAAGGGACCAGTTCCAGTTCCTGGTTCCTTTTTTCTGGGAACCGGTTACGGAACCGATTAGGGCTCCAAAAGTAGCCCCAAATAGGAAATGCCCCAAATCAAATTCAATTACCCCCCCTTCATACACACTTTCACGCTCCCGTTCTCTGCCTCTGTCTGCCCGTCACCAACGTCAGACGCCGCTCGCCCTCGACGCCACCACGGACGCTAGTCGCCTGGCACTCGTCTCGCCCTTGCCTCTTGTTCCCTCGACATCGTCACCCCTCGCTTACCTCGCTGCTCAACCGCTTGCCGTCGACGCCGCCAGTGGACACCGCTCGTCGCCTCGATGGAGGCCGCTCACCGCTCGCACAGCCGCCCCTAACGCTACTCGCTTGGTCACCCTCGACGCTGCTCTCCCCCCCGCCACTCGGCCAGCCGTCCCCAACACCGCTGGCCCAGTCGACCCTTAATGCTGCTTATCAGCCGATAACGCTCGCCGCTTGCCCAGCCGACCCTTGACGTTGCTCGCCAATCGATGACGCTCGCCGTTCGCCCAGTCTCCCCTGAAACAACTAGCCCAACCGCTCGCCCAGCCCCTGACATCGCTCGCCGCTTGTCCAGTCGCCCCTGACGCCACTTGCAGCTCGCCTTTTGTGCCTGTAATCTCTCAGCTCAATGTCTCCAATTTTACTTTCGCTTAAAGTATCGACCCGCTTGATCGGCTAGTTTTTATTTATAAAAAATAGAATACTAACCAAAACCATAAGAGAGACTTAACAATGGAAAAGTAGATTTGACATGGAGAGATTGTGCCATTTTTCCTTCAACCAAATAAGACGAGGAATGAGGGTGCTAATTAATTTTGTGAGCTAGTTGATTAACACATGCATAGAAGCTCATCAATGGAGCTAGTGTCAAATATGCAGAGACAGAGAAATAAGGTCCAGGGATTTATCTTTGAAAGCTATTTGCAGTCGACAAATGCTATTGATCAGCATGTCTTTTCCTAATTAGATGTGTTTAAAACACCAACAGGTAATTGTATAGTCAATCCAAGCTTCATACTTTGAACTGATCACAATTTCTTGTACTTTTCTGCAGTAAGCTTTCCTAGGTGCCCTGTTTTGCATATTATAGCCTTATTTACTTCACATGAAATGCAACTTGGGATGCAACATCCTAATTCTCTACTTGGTACAAAGTTTATGATTACTAATCGGTTAGAGAAATTAACTCTAAGCCAAGCGCTCAACCAGCAAAGACAAAAAAATGAGCTATCAAATATAAAGCTAAAGAGTTTCGTTGGGCACAATATATAACTGAGTCAATTTTTTAAAACGCTAGAATTTCCAATTAGCTAATTGTGATCATGCCGACTTATTTTTTAGCAAACGGCCCTTTAATTACTCTCTACATGCACTCCTTGTATATTTTGATGTCCTTCCATCTCGATTCCATGTTGTATAGCTCGTATTTCTATGCGATTGCTTCCTTGATTTGCTAGTATGAAGGGAGTCCCATTTCTATGCTAGACATTCTTGTTCTAGTGGTGTTTCATTTCTAGTTTGCTCTTTATTTTGAAATTTCTAATTATATTCTATTATTGTTATATAGTGCGAAGTTAATGTATTAAGATAACACATCAATGGAGGTGGAGGGACGTGAGGAGATGACTCCAATCATGGAATTGAAGTTTTCTAGTGATGAAATTGAAGAAGAGGCATCCCCTACCATGAGTGCCACAAATAAGGTACCCTGTTCTCATCTTCCACATAATAAGAAATATACATCTGAATGCCGGAATCATTATTCGAGAATCAATGATAAGGATAAAAAAACATATCAAGTGAAGTACATTCATTGTGGGTCCGTGCTTAAGTACCGTGTTGCTAACGGTACTTTTGCAATGAGGAAGCACTTGACCACATGCAAGAGGTTTCCCCGTAATATAGATAAGAGGTAGAAATTATTTGCACCACGTAATGTCGACATAGCTAGCAAGGCAGGAGGAGATTCTAATATTGGTAGCGTCTTATCAACATGGTCATTTAATCAAGAACGTTGTAGGCAAATGCTTGCTTGGTTCATCATCCTTGATAAGCAACTTTTTTCCTTGATTGAGCGTATTGGATTTCGTGAATTTGTTACTGAGTTACAACCTCTCTTCAAACATTTATCACGTTTTACAATGGCAAAACATTGCATGAAGTTGTATTTATGTGAAAGAACTTCTTTGAAGAATTATTTTGGAAAGATTAATTCTAGGATCGCACTCACGACTGATACATGGAGTTTTAATCAAAATCTGAATTATTTGTCTCTCACTACACATTTTATTGATAAAAATTGGAAGTTGCATAAAAGAATCATCAACTTTGTGGTGATGCATGGTCATAGGGGTAGGGAGATTAGGAAAATGGTGGAGAAATGCATTTATGAGTGGGGAATAGAAAAAAAAAAGGTATCCACAATTACTGTGGATAATGCTAACTCGAATGATGTTGCAATTGGCTATTTAAGGGAAAAACTTTCGAAAGAAATGTTGTTGATATTAGATGATAGTGTTTTGCACGTGAGGTGTACAGCTCATATATTAAATTTGATTGTGAGAAATGGCTTGACTACGGTACATGACTCCATTGCACGTATCCAAAATGTGGTTAGGTATGTAAGGAGTTCTCCTACGAGAGCCAAAGCATTTCAATCTTGCATTGAGAGAGAACATATCACTTATAAGGGTTCGGTAGTTCTTGACGTTGCCACTAAATGGAACTCCACTTACCTCATATTAGACACCGCCATAAAGTTTAGAAAAGCTTTTGAAAGGATGAAAGAAGACGGTCTATCTTTTGCAAGTGAGCTTAATCATGAAACTCCTAGTGATGATGATTGAGAAAATGTTATTATTCTTTCGGAATTTCTAAAAGTATTCTATGATGCCACCAATCGGATGTCAGGGAGTTCATATGTTACTTCAAATGATTATTTTGAAAGGATAACTCTTTTGTATAGATATTTGAAAGATGCGGTCGAGGCTTCGAATCCTAAGCTTCAAGCTATGGGTGTGAAAATGAAAGAAAAAATTGACAAATATTATGGAAGCTTGGATAAAGTGAATATGATAGTGTTGATTGCGGTTGTGTTAGATCCTAGAGCCAAGTTGAATTATGTGAGTTTCTTGTATGGACAGTTTCTTGTATGAATTTTATGAGCAATTTTCTCTTATTTCAATTGATCGAAATTTTGGTGGCCATAGTTTAGGTGCAAGTAGTAGTGGTTCCAATGCCGAGACAGGTGGTAATAAAGGAATAAAGAAGTATGACGCCCAAGCTTGGAAGAAAATGTTTTTATACTCGAATGAACAAGGGTGCGATGACAACAAGTCCGAGCTTGATGAGTATCTTCAAGAAAAAAATGAAAAAGGTTCTTGATCTTGAGCTTTTGATGTGGTGGAAGACTACTGGCTTAAAATATAAGATCCTTTCTTTGATGGCTCGAGATATTTTGTCCATTCCCGTAACTACCGTTGCTTCAAAGTCAACTTTTAGTACATCGGGTTGTGTGCTTGATGGCTTTCAAAGTTTTTTAACTCCCAAAGTAGTGGAACCTTTGATTTGCACTCAAGATTGGTTGAGAGCCGTTCGTGTATATTGCTGTGACCATATATGGTTGGGTTTCTACTTAATTTTCTTTTTTGGATATATTTCAACTTATGATGTGCGGGTTGCTTGCCTTTATTACAGTGTGCATCACACCAACACAGGTTTTCAGGTTCTTGTTTTTTAAATAAGCTACTTTTAGTTTAGATAAACATAAAAAGACTGGAATATGCTTTTATGTTCTTCCTTCACTCATTTTTCTGTCCTGAAAAAAGATCTTTAAATATTTTGAAATGGAAATAGAATGAGCAAGCAATTCTACAGAGGGCCCTAGTCTCTCTTGTGTATGTAGGAGTGGACGTTCTATGTGCTAACCATATGTTTCCATACTTAGATCACTGTGGTTGGTTATAGTCACAAGCTAAGGATATTGCTGGAAAAAGTCATGGAGAAAATTGCAACCTTTGAAATGGGACCTAAGAGATTTGTTGTGATCAAGGTAAACTTTTGCACTCCCTCTCTCTCACAGAAATATCTGCACCATTTACTTTCTAATTTTGCAAAGTTACTTGTGATTCTCTCTTTGCCCATATATGTTACGAGAAGTGGTGACAAAAGATTATTAGAATTTGAAGTTTGAGCAGGCACATGAGCAGGCTATGTCCAATTGTTCACTAATATTGCAAGACAACACTTGGCCCTGGACAGAACAACTCAAAGCTCTTCCCTCAATTAGGGGCGAAGATCTCACCAACTTTTTGCCCCTAATGTTATCGAGGACCTTCCTGGAGTTTTACATAGCTGGTATTTAGTTTGCAGCTTCATTTTAAAATTTGTGGTAGATCGCTGCCATCCCCTTATGAGTTTCGAGTTATATCTGCTACCTCTTTTGTAGGGAATGAATGTGGCGAAGCAGAGTCTATAGTTCAGCATATTGAAAATATACTTTTTTCTTGCTATAGGTCTTTATGAATACGAGAATAGTTGCCTTTTTAAGAGATTATAAATAGTGAGTGGCCAGTGAACGGTTTCAAAGTCAGCACTCTAGTGTGCATGAGTTCAACTCTTGGTCATGCATGGTGGAGTTTTGCTTTGTTGTAGCCCTTTCACTCAAGAGTAGCTAGACTAACATGATACTCATAAGTTGAAATTGTTTCTGGGAAAGATGTGAAAGGGGAATATGGTGTAAAAGCATTCCTCTGATGCATCAATCTTAAAATCTTAGTGGCATGATTTTTTGTGTCTATTTACTTGTATTTCTGACAAGCTGCTGTGAATTGATAAATGATATGGGTGTATTCCTAATCTCCCTTAAAGTTGCGTGGTCAAAAGGCTCAGAACCTTTAATGCCTGCATCAACTGCTCATTGCATATCTAGCCTAGCCATGCCATTGGTATACTTTGAATATTTTGTTTCCCAGAGAATAACTCTGACATTACAAGGCTCATTTTTGCCATCTTGTCATTTCTTGTATAATGTTTCTTTAACTTTTTAACAAACCAAACTGATGTGTTCATGAACAGGTAAAGAATATAGTAGTGGAGATATTGGATTTCTATGAGAACCGTACATCGATCACAGAAGAGAGAGTAAATGATGCTTTGAACAAGTTGGCTATGAAACCATCAACATTAGGTGAGTCTTATGCTCGCCATGAGAGATCTTGTTGCATATGATACGATTGAAATTTGGTTATTGGTGATATAAGACACTTAGAATAGTTTGGTGATGGCTCTCTTGTATGAAGTGAGAAATTTGACACCATTGAATGTTCCCTTCTCTTTTCTAATTATTAAAGAAAGTGGCTCTCTTGTAAATGCTCACCATTGAATGTTCCTTTCTCTTTGGTTTGTCTCTTTCCTTCTTCGTTATAATTCAAATCTGAAAATGAAAAAAAAAAAAAAATAGAACCTGTTGGAACCTAGAACATGTGACAGGGTAGGTTCTAGGTTCTTGGTTCTGACGGGTAGGTTCTAGATTCCAAAAAATGAGAAACTTGTACCCGAGGGTAGGTTCCAGGTTCCAGACGGAACCGAATCGGAACAGGGAATCGCTCACCCCTAGAAACACTTGTCCATACTATTTGCACAAGTGATGTTGACGATGAGAACATTGAAACAAGTAAGGGAAGAAATGATGGCATTTCAAGAAAAGAGAAAAGCACCATTTAGGGTAGTGAATGAAGGCATTCACTAAACAATTATGCAAGAGCTCATGTGGCTAATGGTGATGATTTTGATCATGGGAAGAGTGGTTGTGATGACGGCAACAGCTTAGAAGATGATGGTAAAGGTGGTGCAGCACAACATATAAGGAGAAGTCAATATCATTTTTATAGATCAACTGATATAAATCCCACCTTTAATGTATCAATGACATTTGATAATACCAAGTAATATTGGGTACTTAATAAATCAATAACGAAATGTTAAATTTATTAGAAATACCAAGAATTTTATTAGAGCGAAATGTGCACATAACAATTGTCCTTGGAGAATATATGATGCATTGAGTAAGAATAGTAGCTCATTCCGAATAATTTATTATAATCAAAGAATTGGAGTTATAATCGCTCACAAATTCGAGTTTTTCCCACGCCTAAATTTAAACTTAAACCCAAAGTATTTACAAATAGATAATTCAATTTATATGTAAACTCACAGCACGAAATTACTAGTGTTCAATTCAAGCAAAAGCTTTTCTTGCATGACTGAAAATCAAGAACGCCGCGTGTTCCTTCTTTTTCCTTCTTCATACGGCGGCTCTTTCACTATGTGACTCTTCTTCGGTTCGTGCAGTGCTTCTCTCTCTTAAAAGAAAGCCCCACTATTTGGCTACGAAAAAAAAACTTTTTTATTCAACACAAAAAACATAAGAAAGTCATTTTGATATCGTGCAGTAAATTGAAACAAGTATCCTTCTTTGGTCAAACTGTTGGATAATTATCGAGAACGTCACCACTAAAAAATAAGTTAATATATATAATAAATATGTGAGCTCCTTTTTGTCTTGTGGTGGTAGACGATTTTTACCCTTTTGTTCGGCCAAAAGCAAGTCCAACAAAGAAGAACTTCTTCATCAAAATTCTAATCTACTTTGGAAAATCTTTCTCAACAAATTCGTTTAGCAAATTGACATCCAAATTCAAATTCGAGACATTAACTTAACAACCTCTCATCACAAAATCACAAAAGTGCTTGAAAGAATCGAGCAAAGAATAAATTGATATTGAAACCTATAAAATTAGATATCTTCGCATCCACATTCTTCAAATAATTGATGACTTTATTAAACTTATTCAGGTAATTCTAGATCGACTTACCATCAATCATCTTGAAAGTGAAGTAACGTTGAATTGAGGAAAGTTTCTTCGAAGGTGATTTCTTCATCGGTTCAAGTTTTGCCCAAATTGCAATCGAACTCATTTCATTAGCCACTCCAACCAAACAATTATCCTCTAAACTCAACATGATAAAACTCCTAGGGTACTTAGCTTTTTCTTCCCCTTTCATACCTTGGTGAAATTTATTATCTCCCTCAAATGCTAAATCCAAACTCTATTTCTCCAACAATGTCCACATCTTTGTATGCCACAGGTCAAAATTGTTCTTGCTGGTAAATTTCTACGACACGAATATGGTAAAAGCAATGGCTATAGTTATAGGCAAATGAAATTCCTAGGATAATCGATCAACAATATGCTTCAGTACTAGTCCGCTATGACCAACATAGAAATGATTTGAGCAATAAACAAATTGTAGAAATAAAACCTCAATACAATGGGCTTTCGTGGACCAACGGTATGCCTACTCCGTGAGCAAAGATCGATGAGATGGTTCTACAATGATAAGGGAAAAAAAAAAAGATCACAATCACTTGAAATCTCAATCCTAAATGCAGCTCAAAAAAATCAATCATGAAAAAGTAGTGTTCAACTTTTTTTAAATGGCGGCTCTTTAGTTCTCTTTAGGCTTCTAAAAAGTTACATCTGTCTTCAGTTCCAAGCACCTGCAAACACTTCGAAACATCTTGATAACACACCTTTGTGTAGGCTTGTTATCACTTGAAGAATGAGAAGAAGAATTATCGACAAGAGAAGAGAACGGATGAGTAGGAGAAGAAGTAGAGATATTGAGTTGAGAAAGAAATAAATTCACCTATTTTTGGATTAAAAAATTGTAATTGATTTCTATTTCAAACCTATTTTTAGAAAAAAAAATTAACAAAATAGATAAATAGAATGGTTGATATGCACGCCTTTTAACTTTTGAAATGGTGGACATAGACAATGCACCAAACATGAAGAAATAACAAAGGAAGCAAGATTAGAACTTGAGCTATTTAACCGATGGAACCCGAAAACAAAAGCTCAACCTAAATGAGTCACACACCAACCTACGGTTTAGGTTCCTCCAGCAAAGGGCACTCTCAAATATAACGTTGATGGATCTTGGAGAAACGAACAGGAACAAGGCTCGACAGTCGGGATTTGTAGGAGCGCGGCCGGAGTCATCACCGACAGCTTTGCGCTGAAGTTTCATGCTGATTCAACCCTAAAAATCGAGTCTTTAGCCCTCCGTGCGAATCTGTCAAGGTTGCTAGAAACAAGTGGTCGAGAAGCTTCAGTTTGATCTTCAGCTAAAGTACATGAAATCATATAAGTTGAAACAAATAACTTGTCAGTGGTGGAGTGCGTTGCAGGCCAAAAGCCAAGCCCATGGGCTGTTCACGCCATTTTAGAGGAATGCAAAGATTTACTAGCGAAGCTCACAAATATTTCTGTGTCTTATGTTCCAGAGGAGGCCGATAAGTCCGTCGATTGGGCTGCAAAAGCCCGCCGGGACAATATTCTTCCACTTATTTGGTTACATAATCCCCTCGTCCATTATGGTCTTTATTATGTATGGATTCCGGACTTAGTTGCATTGCCGCAACGTTTTAGTAATGATTGCTATATGCCGACCAAAAAAAAAATTGACGGACATAGGAAATACCAAACGAGCTGTAGGTGACACTGACAAAATGACAGACCAACAATTGGAAGCAAACAAGCAACGGCGCACGAATTTAAAGGGCCGCAACGTGGGCCAAATTACCAGTAGAATTGCTTTCCCGGCCCGGCCCGGTTCGGCCCAACAAACCGCGAACGTCCTTTCCAGAATCGCCGGCGACTTCTTCCTCCTCCTCCTCCTGCTGCTGCAAAGCGTGCAAGGTAGCAGAGACTCAAGCGCTGCGCAGCACAGGGGCGACGATGGCGGTGAGGCAGAGGCTCCCCGATCTCATCCGCAGCCTGAAGCGCGAGCTGAACCCTCGGCCCTCGAGCCAGCTCCTCCTCCCCTCGCTCCGGCGCGCCTTCTCCCTCTACGACCAGATCAACCTCATCGACAACGTCCCCGACGACCAGCTCCGGTTCCAACAGTGCGTCTCCCTCTAATTCCTCCGAGCTCCGGTTCCGGTTTTTTTGTTTTTGTTTTTTCCCCTCTTTTGTGGTGGGCGGTCGGGAGGCCGCGTCTCATTTTGGGATTTGTTCTGGCTGTCTTTTCGCGCTCTGCGCTCTCCGTGCGATCCGCAGGTACACGGAGACGGGTTTCAAGGTGAACGGAGTGATGTACGAGGGGAGCTTGCTCTGCGTGGGGAATCTGCTGATGTCCTGGAGCCCGCAGAAGTTCTCTGACATAACTCCTGACAGGCAATTTGCTCATTTTCCCCTCTGTTCTTGTCTTTTGAAATTAACAAACGCCACGCATATGATTGAGAAAACTGGGAGACTGGGTTGGAGCCTGAATTTTGGATGGGGCAAATTGAAGAGTCGTGAGCAGACTCTGATGAATTTGCTTTACCCTTTGTTCTTTTTATACATGACTGATTGCATATGTTGGTGAAGGGATGCGTTCTTTAACAATTGGTATGGTGGGTTCGCACGGAAAATAGCATATTGAAATACCATGCCCAGAACAGCATTATCCACGAGTGCAAGATGGAATATGTACGTAATCAAAACAGTGATCATATAAGTTTAAAACCGGGGTTATTGTCCCTCAAAAGAATTGTTAGGATAGTTGGAGTTGTTGGGGGACATGTTTAAGTGGCTGGAAGTACGTCTCCAAAATTTCAGCCCTGCTATGTTAAACCCAAGCCAAAAAGTAGAGTATTAGAGACACTAACATTTATTTCTTTATGAGTTGTAAATGGAATTTGTTACTGCCTTGCCTTGACAATGGACAGGATACTGCCTTAAACTGACAATGGACAGGATAGTACTTGTTGCAAGTAGTGTTTTTCACCAATTTATGGGGGCAGTTTTTGGATTTGACTCTTGGGAGATCCTTGAACATTTTTTGATGATTTAGGAGATGCGTTACTTTAGATATTCTCGAACATTAGAGCTGCTCGTATATGAAGTGTTTTCTGAATTTTTCTGTAGCTAGGGCTAAGAATTCTTTCAGGTTTTGACCTCTATTTTACCATGCGTGCTTTTCTTCTCTTCTGCAGCTTGTCCATCTTCCAGACTGTTCGACCCATACCAGGTGAGAATCTGTGCACTATGTGTGATCCTATCTGTAGAAATGGCGTGCATGTTTTTCCTTACAATTGTAACTTATTTATTGGTAGAAGTACACGTGTGGACTATTCTTCCCCCCCCCCCCCCCCCCTTCCTTTCCCCCTTTTTCTTTACAACTAAGTTTTTAAAAGAGCACCAAGAGGTGCCTCCCATAAACACCCCACATGTTAAAAAAAGTTCTATAAGTTATTTCAGAAAAGACTGAGTGTCTAAAGAACTAACAATGACAAGTAGACATAAACTATGAACTGCCTACAGTTTAAGGGTGGTCTACTTAATTTTGTGGAAATTGCTTTTTTCCAGCATACAACTGCAACATATGTAGAATAATTTCATTCATTAGCTGTTAAAATCTGTTGAATAGTAGAAGTTTCTGCATCTGTATCTTAGCTGGGTGCTACATTGCATCCGACCTCTATGAATGGAGTGCCTGTTGTGCTCTTTATGTTTATAGGCATGTAGTATGGAATTAATTGCTGACAGACATACCCTATATATAAACTGGGCACTCCATGGAAGGAATTCTTTCTATGTTTTTAATAGAATATCTAGTGGGCATCTTCCTGTTTCATCACATTATATGACTGTATTAGCATTGTCTTCTGAATCTGCGTATTGTTTGTAATATATTTCAGAGCTTCTCCTCCTTGGCTGTGGGAGGGACATACAACCTGTTGATCCTGATCTTCGGCATTTCATACGGTCTACTGGCATGAAGTTGGAAGTTCTTGACTCGGTACGCAACTTTATTTGTGTTCATCTTCTAGGCCACTTCTGACATATATCTAACTAATAACAGTACCTTATTCTTCGTTTTATCTCATCTTCACTTAAAAACTGTAGCCAAATTCTGTAACGTTGCTCGTGGTTGTGATTAGGATTATAAAAGTATTATTTATTCTCTATTATTATAGATGACTGTGTCGATGAAGTCGGAGAAGAAACTTGTTCTGGGGTGTGTTCGTTTTATGAAGAACACATTGATGGTTTTACCTGAAACTTATTTTAAGGAAAGTGAATGATTTTCTCTTATTTGGTTATGAGCTTGAAAATTAGAGGGAATTAGTTTTCCGGTGTTCGAAGAATTTATGGAAAGTGAAGAATCCATAAAGTTATGGTAAATGTATCATAGTGCTCATTGGTGCTGCATTGGCTGCACAATACAATATTGGTGTCCCTTCAGGGAAATTCGTTTCCCTTTTATGGGAGGGAAATTCATTTTTCAAGTTTTAGCCTGCCAATTTTGGTTAATTGGAAATATTATCTGCTGACTAGTTCATTTTCTGGTGGCCAAACTAGAAAAAAGTTTGAAAACGTTTTCCATCATTAGATAATTTGCTGTCTATGGCCAATTTTTTATGAGCTATTTCATAATGACTATGGATGTTTGGGTGGCTGAGGCTTTTGGTCAGGCTTTACAAATGGGTTTTGGCTTTTGGCTAAAGCTGTGGTAATCTGACTTTAAACGTGTAATTAGCTATGACTTGGTCGCTAATTTCAGTTGCGAACTTCTTGAATCCTAGTGATTTATTCATGGTATTAGAATAACTTTTTTGACTGAAAGCCTTCAGCTGAAAGCTAGAAGTTTGTAATCCAGCTTCTGGCATTTCTTTTGTTGTGGCATCCTCATCAACATTGTAGGAGCGTTCCCACACGTGGACCTGTCATGAGTGCTAGTTCGTTCAACATCACCTGTTTTAGGCTTGTTGACCCAATTATAGTGGAAGGGAGTCAAAACCTTGCCTCTTGATAAAGGAATACAACCCTCTGACCATCCCACTATTTGCTTCCCTGGTCCAAATTTAGGAGTTGTGACCAATTAAGAAGAAACCTTTGCCTCTTGGACCAAGTGCTAGAAGCACCAAAGAAGAGCTGTGTATTTGGAGTTATTTTTGCTTTATCTGAGAAGTTGCCCCTTTTTCAATAATTTAAAATAGTTAAAATACATGTTATTCATTTATTTTTGCAAGAAAGCCAAAGCCCAACCAAACAATCCCAGGCAACAGATGCTAAATGGATTGGTACAGTTAAAGCCAAAACAATTCACTCTTGCTTGAAAATCGTGCCACACCTTTTGTTTCCTCTGCCAGATCAAAACCAAGGTGGCATCAACATGAAGATTTCAGTGCGTATCTTTCTATGTCTTGAGATATAATATAATTCTAGTGGCTCAAAGGACCATTGGCTGTAATTAAAGTTTGGAATGCACAAAATTTCTTATTGCAAGTGTTCAAGTAGATTGGAAAGAAAAGGTCTAGCATTTTGTAGTTGGCTATGCTGACCAACAAGTTCTGTTTCTGTCCTACTCAAATTATTCGTAATAAACCTCTATAGATGAATACGGATGAGGCCTTTGACAGCTGCTGCTTGTAATTTTCCTCTGTAAGTATGATCTGGATGGGTATAGTAGAGCATTTCCAATTCTAGGCAAGGCTGTCCACTACTAATATTGGGACATGGCTATCTGAGCATAGTGGTATGCTAGTTAGACAACAGCAAGCTGGCTTCATCGTGGGTGTGGGAGGGAAGTGGGTTGCCCTTAAATGTGCTATGGGGAAAGGGGAAATTCAGATTGCAATACTCAGTTCGGTCTTCTACAAGTGTTGAGTGGGTAGGCAAGTCAAACTTAATACTTAATTTTCTTAATCAAATAAACTCATTGGAAGAAGTTTCAATGGGAAAAGTGGTTATGTGGCATCATTAAATTGTACTTTTCAACACAGTTTTGGGATTTAATGGCATTTTGTAATAAAGGTTTATGACTTAACTAAACTAATTGAAAGGTTTAGATATAGATCCCAATTTTTGATAAAAACTCCAAACTTGATTGAATCAATTGAAAATTTTTATGACTTTCCTTACATAAAGTTCAGAACTTGTTGTGCAGTTTTTCTCAATTTCAGTTAGTGAGGACCCAGATGATGCGGTACTTGGCTCAACAATAGTTGAGGTGGAGTTACCATGTACCTATTTCTACCTCTAGAGTGGTGAAATCCACTCAATCAGTGCAATAACTAGTTAAAATAGAGTCTCAGGAGCCACGTGAAAAGCTAGGTATGGAATACAATTGGTCAGGATGCTTGAAACAAATCGAAATTCAATTTGGCAACTTGAATTGTTTTGGCATGACTTGTTGCGATCAACAGCTGCAGTTGCTAAGTGGGTCCCAAGGAAATGGCCAAGAGTTATTTTATAAGATGATTCATAGGAAGTTCTTCATTGGAAAGTGTGTTGTGTTAGCATGACATGTTTAAGACCATTGAAGACTCAGGTTTGTCTGTATGAAAAAAATCTGGGTAATATTGGCCGTCTCAACTATTTTTGAGCACTTTTTATTGAATACTTGGTAGTAATGGCTAAACTTCTTCATATCATTTGATTTCTTTTCATTAATAGGAATCAGAAGACTAGATTGCTTAGTTATGTCTACTTGCGGTGCTGTTTGGTTCCCTCCGGTTTGAGTCTTTTGTCATTCTTGGATTTCTTGGAATATTCTCGGTTTGCTAATGCACTTATCCACAAGATTTTCCTCCACCATGTTGGGCATACATAAGGATGGATATCATCTATATGAGCTTATCTAATTGTGGATGATGCAGAGTTTGTCTTGCAATCATTCTTTGGATATTTTGAACATGATTCTTGCCCCATTAGAGACTTTTTGTTTGTGCACTGAGGTTAAGCTTAGAGCTGTTAGGTGAGCATTGTAAAAGGATATCCTAATGGAAGTTGATCAGAGGTTCTTGTGACACATGAAGCAGCATTCTACTGAAGCAATGACTGTATTGTTCTACTAACTTGGATTCTTGGTAAACCAAACAATACGGTGTGGTTTTTGGTATTTTCATATTCTGTCAGCATAGTAACAGCTAAAATGGAGGGGTGAAAAAGATAAGTTCGTTCCTGTGCTGGTTTTTCCGGGCTCGATTTAATCATGCAGAGTCACCCTCATGTTGATGTAAATGTCACGATATTTTGGCAATAGTTATGTAAAATTACATCGCTTGTCACAAATATCTGCAGAGAAACGCCTCATCAACTTACAACATACTGAATGAGGAAGGAAGGATAGTAGCTGCTGCATTGCTTCCACACGGAACAACTTCTTAAAGAAGTATCGAAGGCAACAAAGCATCACTTGTAAACTTTCACTTTTTCTGATGTGCTTGATCTGTAAACCTTTTTGCCAGTTTGTTTGCAGATTTGGTGAAAGCATCATTGTAAAGGCGGATTAGGAGATCTGTTAATGGAGATGAATTCATCACGGAATAATACTTAATAAGTCCAATCATCATGGTTCTATATTCCGTACCTGTTTTGTTTTTCTGGGTTTCGGCTTTAGTTGGTACTAATACCGAGTCGTGCTCGACACATGATGGTTTCACCTGTGCCCAAGTTCACCAAAGAGGTTGCAAGTAGATTGGTAGAGCCACAAGAAACAGCTGTCTGGATTATTACGACGATTGATCATGTGAGATTGAGACCTATCAGATCTAAAGGAAGCGGCGGTAAAAATGGATTAGTTTAGATTGGAAGCAAGCCTAATTTGTGGCCAACCCAGGACAATTTCGCTAAGGAACCTCTTGTTTTTTTGGTCGTACGCCCAGGAGCCTAATTTATTTGTTTATAAATTGGGCCATGGGAGTTGATATCAAAAAATTGAGGAAGATACAACACGAAGGAGGCTTCCTAAAGTCAATGGTTCACCCCAAAAAGTATGGAGAGAGAAGAGTTCCTAAGCACCTAGGCTGGTTACCCTTGCCGTCACCCCAACCTCGTGCTAGGTGGTGCCGCCACTGATTGCCGCCTCCACGCAAGGGTTGGCTAGCTCTCGACTCTCTAGTGGCAGTCATTGACCCTCGCTCCGTGGTGGCGAGTGGTGGGCTGCTGAACGCCCTCGCCTTCTCATGTTGACGGTGGGCGGCCTTGGCTAACGTTAGTGAAAGCGGCGTCCCTCCTCCAAACATGCAAACCCTGTGTAGTTGGGAAGACTTTTGGAGAAAGTCATTGAGAAAATGTAAAGGCCTTTGAGCTAGAGGAGTTTTTCGAAGTACAAGTTGTGTTTGGTAAATCGTATTTGTGAAAGTCCATTGTGAAGTATTTTGAGCAAAATAGTATATGGACAAATTAACTTTGCAAAAGGCTTTTGTTATTAAAAAAAGGAAAAAAAATGAGAATTG
Organism: Eucalyptus curtisii; assembly: GCA_017140595.1. Lineage (NCBI taxonomy): Eukaryota > Viridiplantae > Streptophyta > Magnoliopsida > Myrtales > Myrtaceae > Eucalyptus > Eucalyptus curtisii. The sequence goes on from CM029497.1 coordinate 17,168,596, forward strand.
GCTGGTTACTACCGGCAAGGGACAGGCGGTCCGACGAGGGGCAAGCGTCCGGCGAGCGTCGCCGTGCGGAGGATGCGGCGGCGAGGGTCACCGCAACCAGATCCGGTGGCCCTAGCGACCTCCGCACGGAGGTCGCGCTGCGGCAGGTTGTGCGACTTTTCGGCGAGGGTCACCACAACCTAGTTGTTGCGACTTCGATCATGACCAAATCGCGCGATCCCAATTGCTCGATTTGGGTCGCCGGAGGTCGCGCGGCCCAGATCTAGATTGCGGTGACCTTCGGTGACCCAGATCTGCCGGGGGTCGCAGCGTCGTCGGGGTTGCAAAGGTCGCGCGACCTTGCTGCGACCCAAATCTGGGTGGTCGCCGGGGGTTGCAGCGGTCGTGACGACGCGCAGGGGGTCGCCGAGGTCACGCGATTGGCCGCCGACGGTTGCCGTGACACACCGACCTCATGCCGACCTCTATCCAGCTCGTTGCCGGCCCCTCACAGCTCCACGCAACTTTGCCGGCCAACCTCAACGAAAAAGAAGGTGAATAGTCACGAGGACAAAATCGGAAAAACGAAATGTTAGTGAAGACATTTGTGGAAGAAATTTTTTTGCCTTACTCTTCCTTTAGCCTTTCGAGAAGGTCGAATGCCCAAGGCAGCCCCCAACCTGCCTTGGGCTTTTAGCCTTGGGAAGGCTTTGCCCAAAGGCAAGTCAAAAAACATTGTCAAATACTAAATACTTGGCCTAAAGACCTTTAGCCCCCAACGCTCTTTGGGAACACAATTCCCAAACGGAGCCACGCTCTCTCTTTATCTTCTAACTTCTTCTTCTTTTTTTTTTTTTTTTTTGTTACTTTTGTCAAATGTCCTTAACGTTGCTAAAATGTAGCCACGTTAACACGGCAGCAAAGATGGGTCTCATGCCTAAGTTGCATGGTCATGTGAGTTTGAAGACTCGTTAAACAGGCGAATCGGATCAAGTTTAGGTTGGATCGAAAATAGATCTTACCCAAATAAACTTATTTAACCCATTTTGATCAATTTTCATGTAATACAAATTGTTAAAACACTTTTATATTTAATCTAATCTACGAAAATCATACCCAAACACTGATATTAGAATGTGGAGCGAACGAACGCAGAATCAAGTGAGAGTGATAAAGAATGAAGAGACAGGGATTAGTCTAAATGAGTTGTAAATCCATTTATGACTTATTCAACACTCATATTATGTTTAAATCTATTTATGACCAATTTACTTAATATAACTAACCCATTTAACACTCATATGATTTAAGAAAATAACTCATTTTGACAGGTTTAGCTTGAAGGAACAAATCGATTCAAACAAAATATTATAATCACCAATTTGGTCAGAATTATAGTTCAAGGCTAAATTAAAACATTGACTAAGTTTTAAAGACCAATATTTACATTGCCACGTGGCGACAATGTAATATCATGCAAGGGGAGTACAATCACCACAGTACGATTCCTTGGAGGTCATGGCAGATCGAATATAAATTCATTTTAGACCTTTTTTGCACCACTCAAAAACAATAAATTTGCGCACACTAATTTAAGAAAATGGCATGCTAGATCATGGAATAGTAAATTTTTAGTTTCAAAATATGCCAGAAGTGTTTACGAAGAACGGCATCCATGATTCTAAACGCCAAAAATGGTTGCTTCTTGTGATTACGTATGATTCATGCGGAGACAACAAATGACTCTTGGTTACATGTAATTGTAAGATATTCACATGGTTTGAAATCTGAAGTCCTATATCATGCCAGACTTATATATGATTCTGATTTTCACTGCATAGAAATTCATATATGTGCGGGGTTATCCCCCCCTTATATAATCAAACCCACCACATTTTCATTAAAAAAGGTAAAATTGGGCCTTAATCATCCAATTAAATTTTAAAGTTATGATCCCAAACTTATACACTAAGTTTTTCAATTTACTTGGAAGATCTTGTTGCTATGCTAAAGTATATCACTTATTTTCTTTTTCTTTTTCTTTTTTAATTTTTAAATGGGTACTGCCATATACATTAAAAAGCATAGTAATTAGAAAATCTAGCTTTTTCCACTTCTTCAACCAAATTTTATGGATTGATTATCAAGTAGATTCCTAAAGAATTGGAACGTAACAAATCTTTTGCAACAAAATATTGATTTGCATATCACCATAATTTTTTCAGTTATCTTTTATGTACACACAATGGGATGAATGGATTGGAAAAAAAAGGTCCTGTTAAAAAAAATTTCAAAGTAAAATAACAATTACATTCCTCAAGAAAGATTTCTGAAAGACAAATTTTGATTAAATGAAAACTTCTTACAAAATAAGAAAAACTTTTAGAATAAACTTCATTCATTCTGAATAGAAAAAATTCATATCATTTATGGAGCGTTTATGATAAACTATCCAAGTACTTAAAAGCGTATAACTTTACATAACTATATTTATGAGTATTTTTAGTTACTTTAGTGACTTCTTACATGCTATAAGTAAAAGTGTCATCTATTGTTGAAGAAAATCATCATTTTAAAAAAAAAATATTAAAGACAAAGATACGTGATTTTTTTTCTTTGAGACTAAACAAATAGTAAGTAATAAAGTCACCAAAAAATGAGCATGAGAGGTAGAAGCTAAGAAAAACGAGTAAGTCGCTATAGGGGCAACGGGGAAGATGATGCTGATTTTCACTTTATACATGGTAATGAATCTAATGAAGAAAACCCAAATTAAGGCAACCTTGCAAATATGAAAATATTTAGAATCATCTTATCCTCCATCTGATTAGTTATGTTGGAGGTGAGAACAACCCATGCGTATCTATGCATACGTATGCATATTCTTTAGGGTTAATACCATAAAAATTTTCAAATTAAAACAACCCCATCATATTTACCACAAATTAATGTCGCATTTATCCAAACTAATTGTTTTGTCACTAAGATCTCAAATTAATATATAAATGCTAAATTTATCCCAAAGCAATTTTCCCTTCACAAAAGATCCGAAATAACCCAAAAATCGAAAATTGTTAATCTTGCTTTGAAAGATCTTTCAAATGTCGATAATCCACTGAACCCCTCATCCTCCGCGACATGAAATCTAGTTTGAGGGGTAAATCACCGATTTGATTAATTTTTCGTGACACAAAGATTAGCTTGAGATCTCGGTTGGTACTGTTCGTAGGACCCGCATCAGCCGTCGATCCCAATCCAACGGCCATCGAGGAGCTCCAGATCCGCCGCTTCCCCTGCACCCGTCCCGCAGGGGATCGCAGCTCCGGGACAGTCCCGCCCTTCTGCGCACTACTATAGGCCCGCTCTCGCTCAAAGAGATCATCGTCAAGCTCCGTCCCGAAAATCTCGAAAGCTTTCAACCGTCCCCCGCCTAGGGTTTCCACCTCTCTTGGCGGGAACCTGAGAAATCCCCCCATTGAAAATCCAGAATTCCCCCCGGCGGCGAGGAGGAGCGGCGGCGAGCGGCGATGGGGAAGGACGAGGAGGAGATGAGGGGGGAGATCGAGGAGCGGCTGATCAACGAGGAGTACAAGGTGTGGAAGAAGAACACGCCGTTCCTGTACGACCTGGTCATCACCCACGCCCTGGAGTGGCCCTCCCTCACCGTCGAGTGGCTCCCCGACCGGGAGGAGCCCCCCGGGAAGGACTACTCCGTCCAGAAGCTCGTCCTCGGCACCCACACCTCCGAGAACGAGCCCAACTACCTCATGCTCGCCCAGGTCCAGCTCCCCCTCGAGGACGCCGAGAACGACGCCCGCCACTACGACGACGACCGCGCCGACGTCGGCGGCTTCGGCTGCGCCAACGGCAAGGTTTGATTCCGGTTTCGGTTTCTGTTGGTGGGTCTTGGGTTTTGGGTTCTGGGTTTTGGGCTTTGGCTTTCGCTGCTGCTGTCCGTTCGTCGGGGGTTTGGTGGATTGGGGGTTCTTTTTCGGCGATTTTTCATTTCATGCGGCGCTGCTGGGTGGAAGATTCGGGGATGGGGAGGGGAATTCTGTCCGTCTTGTCTGTTCTGATTGTCTTTTTGGCCTGAGCAAAATGTGCATCTGTCCGGGTAGTACATTATACATGGACACGGTGCAGTGAAAATGGATGATGAGTCGATGAGTTACATGTTTTCTTTGTGTTGTATGTACTTAGGTAAGATGACTTCTTGAAGGTGAAATAATTGGCCATATGCATTCTCTAGATAGATTTGCCAAAGAAAAAATAAATTTAGCTTGAAACCGGTTGGATTCATTTGAAGCTTCTTTTTCTCTCGGGCTTTGTTCATCCGCATCAATGCCTTTGCTGATCTGTCTCATTTTTTCGCTCTGTTTGTTCTCATTTGCATTGTTGCGATTGGAATTTTCGTTTTGCCTTCCAATGCTTCCCTTGAATGAAACAGTGCACTTTAATGTGCTTTAATCTTAGATGTTGCAAGATATAGTCATACATCTTACGGTGCTTTTTGAGTGGAAGGAGGCATGACTGAGTATTCTCAAGATATTGCTGCCCAGGTGTACTTTGGATCGCAATCCAACTTAGTAGAGTTTGGGAGTGAAAGGGATAAAGTGAAATTCTATAGTTTTTGGGTTGGAACGATGTTGCTTGAGACTATGTCTCTAAGTAAGTGTAATCTTGTCATATTTACCTGAAAGGGGCAGGTTAGGGGAATTATATGCTTTTGTTGTTGCTTTCTCAATTCAAGATATCCTTTAATAAATCAGAAGTGAAATGACCTTTCTGAAAAGGTATAATAGCATCGATAGCAAAGACATGGTTATAGGCAGAGGATTGCTACGATGAATTGAGAAGTAATGATTTGATGTTAGATTGGTTGAAGCTGGAGTTGTGAAGCCTGTCTTTGCTGATGAAATGGTAATATAACTCTGGTCTAGATGGCTTTGCAGATCCAATTTTCCTTTAGAAAGGAGAAGTGATGGGGTATTGTTGAAGAATGTGATCATTGCTTGATACTAAATGTTACTTCCTTGAGTTGGAAGAAAGTTGGACCTTCTAATATGAGAGATGATAGGCCTATTGCCTTTAGCTGGGGTAGTCTATAAATCGTTGATGAAGTGATGGTGTGAAAACCCTAAAGAGGTGACTTTTTGTCAAAATGCTTTAGCAAATGATTGTTGCAATCGTGCACAAGTGCAAATATGCCCCGGACATTTGAAGCGGTCTCAGGTCAATGAAATTTTGCGAAAATGCATCCAATAGACTTCCTGTATCGAATCCATCATGATAGGTAGCATCATGAATGTCCATATGCTATTCTGACGCATGTGCATGTCAGCACTCAGAAATTATCTTTAGCTTTTAAGTCTCGCTCTTCCGTGGGTTCTGTATTTTGTATACTTCATCATGCCTTCTAGCAGTTATTTCTTTGTCTATTGCATGAGCTAAGTGATTCTTTTTACTGGAAGCATTCCAATTTTTTGAGAAGATCGATTATTCATGATGCACGGGGAAAAGTCCTGTGGCATGTTTATATGTATATATACCACTTACATTTTGTATTTGGCAGGTTCAAATTATACAGCAAATAAATCATGACGGAGAGGTGAACCGAGCCCGTTACATGCCACAAAACTCCTTTATCATAGCAACCAAGACAGTTAGTGCGGAAGTTTATGTTTTTGATTACAGCAAGCACCCATCTAAGCCTCCACTAGATGGTGCGTGCAGTCCTGACTTAAGGTTGAGGGGCCACAGTACTGAAGGCTATGGATTGTCTTGGAGTAAGTTCAAGCAAGGACACCTACTCAGTGGTTCAGATGATGCTCAGATATGCTTATGGGACATCAATGCAACTCCTAAAAACAAGTCTCTCGATGCCATGCAAATCTTCAAGGTGCCTTTCTTGCCTATACACTAGCACCATCTATCCATCTTGACCAACCCCCCCCTCCCTTTCTCTCTCCTCTCCTCTCTCTCTCTCTCTCGCCAGTTAGTTTTTGTAGCCTGCTGGCAAGTCTTATGAGCTAAATCCTCAAAATTCACTAGTTCAATGAGAAGTTACCTTATGACCCGGAGTTACCTGGATTTAGTTACATGTTCTATGTATGATTCTGGTCTGTTGGTGTGGTTCAGGTTCATGAAGGTGTTGTTGAAGATGTCGCATGGCATCTCAGACATGAATATTTATTTGGTTCAGTTGGGGATGATCAATACCTGCTAATATGGGATCTACGGACTCCATCAGTAACCAAGCCTGTCCAATCTGTAGTTGCTCATCAGAGTGAGGTAGGTGTCAAGCACTTTTAACTTTTAATAACATGTTCGGTGAGACACTGCAGAACCAAGAAAACCATATCCTAATTGTCTATTTTTGCATAGCATTAACTGTATTTTGTCTCTTTGCTTTGAATTGTCACATTGGAGAATGTTCCTTCCGTCCTATTGGGGCACTGATTACCTTAATTGCAATTTACTGCACAAAATGGGTTCTAGGAGTTGTTCATCAATTACTTTGATTGGTTGGTTTCATTTATTTAAGTTATATATGAATGGTTCTACAATAATGGAATCAAGGGATAATGTTTAAACAATAAAAATTTCATTAAGTATTATGTTGTTCAAGAACTAGAAGTGGAAAAGTTAGGCTACTTGCTACAAACTGATGCATTATATGAGCAAGAAAGAAATAATATTTAAAAGAATCATAATGAATATTTTTTTCACATAATGATTTTTTTTTTCCAAGACCGTTTATTACACTGAGATTTAATCATCCCACTATATATAAAAAACCCCCCAAGCTGCACGTCCTTCTGATGCTACTTTACCATAAACTTGGAAGGGGAAATCAAAATTATGTGTTTTATCCTGAGTTGTGGGGAAAGAAGATGATAGCACCAATCATGATCTCACTTGATCCAGAAATTACTCATTTAAATTCAAATTCCAGACTTTTGCAATTTGCTTCATGAACAATGTAGGCGCATTATAAAGTGCCAGATTTATACTTAGTCATGACATTCCAGATCCTCTTTTATGAGTATCCTAGTAAATGAAAGAAGCTTTGTAAATGAAAGAAGCTTATTAACTTTTCTCGTTTCTACCAGAATCAAGTGGTAGGCTATTCATTTGCATGCTAGAAATTCTATCGTCCGTGTGATTTATCTGTTTTCCATTGACATAAAATCTGTCTCAAAATACTCTAGACTTCAATTGGTTTAGTAAATTTGCCTTTTCTTGTTTTTGTGATGATTGCAAGGCCTTGAGAAATTACTGGTTCTTTGAGTTCTAGAGCTCCCTTGAGTGGTTTCACTACCAGTATCTAGTCATAGGTATTCATCTTTGTATGTGTATATTTATTCATATGATTCATGTAACATTTTCAATCTATCCTGCTTGTTTACAGAACTTTTTGTTTGGTTTGAGCTGGACATTTTCTATCTCAGCCCTGTTTCCATTGAAGTGTGGTATTTTCCACAATATGAACTGACCGTATGAGTTTGTTTTCCATGGTTCAATGTAGGTTAACTGTTTAGCATTCAACCCCTTTAATGAATGGGTTGTTGCAACGGGTTCTACAGATAAGACTGTTAAGTTATTTGATCTACGGAAGATCAGCACTGCACTTCACACCTTTGACGCTCACAAGTAAGAGGATGTTTCTTTGATTACTAATATCCCTGTTTCTGTTTTATAAATGTTATTGGAAAGTGCTTAACAAGTTTTACTTTTAATATTTTTCTGCCTGATGGATTACATATAAAAAAACATATTGGTTTCAGGGAAGAAGTTTTCCAAGTTGGGTGGAATCCGAAGAATGAGACGATCTTAGCTTCATGCTGCCTTGGCAGACGACTTATGGTGTGGGATCTTAGCAGGTTTGTAGCTTAGTTTTTTAATTTCTACATTTTTCTATTAGGTTGTATTGTAGGTTTTGCTTACCTGTGCAAGGGAAATAGCAGTTCTGTTTTGAGGATTTTTCCATCAGCTTTGATTGGAAATCACACATCTCGAGTTTGTACTTCCTTTGTCATTGGAGTTCATTTAGGTGCCCTGCAAGGATTGATCATGGAAGACTTCCAAATAAAAGTGAATCTGACACAACATTGAGTGACCTCATGATATTTATCATGAATATGCAATTTCAGAATCTTCTCAAAGTTTCTTATAGTGATTATGAGTATAAGAAATTATTTAAGATAATTTTGCTTTGCACGTTTGCAACTATGCTTGTAGTGAAGGGTTATTGATGGTAAAAAGAGACGTGTAAATGCATATTGTGGTGATTCTATTTCAGGATTGATGAAGAGCAGACGCCGGAGGATGCTGAAGATGGACCGCCCGAGTTGCTTTTCATTCATGGTGGCCATACGAGTAAAATTTCAGACTTTTCATGGAACACCTGTGAAGACTGGGTTGTAGCCAGCGTGGCTGAAGACAACATCCTTCAAATATGGCAGATGGCCGAGAATATCTACCATGATGAGGATGATGTTCCAGGAGAAGAGTCAAATAAAGGATCCTGACCTAATCATTAACAATTCAGAAGTCTAGGAGAAAGCCGTAGTAACTTGAACACCTATTTATTTAAACATGTTCCATGCCCTTACCTGTACCTACGCGCACCATTATCTTTTGATCTTGCAATGCTGTGCTAGATAATGAGTTTTTACTGTCTTTAGAATTACCATTTGTAAAGGATTCACTTTTTAATTATTTTTGTGAACTCCAAGTGTAAGGATTTCATCTGGCTTTAATAGCAACTAGCAGCTGTAGTGTGGTCAAAGCGATCGAATTCCGTTGCGGCCCAAAATTGTCTTCATTTGATAGGGTTGCTGCACCGTCTTTAATCAATGATTCCTTGGTTGTTCTTGCATTTGAGCATCTACTTTTTATTATTATTTACTCATTTGACTTTTTGTGTTAATATTGAGAATATAATTGTGAGTTTAGTCATCCTTATTGCCACTGAACCATAACATGCCACGAAGTCGGCTCTTGTTCGCATTATTAAGGGTGGGCTTGATAATCATTTTTTTATCTGAAATAATTTTTGATAAAAATTGATTTCTTTTGTTTCTGTTTTCAAGAACAGTTTTTAAGCATGGGAAGATATTTGATAATTGTTTAGAATTTTTATTTTGAAATAGAATTGTGTTTAACACTGTTCACAATCAATTTTTTTTTTTAAAATAATTTTATTATCTTTTTTTACCCTTTTTTTTTTTCCTTTCTTTCTCCTATTCATAAACCTTTGGCCAGTTGTCAGCCCTCAGCAAGGTTGCGTTTCGTCGGCTTCGTCGGCTAAGCCTCGCCTTGCCAAGCAAGACTTGTCGGTGGTAGGGAAAAGCTCAGGCAAGGCTTGCCTAGCCGCTAGCGATTTGACAAGGTCAAACCTCACCCATGACTAGGCGAGCCTCTAGCAAGCGCCCCTCTAGCAAGCGCCGAACTTCGCCCAATCAATTGTTGACAATTGATGGTTGTGGACGCAGACTAGGCAAGCCTCGAGCAAGCGTCGAACTTTGCCCAATCAATTGCTGACAATCGATGATTGTGGACGACTAACGGCGCGCAGCGGCCAACAGCAGCGACGGTGGAAGAAAAGAGAAAGAAGAAGAATAAGAAGAAAAGAAGATAAATAAAAAGAAAGAAATTTAGATTGGCTTGATTCTGGAATTAATAAATAATCAATTTTTTTTTTCTTTTTGAGTCTATTCCTTAATTTCGTTTCAAATCTATTTTTTGAAAACAAACAAAGTAGAATTATTACTGTTTGGTAAGTTAACAAGCGCACCCTAAGAGCAAGGTTGAATTAAAAGATGGTCTGGCTGTTTAATCGATGCAATTGCAGGAAGCCAGTCGACCGATATTTCTTTTTCATGTGTTTCAAGGAGAGGTTTGAGTTATTGCCAATCGAAATTAACAATTCTTTTCTCTAATACACGGGTTTTAAGCAAATTCATTTCCAGCACGGTGAAAACTATAAAGTCAAGGGACAAACCATTCACTATCAAGCTTAAGGAGTTGATATTTTGTACTCCCATGATGAAGCACATCATGGAATGATAACATGTAGCCTGTAGTTTTGCCCGGGCAAAGACCATGGAGATCGATAAATTACCTTCTGCTGAACCGATAGCTCAATCTTCAAGTGGATTCGCAAGAAACCAAACAGATGTTAGTGAGGGTTGCCGCTCACCAAAAAATTTGTATAACTCTTTCCAGCACATGATGAAAAGAACCATATTAAGGGAGGTTTTCACAACCATCACGACACATAAGCTCCCTGGTTTGACTTATCAGTGAAGTCTGAGTCGTGCAAAGCATGCTCGGACACTCTGTCCATCACCATAGCAGCAGTTTTCTGGCTAACATAAGCAGCAGTTAAATATTTTTTGTTAGTATTAGTAATATTATCATCATAACAGAAGCTGTTTTTAGACTAAAAGTGTGGGAAGGGTACTTCACTCTCATACCACTAACAATGATTTCAATCATCAAACTCAAACCTAGAAAGGAAGGAAGCATGTCCCTCGTTTGACGAATCTCCCTAGATTGATTTAAGGGTTTGCTGTTCTTCAGTGAATTTCAAGATTCTTGGTAATGCTGCCATGACATTTGGATCTCACCCACAGACTGAAAAGAAGACATTCAGAGCCGGCCAACCCCTGATGGTTTTTGATACTTGAGCTGCAACATTTGGCCTCATTCAATGACCAAGTAAACTGAGCGACATTCACAGCAATGAAATTTTGCACGAACTAGTCACCATTGAGGAGTCGATCGGCAGTACTTCGACAATCTTCATTTGCTTCATTCTGATTTTTTTTACTGTCTGCACTCTCTTTAGTCTCCCTCTTCATAAACTGGAAGCCCATTATATACCTGTATTCTCCGGTGCCAAGGCATCGTGAGCAGTATTCAAGGCCACTGCCACCACATGTTCGGCACCTGCCAGGCAATCTGGTGAATCTTAGACCAATGCTATTTGCCCAGTTACAATTTGAAAAACTGTGCCCATGCATCAGTCACAACAAGTTAATGATCATACTGAATGGAAGAGTTGGATAGCTCACCATTTTGGCCACTCCCCTTTTGGAAGCATCTTCAGGTGAACATGGTTTGTCCTTCCTATGACATTAGAAAAGCACGAGCCCAGAAAATCAGGATAACTCAGCCAAGCCAAAATAAAATAAGATGTCCATACAAAAGAGACCAGAACCAGAAGAGACGCAGAATAAGCAAGGGGACAAAAGGTGAAATTCCAAGGAAGGCATGGCGATGCAGTGTGTGTTTTGTTATGGAACAAGAAGCAGCATTGAAGAAGACCACCGTAATTACAACAAAACCTACTCATACAGACTCTTATGTGGATGGGGGCTCTAAAACATAAGCCTAGTGGTCTCTTTGCTTGGAAAAGAGTAGACTATCAGCGCTTGACCATATGTGGAGCTTCGCCCTCTTGTCAAGCCAGCATAACTTGTGGTCCATGACTCACTAGTAATGCAATGGGCTTTATTCAATTCACTAGGTAGCAGTAGCCTTCATGCTTTTAAATTCCTCACTATCCAACTAGAGAGATATTTCCTCCCATCTTAGATAGGACAAGCCTGAATTTAACAGCTGCCAGTACCGAAAAGAGAGAACTATATGGAATCTCTCTTGCAAGAACAATGCATAGAGTCAATCTATGCCCTCACATTTGGAAACTAATCAAGTTCATCCCCACGAGATATCCATAAGCAAACACCCGCAACAGTGTTGCATGCGCAGATCTCTCACAGACAACATTTCTATTCTGATCAAGACCTCAAAGAAAGCTAGCAATTCCCCAATAACATTTACACCTCCGGTCATTAATTGCAGCGAACTCTGACTCTCTGAGTAGATTAGATTTAGATCGAGGCTCTATCTATGAACGCGGAGGGGCTCCCGCAACAAACTACCAAGACTAACCCCAGAATGTTTTTCACGCAACAGCTGATTGTTCATTCAAACATTAAAGGGGGTATCCGAAGGAAGGGGATAAAACAAGAAACATGGTTGTTGCATTATGCTTTTCTCTTTTCTCTTTCCTTCTTTTTCCTTTCTAAGGTTACGCCTACGGCACGAACATGTATGAATTGGTCCTATAGATTCTGTCATCAGAACCGCCCTTCGCATGACGACACACATCCAATGTACAAACCCGAGGGAGGTTGGCCGTAGCCGCCGGCTCCCAGCCGCTAGGTACTCGACGCAATTGTATGTACTTGCAACAAGTTAGGAGATTCCACCAATAACCTGAGCTGATATCTAACCAAACCATCTGGGTTTGCCACCGAGAGAGAGAGAGAGAGAGAGAGAGAGAGAGAGAGAAACCTTTTCCGCGGCAACGGTGACAATCGATCCTTCCGCTCCCACGGCAGACGACGCAAGGGGGTTCCGGCTTGGTTCGAGCCTCCCTGTGCACGTTCGACTGCGACCATCACAACCATGAAACGCCAGGATCAGCGCGAATTTAGGGCAGGAAGGTGGAACGCGTCATACGAAGAGGGTCAGCTCGACAGACAAAAAGAGGAACTTGCCTCCGTCCTGACGACCCAAGAAGGCTTAGAGAGAGAAAGCGCGGGCCTCCGGAGGTTGCCGCTGCTGGCGGGAGGAAGTGGGATTCCGCCATTTCCGTCCGGGGGAGTCCTCTTCGTCTCCAGCCGTACGGATGCTGGAAGACGAAGAAGAAGAAGGGGCTTCGTCGTCGCCATTTTTTCCAATCTTCTTTCTCCTCTTTCGTCAAGCTCGGGGCTTTACGCTTCTGCAAGTGGCCTTCGATGTCTGTCCGCCAGGAGAGAGAAAGGCGAGGGAAGAGGAGGTAAGCAAAGGATGTTTTTCTTTCTGGGCGACGTCGAAATTGACCCCGGAAGTTTTAGTTAGTATTGGATGTGGTCCTTAGATTTTTAATTTTGGTCGGTTTGATCCATTCTGCTCAAGATAATTTGATCCTTTTAATTTTACATGGCAATTGGCAATGTACTACTCAATCGCAGAACCCATCTTAATTGACGTGGCCGATGGATCGATCTAAGCAATGTTGCTGTCCCCCTTCTCTGTGTATCTCTCTCCTTCTGCTCTTAATTTTTATATGCTAAAGAAGAATAACACTATACGTCACTATATTTTTTGATGCTCTAAAATTTTATTACCGCTTTGTTGTTGAAATGATATTTGTGCATATGTAAGTCTCTAAATTGATAGCTTGAAATGAAGTGGACATGACTTAACACAATTTCCATAGCACTTATTTGACATCGATAGGAACGTCATATGTCAATCATATATAAAGAAAAGCTAGATAAAATTATTTAATTGGTTGATATGGATTTGTGACTATTATGCTTACATATCATTGTAAGAACATTAACCTTAAACTAAGTGGCTCAAATGATTTTTTTTTTATATCTAATCAATGTAAGGTGTATGATATCTAATAACAAATGTTAAGAGAATTAGGAGGGAAAGAAACTTTGTTGTGATGTACTTAACTAGAAAACTCTATTTTTTAGCCAGTTTTTTTTTCATTATATATAGAAGCATCTTACAGCCACAACACATTCATTTTTATAAATTTTGGATTTCATCTCTAGAAGTTCAAAAAGATGGTTTATGTGATTATTATACTATGAGGCAGTGACAACGTTTTGTAATTGACCAGTCACATTATTCACGTAATGTGCATCTCATCTTATTTAGCATCAAGTGAATATTCATTTCATTTTTTATTGTGAAAATTCCAAACAAGAATTTCAAGTGCCATCATTTTCTCAAATAATAGTCTAAAATGAATATTGTTTTAAATAATGACTTAAAGTGGCCATATCAGTCTCGAAGAATAGCATCAAGTGAATATAGCTATTTCAAATAACGGCATAACCTCGCTAGCCAGCAAAAAATTATGATCTATCATGGATGTTTTCATCAAAACAAGATTTAAATTTAAATATAAATTAAATTAGATTAAAATTTAATTATTAAAAAAAAAAAAAAGCAAAGATGGCCACTACCTAGCACTCCAAACCTAGGCGGAGAGGTAGGGGGGCTGGGTGATCCTCGCCCAGATTTGGGAGAGGGTCACTGCCCTCTCCCATATCTGGAGAGGATAGGCCCTCGCCTCTTGTCGACAAGGGTTGCCAACAACCTCACCAGCCATTGTTGTTGCCCCATCAGCAATAGGGCGATGGCCATTGGCAAGAGGGAGCCCTCCCTCTTGTGTTTGCCTCTTTTTTAAAAAAAATTTAAATATTTTTGAGTTGTTTTTAGAAAGAAAAATAGAAAAAAGAAATAAAAAAGGAAAAAATTACAAGACAGAATTGCCCTTCCCAAATAGTGAATTTAGGCCTTTCTTTGAAACTATGGCCACTTCAAGTAGGTGTGATCGGTTTTCGGTCCGGTCCGATTCCACTTAGGAACCGAGAATAGGACTAGTAGGACCGATTCCCATTTTTTGGGACAGGGCCACTTAGCCAAAAAAAAAAAAATTGAAAAACTACTAGAGTTATTACAATGGGTTGATTGATATTTTTTAAAAAGAGTTGGTCCGGTCCATTAGTCTAGTTCCCTCTGAAATCAAGAATTGGGCCGGCGACCCCAAGAACCATACCAAATTGGTCGGCTTGGTCCGATTCGATTTGGGCGTTTCTTAGTTCGAGCGGTCCGATATGCTCACCCTTACATTCCGACCTTATTAGAAATAAGGTCCACTTCTGATCCTTATTTGAGAAAATAAAAGAACTTCAAATTTTTATTTAAAACAATATCCATTTCAACTCATTATTTAAGAAAATAAAAGCATTTTAGGTTCTTATATGAAATTTTCTCCTTTTTATTGGCTTGTTACACCGCACATCTCTGACATGTGGTATGACCTTGATATAGGATACGGTCTCCTTGAAGTAGGGATGGGCATGGATCAAAAAGATTGGTCCTGAATGCATTTTTTGGCCTGGCCATAGTCAAGCTAGGAATTTTTAGACTCACTCCAAGGTTCCAGCTTGAAAATTGTAGTTGGATTCGAATAGAACTAAACCGATATTATATATATATATATATATATATATTTCCATCATATATTTATAATCCAACCAGGAATCATAACATCATTAAATCTAATATTGTTCCTCAAAAATTATCAAAATATTAATTTTTCGCATTTAACATGAACACAAACTTTTGGTTTAAATGTAGTTACGAGACCATAAATAGGATGGAGAAAGTCAATGTTGAGGCTGTTTTTTCAGCATTAGAAATCACTTTTTTGGCATGTTCATGACAATCCTCTTCGACTTTGGCCCCTACAACTACACTGTTTCTTCCTCATTTGATATTTGATTATGTACATCAACTAGGTTATGGCCTTATTGGGGTGGCTGGTGAGTAAATATTTTTAATAAGATTCTTTAAGTATGCTTCTGGTCCAGGCCACTGTAGCTCAAGCCTGAAAAAAGGCCCATTTTCTCAAAATGAAGATTGAGGAACCCACCAAGGAAATGATCCAAACCCAGTTGTTCAAAATGGACCCCAAGCCCGACCCCAACAGATATAAGCAAGAAATTTATACATTTGGAAGAAGAATTTTGTTACAGCATTGGTGAAGATGATAGGTCCATTAGGCAGTTGGATTGGATTGAAAATGGTCATATCCAAACTGACTCATTTAATCAACATTCACCCATTTTTATACAATACAATTTTAGCTGGGGTGATTGGTCCTTGGTCCGATCCAATTCCACTGAGGAACCGGAAATCAGATCGAGAGGACTGGTTCCCGATTTTTAGAATTGGGGACCAAACTAGATAGTCTTGGGATTGGGAATTGGATCAGACCGGCTATGTAGCACTGACACAGACACGCGACACGCGACACGACATGACATGACATGCCGACACGTCATTTCTCAAAAGGTAAAGAATTCCGACATGTTATATATTAAATAAATATTTTTATATATACATGATTAATTATTATATTTAAATTAATTTATTCAAATTCATAAATAAATAAATAATAAAAAAGAGCCTATAATAAATCTATACTAATATCATTAATAAATTTATTCATAAAAAATTGGGAAGACATTTTTTTACTTTAACAAAAGTTATCGATGAAATAAATAATTAACGAGAGATTAGAGTCAAAATAAATTTATATTTTTCTACGATAATCAAAATTTATCATTATTTAACATCTAGTGCTTTTATTTTTCGAAAAATTTTTTAACTCATCTATTTATTTATTTTTTAACCTTACCATATATTAATAAAGTTATTTAACATTTAATTATTTTTTTAGGGCTAAATGGGTCCCACCCATTTATTTCAACCTTTGTTTTCTCCCCCCACCCCACCCACCGCTTGCGCCTGTCTATTCCCAAAGTCACGCTGCACGAGGCTTTCTTTCTTCCCCAGAAGCCGTTGACTGTCGTGTCTCTCCTTGCTCTTCTTCCCAAAATTGAAAAAACCTTAGCAATTGCCTTCTTTCTCCTCTCCCTTGCTCGGTCTCCACCTCTTTTGCCGCTGCCTCGCCTCCGTTCCCCCCTTTGCCGTCGTAGCCTCGCGTCCAGCCCTCCATCGCGGCATTGCGGTTTTCCATCTCGGCGTTGCAGTCGGCGGTCGCAGCCGACCAAGACGATCGAGAAGGCTTCTCGACGTTGCAATCGGTGGTCGTAACCTTCTCCACGTTGCCGACTGCCGCTGCCTCGCCTCCGTTCCCCCCTTTACCGTCGTAGCCTCGCATCTAGCCCTCCATCGCGGCATTGCAGTTTTCCATCTCAGCGTTGAAGTCGGCGGTCGCAGCCGACCAAGACGATCGAGAAGGCTTCTCGGCGTTGCAGTCAGCGGTCGCAGCCCTCCCTTGCTGTCGCTCGCGGCGTCGCCTCGCTCCCCCTAACCCTTGCCTCCACCCTCCATCACCTTCTTCCCTTCGCACCTATAGATCAGCCCACAAACCTCCGAACACGCTCCAACGCACGTGTCGAAAAGAGTTGACCACATGTCGAAAACTCCGACACATGTTGATTGCGTGTTCGGGTGTGTCCAATAGTGTCCGAGCGTGTCCGACACGTGTCGGGGTGTCCGACACGACACGGAGGCCCTCTGAACGTGTCCGTGTTTCCTTGCAGACCGGTCATTCAGCCAAAAAAATTAAAAAATTAAAAAAAAAATACTAAAGTTGTTACTATTTTATGGTTTATTGTTATTTTTAAGAAAAAAAATACATGATTTTTTTTTTTAAAAAGAGCCGTTTTGGTCCGACTTCCCCCCAAAACCGGAAACCGAATAAAAAATCATTGGTTCCATTTTTACAGAACTAGGAACTGGACCGACAACCTCGTGAATCGGACCAAACCAGCTGATTTGATCTGGTTCAGGCGATATCTAGTTTGGTTTGGGCAGTTCTCATTCGGTTGGTCCGATATGCTCACCCTTAATTTTAGCAAGCCATAATTGTCCTAACCTAGTCTGCAATTCTTAGCATTTTTTTCTACTTAAGTTGTTGCCTTTGAAAATGGTTGACTCCATGGAGCGGCTCGCCAAGTTTGCGATTTACAACTCAAGTGATTTGGTCAGGTCATGAGTTAGGACTTTGCATGGCACATGAGCAATGTAGAGACATGGGTGAGTGTTGTGTTGATGGACAAAACTAGTTAGTTCCAATTCAATTTCCAGTTCTACCTAGGAAATGTCTCATTTTATGTTTTTGGGTAAAAATTAAATTTTACAAGATCAAAGTTACATAGTTTCACTACAAAAACAGATATTGGTCAAGTGGTTATGTTGTTGTTATTCATGTTGAAAGCTATGCTTTGATTCTTGATAAGTGCTAAAGTTATATATATATATATATATATAGAGGATTTAGAACTAGCCTCGAGGGATCTAGAAATGAGCACCGAGGCCCTAGCCCAACCTCGAGGGACCTAGGCTAAACCTCTCTAGACTTGAAAGGGGCATCGGGTTCTCGAGTTTGGCCTCAACGAACCTAATATCGACACATATGTGGACTCAAGCATGGGCATTAGGATCTTGAGCTCAGCCTCGAAACTTAGACCTGGCCTCTTTAGAATTAAATTAGGTCATTGAGGAACTAGCCCCAACATCGATAAACCCATGCCTTATGGTAGTGACTTGGGCGAGGGAGTTATCTTAGTATGACCACTAGGAACTCGGGCATGGGCACTAGGGTCCCAAGCTTGGCTATCAAGGAACTAGACTCAACCTTGATGGACTCGTCCTAGTGCTAGTGGCTTAGTTGCAAAGCTTGTACCCAAGCATGCCCAACTTATGTGGACCCAATCAAGGAACCAAGCATGACCTCAATGGACCCAAGTCCCTCCTTGATTAATTGAGTCAGGTGCCAAAGAATTGAGAGTAGGAGTTGAGTACCCTAGCATGCTATTAGGAACCCGCATAAGGGCACCAAAGTCCTAGGCTAAGTCTTGAAAAACTTGGGCCCAACCTTTGTGGACTTGAACATGAGCACCAAGGTCTTGGGCTCTGCCTTGAGAGACCTTGGCCGAACCATTATGGACTTGGGCTCAATTAATGACGAACCAGTGTAGCCATAATGAACTTGGGTTGGGCACTACTTACTCGGTGCTGGAGTTAGGTACCTGAGGCTTAGCCACTATGGACATGAGTTCGCTGTTGAAAAATTAGGCCCAACCTCTAGGGACAGGGCTTGGCTTTTGTGGAGCCAGGCATAAGCTGCTTGAGGGACTTGGGTTTACTTCCATGAACTTGGGTTTGGTTGTCGAGGAACGAGGCATGGCTTTGATGTACCCAGGTTAGCCTTCTATGTACTTAGGTTGTTTGCTAGTGACTTGAAGGTGGGAGTTAGGTACTGGGGCATAACCGCCAAAGATTTGGGCACAAGCATTGAGGTCTCAGGCCCAGCCTTGTGGATTTGGGCACAAGCATCGGTGTCTTGGGCCTAGCCTCGAGAAACTTGGGCCCAACCTTTGTGACCTGGACCTAACCATTGAGGAATCTGGCCCCATGCCTCTATTCCTAGCGACCATGCCTGAATACTCGACTTCTATGCCCAACTCATTGGCACATAGCTCAGGCCATGTGGACAAGCATGCGGAGGGCATTGCTCTTTGATTAAATTGGTTGAAAGTGAGTTCTTTGCAAATCAATTAGAACTCGTCATTGATTGTGCTTCTCTTTATTAGACTCATTTATTTTAAGTTTTAGGCAACTCATATATTACCCATTAACAAATATGAGTAAAAATATGGGTTCATGACCCATTTTACTACCTCTATTGATAATTAAAATTAGTGTCTTGACTAGAAATGTTAGGAAGGATTCAACGAGTTGCAGGCTCATCAATAGCTAATTGAGAGGGATAAATATTGTGCAAGGCTAAAAGAGTTTTTTTGTCTCTCTATTTTATTTTATTTTCCTTGTATTTTCACGGTTACAAATTTGTGAGATTTTCAAATAATAAGGCCTCCATTCATTAGCTTTTCTTCTTTATTACCTTTGACTACCAGATGTGCACTTTTACTATAACCCAATCTCATTTCCACTATCTATTCCCTCTTTAAGAGAGCAAGCAAGATACTCAATTGATCCAAAAGAATTACGTAGAAGGAAATTTGCATTTGCCTCCGTAATCGAATTTCTGCTGTGATGTTCATTAGAGTGTTTATCCCCATTATTAACAATCAATAATATGGTAGCAAATACACAGATAAATATGTTAAAAAGAAATGTTTCAAAAAGAATTGACTGACCAAGATAAAGAAGCAACTACACATTTAACATGTGCACTTAATGTAACCATAACAATTGATATCAAATTTGAATATTAATTTCAGAAAAGTTATTTATGCACGCACCCATGCACTTGTGCCCTCTTATGTGGATGTAAAGTTGACTATTCCTGTTTCTATGTCAATACAATGTCTTTTAAATTAAATTAATCAAATAGCTCTGATCTGGTTAATCGGTATTGCAAATTTAACGCGATATCCTTCGCTTTTTTTTTTTTTTTAAATATGCTGGATAATACCACCTATAGAACTTTTTCAGTAAAAAATAAATATTTAAAGACTTATATAAAGATTTATGAGCTAGTATAAACACGCGGTATTGACATGAATTTTTTAAAGAATAGAGAATCCAAAAAAAGTAGGATGCACAATAATATAAACTCGCCAAAAATAGAAAATTTTCAAATAAGGATTTAAAGTGTCCTCATTTTCTCAAATAAGAACTTGAAGTGACTATATCAATATCAAAAAGGGGCTTAATTTCACCGGCTAGTCGAGGGCATTTTTGTCCTTTGCTTTTTCAATTGTTTTTTCCTTTTTTCAATTTTTTTTCTTTACTTTTTCATTGGTGGTGGATGAAGCGATGGTTGGCCACTAGCAATACCTGGAAAGGACCAAGTGAGGGTTGCCCTCGTTCTACTCGAGTGAGTCTGCCCTCAAAAGACATACACAAGGGCTAGCCTTGCTTGGGGGACCCTCATCGCACATTGACAAGGTTAACCCTCACCAGATATGGCCAAGGTTCGCCTTAGCTGTAACCAGCAAGAACCTAGCAAGGATTTACCAATGGTCGGCTATGTAGCACCGACACAGACACGCGACACGCGACACAACACGACACGACACGCTGACACGTCATTTCTCAAAAATAGAGAATTCCGACACGTTCGGACACATTATATATTAAATATATATTTATATATAAATGCAAAAATAAATAAATAATAATAAAAAGAGTATAGAATTAATTTATACTAAAAATATTAATCCAACATTTGTTAATATCGTTTATTGTTTTAATTTGACAGAGATTGAATGAGAAATTCAAAACTTGTAAACACAAAAGAGTAAATTTGAAGGAACGTGTTTTGTTTTCTTACACTTGTCGAAAATTAGTGAGATTTCTTATAGTCCCAGACAGAGTTTGGAGTTCATGATATAGACTGGCTTGGAGCTCCTCTGTAAAACAAAGTTCGAGAAAAATGAAAATCCAGGACAAGAACTCTCAAAGTATGACCAAAAGAAAAGGAAATAACTTAATTCGCCAAGGAAAATGCGACCAAAAGAGATAACTCACAAGCGACACCTGCGAGAGGTAGAAAGAAGCAAAAAAAAAAAAATCATAACTTTAAGTCTGCGGGGGTAATGGAGCGACGCCGATGAGAAGAGGGGCGTTCCATCGTCACTCACGGGAATGTCAAAAGTAATGATTGAGAAACTTGAGAGTGAATTTTTTTTTCTTTCCCTTTATTTTTGTTATTTTCATTATTTTTTCATATATTTATATTTTGACCCCTCAAGTATTGAAATTTTTTAAAATTGACCATGTGCGTGTCGGAATCGCGTGTCGAAATTTCAAACTCGCGTGTCGGGAAGAGTTGACCACGTGTAGGATTTCCCAACACTCGTTGATTGTGTGTCGGAGCGTGTTGGACACGACACGAAAGCTTCCGAAGAGTGTCGGTGCTTCTTAGATGGTCGGCAAGGGCTTACAGGCCCTCGCTCAGGGCTCATTTTTTTTGTAAAAATTGAATCATTTCATTAATTTTGTCTAATTTAACTAATATAAAATATTAACATGATTCTTTTTTTATTTTATCTTTCCCATATGATGTCCTACATGACATTAAGGTTAACTAAAGCATGAAAACGTTATTTTGAGAATCCTAATTTTTAAACAAAATCTTAATTAAATTAGGTTAAAAAGTCCAAAATTTAATCCATAAAAAAGATGAGCCAAAAAGAAAAAAAGGCTAAAATTTTAAAGGAAAAAAGAAAACACAGAAAAGAAAAAGAGAAAACGCAAGCCTTCGCCACTCCATTGCCAATGGGGTGTCGGACGATGGCTAACTGGATCGCCAGCGCCTTAGCCAGGCCCAAACGGTGATGGGGCGATTTGTTTTTGCCTTTTGTCTTACTTTTTAATCTAATTTAACTAAAATTTACTTTAAAATTATCTTTCCACAAAGATGCCATTGATCAGCTGAAATAATTAGCTAGCTGGCGAGGCCAAGCCTTTTTTGAGACTACAACTTTAGGTCATTTTTTTAAACAATATTCACTTCAGCCCTTATACGAAAATTTCCCCCAAAAATGGACTGAGATGGACTTAACTTTCCATTAAAAAACGAGCTTTTTAAACGGGATGTGGACTGGTACCCAAACGCCTGGTTCGGGCTACCCAAATATTGCCTTTACTTGTATGATTGACGTGCACTTTTAGCAATTACACTTTGCAACATGAGGATTGAGGAACCTAGCAACGTACTCAGCTGCAACAGAGAGAGATACATGGCTGAGACTAATCATACAATAGGGCTCTGCTTTACTTGAGAAACAGATACATCGCTGGGACTAATCATACATGAGGACTCTGCTTTTCTTTTATTAATCTATACATTTCAATCAACACAACAATCCGGAAGAGTCAAAATTTTCTTGCCTTTCAGAAAGTGAAAGCCCCGTGGATTAATTTCTTTCAGTAGGGGAGCATCTCTGTAGACATTCTGCCTGGCTGAAATCCTCCTTGGACAAACTCAAAATGCCCGATTGCTTATCAACATTCTCAATGAGAAGCTTCAACAGTGGTAGCTTTGATAATGTGCCCAGCGACCCCACCATAATCAACTTTTTCTACATAGACAGTCAATTGCAAGAGTGAGATTGATAGGAATAGCAACAGGAATATCAGAGCGATGTCTTTTCTTCTTCATTTATAAGGAGAGGGATGTTGCACACACAAGGAGACAAACTTCTACAGAGACGAACTTATGAATGATTTCATTCACCTTACCGAGTTGATAAAACATGAACATGAGGTTGATGGCTGTTAATGTACTAAATCAATTATATCTCATGCCAAATTCATCTTTATCCAATTGTTAGAACATGAGCGGGAATTAGTGGACTCTTGAACAAAGATAACAGCTTAGGGTCGGGAGATTCTCAAAAAAGGATATAACCAGCAGGCTAAACTTCCATGTATTTTGCAAACTTAATGCTTGTTGCCAGACATTTCCAACATGTGAAACTAGTAGATCAAGCGTTCAATACGAGGTGATCATAGCAAAACTATCCATTTTTTCCTCCATTTTTAACACTTCAACATGCTAAAACTGGATTAAATCATAAAAGAAAGTGAAAGCTGCATTTATTCTCCCTGAGATGTACAAGATTTTGGTGAAAGACAAGTGCAAAATTGTTAAGAGTCTGAGACCTAGTATAGCAAAAACTCAACTGATTTTTCCACCACTAATATTGTATCTAATGTATTCAATTTAAATAAATTCCTAGTAGTAGGACAATGAAGGGAAAAGGGTTGCCATTCCCGTACTGCAGGAAGTAAACATATCTTCCTAGAAAATCAGCTAAATAGGATTTAAGTATCATTAGTAAAAAGTGTCAAAGCTGGATGATGAAAAAACCATCGCTCTATGATCCTAGCCATGTTTTGGAAGGACCAGATTTTAAGACCCAAAGCTTTTGAAGTACAATGGCATGGTTTGCTTACCTTGGCACGAGTAACAGCGACATTGATCCTATGCCAATCACCAAGTAGTGAGGAATTGCAATGATTCCCCTCTTTGTTAGACCTCACAAAGGAAACCAATATGCAATCTTTATCTCGTCCCTGGACAACAGTAACAGAAGGCTCAGTGTGAAAATTATACGCTTCCCAAGAAAAATACAAAAAAAAAAAAAAAAGAGCGAGAAAAGAAAAAAAGATAAGCATTGAGGTGAGAAGAACACACATTTCACAAGTCAGACTTGCATAACAAAATGAATATTGTTAATGAATGCCCTTGCAGCAGTGGTCAAGGTTCAAGAACATATATAAAATCGTTATCCTATTTGATGTGGGAAGTTTTCTTGTTATCCTATTTTGAAAATTCGAATGTGTTACTTGCCAAACATTCATAATTTGTTGGACATTAAGAAATTTGAAAGCATGCTGGTGACTTTGTCAAATACTTACATGCTGGTAACTTTGTCAAATATTTACTGCTGTTTAAATTGGTAAGGTTTTATATCTGTTAAGATACAAATTTACTTTGTGCCACACTCTAACTATTGAAGTAAACGATTGTGCATTTAGCTTCAAGTTGATGGCAGAGTTAGAGTTCTTGAGTTCGATTGCTAACTGTCGTCTGCAACCCGTTATGGGTCTGCCTATTCTTATGCCTGCAAACATAGGGTTTGCATGCCTCAGGCCTTTGTCATCAAATCACCTTTGCATGAACAAAAAAAACCACCGCACTCTTAACAGCTTAAGCTTTTGTAGTCGGTTGTGCATGTAACCTCAAGTTTATCAATTGATAAATTCAAGTACATAACTTCATGTTATCGAATTCTAATGTAAATGACTAGTTTACTTGGTAAAACAGACAGCCGCCAGTAGAATTTTAAAGAAGTCAATAATAACCTATTTATCAACTTGACCGTAGTGCAGTTTGTTATATTGAAATATTTGTTGGTAATTTACTTGCAAGTTAAGAATTACCACCAATACCAGGCCGCTCATCTGTTTTTTAATTAGTAGGCCATTCATCTGACAATGCAAGTAAAAGTCAGTGAACCGGCAAGTGCATTAAAATTTTTCCTTATTGTTACTCTAATGGAACCCCAAGTCTTCTCTGTCAATTGGAGTCTGGCCTTCTCCTTTTGAGCTTAGAACTTATCTTTCCAGTATATCTGAATTTATCTCAACTATTGAAGTCTTACAGGTTCAGTTCTCTGTAATGTTAATAAAAGAGAATTTAATAAAAGAGAATTTTCATGTTTATTATATCAAGCCTAACCTGATATTTATCAATGGTATGAATCTCCACAGAGGTTCTGCAAACAGCATCTCGGATGAGATCTGCTTGTGAGTTATAGGGAGTAATGATACCAATGTCTTCTTCCTTGATTCCACTTTCTAAAAGTTCCTCTGTTATCTGCAATGACCAAATCCAGAAGATGGTTTGGTGAAAGCTCCAAACCCGTATAACTTTATGAGTCGTACAAAGAAAAGGTATCAGGGAAAAAAAAATTCAATTAATTTTTTTTCTTTTTGTTCTTAATCATAACGGCTGACCAAGAGAATAACATTACTGTACTGACCAAAATAAAATTATTACTGCGAAAATTGTACCTTCCCAATGATGCAAGCTTCTATTGGATTCTTTAAAGTCTTGTGATCTTTTTCTTCAAAAGCAGGCAGCAGATCTAACCATTAAAGGACAATCTATTTAAGACGATGCCAAAAAAGAGAAGCAAATTGATTCACAATAACAAGAGAGAGCTTTTTACACGAACCAGTGTTCAGAAATACAACTGGCGTACCTGGTTCCAAAACCTACAATAGTTTGTATGTTAGTAAATGTTACTACATCCACGAGTTTAATGAAGACACAGAAGAGAACAAATTCAAACTTGAGCAAAGTGAAGAAGAAGACGAGCTGAGGAGCAAATGATAACTTCAGAGTGAACTCTTGAAATGGAACTGGAAAAGAATTTGGAATGATGCTTAATTGGCAAAGCAAGCATCAAATTTTGTTCAAGTAACACAGAATCCAACAAGATTTTCAATGTAATTTAAATGTATCCATTTATACGAAAATAGAAGAGATATTCATCACACTGCCTAATTTCTCAAGCAGCACTAAACTTATGAAATAGCTAACCCATAAAGGGAAAATAAAAGATTCTGTTCAAAGTTCACTAGAAAAGATTGACCTCCTCTAAAAACAGTCATGCCAATTCTATGAATAATAAGTCTATCCTGCGCTTTTGCAGGTAATATAGTTACTGAAGATGCTAGCAATCTTCTCTCTACGATACTCACCCGGTAAAACTCGAGTATATGGACCCACTTAAATGCGGTGCCAAACTGGGTGCATTGACGAGAGGAAAGTATTGTAGTCGAACACAATTAAAACAAAAAGAAAAGTGTAAGGTTTAGTTCTGTTTGTTATTGAACATCTCTTGTTTAATATAATTATTGGACTCGTCTTTCATTAGTAATCTTTCAGATTATTGCATTTACTGATTTTATACTTTTACACATGTAGCAATTTTGGCCACTATCAAATGCATTTTCATCTGCCAAACTCAAACTGTAAAGAAGAAAACAAAGATAAATACTGTTTATCATGTCACAACAGTGACTCGTCTAACTTTCAAGTTTTATATATTTGTATGCCAACAGACAAATCAAATGATAGATATTTTTACCAAACACCAAATGCATCTCGGAGTCACAGAGACTTGGATTTGTAAGTGGGGAGGCTATATCATTCATTGAGAAAAAATTTCATAGGAGAAGTTCGTCAACTTAGACAGATGAAGCAAATGGGTTACCCATTCAGTAAATGATCAACTTATGTACTAACCAGAATGAACTATATACTTCCCATATCATAAAAATAGCTTTGCCATTCTAAAAGGCTTTTATTAGAACCAAAAAGCAACTTGATTATTAAAGAGTCAAAAGACCAAAAGAAAAAGCAAAAAATAAATTTAGTTCCAACTTATACAGTGAATGGTAAATGATAATTTCAGTGTGAACATTGCTTTTAAAAGTTACCACAATGAACCAAAAAGAATGCCAAAAGTGTAAAATCGACTTCCAAATCATTGCTTCCTCATTCCTTATATCATTATAAAGTCTTCAGTTTCACCCCTAAATTACACTAACGAGTTGTTGAGGTTAAATAACTAAAATATTAGTTTCACATGACAGCAGGCTTTGGCATCACATCCCATTAGATTGGAAGCAGAGATAAACCCCACACTCATTCCATACAGTAAAAAAAAAAATGAGCATGCAGCATCATGTCCTTTCTTCGGCTGAAAGAAGCATGTCCTTTGATACTCTTTAAGGCACGATAGTTTTAACTACTACAGGACCATGATAAGTTTTAATAAACTGAAGTTTACCACCTTTAGCCAAGATGAATAAAGATTCTCCTTAGCAAAATTAAGCTTGGCATTTGCAACATCAGCGGAACCACAACGCAGCCTGTCACCATAAATTAAGGCATTCGATAGTTGCATTATTCCCTGGCACATACGATACTGTAATACAAAATTATTTGTTAGTGATCAACTAAAGAAATCATAGCAAATAGACTTGATCTAGTCAACAACTGACCTGGCTTTGCAATGCTGAAATTGCTTGAGGATGTGCTTCTGAAAGCCTACAGAACAAACTGATACCCAGTCCATTCTCTCGAGCCTCTGTGCTCTGAAATGCAATCAGTGCATGAACTTTATTAATTAAAATGCTGAGGGTACAAACTTCAGCAAGTGAAATGAAAGTAGATACAATAGACACCTGAACAAGTGGAGGAAGTTGATAGTGATCACCAACAAGGACAAACACTGAAGCAAACATCAGTGGCCCTAGGGATACCTGAAGAATGTCATATCGTTGACAAATCTTTTCAGAGACTCTAAAATTGAACTAAAGGGCATCACCATAAAACTTCTGCAAAGATATAAATGCTGTACAAAAACAGATGAAAATAATATAGATGCTGTACAAAAACAATAAGATGCAAACATGAGGTCCCATCATAAACCCTCTGAGACCAATGATTGAAAGAAAGAAACAATATCTCATGATGCTTTTTACACCTAAAGGGCTATCCTTGTGATTCATTTGCCTTCCTCGAATCATTCAAAGTCAACAGCAACTACAGTTACTTTGTCCATGTCAGGAAAATCTCTTCAGTCATCAAAAGTATCATTCTGCAGACAATCTCTCCGTCTCTTTCCTGACATATGATCTAAGAAATGAACAGGAGAAATTTCCTTCAGAAGTCCATTCTAGGTCCATTCTTTCCAACATATTGCACAAGAACATCCGAAGGATGAGAACATCCAGAGCAAACTTTCACTATTACTTGTAGAGATCTATTAAGAGATGAACTCAGAGGAGCGCAGAATTGAACCTAGGCTTTGAGCTTCTCCCGAGATTTTGACAGCTACTTTGCAATGCAATACCACATGCTCAGGAGCTTTCCAATATTATTTGCACAAATTAATTAGGGCCTATTTCAGATAAACCATTGTTGGAAATCTTACCCATCATTATCCAGATTACTATTAACTTCTGTGAAACTCTAGCCTCTTTGCATTTACACGAGCCTTCGTCTCTTTCCAGACAACTTATCATCCCCATATATAAAAAAATAGACACAGTAAAATAAATTTGCAACAGAAGTCAGATATTTCAGTTTTGCACATCATGAAACTGTTAAGAGAGTAAAAGATAAAGGGCAGTTGTGTATTTTATATTCTTAATCTTTAGAAAAGGTGTTTCCATAACACCAACAAAATGTCCTCCTCAATTCTAATTTCCTTTCTGTACCCGGTTGCTGCCAATACTCCGATTGCTTCCAGTTTATCTCTTTTTCCTTATAAATTGAAAGCTTCCACTTCAGTTTTTCTAAAGGGACCCAAAAATTAGCTTAATCCTGGTATTCTCTTTGAATACTTTTTTCACTCCAGCAGAAATTCTAAATTCCACAGTAAACAATTTTTTTGAAAGTTAAGGAAGTGACCATTGGAAAATCTTCAAAGAATCTTGCCTATGCATCACAGATATAGACAGTGAGTGCACAATTCTGCCATCTTCATACCAATGGACATATAACACTTCGTATCAAATCTACAGCATGAAGAACAAGTGGACATTTGAAAGGGATAACGACTAAAGTGACTAAGTTTACTGCTCTGGTAATATCCAGCTTATCCATAGTCATTACTCCAATATTAGTCTGTATTTGAACTACATGCATAAAATCTCACTAAGCCCAACAACTTTTTAGTCACATCACAAGAATCATGTTTTAGATAACTTTTCATCAACCAGATTTGAAAAGTCAGAATACTTACTGGCAGGGTTGTCTGGCCAGCTTCATCCATGATGCAAACATCAAATCTCTTGCTTGCAAGGAGAGGACTTGTTATCCCTAGACATGTAACAGCAACTACTTTGACCTGGTCTAATCGTAGTTTTATTCCATCAACACTTTCCATTCCCTTTTCTGTGAGTTAGATATCTAAAGATTATGACAAATATCAACAGAGACTTCAAAAAAATGCTCTTATGAGAGGGATCTATTAGACCTGGGAAGCAATGTTCTCTGACATCTTCATGCACAACTTCCGGTCTTCCGATACGAACAAAGTCGATGCCCTGTAACAAGATTATTTAGTAGCATGCAAAAGAAGATGTGTGCAAAAGATTGAACATTCAAACACAAATATTTTAGTGTCAAATGTATGTGGACCAGTCAGAAGGATAGCTGGCAATATAGCAATAGCCCAAATAGGAGTGTCTCAGGACAGTACACCCATACATCCCCCAATCACAGGTGAAGCCCATTCTTTACACATCTTCAAAGACTTTAACGTGCCTAGGCATGGACAGTTGCACTTCATACCATATACTTTAGGCATGGTTATATTTGGCCTTCTCTACTATGAATAATAACACTTTAAACTAGATGGATTGTATACTCGGAAATTTTTTTGCATCTTCCACCAGAATAGTCAAACATAAATCATCAATAAATCTGCTAGTATGTCATTAACTTTAATATGCCCAGGTTTTTACTAGGAAACTTGACATTACTATTGACACAACTATAAAAGGGTTGTAATATACATACTTTAAATTGTAGGCTAAGCCAAAATATGTATTTCAGTAGCCATAAAAACGTTATGCTAATTTATCCTGGCATTTTAACCAGTTGAACACCAAAAATTTCCCTCTGTAGCAGGGTTTCTGTTCTCCTTGACTGGAAAATACTTTGAAAAATGAGCCAGAAGACTTAAGTCAATCCCTCTTTACTGAAACCCCTGATCACACATGGTCTCTACCCCCTACAAGTTTCTTCAGTATCAACTAAAGCTAGGGATAAGGGGCAATGAGTGATTTCACCACTCATTAGGCCAATCATCTGAAAACACCAAAATGTAAAGTGTAAGAATAAGGGATGCAAAGTGTCCTTATGCCTATACAACAAGACATACGTAATTTATCCATTTTTTTCTCAATTCATAGAGGTGCGATATGCAACCAAGTGATCCTCAATTGAAAGCAATTACAACCCACCAAGATCTTCTATTGCCTCTTTTTGCAATCCCAGGATCTATCTTCTACTCTTAAGACATAATTAAATCGGCATAGTGGGTTTGTGTTGAACAATCCGGACTATGACATCCGACCAATGACAAAGAATGGGTTTCAACAATATGAGGCTGGTTATTGCTGCAACAAAAGGAACATAAAAGCATCTGAGTTTCAAGTTCTTCAATTATTAGTGATGGACCTATTCGATTATCAACTCAATTCGACTTAGGGAATTCAATTAAAGGTCTAACACTTCATATCTCTTGACTGAATATAGAAAGACTAATTTAAAAGCAAATATTTCAATTCACCAATAGATCTACCAAATCACTTTAAGTCCACTGACTAATCTATTTTATAATTTATCTTGTAAGTCAACATTTCAGGCTTCTCTAGTTTTTGGTCTTAACAGTTGCCCATCATAAATCACATTATCTAGTGTCTAATGTCAGCCTTGATTTTGATGAACTCGACTATAGCACTATATGACACTATAATATGCATCATGCATTGGAGTTTGCATCTTCTTTACTGTTCAGAAATGTGTTTTTGTAAAATATGATAAGAATATTTATTGAGACTTGCTCTTTCCAGTACAACCAACTTTGTTGAATTTCGCGAAGTTTGTTCAAGTCAATACAATATGGAAGCATGTTCATGATTGAAGCTCATCAGGATGAGAAGTACCTTTACCCTTGACCCCATAATCATTCCAAATTGCTTCAACATCTAATTTTGCAACATATTAATTTCTATTTGCTTTATGAAAATCTAATTGACTTTAGTTATGCTGCCACTTTCCAAACTTGTTATTTTTGTCCATTTACAATTAAGTTCAGCATTAACATTATAATAACTTCAATTTTTGGGTTGGTCCAAGTAAATAAATAAACACCAATTTAAGAAAAAATATTGATCAACAATGTGCTTAGGATTGATGTCCTGCATACAACACAAATAATAAATCCAAAAGAGACATGCATACTGCTTCAACTATGCTTAAGCATATTTTCACCTATTTGACGCTATGGTGCAGCTCCGTGCCCCAACAATGGCATCTTGTTTTTTGTTTCTTACAAAGGAGAATGTTCCTTATTATCCTCGCACTTGACTTGGAAAGTTAGATTCTGTATTGGATTGACCTGGAATTACATTCTATCCGTAAGTTTAGTAACTTTCTTAATGTTCATTCTATCATTTTGTCCTCGCAAAACTTTACAAGGTCCGTGAAAATTTTAATACAGGATGAAGACAACCAATTCTAACATGGATCTGCTCCTTTATAACGTACATAACTGCAAGAATAAGGATATGTTAGAAGCATTGAATAATGACCTGATTCTTCAATTTGATAAGCAAATTATCAACCGCAGAGTTTGTGTAGGACGTAAGCAAGATTGATGCACCTCTCATTAACAAGGCCTTCACAGCATGCACCATCGTCGATGTCTTGCCTGTTCCGGGCATTCCGAGTATTAAGGTGTAATCCTTTGCTGTAAGTATCTGAAAAGTATCACTAGAACAGTGAGACACACATTTCACTGATTATTGAGCAAGAGGAAAAAAAAGGTACGATAAAGTATGGTTGAGTTTTAGAGAGGACCTTGACTATCGCTCGACGCTGGTCGTCATTCAATTTCTCCTCAGACCACACATAGGATATAGCAGGGTCTTGACTAAATATGCATCCACTGTCAAATCTAGGAGGCTATGTGGAATAGGTGAGTGCAAGTCAATACTCAGTTGCCAAAATTGGCAGATAACACCAGCAGAATTTAGGTATGAAACTGGTGACAAACTCACCTCAAGGTCAACTATCGTTTTCCTAAGATGAGAACTTTGTGCATCTTGCCGAAAAAGTTGGACAAGGTTGAACCTTCCAAATTAAAAAATAGTTAATGCAGTTGAATGGATCTACTTGAAAGCATATGTTTTGGTCCAACGACAAGGAAAATTCTCAATCAATTAAATTAGAATTTAAAAACCCAAGTACCTCATAACAGCAAAGGAGGTTATGAATTCATCTTTGTCAATATGCCATAACTCATTGACAAGATCTTGCACCTCAGACAGAGGACCGCTTCCCGGAAGCCGTAGACGCTTGGAAAAGGACACCTAGAATTCACAGGGTTTTAGACAAAAGATAAAACAAAATGAAGCTTTCTTCAGTGTTAGTAGCATAAATAAGTAAAGCCACACATTTTCTTACAGAAACATGGGAGCGGCTGATATCAGAAATGACTCCACTGGCAATTGCTCGCCGGCTGGATTCAGTGCTCAATATCTAAATGAAGTATTAGTCAGATTATGATTACCATTCAAAGGAAAGTAGAGAAGTGTTTGTTCATGATAAGTATCTTATAAAATATATAAACTCCACTAATTTAGCATGTATGCATAAGTACATTTCCTTTAAGATGGAGGCTTATATTCTTCCCTAAATGACTTGAACTGAAAACACAATAAGTGGTATGAAACATAAGTCAGAGGAAAATCATACCACAATGTCTCCCCTTGAAAGTTTGCAAGCAAAACCAGTTGTCATAGAATCTCCAGCACCGGGAGTATTTCCGACAAATGTTTCTGCTTGTTCGGAAGTCAAATTCTGACCCAAGAATCGATAGGTAAACCTCTTGTCTCTAGAAGGCATGCAACATGTCTCTTTATCTGATGTGTTGAGAACAAGAGAAGAAAGGGAACGAGCAGACTCATCACGCCTTGAATTTCGTGACCTCCATATATCTTTCTTCCTGTGCTGAAAAATCAAAACACGTTAGTCAGTTATCTGTTCATTTCTCTGTCTATGAATTATCAACTGCAATTTGGTATCATCAATTGCACCTCTGCCTCTCCAGCTTCTAAGTCAATCAACCAATCCCAATGTCTCAAGAAATCAGAATGCGCAGTTGTTAAGTGGTTAGTATATGCATTGAAAAGGTCACCCATTCCGCTGTTTTCTGTGCTTCCCCCATGTGCCTGTAGAGTTGTACATCATTTCAGCAACCAAGGGTGGTAACAACAGAGGTGACTAGTCATTGGATAAGGCATTAAATATTGCAGCATGAAGTTCATGCCATATGGAAAATATCTGTGTTAACACAAATTCCAAAAGAAACTAGGATGCTAATAATGGTTTTAAGCCTAGAATTGTAGGCATATAGCATGGATTGTCAGTCATTTGTAAACCAGCGAATGAAGAGACAAGTAACATCGGCTTGTCTTAACCAGGGCACATTTAAAAATGATTGGATGGCAGCTTCAGTGCTGCCAAATTTAAAATCCATATTTCTGACATAAACTAAACAATTTCACCATCTGTCAATTTATTATAGTCTCCACTCGTCATACACCTCGAGACAAATTGAAATTATTGCATTTGTCATTATACATAAAACAAATCTGTGTATGAGTAACCGCACTTAGACAAATAACAAGTCAACTGACTTCAGAAGATAAAAAAGTTCACTTGGCTCATAAGGGGAGTATAAAATCTGATCTTGCTTAATGCTATTGGATTAGGACACATAATCCTAGCATATTATCCAAAACTTAATGGATTGGACAAAAAAAAGAAAACAAAAAACTAAACAATTGGAGTCTTAAGGATAAAGTTTTACCTTGTGATAGAGGGTGCAGACATCAATATGCCGACAACCTTTGCAAATACTAGGACTCTGAGGAAACAATTACAAACAAAACTTAAGAAAAAGTGCTTTTACACGAAGACACCATCAAAGATGGCAAATATGCTGACCTGTAACATCGGCGGTAGTTGCTGAGTTGTTAACGCCTTAAGAATAGAAGTAGCAAGTTCATTTCGACGCATAATCAGGCCCACCAAGTCAGATCTCCGAACAGTAATTCCCTACACATGTCATCAATGCAAACTTGGCATGCCAGAGACTAAAAACAACACAACCACAAAGATAAATTTAACCAACAACACAACCACCAAGATAAAGTTTAACCTTACATGAGTGTGATCTGACTGGAGGTAATACAAAAGACCAGAATCAATCGGCTTCAAGTATCTATAGATAGACAAAAGAAAGTAACAAAAACAATAAAAAGCTTTGCTCCAATATAGGGCATGAATATCAGAAAAATGGCTAATTTTGGCAAACCTCTCGGACATAAGGAGTGTGTACAATATCACTTGTGCACAATGTTCCATCGATGACTGCAAAAATGACAAACTATGAATTAAAAGAATGGGATGCTGATGTAATAGCATAAATGATTTCTAAAAGAGTCCTGCATTGGCAAATCCATAAGAACAACAATGAGACATAGAGACATGCCTGGCCATTAGGGCCTTTGCCAGATTTGAACTCTAAAGGCACAATCTTTTCCACAACTCCAGAAGTATTTGATTCAACTTTTACTCTGACAGAAGCATCAATCATTCCTTTTAATCCATACTTGGGTGCCCAGGACATCTCCTCTATATCAATCACCTACATAAAAGGGTTGTGGAGCTCTTTTACCATGCACTTACATAAAAAACGAGGATATGAAAAATGTAAAATTTCCAACAAATATGCACATGAATTTACATGAAGAAGAAATATGCAATATAAACATACTATGATTGCAGTTACGATACTTTTTTCTACAGAAAAGAGGCCCTGGGGCCTTGTCAGAAAAAGAAAATATATGTGAACAATCAAACTACAGTTACTTCTAGTTAAATTAAAAGTTTTATTATCTCATGGATTCATTTCCAATAGATACAAGTAGTATCTGATGTCAATGGGACTTCACAATAAAACTAGACTATTCATATGGACCCTGAAAAATAAATTTGTAAAATGCCTATACAGAGGAGCAGATCAATCAGCAAGGATATATCAGAAAAAAGAAATGGGTGGACATCTAACCTCAGATATATTGACCTTCTTAGAACCATCTTCAGATCCAAAATCAACTGTGGGAGCTTTCTGAAACTGGCAGCAATTTATGAGATCCATAAGTTTTAATTGATTAAGAATTGTATAATAAATTTGACAGATGAAGATACAATGCAAAGAGCATGAACAGAGGCAAGTCTTCGCTGTAGAAGATAAAAGAAATGTTAGGCCAAAATGGATTTGAGGTGCCTCTGTGAGGCAGAATAAATACAAACTTACTTAATACACCTTATTAGCATCTAGCAAACCTTGAAGGGAGCTATACGAGGGAAGATATCAGCATAAAGAAGAGAACAGAAAACACCATCTGTTGGCTTGCTGATCAAGGAACAGACGTTTGCTGGCCAGCACATGGGTTCAATTCCCCATGCCCCCAATTATGAAAAAGTCTCATGTTCAGATCACCCACCAAAAGTTTATATCAGCCCATGGTCCATGAGATTAGCAAGATATCTCTAGTGTCAGATCCTCATATACCTATGATGCATGTCTTTGTCATCATGCAAATAAAAAAAACTTAATAAAATTTCCAAAGTCGATTGATCAGTAAGCAACTTGGTCTATTAGAGTCATCACATTTGTGGAATTTGATAATCTAAATTATTTAGCTTTTAGATGAAGCCATGGTTTAAAATGTAAGCTCGGCCACACTTTCCCTCATGCAGAGGTTAGGATTTGGCCTACAACAAAAGTATGGAAATTAGCTTTATCTATATCACTGCTCCTGGAGATTCCCTAGTTATCTCATCAACATTGACCAGCACACAAGGGAGGGTATTAAGAAGTACGTTAAATTTAGATTGTGGGCAAGTTTCTTGACAGCTTAAACTTTTAGGGAAATTTTTTTCTCCAACTATGAATAAATTGAATTGTACCAAAACCTATCTTGTTCAACAGGCACAGAAGTATCTTTCACCAGTATCTAGAAAAGTCGATCCAGACCTAGTATCAAGAAGAGGATTTTAGAATCTGTTGAAGTATGTCTGAGAGCATTAGAAACAAGTGATTTTATGTGACACTTTGCTCTACATATGGGCCTCCTATGTAATCTTTCACTAAGCCATTTTGAGTAAAGATACAGTAGTTTGAGTATTTCCTCCACTATCTGAATAATAGAATAATTAGGAGGAGCAAAGGGAAAGGGGGGAAGATGATGCAAAGGATAATTTTCATCATACCTGTGAATTTTTAAAAAGGGAGATCCAGTTCAATAATCTTGGGTTTGCCTCGATCAAAGTATTAAGGATATCTTTCTCACTAACTGCAATTCCAAAAAGGACATAAGAACTTTCACAAGACCTGTCAAGATGTGACTGGTGATAATCTTCAATCATATACCAAAAAATTCATACACATTCACAAAAAGAAAGGCCTACTTAGTTGGTAAACAGTCTTTCTCAAACCCAATCAAAGAAAAAGCCCCAAATATCTTTTCAGTCATATACTCATAGCACAACAAAGCAACAATTTTACAGGGTTATACCTCCACAAGCATACAAACTCTCGACATTTTTCTGGAGCACTACACCAGCATACTCATCTAAAAATTCCTTCGTGGGTTCTTCCTTCACTAGTCCAGCCTGTAAATGGTCACCATAGTGGAAAATGGATTCACAAAGGAAACGTCCTGAGGAAATATATATATATATTTGACAATGCTAGAAGGTAGAAAGATAAGTTTTCAGAATAAAACCTGAAAAATTTGATGCAGCAAGGTTCCGATTAATGCCGCAGTTGAGTACTCAGAGGATTTTAACCTCTCATCCAGGACGGTTCGCCTCGGGCAGGTAAAACTTGCGGCAACCTATGATGTGGCCGGATAATTCATATTATATCGACATAATAGAAGGCTAACAAATTGGGGTGAGAGAAGTGAGCATTAGGACATTAGTCCATATGCTAATGCAAAATAGTTCAGACCGTACATAAGAAACCAATTATTACCCGAGTTCCAGACACTAGGAGATCTGGGTGAACAATCACAAAATTACTGTCCCTACTCACATCACACTTCCGCTGGACATCAAACTGCCCAATTACATTTACCGTGTCTCCAGGTGAAATGACACTGTAAAACCTGACCAAGAACAAGATTATAAGTTCAGGAACAGATCAAGTCCAACATGATGCTAGCTAGGCAGCAATTAGAGAACGTGGTCTAACAAGAAGTCTGCAAACAACATGATCGAGATAACAAAGGTAGATGGACAGCAGATTTAGATAATCAATGAAAGGTTTTAGATTGTTTGGAAAACCAATAAGGATGACTTTGATCAGCGTGCAAGGCAACAAGCAGGACAACTCTTTGTTTTCAAACACAAAGACACTGTACTAACCAAAAACTGAAAGATTGATACAAACCACTAGGAGGTACTTATGTGAAGAAATTGAAAGATAGTCTAAAAGGATAGAGACTAGAAAAAAATTATATATATCGGATAATTAAGTGCCAACCCACTAAAAGAATCACAAATACTTTTGCTGGATTTATTTGATGATTGTACTAACAAATTTTAATAATTTCTTCTCTCATAACAAGGAAAAAAAAATCGTTAGTAAAGGAAGAGAAATGGGTGAAGTCGATGCGTAAAGAAGTATACAAAAGACAGCACCCCAAAGAGTTATTCATTATAAGAAATAGGCATGTGGCATTTGACATTCGGCAATGTAATAGAGTACAAAGAGCCTTTAAAACCAGTATGCCGTCTCTTACTCTTCAAAAATTCTGTTTATTCCTGAGGCACATTATCCATCATAATGCATATAGGCAGAGATCTTCGATACTTTATGGTAAAAACAGAATAAAAAAGCTGAACAGTGGAATAACCCAAAGGAACCATTTTCCGATGGGAAGTAGGACCAAATTTCTGAAGCAAACTTGCATTTTAAGAGTGTGATTGATAGATTCCCTCCTGCTTCTACACGAACAGCAGTCAATAACCATAACATTGTCCAAGCTTTGTCTCAACATGCAGTCCAAGAAAATAAGGAAACCTGTCTACATGATTAGACTCACCAGATCTGTTCCAACGGGTGAAATTCAAAGGAAGCCTTATAAAGAGATGGCACATCAAGTTTTTCGAGAGAAGAGGCCTCCAAATAACATGTCGCATCAAGCTTTTAGAGAGAAATAAAGTGCAATACATATACCAAAATACTATCCAGCAGCAATGCTTTGTCTAGTAGCAAAGTCACCTAAACCCAATAAACACATTTAGCGTGGTTTAAGAGATAAAGAAAATGTCACGAGCACTAGAGATCATGGTGATGGCAAAGCAGCTAAAAAAGAAGTGCAAGAATATTAACCTCAAAAAACCCACCACTCATCCCATAAATGAATAGTCCTTTCCTCTCCATTTTGCTCATTCAACAAACGGAGAACCTGAAATAAACAAACTGATTGAGTTAACATCTTACGACAGCCATTTATCACCTCCATAAAAGCCAGATGGCCAGAAAGAAAATTTTCATGACCTTGTGAGGAGATGGACCATGACCGGAATCAGCAGACCCACTGTTTTCTGCCACCTGTCTCCAAAAAAAAAAATAATAAAGAAAAGAATTTCATTCACCAGTCCACGAGGACTTTTGAAGCATTTCCTTTATATGATCAAA
Organism: Eucalyptus curtisii; assembly: GCA_017140595.1. Classification (NCBI taxonomy): domain Eukaryota; kingdom Viridiplantae; phylum Streptophyta; class Magnoliopsida; order Myrtales; family Myrtaceae; genus Eucalyptus; species Eucalyptus curtisii. The sequence goes on from CM029497.1 coordinate 17,207,262, forward strand.
CTCATCAAAATGGAAGGACAACGCACCTCCAATACTAGGAAAATATCATCTAAAGATGCCATATTGGCCTTCTGTGGCACTACAACTCTCGCATCACAACAAATTTTTACGGGTAATTCACAAGACTTGCCATTCCGAACTTTTGATGAGCATCCTTTCATCACATTAGGAAGTGGTTCGTCAATGGAGATGGCATCTTCAACTTGATCTAAAAGCTCAAGCAGTGCCTAACAGGATAAGGAACAAACGAGATAAGGCTGGTGATACAACCAGCAAAATTTCCTAAGGAGTAAGGACTAAACATATTAGAAGCCTAGAATTGAAATATTGCTTGAAAACAGCACAGCGATAAATTGGTAAATAGAAATGAAAAATGGTCAGCATAGGAATAAACACAAAAATAGATGGGCCCATGCACTGAAAACCTTTTTGTGCTGCCTCAGTCCAAGCTCATTCAATACTCCATTGCAGGCAGTGCCGTTAGCTGGCTGCACAAGAAAGCAAAGGAGAAAATGTCAAAAGAAGAATTCTCACACTCTTATGCAAGCGAGAACTAATGCAAAGAATAAAACTGAACGAATGGAAATTGGTTTTCAACTTTTTATTCTTATCTTTGGGAGAGTGGGAGTTGAAGAAAGAGAGATGAAAATACACCGAAGTTTAAATTTTCCGTTCTCTTCTTACTCAGAAAAAGGATTAAAATTTTCAAAATTCTCCACCCAAATTTCCAATTCTCCCATTTTCCCTAATTCCCAAACAAAGCCATAGTATCTCCTAGAAGTATTAAAAAAGCTAACGCCTGAAAAAAAAAATAATATTATAGCTCAAGCAACCCGTCTCAGAAGCAAATTTGCTTTCCTCTTGTAGGCCCCTGTTCTGTTTGTACCATGAGAACAGAAAGAACTAACCAGTATCCTGCACAGATCAAATTAATTACCTTATCCTGGCAATAAGATAAGGAAGGAGGAGTTTGAAAAGGACTTTGTTGACTGGCTACTTGGGTAGTAATGACTTCACCAGATTTTCCTTCATGATCCGTATTCTTATCTGGGTTGACTCCTTTCACACCCAATGAATTTGCACAGCAAGATCTTCCAGAAGCCTTCTTGAGGGGTGAAGAAAGGCACATTCCACCGCTGCCAGCTGCTTCTCGCGTCCTCTGCAAATTCTTATTCTACTGGATTTAAGAGTCAAGACAATATTGAAAAGCAAGAAAAAACTCTGCAGGAAGTGTACCTTGATTTGTGAGCATTGCTGAATGTATGAAGAGTTTAGCCTTGACGATTCTGCTAGAACTTTTATTGTCTCAGGCATGTGCTTGGAAACTGTTTGCAATCGCTCATTTACAGGTGATATCTTCCAAGTTACTTCATCACCGCCATCATCCTGGCTCTGCTTTATCAACTGTCATTCGAGGTTCCCCCGACAAGCATGGTCAGTAGCCAGTTGCCCGAGCAATGACATTAACAAAAGACTCCTTAAAATGGGCCATAGCCGTAAAACAGAAGATAAAAGCATTTCATACGTGTCCAAGCTAAAATTTTGAATCTCTTCTTTGAATTTTACTCGGTGACTCCTGTAATAACAATCCTAGCATGCCTCGCCGGGACGACTCAAAAAGAAGAAGAACCCAAGTTTGAAAAACAATGGACCTTCCAAAGCTCATTCCTCTCTCAAAGTAACACGAAACTCTCAATACGCCGACACCTTCAGGCATGACAAGTAGTTCTTACCATTCCCGGAGAAAACTTGAAGCGTTTAACAGACATGGATTTCATCATCTCCGGCGAAACTACGAGGGGACTACCGGCATCCTCCCCATGATCTCCCGCCCTCAACAAGTTATCCGCTGGCGTGCTCTGCGACGCGCAATTCGAAACAGCCCCATTTCCCAGCCTCTCGGACTCTCCGACCACGCGATTCTCATTCGCCTCCTCAATCTCCGAACCCACCGCAGCAACGCCCGAGCTCGGAACCCTCGAGCTCGGCGCGTCCCCGTCCCCTAGAACATTCGAGTCAGCAGCATTAGTGTCCAGACCCCTCAAACTTTTGCGGGCCCGCCCCTTATTGCCCAACGACTTCCGACGATCGATTTCACCCAAATCAAGGCCGGCCTTCGAGGCGGCAGGGGCGGGGCGCGGTCGACTGGCCGCGGATTTACGGTCCGGCGGGTCCTGAGAGGCGGAGACGGCGGCGGCGTTCTTCTGGGAGTGGCGCTCGAAGAAGTGCTGGATCCCGTACTTGGGAGGCTGGGAGGCCTGGTTCTGGGCCTGGTTCTGATTCTGGTTCTGCTTCTTCGCCGCCGCCGCCGCAGCCGCGGCAGAAGAGGAGGAGGAGGAGGGATTGGCCCTCTTTCTCGGAGGCATCCTTCGGGACCTCGAAGGGCGAAACAACGGCGGACGGCGGACGGCGGACGGCGGACGGTGGTTTCACTTCATCAGCTTCGTCTTCGAAGAGCGTACGACAGACGAGAGAGAGAGTGCGAGGGGGGTTCTGAGGTGCGGGAAATGGGGAAATTTTCCCGCCCAAATGGATTCCTACTTTTGGGCTTCGAAGAGGTGACGTGGATTCGGGTCCGGTTCAAGGCCTCAGTGATGGGCCCACTGTGATTAGGCCCAAGAAATGTTCAAGGCCTGATGAACGATTGACGTGGCAAATGTTTTTCTTAAAATAATTATTTGTATCGTTAAAAAATATTAAGAAAATATTTTCATTTTAAAAATAATTTAAATGTAAAAGCTTTTGTTACAAGCCACAGAAGTATCTTTTCTAGAAAAAATGAAAAATATTTTTTCAAAGGTAAATAAATGCACTGCGATGCTGTTATTTCACAAAAGGTATGGTGCAATGTGAGTCACAAGTGTTGAAGATGGAAAACTGGAGACTAAGGTAGCCCATGGTAAAATTTATGTTTCTCAATTTCTCTATTTCTCTGTTCCCCGGAACAAGTTTGGAACAGAAATCCGTTTGGTAACGCAAATTGATTTCTCTATTTCTGAAATAGATTTCATTTCGAAATTGTTTTTGAGAGAAATCGAAGCTAAAGATTTTAGCTTCTCTATTTCGAAGTAGAAATAGAAATTGTTTCTTATCCTTTTTCCTTCGCAGACGTCGACTCCTTCTCTCCTCACTATCGTTGCTTTCCCATTCCTTCTCCTCACCTCAACCAAAAACCCTAGCGACTCCGAAGCTGTTCATCCTCACCGTCGCCGCTCATCTCGCCGTCGCCGTCGCCGCTCATCTCGCCGTCGCCGTCGCCGCTCATCTCGACCGGCCAATTTGCTCCGGTCGTCCCATCGGACCCGCCTCGTCCGTCCGCGTCCCCAGTCGCACTCCGGTTGCCATCGCCCAGTAGCCGTCGTCATCGCCCAACTCCAGTAGCCGTCGCCGTCGCCCCATCTCCAGTCGCCGTCGCCGTCGCCCCATCTCCAGTCGCCGTCGCCGTCGCCCATCTCCGTCACCCATCTTCGTCCGCATCCCCTTCGCTCTCGATTTCGCGGATCTAGTAGCCGTCGCCGTCGCCCATTTCCGTCGCCGTCCCCCATCTCCAGTCGCCGTCGCCCCATCTCCAATCGCCGTCGCCGTCGCCGTCGCCGTCGCCGTTGCCCATCTCCGTCGCCCATCTTCGTCCGCATCCCCTTCATCTCTCGATTCCGCGGATCCAGTCGCCCAACTCCAGTCGGCGTCGGCGTCGCCCATCTCTTTCGCCCATCTTCGTCCGCGTCCCCTTTCGCTCTCGATTCCGCGGATCCAGTCGCCGTCGCCCCTTTCTACTTTCGATTGCTCACGAGGTTCGATCGATCCTTCCCTTTTCGCCTCTTTCTTGGTTGTTTTGTGCTTGTTCTGTGCTTGTGCTTTGCAATTTGTGCTGCGAGTCTGGGCTGCTCTGTTTCTCGGTGGGGTGGGGAATGTGAGAGCGATTGCAAATGGTTGGTGTTTGTCTTTGTGAGTCTTAGGTAGATTTCGCTCGGGCCGGCGCGAAGCGAGAAGCCCGTGTTCTTGGGGCTGCTTTCAGCTGTGACGTGTTTCGCCCGTGTTCTTTGCTGTGCTTGGTTGTTGTCCTGTAATCGGAATTTGAGATTCGGCGATGCGAGCTAGCCGTTGCTAGATCGAGGACACAGAGTCATGACCTTATGTAAGGATAAGGTCATGGGAGGATAAGGTCATGTGAATCAGTTTAGTTATTTCTGTTGTCTGCTAATAAAATATGGTTCAGCTAGTATTGAAGCGTGGCTGCTCGTTGTTTGGGTAAGCTTATCATGTATTTGGCAAGTTTTATGCTTTCTCTTTAGATCATATCCGTGGAACAATAGCTTAATTCAACACCGTCGCAGCATAATCTCGTGTGTTAATAAATGGGACGGCATAATCACTGTGTTAATAAATGGTGCTCTTTTGTCTTTAAGACTCCTACTGCTAGTGCTTTTTCTCTAGTACATGGGTTCAAATTTTCAATTAACAGGGAAGAGTACCTTGGCACCAGTTGGTCTGACCTTCACTTGTATGGCAAAGCAGTACTTTCTTGCTTAGCTTTGTGTTGTTAATCGGCTTTGCGAATAAAGACTGGTAGGTCAGATGGACGCTTCATATTTTTAGCTTTAGAGTAGTCGTCTGATAATATAACAAAGATTGATGTATACTCTTTCGATTTCCTTTGGGCCACTAATATAAAAGAAAGAATGCGCATGCACTTTGTCCAGGTCTGCTGGTATTTGGCTTTCCGAGTTGGATTAGGAAGTCAGCAGTTTTTACTGTCAAGTCCTTTCTCCAGTTGGTAGTTGAGTATGAAATTGTCCAGTTGGTAGTTGAGCTTATCACCTCAGTGACTTTTGTTATGTTTATTTCGTTGTCTATGCTTGTGTTATTACAGATATGGGATGGATTGAAGGGGTTTGCATTTCCATTTATTTGTTCCTCTTGAATCCCCGGTTGACATTGCTTAGTAGAAGTCTTATGTATTGTATCAATTTCTTGCTGGTGCAAACTCTAAAGCCAGGAGTGACTTGCTTTTGGATTCCATGCATTTTGTGCAATAAAGCATTCACTGTTGTACCATAAATTTCACCCTTTAGCTTCCAATAATCTTATGTAACTGTTTTTCTTGTTATTTGTTTTTCTTTAACTTCTAATTTCAGCTTATCCTTCATGATGTGCTTGTTAATCACAAGCTTTTGTTCTTGAATTGATGCATCATATGATATATTTCATTGAATACGATTCGATTAAGGTTAAATGGCACCCCACAAAGAAGCATTTATAGCAAAGTGGACTGAGCCTTTGACCAATGTGCTTATAAGTTTGTTGGTGGAAGAGGTGAAAAAGGGAAATCACCCCACCTGTACCTACAACAAAGTAGGGTGGAATAACATACATGCCGAGTTCAATAAACAAACAGAACTGCACTATAATGTAATTCAATTGAAAAATAGGGTAAACAAACTAAAGAAGCAATATAATAGTTTTAAGAAGCTTCTTTCACAATCTGGATTTGGATGGGATAATGTCAACAAAACAGTTACCGTGGAGGATTCAAGTGTATGGGATTCTCACATCAAGGTATCACTTTACTTGGGTCCATTTTTTCTTATTGTGGGTGTAAGCTTCAATTATATTATTCATGTATGTCATTTCTATGAAATTTGCAAGATAATATTGAATGGGCTAAATTAAAAAATGATGGGTTTCCTCAGTATCCGGATCTTTGTATTGTGTTTGGTGATACATATGCTACTGGGGAGTATGCAGCAGGAAATGCAGAAGAAAATGCAGAAGAGTATGTGGTGTCGGATGGAGAAGACAATGCTGTTAGTGGCGACAATCATGGTGGTGCTACGATAAGTGATGCGGAGGAATCTAATGAAAACTATGTTGATACGGGAGTCCTTGCATCTGACGCGACTCCCACCCTAGTTCGTGAGAAACACAAGTTGAATAGGACTCCAAATTCCAAGAGGAGAAGAAAGAGTAACAGCTATGATCTCGGTGTCACCATGAAAGCCATTCAAGAAATGATCAAATCAAGGACCGCCCAATCAACAAGTGACTCCATAACCTCAGAGGCCCCATCTTCGTAGCCCCACCTCCCGTAGACCCCTACTCCATAGCAGTTTGGTCGCCGTTCTAAATGGCATGCCTAACTTGGAGCAGGATCTTTACAATAAGGCAGAACCAGGCATGCGTTAATGCCACTTGGAGAGAGGCTTTCATGATTGCTCTACCTGAAAGGAGACGTGGACTTATTGAATCTCTTTGAGTAGTTGTTAAGAAACATGCTGTAGATTTCTATTTGTCTTAATTTCATTCCATGACTTATGTATTTGAGACTTTGTTTGTTTATGTTCTTACGTTGCAATTATGATGACATTATTGCTATTGTTGATTACTATTGGAGTCCTTATCTAATGGGTTTATATTCTTATTTTGTGTGATGATGTAGGTAATATGGATGAGGGTGAAAGTAGCATGTCTAATGGTCAAGTAGCATCAGTTGAATCAATTGGACAGGATTTTGATGATTTTGATATTGATATACCGATAGCATGGTTGGCCACTTTGTTGCGGTGGATATGTCCATGCACACGAGAGAACCTATTAGGGACAGCTCATTATCAGGACCGCAATGGATAAGGGAGGTTCTTCATGGGCATTCCGATAGAATATATGAAGCTTTTAGAATGGAGAGACATGTCTTTCTCAACCTTTGTGATCTAATGAAGGAAAAAGGTTGGTTGGAAGATAGCCGATATATTGGGATAGATGAACAAATCGGGATTTTCTTATCTATGATTTGTCACAAGAATTCAAATAGAGATTTATGTGAGAGATTCCAACGTTCGGGACAAACTATAAGCAAATACTTCACTAAAGTATTGCAAGCAATTCTCAAATTGGCAAAAGAGGTTATCATACCACCATCATTTGATGTTGTACCACAAGAGATTCTTATGAATCCTAACCATAAATGTTACTTCAAGGTAGAATTCTCAAATATTCCTTTACACCATCAATTTTATTTTGTTGATAATCTTGTATAATATTAGTTTTTGATAAAATGACAGGGTTGTATAGGCGCCATTGATGGCACCCATATTCATGCTTCTGTACCTGTGTCGAAGCAAATCCCATTTAGAGGTAGGAGAGGAATCATCACTCAGAATGTGATGTGCGTTTGTTCATTTGATATGAAATTTACTTTTGTATATGCTGGTTGGGAAGGCTCTGCCAACGATTGTCGAGTGCTTGCAGCAGCACTCGAGACTCCTCGCTTGGAATTTCCTTTGCCGCCGCCAGGTATTTGCTTGTCCTTTAAGGAGTAATTTTCTTTATGATCATATTTATAGTTACAAATTATGACCAATGTATGAATACATTGTTGTAGGCAAATACTATGTCGTGGATTCTGGTTATGCAGCAACTCCGGGATTTTTAACTCCTTTTAAAGGTAAACGGTATCATTTAAATGATTATAGGGGTACAACGAGACGGCCAACAACTGCAAGAGAATTGTTCAACTATAGGCATTCTTCTCTAAGGAATGTCATCGAAAGATCATTTGGGGCATTGAAGAATCGCTTTTGCATTTTGAGGCATATGCCCCCATTTGAAATTCGAAAGCAAACACATATTGTAATTGCATGTTGTGCCATCCATAATTACATCTGTGATCAGGACAAGATGGATAGGAACTTTTCCCTATATGGAGATCTGCAGTACTTGTCTGAGCCTATGCAAGATGAGCTTGCAAACGATACATTGACCGAGGAGGGAAACCAAATGAACACGCTTAAGAAATCCATTGCCAACAAAATGGTAAGGGATAATAATATGCCGGAAATTCCATGAAATTGTATCTTCAGCTTTTGTAATGTATTAGTATTATTTCGACTATTATTTTGTATTTGAGGATTTTCTATGTTGTTATCTAATCAATTTCTATTTCTAGCACAACTTCCATTTTATTAATTTCAAATCTCTCGCAAATTGCGCCTCCCTCCATGTCAACTAGTATCTACCATAAAATCACTTCGTTCGGGAATTGGCCTGATGTTCTGGTTGAAGATTTCCTTCTATGGTTTTGTGTATATTAATGGGTCATCCGTGACCTTTTGAACACCCAATCCTCCTGTACCTCACACACAGGAAAGTAACCGAAGATCACGCACGTCTGTCCTCCTGAAGTGGTCTCAAAAGAATGCAAAAAAGTGTAGTGACTTGAACCCGAATCTTGAATGAGGAGAATAAATACATTAACTATTTGCATATTAGCATTTGAAAATACCAAATCTTTTATAGTTTGCATATTAGCATTTTTTATACTAATTACTAGCTTTTATTTACATAAATTGCTAATGTTTTGAAGTTCCTAACTACTCTATCGAATTACCAATATAAATTAAAGTGATTTACCAACTTTTATCAAATTAAATTACCATCACAAGCAACAAGAAGAGTGAGGTAAAAGGATGGGGACACCACGATTCATAGAAATAGAAATTTTTTTTGGTTATCAAACGGATTGTTTAAATAGAAATTTTGAGTCGTTATCAAACGGGTTTCTTTGCTCGAAACTTGGCTTTGGGGAATAGAAATTGAGAAATTGATTTACGGCGTAAATCAATTTCTGTTTCAGAAATTTTGTCATGCGCAGCCTAAGGGGGTGCATGACAACCACCCATTTCTGTTCCAGAAACAATTTTTCTATTCCAGACTTGTCTTTGGAATAGAAATTCGTTTGATAAAATTATTCCATTTTTCTATTTCTAAAATAGATTTTTGTTTCAGAAATAGATTTGGAATAGAAATCATAAGTAAAAATTTTCTACTTCTCTATTTCTGGAACAAAAATAAGAAATAAAATTTCTTCTCATCGTTTGTTGAACTAATCCTCCATCCGTCGTCGCCAACCACCATTTGCTAGTTGGTGGCCGGCGTCTGGCGTCGCCCCCGGCCGCTAGACACCGGTCGCCGGTCACCAATTGCTGCCCGTCCACCGCCGCCAATCGCCAATTCGCCGCCGTTCGAAATGAAGAAATTTTGTATCGTTATCAAACAAATTTCAAACGGGTATTTTTCTTAGAAACTCATCTTGATTAGAATAGTTATCATTCGCGTCCTAACATGACCTAAAATCAATTTTTAATCAGAATGGTTATCATTCGCGCCCTAAATGTTCAATTTTTAATCAGAATGGTTATCATTCGCGCCCTAACTTGACCCGTTAAAGAAAAGATTCAAGGTAAATTTTTAGTGGGTATTTCATCCACAAGTTTTGATGAATACTCTTATTTGATTTCGATTAAAAATGCTTTGCTTTTTCGGTTCTCCTAAGATTTTCTTCTTCTTCTTTTTTTTTCGAAAGAGGGGTTTTGGGGGGGGGGGGTCAAGCAGTTTTCTTAAGATATGATTTTGTAATTTTTAAGGACTCCGAAAAAGAAAAAAGGAAATGGGTGATCAAAAAAGCTTTCGGCTAAAGATCAGCGTGATCGCATTCCGTCTTATTTATGTTTAGCTTCTCCTGGTATTTACATCTTCCCTTCTCTCCTTAGTAACTCCTCTCATAATACACATTCTACATTCACATAGCCAAAACCCGATAACTCGCCGCATCACTCGTCGGCGTAGCCTTTCTCCTGCTCTTGCCACTCCTCCGGCCCGGCAAAGAAGAACTCCTCGTCCTGGCTCTTGAAGATCCGATCCACGTCCCTCGACGGGAAGTTGAAAGCCAGCTCCTTCGCCTCCCTCTCCATCAGGTCGATTATGTTCTTCTTCCCTGCGAGAGGGTACCTGAGGTTGTTCTCGGCATTCACCTCGAAGCACACGATCTGGAGGTTGCTGTTCTTGGATGCGATCGCGGCCGCAGGATGACCTGCCGGGACGATAAAGGCGGTGCCCCGCCTCATCTGGGCCCGCACCTTCTGGTAGGTCCGACCACCACCGCCGCCCCCCTGTTGCTGGTGGTGGTGGGAGTGCTTGGACCGCGAGGACGAGAGGTGGGGGCATGCCATTTCTAAGTAGCCCTCGCCTTCGGTCACGAAGGATATCTTGGTGGCCTTGGAGTTGTAGTATGGACCGATCATGGACCCCTGCCCATCATTTTGAGGATTCCATAGTCAGATACGAAATTAATTAATATACAATACTAATGTATGGCTGAATTGAGCATGTTAATACCTAACATGCAATTATCAGATGAAGAAATGCAAGACATAACGAAAAACATTAAGTTATCTCTTGAAAACCTATTCACAAATGCAATTCGTGCCTGGGTAATGTTGGCGAAGGAGATCATGACGTCCATGTCTTTCAGCTCTTTGAAATCGTCTCTATCGGCGATGTACAACTGGCCGTGCTGGTTTGCATGGGAAGGATGCTTGTTGAACAGGTTGAAGGAGCGCGATCCCTTTGAGCCACGTGACTCGCCCCCACCGAAAGGCCACCGGCCGCCTTCCTCGTGCCCGCTCAAGGCCTCGATCTGCTCCCTCGAGGCTTTCACTATGGCTCCTTGCTGCTGTTGCCCGAACAACCTCTCCAACTTGTTCCGGTTGGTCTTCGCATGCACGATTAATGTACGAGATATAAGATAAGGATGCTAATTTCTTCAAGCTCACCGGCTGATGATTCCAACGAAAAACATCATGCATGAACCTAATTCATTACCTTCAAGGCAGCTTCAAGAACCTCCCAACTGAAGGCTGTGTAGAATGATTCAGGGTTCTGACCACCAGTTCCATAGAACGCCTGCAAGTAGGAATTGACCACAACCCAAAAGAAATCAATACCTTCAAAATTCCACATTCATTTGAGGAAAACCTCGAAACAATTTGATGTAACAAATGAGCTGATCACCTCAAATTGGCCGGGAAGGTTGACTGGCCGGAGGAGCTCGGCGATGATGAGCTTCTGATTTTGGTCCCGGTTGATCATGTAGACAGGAGTCCCGGCCTCAACCCTCACTATGTCGCCTTCCTCTATGTTGATGCTGTGCCTCTTGTTCTGTCGCACCAGCGTGATCGTACCTCTTCCTACACGCACAGGCACACACGATCACAAAAACTTAGGTCGATTCGAGTCGAATTCGCGTGGCCTTCACTTCCCTAACTAGCTAACTTAACTTACGTACCCTCGACGATGAAGAGAACGGCGTCGGTGTCCCAGTGGCTTGGGACCTCAAAGGTGTTGGGCTCGGCCTCGAGTAGCACAAGCCGGAAGTTCTCGATGCCGCGGAGGAGCTTCGACCTCTTGGTGAACTTGGGGAGCACGCTGACCCTTCCGTGCTCGGTCTCGACTATGGTTTTAAAGTGCTCTCGGTCGAAGACGTAAGGGTTATCGCTCTTTTCTCGTCCTTCACTCTCTCGTTCTTCCTCCTCCTCCTCCTCCTCCTCCTCCTCGTACTTGTCACTAAACCACTCCCTCCCTCTCTCCTTCTCCTGATCCTCCTTTTCTCTCCTCTTCCGCGGCTGGTCCTCTCCCTTCCGCCCGTACGCCTCGACGCAGCGCTGCTGGCACCCCTCCCTGCTCCGTCCCTTCTGCTGTTGCCTCTCGCACTGCTTCTGGCACTCCTTCAGCTGCTTCCGGTCGTCCTCGGCCGCCCATCGGCCGCCGCCTCTCTCTCCCTCTCGGCCTTCCTCCCGCTCGCGCTCTTGCTTCTGGCGGTAGTAGTCCTCGCAGCGCTGCTCGCACTGCCGCTGCTGCTCCTCGGAGAACTGCTGCTGGACCTTGCACTGGTGCCGGCACTGCTTCAGCTCCGGATCCTGCTTGGCCGAGGCCAGGGCCAGGGCCAGGAGGAGAGAGAGAACCACGAGGCTCGCTTTGAGCCTCATCTTGCTTATGCTGTTTCGTCTACAATGGAGGGTGGCGCGTGCTGGGGCATATGTAGGTTGGCGGAGGGAGAGAGAGAGAGAGAGTGATAAGAAGAGGATGAGGATGCGGCGCGTGGGGGGCTGCAGGGAAGGAAGCGCATGCGCGACGACGAGTGTCTCCGGCGGAAGTGGGACGTGGCGTGCATGGCCGGCGGGTGGATCGCCGCGTATTAAAGCGGAAATTGAACAAAATTCTCGTCTCGTAGCCGGGCCTTTAATAAGGAAAAATGATACAAATACCCTCTAATGCAATGTGATTATTGAACTTTTAATTTGTTTAATATGATTAATAAGCTTTCATCTAATATACAATATGATTCATAAACTTTCAAAATAATTAATATAATATATGGACTTTTGGTAAATATTAAATTTAATCATTAAACTATAAAAAGATATTTAATGTTGTCATTTTATTAATTTAAATTTAGAGATATTATTCAAAGATCAAGTTGAATATGTAACAAAACTTTAAGAATCGTATTAAATAAATTGAAAGTTTATGGATTATAATCATTATTGCTTTTCAAAAAAGAGAAGGAAGGCACGGGCAAAGACGACACGTTGGGGGTGGGGGGCGAGGGGGAGGTGGGCTTGAAGTGTCGGTGTCGTTTTGGTGCTCTCGCCTGAGTTGGTGCTGTCCGGGGCTATTATTGGAGCAAAATCATTTAGAGTTATCGCTTATCGCGTTCCCCGCTAGCTATACAGACAAGATGAATCGGTGGTCTCATCTCGAATAGGGTTTTTGGCTTTTAGTACAACCTACGCGTATGTAACATTCAAACTTTTTTTTTCTTTTTTTTGAAAATTACTGCATTCCTTTTCATTGTTACACTGCAGTACATTTACAGAAAATAAATTATAATCCATTATATGGAGGCCAATCAGTTATAAAATTTTCAATTTGACTAATTTAATTTTAAACTTTTTAATAATTTGTCAATATAATTTTTCTAGTTAATTTTGGTAGGAAATTATTGACATTATAATTTAGCCGGTGGCTAGCACTAACGTGGAAAATTTTATAAATTTTTTAATTTTATGATTTTTTATTTATTCCTATTTTTCTTAGCCGGTTGTCAAGTCTCAACAAAGGTCATCAATTATAGATGAGGCCGCAATGCCCTTGCTGGTCTCTAGCAAGCATCGACCTCACAATGTCCTGGACGAGTAGTGGAGCCTACATAGAAACTCACTTTGAGAAAATTTAGTAAAAAACTAGAGGTAGTTTCTAGCATTGTTTTATTTGCTTTTAACTGATGCCACGGAGCTAGAATATTTATCTAAAGTAATGCAGGTTGAAGATTTTGTTATGCGGGAGTTGGCAATGCAAATGAGTTGGATTCACCGAAAAGAACAAAACTTGAGTGTTAACTCAATAACCGGATGGAAAGAAGGCATTGTAGACGAGTGGATATTTTGGGTTAAAGAAGAATTTAATGGTAGTAAGAGGTATAAAGCAAGGTTAGTAGTAAGGGTTATACCACCAAAATTCTACCATTGGTACACTCGTACCTCATTTACTAAATAATAATTTTTGTGTTATAAAAGCTCCCGAATTGGTATGCTTACATCACATTTACCCCAAACTAATCATTGACGTGGCAGTGTGTTATGTAAGATGGCCAGTGATGATTGGATTGCTAAGTCAACAATTTCCAATGAAATTTAATTGGATGGATTACATTGGAATTTTATGTAAAAATTCAAGACTAAATTGATATCCATATAACATGTTTATGATTGATTGGGTAATTTTTTCGATTTTGCAATGAACACTACGTATATCTCTTTACCTTATATCACTCTCTTAAGTTGCACAATGTATATATAAGCAACGACAACATGGATTCTAGTGTCATGACAAAAAAATCGATTTTTATGAAGAACTCAAGATTTCTACAGCATACACATAGATCTGGGATTTCATTTTCACGTAATAACAGCCTAGATGCGTGTGTAGATCTTCGATCTCACTTCGAGACACACAATGGTCTAAGACACGCATAAATGGTAACGTTCGTTTCGACGGCATGACAATCTTAAACATGCATGAATTCCGAAACCAAACCAAATAAAAAGGTTGGGAGTATAAACAAAATAAGTGCACCGCCTCTCGAAATGTTATCAAAATAAGTCCTTTGATCTTGGTAACGTTGGAAGTATAAACAAATATTTGTGATTTTCAAAACCAAACCAAACAAAAATGTGGGCGCTAGACGAGTTAGTTTGGTATCTCAATTTGAAGAATGTTGACACATCAATCAAATGAAGATTGATAATTCTGAGCAAAAGTCTGTAAGTTTAGTACGCAAGTACCAGCAAAGATAAATGTTTGTTAGATCATCAACGTGGTTGGTAATGTTAGAAGTATAGACATACATTGGTATTTCTCAATATCAAGCAACATAAAAAGTTAGTTGGAGACTAAAGCCAGTATCATAATATGACCAACGTTGGTATCTCGGCCAAATTAAAATTGATACATTTGAACAAAAGCTAGTAACGTCAAAGGCGTTGATATGCCATAAAGAATAAATGTTAGTAGATCATTATAGTAATGGTTAGTCTTTGAAGTATTAAAAAAAAGCGTCGTACTTTCCAAATCTAACAAAATAAAATGTTGATGAGCAACCTAATGCGACAATGGTTTCTACGTTAGTCAAACAAAGGGTGACAATTACACAAAAAAAAAAAAAAACTAGTAACTTCAAAAGCGTTGGTAAGTCATAAGAATAAATGCCAGTAGATTATTTAAGTATTGAATAATCTTGAAAATACAAAGAAATGTCAGTACTTCTCAAAACCAAGCAAGATAAAAAAATTGGCAAAGTAGAAAGTTAAAACTAATTAGACGAATATTAGTACATCAATTGAGTTAAAATTGGTAATTTCGAATAAAAGTTAGGTAACTTCATTAACTGCACAAAGTTCTACCAATGACTGAAGAAGAAACCCGATGCATATATTAAATGCAGATTCCGTGCAGTTAGGATCCTATGCTTTAAAAGATCACACCTGTAGGAAATAAACAGAACATTTCGAACCGCCAGTGTTTATCTTTCCATCCTTTTCTCTTCTCTGTGAGATACAGTTACTTCCACCAAAAGAATGACAGATAAAGTTCATCCAGTTCTAAGGATCTACTAAGGTATAATGCCCTTCCCGGGGAAAGGCCACAACACGGGTTTCGCATTGGATTTGAAAAAAAAAAAAAAAGGAAAAGAAAAGCCAAATGGAATGTACTTGTGTGACAATCCACATGAAGAATGTAGACCACAAGGTGAGGCTCAACGATGCTACAGCGTATGTCCATAACATAATGATTGAACATTCACTCTCGCCGGCTTCCAGCAGCTGCGTGATTGTACCTGCAACAGTCTCCCAAGGCGAAATCAGTGCTAGAGCCAACGCTGCAATGGGTCATTCCAGTTCTAATCGGGTCGTTCTGCTAGAATGCGAGATTGACATGACAATGTTCGTGTTTCCAAGAGAGTGCAGAAGTTACGTGGGTCTGCCTCTGTCCTCATGCATGCTAAGAGAATGTTGGCAAATGGATAATTGCTTCCACCAATCACAAATAGAGAGAGAGAGAGAGATGACCTACCGACATTCATTGCTGGCGGAAGGGCAAATTGAAGCATGAGGGTAAACTGATATAGCGCGTCTGATCCAACCATGCCATAGTGGTGAGCAGCTTTAACGACACCGATACCGATCAATGGCAAGGCAATATACCTGATAGTGATAACCCCTATGATAACGACGGGACTAACTGTTGATCTCTTCAAGCCTGATTTGTCAAACAGAATAAGACGATTTTGGGCACTGTCACTGGATTCTGGAAGTGCTGGCTAAATGGTTCAAGCCTAAGATAATTTAAACTCACGTTCAAACTTTACCTCTTAAAAGATTGGCTCCAATTATCAGAGTGATACATGGAATTGCAGCCTCCCTGTGCAGCATACAAAGAAGTAATCAGAGGATGTTTCTTTTCTAAATAGGCAAGAAACAGAAAAGTGGAATTTCATACAAGAGGCTCTGGTTACTGAAAACCAAGTTACATTGATGAGAAACAGAACAAACTATTGTTGTGAAAATCTTACCCTAGCAAATCTGTCGCATTGTAGATCACGCGCAGAGGAGCATCATCACCAATTATGAGTTTCCGGATTGGAGATGCAACTCCAATTATGAAACCAATAATCTGCGGAAGAAAAATATGAACAAGCCACATGAGTGAACGTTTCTTTCTTGCTGGCACGGAAGTGCTGCAAGAGGAATGGATGGAATGCTACTCGCCATTTCACTAAACTTCAAAACATTTAAACACTACTGAGAACTGTGTCTTAAATGTCTCTCGAGACATGTCTTCAGTGCCTACACAACATATGGTTAGAGAGGCAATAAAGGGAGATTAGATTACATCTACCCATCATCTCTTTGGCTTTGTGATTTTTCTTTGATTGCAAAACGCCCTTAGAGTAGAGTATAAAGCACAAGTCAGTTGGAAAACAAGAGAGGCCAATGAGGCTGGTGGGAGGCTTATGGATGACTCAAATGATATTGAGTCCCTCATGCTTTGAGTTGTAACATGTACTTTTGCAGACAATAAACAATCAGGTCCGAGTTATTTTACCAGCATATATAGTCTAACCTAATTTCAGCAGATTTTCAGTAATATCATGCAGATCATATCCATGGTGGCTTGGAATCTTAATAAGCAGGAGAAGCAGAATGCAATCTCATACATCCTGATGACATTCTAATGCATCCTTTAAAAAGTTTGTAACCTGATGTCATAAACCATCTATTTGAAAGCTGTGAGAAGCAAGCCTGAAATAGCAACGTCCAACTCTACTAACTTTTCTTGGCCGACAAAAGAGAGCCGCAATTTTGTATCCTTTTGGCTTGCTTTGATGAATGTATACCAATTGAAACTGGCAGAATATGACAGGCAGTGTGAGCATACCACTGCAATTGTAGAAGGTGCAAACAACTTCTTTATGTCAATATGCCCTGTAATAGTTGTTATATGCTGCCTGATCTTCTTGAGGAATAATATCTAACAAAAGAATGAAAGAAAGTTAAATTCATCAAGGTTGTGTAAACTCATAGGACATTAATATAATACATTAGCGATAGAGAAATATCATTACACAAAGGGTATAACAGAGGGGTTGCTTTTTGTTTGAGAATACATACATGCCAAACGGTTAGCACCATATGGGAACAGAATTTAACGCTGGAGGTTCTTTGAAGTAAAGTTGTACAATGAACATGAGTAGGACATAACAAAAGGGAAGCATGAGGCTGGAAGGTTGTGATAGTTTTTCAGTTGCTTCAGTACTCTCCTGACCTTTTAACTATTTCAGATGATTGTAGTTGTCAAAATTGTAAGACCTAGAAATAAGTTAAGCATAACAAGGAAAAACTATCTCTCTGAGTGCCATCTTCTAACATGATCCATTATCAGCTTCCTGTATAGTCTTTGGAGAAAAGCAATGAAACTTCCTTCAGGATTACTGGAAAAGCCTTCTGTAAGGTTTAACTAACAACCGTACTAGCAATTCCTCAAACAAACTTCAGTAGTTCTTTAATTGGATGATACAATGATTTTGTTTTTTTTTTAATATAGTGTATTCGCAAATTGACATATGGGGGAGAAATTTCTTCAGAACACTACTTTCATGATGAGAACATCAACCACTTATAGGCCAGTCCAACTAAAGGTCTGTCTTTTAAAATCGATGTCATTGAAGAACTTAAAAGTCAAGAACCTTTGTTTTTCCCTCGAACCTCGTTTGACAAATTTCATCTTGGCTAATGCAGTCCATAGGGCTTGGAGAATCCTCTGAAGCAAGTAATGGTTCTGTGATGATCTCTGGAAGTCCACCTGAAATTACTTCATCAGCATTTAGGCTTGCTGTGGAGTCCTTCGGGTCTGTTTCTTCAGCTCTCTTCTCTGCAGATATCCTCATGAGCGGGTACACATAGGACCATATGTACACAGCGCCGATCTGATAATGAAAATTGAGATGATTCAATAACTAAGATGAAAGGGACTGTATAGAGAACTAAACGGATTAAATGCAAGTTTTGTAAATGTTGACATACTTTTTATTGGAAGTATGATACCGACAAGTTAGATAAGACAGCAAATATTACTTGGACTACCCACCACTTACGGCAATTTGATCGTCAAACATTGGCTACTTTAAACTGCAGTTGGAGAAATTTAATGGAAAATACAAACATATGATAGAAAGGAATACCGCCATAGACAGGGAAGCATATGCCTCGCCATAAGTAGAGCAGGTGGATGAATCTCCAAATGGACTATTTGTCTCAGTGCAGACAGCAGGAAGTATAATCAAGAGCAAGTTTCCCAAGTTTCCTAAGAACAACGAACAACGAACTATAGTGGTAAATTGTAAATATAAAAGAGGTGAAGCAAAATTCAGAACGATCATATCACTTCAAGTAATATGCTAGCTGGATTTGAAAAATTGTAGTATTTTAAGCCTGCTACAACCATACAATCAGGAAGAGAATGTTCCATATACAAATACCTGCTGCACAGCAACCTATGACAAGGCTTTGGAGATGCCGGGGAGTTCTTGTGAGCTTTATCAGTACCCAACCGAGCGCTGAGCCAATAATGAATGTGAGAAGAATGTTCACCGGCATGAACCATCTAAAACAATTAAACAACAAAGATTCCATCAACTCTTGTACTAGGACGTTTTCAAAGGCTTCAAAATGGGTTTAACTCACAAAGTAACCAGACTGCTGAGTGTAATTGTGTCGGCCAAGTTGCTTGCTATCAATGATGGACTGAATATGTAGAACACCAACTGCTCATGAATAATTGAATCAGTACATGTTAAGGTCGTTAAGGACCCTCGAATAACATGCATTCCATTTGGTTTTATTCTAGATGCAAACATGGACGCGAAGGCGAAGAACCAACCTAGAAATGGGGGTAAAAGGAAAGGGGGAGGAAGATGTGCTCGGTACCAATTTAATTGTGAATGCAAATACAGAAAAACTGACCTATTCGTTGTCTACCAATACTTCCACAATAGAAAGGCCATGAAGCACTTGAAGGATCTCCCTCTCAGCATTATCTTTTCACATGTAATGATGTTGACCATTTGGAAATTGCAGACTAGCCAACATCTCTCCTATTTCCCATCATTGCTCAACTTAACACCAAAGCATACTGATTACTAAATTTTAAAGAAACAAGTATCTAACAATTTCCTATTATCCCCTTGAGGGAAATTGGCTCGTACAGTTGTCAGAAGGTGAAGATGATTGAAAGGAAACTTTACACGAGTGGTCTTGAAGTAACATCAACCTCAAATGAGGTGAAAAAGATGAAGTTCAAGTCGCTCAAGAAAGATTATTGACATGAGCATTTAACTGAGATGTTATAAATTTGACAGTGGCTGTTTGCTGAGTTGTCAAGACAAACGGAGGTAATTATTAGACGAAATACTCATTGAAAAATGAAGTAAATGATATGAGGGTGCTGAGGAGAGAAGAACAAGTCAAAATGCAGCGAGCGCACAGGAGAGCTCACATTATTCATGTGTTGCTTTGCATCGCGCCCCAACAGATTTACACGCTCCATCGCAAGAAGCGAGCCAACAGCAGTGACCAAGAGTACTTTCAGAACCGGCATCAAGGCCACGACGAACAGATCGAGAACACCCATTGAAACTGTCTCTTTCAACCTCAAGTAGAATCTGTCTTACGCACCAAATTAAGAAAGAGAACAAGAGACAATTTAGACGTCTCATGAAAACCATTACAGCATTGATTTGACGAAGAGTCTACACAATGGAAAATATGATGCACTCTTGCGTTAATAGATGCCCTCATCTGACCGAAACAACATACAAGAAAGCTGACCGACCACCGGCAATGATTACTGAACAACATATTTAACAGTATGAAAAGTGAGGTACGTGGTTGTGGATGGATACCGAGGTCGGCAAATACTAATCTGCTGCGTACAAAGGGATGAATATGCACACCTAGCGAGGGAAACAAGGGCACGACCACACAAAAGCTTTTAGCCACGATAAGGACAAAGGTATTTAAACGTCGCTTCAAAGCAACCACAGAAAAACATCGAAGGAAGGTAGACTCGCGTTTCCTTTTCGTCAATCAAACCGAGGCCTGTCAATAGAATGAGAAAGTTACCTTAGTGGTAGACCTCAAGGTGACAAAGGGAACTAAAAAAATAATGCAGCCTGGTGGTGCCCGGCTTTCGCTTGGAGATGAAAGAGTTGCCGAGAAGGATCCCCGGGCGGAGCAGGGATGGCACGACCGTCCGGGGGCGAGTGAACAGCAATGCCAGTAACTTTGGTGGGCAGCTCCAGCGCAATCTGACGGAGCGACTTCTCAATGACAACGAGTTCACCGGAGAAATACAGTGAACATAGCCCTTTATGATCTTCTGCTGACCGTGCCAATATCTTCTCTTCAGCCGCAAAAAAAATTGACGATGTATGACCAGATCTCCCTGCTCCAACGAGAGTTCCTGATTTGTGGCTGAACATATATTGTTCGTCTTTGTCTGTCACATTATCTTCGTTGTTTTTCACATGCGCACGTCTTTCGGCCCACCATTTTTATTTGGTTTTGTCCCGCATAACGTTCGAGCTTGCCCACGCTTCTCCCTCTCTTGACCCTTATTTTTTTGTTCCTCTCCACAATCACTCTCAAAACCCCATCGCCTCGTGTCCCATCTTTTCCTTCTGGTCAACCATGCGCGTTCCTTCCTTTTCAATGCAGACCATGCCTCTTTTGTTTTTCTTTTTACCATGTATAAATATAAATTTATTATCTTATTATGTTTGGGAAAAATAAATTCCAAGAAACTAATTCCATTTTAGAAACTATACTAAATTTCTGAGTAATCTAAATTGCAAGAACTAGATCTCTAATAAAATGATATATATATATTTTGCACAAAAAAAGTACCATTTTTTTGAAAAAAAATGTAAAAACAATCTCTAGGCAAAAATCTATGTGTCAACGCACATGAAAACGTATTCACAATGCCCAAACGTGTCTAGAAAGTTGGCCATAAGTTGAAGGAGCTAGCGATAAAAGATTCACTAACTCGCTTCCAATTCTTGCACAAATTCAAGCATTCATGGGCTTGACTGATTTTGCGAGGTTGGATTAGCCTTTCTTCGGAAACTCTCCGCAAGGTGATGAAAATGCTAAATTTAGGAGAAGTTTTGCTATTGAAGAAAGATTCTCTTCTCTGATTCTGACAGCAAGTCGATAAAATAGACTAAGATTGAGGTGGGACATAGTGGAAAAGTTGGAATCGAGCACTTGCCTTCGGTCAGCAGTCAATGATTGCAAGCCTACATCCAAAATACGCACCGCACTCGGCGGCTTCAACTGTCAGTCCGAGGCAGAAAAATTTTCCACTCCTCAACGCTTAAGTTTGCACCAGAAAAGTCGAGAGATTCCATATAACCGTGTCCACTAGTCCAAACGCTGTCCTTTCACGGAAGATAGATTGTTGCCGTAATCTGAGTGTACGACAATGATTTGCTTTTACTATATTTTCATCCGTAGCTAATTAAACTGTTCTAAATATGGACATAATCCACGTAAAAACTTAATCGAACACTTGCCTTCAGTCAGCAATAAGTGATTGCAAGCATATATCCAAAACACGCACGGCACTTGGCGGCTTCAACTGTCGGTCAGTGTAAGGTAGAAAAATTTTCCACTCCGCAACGCTTAAGTTTGCACCAAAAAAGTTGAGAGATACCATAGAACTGTGTCCACTAGTCCAAACGCCGTCCTTTCACGGAAGAGAGATTGTTGCCGTAATCTAAGTGTGTGACAATGATTTGCTTTTACTATATTTTCGTCCGTTGCTGATTAAATTATTATAAGTATGGACATAATCCATTTAGAAACTTAATCAACAATGCAATCAATGATTGTAAGCATACATCCAAAATACGCAGTGAGGTCAAATTTTCCACTGAGATTTGATCTGCCAAAAATGGAATTTTGTTTCTTGCTGAATAGAAAATATTTGTAATATTTTCTCCGTTGCTGATTAAATTATTATAAGTAAATCCACTAGAAACTTAATCAACAATGATAAGTGTATGCCAAAAAATGCTAAAATTTATCAAATGAAAGTGCAAAAATGCTTTAATATGCATTTATTTCACGGAAAATATTTTTCTCATTTTTTAGTGTTTGGTTTGTTTAGAAAAATGAGTCAATTGAAATTATTTTCCTACCAAAGTTTAAATTTAGGAAAATGATTTCCCCTTTAAAAGAACCGTAAAACGTTTTCCTTATCTATCAAAGCTTGAACTTGGGTGCTTGATTAACAAAACAAATTTTTTTTTATAAAAATATATTTTCAATTAAAAAATTGAATTTCAATTCTTTTTTAAATTGAATTTTTTAATTTTAATTTTTTCTTTCTCTTTATTTTAATTTTTAATTTTTTTCTCTTTCTTTTTGCTTCTTCTCAGCTCGTTGCTAGCCACGATGAAGGCTGGTGAGCTCTAGGCTTGCTAGATTGGGAGAGCTCATGGCCTCTGGGGGTGACACTAGAGCTTGCTCGAGGTCGACGAGCCTCAAGTCGCACCATATCAAGCGAGCTCCTAGCCTTTTGTGGCGAGGCTCAAGCTTGCTTGAGGTCGGTAAGCTCGCAACCTTTGGTGGCAAGCCTTGAGCCTCACTAGATTGGGCGAGTTCGTGGCCTCGGGGGGGAAGCTCGAGCTTGCTTGAGGCCTGAGCTTGGGCCTTGGGCGGCAAGCCTCGCCAGATCAGGGGAGCTCATGGCCTCGAGTGGCGAGGCTCGACCTTGCCCCTCATGAATCGGTTGGGGACAAATCACCAAACGAATCAATTGGCGATGGTGTGCGAGGAAGTAGAGGAGCGACGAGTAGGAAGAAAGAAAAAAGAAGAAGCAAAAGAAAAGGAAAAAAAGAAAGTAGTTAGAGCAGCAAATTATAAAGTCCCCCAATTGATTTCATCCCATTTGGTTAACAGAAAATGTTGACATGGTTTTATTTATTACTTTTTTAAGACACGTGGCACCAACCAAAATTAACATAAAAAAATGAAAATAGAAAAGATAAAAAAGGTAAAATACAAAAAAGGAAGAAAAATAATTAGTTAGAGCATTTTCCTTTAAGTTTCATCTTCTTCTTTGTTTCCACCGTTCATTTTCTTCCTCAGCTAAAGGAGGTGCAGATAAAATTGCTCATCTTCTTCTTTCAATCAAATTGATGCAACTGTGGAAACTTGAAAGAAGTCGTTCGCAGCTATGGCTAAAAAGTGTGCGTGCGGCCATGATGAGATGAGAATGAACGGTGGAGATTAAGCTTAACAATGGCAAGGGCAATTTGATAATCAACAAGAGTGGCGTTTTTAAAATTCTTGAAACTTGAAGGGACCATGCTTGAGGGGCTGTGATGTTCAGCCAATTGGCCCGAATGGTCCAATGGGCCAGACCACCTGGGTTGCCTCGGATTGATCGGGTTGGCCTGGGGATGCTCGATTGTCTAAATTAAAGAAGGTAATTTGGAATTGATATCAAATTACTCTGTTCGAGCCCATGTTGACAAGTCATTGGGCTTCCTTGAAGGTCGGCAAACCCCGTCAGAGACGGACTCATATTAGAACCGAAGTGACCCAAACGTGGGTAGGGAATGACACAAAGTTATCCTTCTTCCGCCCCGTCACTTGAATCCTGTGTTTGCGACTTCTTGGTCGA
This sequence comes from Eucalyptus curtisii, assembly GCA_017140595.1. NCBI lineage: Eukaryota > Viridiplantae > Streptophyta > Magnoliopsida > Myrtales > Myrtaceae > Eucalyptus > Eucalyptus curtisii. Next base: position 17,230,905 of record CM029497.1, read on the forward strand.
AGTTACTTGATACTTGCAAAAGATGAACACACATGCATATATAGGATGATGCATGGTATGTATGATGCAAATGTCCTAAAGTAACTTGCATTGCAGGAAGAATGGCTCTAACACCTTTGATTCATTCATGAGAAATCCTTTTTGACTGCATCAACATTTATAGGCTTTGACAACTCACGGTCATTCATCTCAACTACAATTAGAGCACCAACCCAATAAGACTTTCTTGACGATATATGGGCCTTCATAATTTGGGATAAAACTTTCCACGTAGGTCCTATATGATAGGCAATACTTTCCTCAGCATTGGATTATCAATCTCAAAGTGTTTCCGTTGAACTTTGTGAAAATGACTTCATTACTCGCATTTGGTAGCAATGGCCATGGCATTAGGTCGTAACCTTTTCTCTTAAACCATTTTCAATTGTTTGTATCTCTAGCAAATGCAACCAGCTTCAAAAAGTTTTTCATATGATATAACTCTCAATGAAGGAACATCCACTTTCACTAGTAAAATTACTTCCATGCTAACACTCTCAAAAGGGTGTTGCCTAGTTAAAGCTCAAATCGAAGTTCAATATGCCATAAATGCCTATGGCAGTCTTTCATGGTAGTCATGGTAATTCTTAACTATTTTTGATAAGATCTTCTTTATATTCTTATTTGCCGCTTCCATAGCTCCATTTATTTGTGGACAGTATGGTGAAGAATTGAAGTGACAAAATTTGAAATCCAATGAGCAATTCATCCACAATCTTGTTGTTGTTCAAGTTCAAACCATTATTAGTGATGATTGCCTCGAACTCCATATCGAGCAAGGATATCACAATAAATGAACTGGGCTACGTTCTTGGTAGTGAGGTTAGCATATGAGTAAGCCTCAATCTACTTCGTGAAATAGTCAACAGCCTCCAAGATGAATCGATATCCATTCGAAGCTTTTGGTTGATTGGCCGAATGATGTTGATGCCCCACATAGAAAAAGACCACATTTCAAACATTTTAATGTAGTTCATTTGGAGTTGCATTGATTCTATCTCCATAAATTTGGCATTGGTGATAGCAGCATATGTGTTGAATGTAATTAGTCTCCATAGTCAACTAGAAATAATAGAGTCTCATGAGAATTCTAGCCAAGAAGTGGCCGCTCAAATGAGGATCACATTATCTTTTGTGTATTTCTTTCATTAAGTGATTAGCTTCTTTAGCTTCAATCCATCTTAGCAAGACCGAATCAAAAGATCTTTTGTAAAGTGAATTACCATTAATGAAGAATTTTGATGCTAATTTCATCAAGTATCTCCTATTGGCTACTTTGCTCCCTTGAGGAAATTCTTCTTTTTGAAGCTAGTTCCTGATATTGTAATACCATGACTCGCCATCGGATTTTTCTTCAATTGTCATACACTAAGTTTGATGTTCAAGAATATCTATCTACAAAGGTTTGATGTGTAAACCCTCCATTACTTACAACATCGAGGATAATGCAGCTAAAGTATCAATGAACTGATTTTGAGATCTTGGTAGGTATTTGAAATACATTTCCTCAAATTTTTCCACCAACTTTTCAAGGAACTTATGATATGGAATCAACCTTGAAGCATGAGTTTGCCATTCACCTTCATTCTGGTGGATGATAAGTGCAGAATTGCCATGGACTTGTAACCTTCCAACCTTCATGTTAATAGTGAGTTGTAGATCAAGAGTGCAAGTTTCATATTCCGCGATGCTATTGGCATATGAATATATTCTCGTTGGGTACTCATGAAAATTTTTAGGACTTGATTGCGTTTAAAAAAAGTTTCAAGACTCAATTATACTTTCGTGATAAGTTTTAGGACTTGATTACACTTTATGAAAGTTTTAAACTTCATTGCATTTTTTGTAACGAGTTTTAGGACTTGATTGCACTTTTTGAAAGTTTTAGGATTCAATTGTATTTTTATAATGAGTTTTAAGATTTTCAGTGCTCTTGTTACTTTTGAAAATAACTACGTTCCTAAATTGCAGTAGGGATATCTACCAAAAATGTCATAAACCTATTATACGGATGCCATTACAATTTTGAACTTTTCCTTGTGACAAATTTATTCTTAAACTTTTTGACGATTTACTATTGTATTCCTTTCAGCCAATTTTAGATAGAATAGCTATGATGACCCAATCATCGTTGACAGTCGTATGTGGTACAGCTGATGCTGATGCGGACAATTTTTGCAATTTTATTTTTAAAATTTATGATTTTTTCATTTCTTGTTATTTTTTTCCCTTATTTCCCTTTGCTAGTCACTCGTCTCGGCAACGTCCTTGTTAGCCTTTAGTGAGCCTTAGCCTCGCTGGATTTGGCGAGGGCTATCCTCGATGGCCTCTGCTAGCATTGGCCTTAAAGATCCACCCTCATTGGCCATCGTTAGGCCTTGTCGATTGGTAGAGAGAAGTTGGTTAAAAAAAGACAGAAAGGAAAAAGGAAAGTAAAGAAAGTAAAAAAAGGGAAAAAATCATAATTTTTTAAAAAAGAATTACAAAAATCATCCATATAAGCATAGAGCTGGTCGTGGCATACACACTAGTAATCTTCGGCCAAAATTAGCCAGAATGTCTACATCGGTGAATCATAAAAAAAGATTGAATTGGTATCCGAACAATAGATTTATGACATTTTTTTTATTATTTTTCCCACTGCAATACTTGTGATGGGATTTTAACCATTTCGACCAAGAATATAACAAGAATTTGGTTTACGAGGTCGATACAAGGCATGGCTAAAGTTGATTTAACAATATAAACCTCCAATGACAAGCAAGATTGAGATTGCTGGGGAAATAGTTGAAAAAAGTGTTCTTGGATGTTCGCGTGTCCTTCTCTTCTCTTGGAGCACCTTGAATATTGCGAACTGAGAGTTGCTAGTTAGTAGAATCCTATTTCTTTGGATCTTCTCAAATCCTTACTTTTGTAATCTACTAAATGAATATGATTGAATCTTATATCAAACTAGTGTCTTCATTAATCGATTTAGGAAAATCTAGATTGATTGGACACCTAGTATATAACGTATAGGTTCAAGGGTTCAATCACATGTGAGACGAATTAGCATACACAGAGGTGGTGACCCGATTTCGATGTAATTGTGGAGTTTAATAGAGGAAAGTAATTTTTAAAGCAAATAGGCATTTTACTTTTAATTTTGTATGCCCTAAACTATTGTTATATATTGAGGTAATATCTCTTGTACCTTGTAACTTGATACTCTGATACTATAGAGAAGAGATTAAGTTAGCCCCCGGGACAGAGCCAATTTCTAAGGCTCCTTATCGGATGGCATTGTCTGAACTGAAAGAACTAAATGTGCAGATGCAAGAGTTATTGGATAAGGGATTCATACGTCCCAGTGCATTACCTTGGAGAGCACCGGTTCTATTTGTAAAGAAGAAATATGGTTCGTTGCGCCTGTGCATCAACTATCGTCAACTCAATCAGGTGACGATCAAGAATAAGTATCCATTGTCGAGGATCGACGACTTGTTTGACCAGTTACAAGGAGCGTCGATATTCTCTAAAATCGACTTGAGGATGAGATATCATCAGCTGAGGATCGAAAATGAGGATTTACCGAAGTCAGCGTTTCGTACTCGATACGGCCATTATGAGTTCACTGTAATGCCGTTTGGACTGACGAACGCTCCAACTGCTTTTATGGACCTAATGAACCAAGTTTTCAAAGAATACCTGGATCGGTTTGTGATCGTGTTCATCGATGATATCCTGCTGTACTTTAAAAGTCCAGAGGAACATGAAGGGCATTTGAGATTGGTACTGCAGACTCTAAAGACTCATGAGCTGTATGCCAAGTTTAGCAAGTGCGAGTTTTGGTTGACTCGTGTTGCTTTCTTAGGCCAAGTGATTTCAGGCAAAGGAATCTCGGTAGACCCGAGCAAGATTGAAGCCGTGATCAGTTAGCCAAGATCGACTACAGTGACGGAAATCAAAAGTTTTCTAGGTCTAGCAGGGTATTACAAAAGGTTCGTAGAAGGGTTTTCAGCATTAGGGTCACCTATGACTTGATTGTTAAAGAAGGAAGAGAAATTTGTCTGGACAGACAAATGCGAGCGTAGTTTCCAAGAGCTTAAGCAGAAGCTAACTACCGCACTTGTATTGACCATACCATCTGGTCCTGGAGGATTCGAGATCTATGGTGATGCGTCATTCAGAGGTTTGGGTTACGTGTTGATGCAACATGGCCAAGTTGTTGCATACGCCTCCCGTCAGTTGAGACCTCATGAACAGAACTATCCGACACATGACTTAGAGCTCGTGGCAATTATTTTCACCCTGAAGATTTGGAGACACTACCTATGCGGAGAAAGATTCCAGATCTTCACGGACCATCAAAGTCTCAAGTACCTGTTCTCTCAGAAGGAGTTGAACATGAGACAGCGCCGATGGATGGAATTACTGAAGAACTACGACTGTGATATCCTATATCACCCAGGAAAGGCGAATAAGGTCGCCGATGCTTTGAGTCGAAAGTCTTCAGTTGCTCATATATTGATTAAGGAGTGGAATCTAATTGAGAGAGCTCAAGATTCGGTATTCAAGTTTGAGGTAGGTCACCTTTCGAGTCTTATGGCCACCCTCAGAATTGAACCGGATGTTCAGATTAGAATCAAGCTACTCCAACCGACAGATCCATATGTTCAGAAAATCCTGCAAGAGGATAACGAGAAGAGGAAGACTGACTTTTAGATTTATGAGGACAGAACACTAAGGTTCCGAGGACGATTGGTTGTACCTGACAGTGTGGAGCTTAGAGAGGATATCTTGTCAAAAGCACATCGTAGCAATTACAGCATTCATCATGGCAGTACAAAGATGTATCAAAATCTGCGTCAACACTCTTGGTGGTCTGGTATGAAGGCGGACATTGCCAAGCATGTCGCCAAGTGTTTGACGTGTCAGCAGGTCAAAGCTTAGCATTGCAAGCCGGGAGGACTTCTGCAACCTCTCGAGATCCTAGAGTGGAAATGGGAGCACATCACGATGGATTTTGCGACCGGACTGCCAAGGAGTCAGAGAGGAAATGATTTAATTTGGGTAGTGGTCGACAGACTGACAAAGTTGGCTCACTTCATTGTAGTTCGAAAGGATCTCAGTTTGGATAGACACGCAGATCTGTATGTGCGTCAAGTAGTTCGCTTCATGGAGTGCCGGTTATGATAACATTAGACCGAGACCCGAGGTTTACAGCTGCCTTTTGGAAGAGCTTACAAAGTGCCTTAGGTATCAAGCTGCAGTACAGTACGGTCTATCATCCTCAGACGGATGGCCAGTCTGAGAGGACAATTCAAACCCTCGAGGACATGCTGAGAGCTTGTGTACTAGACTTCAAGGGCAGTTGGGAAGAACAGCTACACCTGGTGGAATTTGCCTACAATAACATCTACTAACAGAGCATTTAGATGGCTCCTTTTTAAGCATTATATGATAGAGCGTGCAGAACGTCGATATGTTGGGATGGAGTCGGAGAACGGAAAATCATAGGCCTAGAGTTGGTTCAGCAGTTAGTGGATGCAGTTGCCGTAATCAGAGACAGATTAAAGACCGCTTAGAGCCGCCAGAAAAGCTACGCAGATAAGCGTCGAAGACTATTGGAATTTCAAGTTGGTGATCACGTTTTTCTGAAAGTGTCACCAATGAGAGGTACTTCACTCTTTGGTAAGAAAGGAAAACTGAGTCTGAGGTACATAGGTCCCTTTGAGGTTCCGGAAAGAATCGGGACTCTAGCGTATCGTCTTGCATTACCGCCTAGGTTGGCTTAAGTGCATGACGTCTTTCACGTGTCGATGTTGATGAAGTATGAGCCTGACCCGACCCACGTGCTAAATTTTGAGGAATTGGACGTGGACGACAGAGTGTCGTACATTGAAAGCCCGATTCAGATCGTAGATCGCAAGGAGCAGGTTCTGCGCACTAAGACCATCCCGTTGGTTAAAGTGGTCTGGCAATACCACAACACAGAATGAGCAACCCGGGAAACCGAAGAATCGATGAGACGATTGTATCCCCACCTTTTTCTTTAAAGATTGTAATAGGTTTAAATTTCGAGGACGAAATTTTTATAAGAGGGGAAGAGTTGTGACAGCCTGAATTTTCAGATTTCCTTTTCGATTAAATAAATCGGGCGTTTCGGGAAAACATTGCCACTGTTCATTGAAGCTCTCAAGCCAGGCGCCCGAGTTACTGTAGCTGCGATTTCTTCATTGGCTGATTCTCGATTGTTTGACTGTTGGTTGGGGCTAATTCTTGGTGGGCTAGGGCGCCTTCTACCTCCCTACAAAACCCCGAAGCTTGGCTCTGGTATGTCCACTCTTTTTGGACCGATTATGGATGAATTCGATTAGGGTTTTTCTCCCGTCGGGTTCGGATTTCGAATTGTTGCCGTGATGGCCTCGGCTTCGGCCGGCCTCTTGTGTTGATGAAGGGCCGAGTTCTCTCGCCCATGTCCCTCAAGTTGTAGGTCGACCTTCTCTTGATGGGCCCTCGTGCAAGGATAAGGGGCGAAGCCCCTCGTTTTCCCCTGATCCAAGACAGACGGATATTCCCATCCTTGTTCGTAACCCTGCTGGTGTTCGCACGAAAAGCAGAGGTAGATCCAGACCGAACCGCCCTCAGCCTACGGGCGAGGCAAATCCAACTAGCCGTTCTTGGGCGTCTGTTGCTCAAGTGTTGAGGAAAGGCTATGATTTAGAATTCACCCCTCCTGCTTTGCTGGATGATAAACCGATGGTTGAGCTGTTAGACCTTGACCTTCAGGCTGCTGACCCCAAACTCCATGATTGTTTGATTGGCTATTATCTAGGTAGGAGAATTCCGTTTAAAGTTACTGAGGAAGCTCTTAAAAGGGCTTGGAGCCCGTACCTCACGAAGTCATGGCGGACGGACAAGGTTTCTTCGTGCTTTTGCATATTCCCGATATGGATTTTAGGAGGAAGCTCCTTGAAGGTGGCCCGATCACAGTTGCGAAGGTTCCATTTATTCTGCAACAATGGAAGCCTGGTCTTGAACTCAAGAAAGACGCCCATTTAACTGTCCCCGTGTGGGTCAAGTTGAGAAACCTTCCTTTCTCCTTTTGGTCGGCCTAGGCTATTGGCAAAGTTGCGAGTGCGGTTGGTAAGCCTTTGTATGTGGATCATCGTACTGAGCAAATGGATATGTTAACTTTTGCTCGTGTGTGTGTTGAAATTACTGCAGATCAGCCCTCTTGTGATTCTATACTGCTGGTTCATAATGGAAATTCCCGTATTGTTGCTGTGGAATATGAGTGGCGTCCACAAGCTTGTTCCAAGTGCGGCATCTTTGGCCACAACTGCAATCCCCCAGCCCCTCGCCAAGCATCTAATTCGAGGAGGCCTGCAGCTAAGGCTCCTGTATCAGTCGTTCCTGCTCCTGTTCAGCTCCCCCAAGATAGGCCTCGCTTCCCCTGTTTCCCCGCTTCCCCGTTTTGGTGGATGCTCCCGCCCGCATCAGCAATGGATTCGGAAAGAGTCCAAAGAGCCTCTCGATGCTTTGGAAGCCGGTGGAGAACTTGCTGCTCCCCATATGGAAGCCGCTGCCTTTTCCCAAGTGTCGCCTTCGGTTGCTCTGCCTGTACCTACAAGAAACGATGCTGATTCCTTTGATTTAGTCACAGTGCGTGAAGTCGCGCCTGCCCTCACTTCTTCCCCTCCACTTATTCCTCCTGCGAGTAAGGAATGGCATGAAATGGTAGGTAAAAATAAAAAGAAAAAGCTTCCTTCTTCTAAGAAGGCGGCATCTATCAGTGTGGCAGGCTCTACCGGAGGTGGACAGTAGTTGAATCTGAAGACCGCTTCCGCTAAACCGGTTAAACCACCTGTGCTCCCTCCTGTTCGAATTTCTAAGGGACTTTTGAAAGCACCTGTTAAGGTACATGATAATACTGCCAAGATCTTGGACCGCACCTCCCACTCGGGACATTCTATTGGCTCGGATGAGATTGCTAGTTCTAGTATTCATGCTATCTCGGAGGATGATGATATACTATCCATCAGTTCCTCACCTTGGGGGACGATGTCTTGTGTGAAGCCAGACTCTATTCAAGACTAGCCGGATCGTCTACTTCCTGAACCTCCTGCTTCGGTTCTTGCTAAGGCCACCTCTACTGGCCGCAAAGCCTCTATGAAGAGGTAACCGCCTCCCTTCCTTGTGTACATATGTTTTTCGGATTCTGGAATGTTAGAGGTATCCTCAATCCTGTTAGGCGTGCTGAGGTAAGGAAGCTTGTCCTCTCTAACAAGCTTTGCTTGATCGGTATTTTTGAGACTAAGGTGCCCGAAAATCTGTTTGATTCCATAAGTTCGACCTTATTAAGAGGCAGGAAATGGACGGCGAACTATGAATACGCTCCTCGTGGCAGAATTTGGCTTGGCTAGGACCCAAGTGTAGTTGAGTTTGCTCCTATTTCTTCGAATAAGCAAGCTGTTCATGGTCTTCTTTCCTCTATTTCTTCTAGCATGAGTTGCTATATTTCTGCGATCTATGGTGATCACACTTTTGTAAGTCGTAGGCCCCTTTGGGATGATCTAATCCATTACAATGAAGTCTTCCAGGACTCACCTTGGATTGTAGCTGGCGACTTTAACGCCATTAAGGACCCTTCGGATAGGGTGGGGGGTTCGAACGCTTGGATTCCGTCTTTTGACGAGTTTCGTTTTTGTTTAGCTCAAACCGAGTTGGTGGACCTTCGATACATTGGCCTCTCGTTTTACCCGGTCTACTTCCTCCGGTGCTGCAAGGAAAATGCACAAGATTGATCGGGTCCTTATTAACAATCAGGAACCATCAGTTCTCCTTCTCTCAAGCCTCCTTTCTCAATCTGGGTATTTCTGATCACTCTCCTATGATTGTTAGAGTGCTTGATCCGGTGTAGAGAAGGAAGCCGTTTAAATATTTTCATTTTTGGTCTGAACACCCGGATTACTCGTCTTGCATCAATCAAGCTTGGAATACGCCGGTCTTGGGAGTGCCGTTGTTCCGCCTCGTGTCCAAGCTGAAATTGGTTAAAGCTCGCCTCAAATTACTCAACAAAGAGTATTTCTCTGACATTTCGATGAGGACGGCTGAAGCTAGAGAAGCCCTTCGCATCACTCAGGTTGGTCTTCATGATGATCCTTCTAATTCATCTCTTGCTGACCTGGAAAAAAACCAACGACGTGCCTTTGTTCAACTGCAGGCCCATGAAGAGTCTTTTTACCGTCAAAAGTCTCGTGTGACTCGGCTGAAAGAGGGTGATCGGAACACTAGATTCTTCCACAATTCGGTTAAGAACAGACATGCACCGTAAACCACATCCTCTCGGTTTTGGATTCATCTCGTGTCCTCATAGATGATCCAGCCCTTATGCCTAAAGTGTTTGTGTCCTACTTCTCAAAGTTGCTCTCACCTCAGGCGTGTCTCTCAAAACCGTCTCTTCATGAGATGAAGGAGCTCATCCATTGGCCTCTCTCGGATTTTCAATGTAGCTCCATCTCTTGCCCGGTCATAGATTCGGAGATCAAGGATACTCTTTTCTCCCTAGCAAGAGGAAAAGCCCCGGGTCCTAATGGCTTTTCGGTTGAATTTTACAAGACCAACTGGGATCTTGTCGGGCCATTGGTTATTGAAGCTGTTCAGGATTTCTTTGCTTCGGGCTTCCTCCTAAAAGTGGTAAATAGTACTATCCTTACGTTGATTCCCAAAGTTCAGAATGCTACTGCAGTCACAGATTTTAGGCCTATCGCATGTTGTAATACCATCTACAAGGTTATTACAAAAATTCTAGCTAATCGTGTGGCTGCTGTTTTGAATGTTTTGGTTGGTTCATCTCAAAATGCATTTGTTAAAGGAAGGAGAATTAGAGATAACATTCTTCTTGCCCAGGAATTGTTCTCTAGTTTTCACTTAGATCCTTACCTTTCGAAATGTGCCGTTAAGGTGGACTTTCAAAAGGTGTTTGATACTGTAGACTGGGATTTTTTGGAACTCACTCTGTAAGCTTTCAGATTCCCGGAATGGATCATCCATTTGATAATGGTGTGTGTGAGAACACCCAAGTTTTCGGTTTCTATTAATGGCGAACTTCATGGCTTCTTCTCTGGAGGTCGAGGCCTTTGCCAAGGGGACCCTTTGTCGCCGTACCTCTTTACCCTTGTTATGGATGTGTTCTCAGGGATTTTAAATTCCCGTACTTCGGTGAAAGGCTTCAAATACTTTTGGAGATGCAAGAATGTAAAGCTGACCCATCTTTTCTTTGCCGGCGACGTCTTTCTCTTTTGTCAAGCTGATTGGGTTTCCGCCACGATCCTTAAGAGAAGTCTCGATATATTCTCATCTTGGAGTGGACTGCTTCCGAACAAAAACAAGAGCGAGGTGTTTCTCTCAGGAGGCCCTGTTTCCATTAGAGAGAATATTCGGCTTGCATTTGGCTTTCAGGAAGGTCGACTCCCGGTCCAAAGATTTAGGGGTGCCCATCATCACTTCAAGACTTGGGAAAGCTGATTGTGCTTCGTTGATTGATCGTATTACCGCAAGAATTCAATCGTGGGCTCACCGTTTTTATCCTTTGTTGGCAGGCTTCAACTTATAACGTCGGTACTGCATTCTATCCAAGCCTTTTGGGCTAGTGTTTTTTCTCGCCTACCTCTTCTTGATAGAATTGAACAACTTGCTAAGACAGGTTTACGTGGAAGGGCACCTCGCTTGGCCGGGCGGTGCCAAAGTATCTTGGGATGACATTTGCCTCCCAAAAAATGAAGGTGGCTTGGGTATTCGGAAATTGAGAGACTGCAATATTGCTTCCTTGCTTAAGTACATCTGGTTTCTCTTCACCGATAGAGAATCTTTCTGGTGTCGTTGGATCCATTCTTATTTTTTAAAGAAGGACAACTTTTGGAACTCCTCCCCCACCCACTACGTGTTCGTGGGCGTGGAAAAAAATCCTTCAACTTCGAAGACACTTTAGGCTCTCTTTCTTTTGGAAGATTGGCCACGGTTTCTCTGTCTCCTTATGGCACGACCATTGGCTGGAATGTGGCCCGCTTCTCTTACTTATCCCGCCGGACCTTGTGGAGAGCTGTCGCCTTCCAAGCTATTCTGTAGTGACGGACCTTTATTCTCCCGTGGGTGCTTCTTTGAGAGATCTCCTCGCAAATATGGGAATTACTATACCCATCCTTTCTACGATTCCCGATCGCTTCACCTGGCGAGAAGATCCATCAGGTTCGTTCTCTGTTGCCTCTGCCTGGAAATACATCAGGGTTAAAAAGAATCGAGTGTCTTGGGCTCCTCTTATTTGGGACAATGACCTTGCACCCAGATTCCAATTTCATTTGTGGTTGCTCGCAAAAAATAAGCTGCTAACTCAGACTCTTCTTCTCTCTTATGGGAGGATTGAGTTCTCTATTTGCGCTTTCTGCTGCTTCGTTCCGGACTCCGTGGACCACTTGTTCTTTGAGTGCACAACGTCTGCGACTCTTGCGTTCTTTTGGGCTTCTAGATGTAATTTACCTTGGAAGAACAGAGTTTGGAAAGACAACCTCTCTTGGGCTCTCAAATTGCCCGTTTCTCTTTTGGGGCTTTATGCCATTTCATATGGAAAAAAAGGAATTCTATCATCTTTCGGGGTGACTCTTTGGCAATTCCGGCCATTAAGAATCACTTGATCAAGGTTGTGAAGGATAAGGCTCTTTTGTTCTCTAATGTCCCGCCTAGTCCAAGAAACAAGCGACTCCAGAGAAGTTGGGGGTTCGATCCGTCCATCTTCAGCTCGGCGTCTTCTTCCTAGCTCTCCTCCGTCTCTTCGCTCTTTGGAGGGGTGTCTGAGGGTCGTTGGTCTGTTTTTTACTTGTAGTTCAGCCGATTGGTTGCTGCTTTGTTTCCTTCTCTTTGTATTTTTTTGATTCGGCACCCTTACACTCTCCCTGCCCCCACATCTAAAGTATGAGTTTCGGTGCCGAATTCTTGTTCATTTGTCCAAAGCTTAATATATATCCTTACCTTTTACAAATAAAAAATAAAAAATAAATAAATCGGGCGTTTCGTCGACGCGCCTATGGTGCTATTCTCTGAGCTGATCACTCATGAGATAACTAGACTATTTGAGGAAGTCATTAAGGGATTTTAACGCAATGGACTTGAGAATTCAACTAGGAATCGACTGCTCGACCGTGTTGATCTGCAAGGGTCATTACAGCACTGTAAAAGATCGATCAGAGACCGGAGATAGGTCGGTTTGATAGAGATATGTGATTAGTGGGTGGGTGATTCCACCTAATTGCAAAATTCTCGTCGAACGGCACTAGACCGATTTTTCTATCATTTCTGTACCCGATGTCTGTATTTGAAACCTTGAGATTTTCACGACAACTGAGAGTCGACAATGTGTCGAAGATGTACGTTGTGACTCGAGATAATTCGATCACGGGTCAATTGCACTAAAAAAAATTCCTAAAATTACTCGGTAGACTAGGTCACGCTAAAGTCACATTAGATTGAAATTAACTGCAAATTTAAACCCGATTTCATAAATTGAAAGTTCTCTCATGTCACGATCTATTTTAGGAACGTCGACTCATCTTTCGAAGAATTTTCGGAGATTCCGAGATTTTTACGGAAAATCGATTCGAACGTTGCGGAAAAATAATGGAAATTCGGATGTGCCAAATTAAAGGAAATTTGGACTTCCAAGCCGAGCCTTTGAGTGTTGGGGACTTATAGAAAATTGTACGGGAATTTTCTTCATCAAAATTGGACTTTGAATTGGAGGAATCATAGAAGAAATTGAAGCCAAAGTTGAGTGCCATAGTGTGAAATTCGGATTTAGGTTGGGACAGCAAATTTGGACATCAATTTGGTTAATTCATGGATTATATTTGTTAGAAAGTTTTATGGGGGGACAAGCCTTTAATGGAATGGATGATATCTTGACTTTTGGCCCCCATCCATGGCTTCTCCAGCAAGATTGTCCAGCCGCCCCTTCTTCGTGCGTTACTCATCTCAGCTGAAGACTCGACGGCTCCTGCTCATCCATTTTAGTTTTTCCCTTCTGCCCGTTTGCTCTTCAACAACCACGTCTGAAGCAAAATTCCATGGTTTTCCCCCTCCACTTCCTCTCTCTCGTTGACCCTTCTCCTCTCACACCAGCACACCACCGTCCATTTCCCCTCCTTCTCCACCATCATCATCATCCGTAGCCCATCACTCCATTTGGCCACTCGTTCAACAACACATCAAGTCAACAACCAGCATTTCCTTCACCAAAGTTGACTCGCATCTTCCCTTTCCTCTTCGCGTGGCTTCACCGTGCCAGCTCGCCCATCTCCATGAAGCCGAGCTTCATTGCCGCGTCCAAGCATTTCCTTCTTCGGTCAAAGCTCCCCCAACTTGCTTCGATTGTTGACCTACCAGCAGCTCAAAGTTGACTCGCATCTTCCCTTTCCTCTCCGCGTGGCTTCACCGTGCCGCTCGCCCATCTCCATGAAGCCGAGCTTCGTTGCCGCGTCCAAGCATTTCCTTCTTCGGTCAAAGCTCCCCCAACTTGCTTCGATTGTTGACCTACCAGCAGCTCAAAGTTGACTCGCATCTTCCCTTTCCTCTCCGCGTGGCTTCACCGTGCCAGCTCGCCTATCTCCATGAAGCCGAGCTTCGTTGCCGCGTCCAAGCATTTCCTTCTTCGGTCAAAGCTCCCCCAACTTGCTTCGATTGTTGACCTACCAGCAGCTCAACGAAGATCGAAGACCGAAGTTGCTTTGCCGCACGTCGCCCACGGTGTTGATTCCATCTTTTGTCGCAGCCCACAAGTGCAACAGCCCAATTCAAGCAAATCCCAAGCCCAACAGCTGTTTGGTCGAGTCCGTTTGAAGCCCAACGAATTCTGCCATCTTGCTGTTCAGCCCAATTCTCCGCAAGCCCAGCCCACAGTTGGTTAGAATTAGCTCAGCCCATATGAGTTTCAGTTAAGCCTAGTAGCTCCTTCGGGCTTTCTTGGTCAGCTCGTGAATTTCAACAGCCTAGTCCAATGGATTTTAACCCGCGAGCTCAGCCCAACTACGGCCTAGCCCAGCTTAGTAACAAATCTCAGTTTGGGCTGAGATTTGTTGGGCCAATTCTAGGCCCAGTCCAAGCCCGTTGACGCCGTTGCAATCCTGAGTTTCGGCTGCCGTTGCGCCGCCGTCGCGGTGAATCGGTGTTCGCTTTGCAGTGGTGAGTTTATGCACTAAAGTCTTCTTAGTAGGCTAATGACGTTTAAGGGGTGTTTAGTTTAATTTAATTAGGAATTAGGTGGTTAGTTAGATTAAATTAGAAATTTAATTATTTAATTGTGCATGTTAGGTGGTTAGAATGGTTTAGCTAAGGCCTAGATAAATCGTAGTATTTATCTAGATTGGTTCGGTATTTTTCCGGATCCGTTGCGATATTTAATTTAGTGATTTTGGCTTAGGTTAGTATTTTAAGAATTTAAATTGATTTATTTAATTAACTTCAGTAATTATTGAATTAATTAATTAATTTTCCAGAAATTAGGCCGGGATTGTCGGTGACTGGAATTTCGCGCTGATTGCAATGGTGTGGTTAATTTCTATAATTGAGTGTTAAATTATGCAAATTGAGTGTTGATTGGATTTTTGGTATTTAATTCCAAAATTGTGAATTTCCAATATTTATTCAGAGAATCCCGGGTGTCGGATTTTGACACCGAAAATAGTTTTAAGTACTATATAAAACATTGGGATTTTAAAAAGGATTGAGATCACCTTTTCGGGTCGAATTGACCGTGTACCTACACACAACTATTTTATCATATATTTCTAATACGAAGAAAATAGGCCAGGTTCACCATTTTAATGGAGATATTTGAGTGCAATGCACGGTACCCTGGGCCATAATTGAGTGATCGTGTGTTGGTTAAGAGAACCTGTCCCGGGCTGTTAAGCTGGACGGTGACCCCTATATGGGACGCCCCTAGGCAACTGGAAGCCGGTCGCAGTAGATTCTGGACCCTATGCTCCTTCGGGAAAGCCGTTTGATGGAGACATGCCGTGCTCAATGGGTGAGATGATGCCTAGCAATGCCAGAAGACCACCGAATAGAGAGTAGGCCGTGCTATATGTCGAAATCAAAACTAGGAACGCATGATAAATTGAGTTAAATGTGTCGGATTATGGGACAAAATTGTGTGGTATGGTATGAGACGTGTCATAACGATTTGGCCCTATTATCAGGACCCCTGTACTTATTTGAGATTGAGTATTACGTTCCAATTAATTGAGCTTGAGTGCTGCTTTGGTTTTTGATACAAATTGTACTGACCTACAGGGTGGATCTGAGACGAGGTAAGTCTCGTGGTTGTATGATTGTATGGTTAGGACGCTTCTTGGCGTATTTTCCTCCTAATCGGGGTTTAGAGCGTGAATTTGTTGAGATTTATATCCGACCCCGTCGTGGGCTAAATTTTCAGGATCGTCGAGTGGAGGACTTGGAGCAGAGAGGAGGTCATCTGAAGTGTAGGTTAGTTAGGACCGCTTCTTTTTGAATAGCTAGTCTTTTATAGTTTTTTGGCTATAGACTTTGTACATGACTCAGTTGGTTTATAAAAGCATGTTTGTTTGTGAAATTATTGTCCTGCTTTTCTATCCCGAGATAGTTACTGTCAGGGGATTTATTATTCGCTTCCGCATGTGCAATAAAATGAAAATGGTCGGCGACTCGTCCTGGAAAGTCGCAAATTTTATCGACCAGAGAGGGATGGGTATGTACCCGAGGGTTGGGGCGTGACAGTAAAACCCTAAGATCTAGACAAAAATCTAAATTGGGTGAGGAAAATGGCCTAATCTTGGAGAGGTTGTATAGTCATGTCATGGACATTCTATTTGGTGGTTGTGAATGGGATGAATGGTTGAATTGATCTCCATGTTCACCCAAGATTAGTTGTAGAAATTTATTCATACACACAAACTCCCAAACCAGATTAGGAGAGAACTACTGGGGATTATCCCAATGGCTACTGTTCTCACTTGGAAAGGGTTAGGTGGATAGTTTGAATGCCCACCTTTTTGAAGGACAAGGGTTGAGACATGTGAGTGAGAAGTAGGGATTTGCAATCTACGCACAACACATATCATAGACAGTGGCTTGTAAAGTAGATTTATGGAGACGGCAAGACAAAAAAAAAAAAAAAAAAAAAAAAAAAGATCAGGAGAGAGAAGAAATAAATAATCAAAAAAAGAAAAAAAATCGAATTCTAAGTAGGCTTTCAACTTTAGAAACTGAAGTTGAGAGCTTACGACTAAAGTTGAGAGCTTACGAGAGAGCTTGAAAGAGGGAAGACTTTTTAGGAGACGCTGGAGAGAGAGAGAGAGAGAGAGAGAACGAAACCTTAAGGCAACTGGCACATTAACTATCGCCATAATCTGATGTGCTATTGGTCGGACATGTAAAATATGAGAAAGGGCCAAGGAACAATGAAGAGCTCATCAAGAAGTGTTTGGTCCCACAATAAATAAAGGAACCTCCATTTATTTTGCGAAAAAATGAATAATTTTAAAAAAAATTTCTTAAATAATGGTTGGAAATAATTAGTCAATGAAAAATATTTTTATTATCGATAACAATTTATCTCTAACATTTTTGTAGATGATAAATAAATTTTGTGTTCATTCAATTTTATAAGCGATGCAAATGATTATTTTTAGGAAAATGTTATTAAATTCATTCATTTACCATGAAATAAACAGAACTAATAATACTTCTAATGTCCAATGTCTAAGTTACGACTCAAACTCCAAATCATTATGATAGCTAGCAGATCTAGATGCGAAGTTAGAGAACCGAGAAGGGAGAGTGACTTACTAGGGTTTTAAAAAACTTACTCACATTCTGATATTCTGATATCCAAACAAAGCCTTAAGAACTTCTAATAAGTCTAGCGACTCTTATTTAAGGAGTAAACAGCAGAAAATACAATGACACCATCCGGCTTTATGATAGCCTCGTCAATCGATGCCAACAAACCGGAATAGTTTACTGACATTATCATTGTACGTGAGTTATTTCGGAATGAGAATGTTTACGTAGCACAATATTAAGCAACAAGCACATGCTGAGTGCTAAAACCTGCCGCTACTTTCCGATCTAGTCCCTTGTTGCTTCACATG
Source organism: Eucalyptus curtisii (assembly GCA_017140595.1). Taxonomy (NCBI): domain Eukaryota; kingdom Viridiplantae; phylum Streptophyta; class Magnoliopsida; order Myrtales; family Myrtaceae; genus Eucalyptus; species Eucalyptus curtisii. Next base: position 17,248,109 of record CM029497.1, read on the forward strand.
GCCGAGAGCACCAGCGGGCGGAACCCGCGCTGGAGGCTTGCTTCCCATGCTTTCTCTATGTCGAACATCATGCTTCCGCACTCGTTCACGTTCCATCCTTCTAACGCATGCACTATCCCTGCTACTCGCCAAGCACTCATCACCCTTCTCGGCAACCAATTCTGCAAACGAATAACTTGGAGTTGATTGGACGCTGCGAAATAATTTCACATGCCATTCGCGCATTAATAATTTCACATGCCATTCACATGCCATTGGTGTCTACGTATGCGTGGGTGTGACGTCGATTCAAAGGCAGAGATCAGTGGCCTTATTCTACTTGAAAAAACAAACCAAGGTGACCTACCATTTTGTTTAGCGATCAATATCTTCAAACAAGTACGGAGTCTCCCATCTTTCTTGTTCAGACAATATAAAAGTTATGGTTAGCCTTGCATGATAAATTAATACATGATCTTGTTCACCGCATATGATCAAGTTCTAAGTTTACATTTTTCCTAAGTTTACATTTTTCTTGTTTGGACAATACACAAGTCATGGTTAGTCTTGCAGGATAGACTAATGCATGTTTTTGTTTGCCATGTCATCAAGTTCTAATGAAGTCACCACAAATCGGAATGAGTTCAACAGAGCTAAAATCTTTGTAGCCTTTTGTTTTTCGCGGCAAATATAAACAGAGGACCAAAATCGTTGAGAGTTAAATGATGAGTAATGTATGATTGGAATCTACCAGTGAGATAGCCTCGCGACATACCTTGTGAATTTACATGCTTCTAGTTTGCCATCCCCATTCTAAAACACAATGTAACTCCATAATACATAATTCCGTCGACAGAATTGAGCAAACTAACCTCACAAGAGTCCAAATTATTGAACGACTTGGGAGCGATCATCGCTGGAGTGCCGTGGTAAAGACAATCTTTGCGGATTTGCTTTGGAGGGAATTGAGAAAAGGGTATGAACAACGTTCCCTTGGGTGCCTTTTTCTGTTCTTCTTCGGCAAGTTCATCTCCTACCAACCATATCTGCAACTAATATTTTATTAATATCGTTTTTACATAAATTACAAGTTGGTTCTCTTCAAAAACTACCTCGTCAAATACCTCAAGTCTCACCAAAAAAGGAAAAAAAAAAATACCTTTTGAGAAAAAGTTCTTGAATGAATCAAATTGCCTCCTTCCTTTTCATTAAGACTCCTTTTGAGCTTCTCATGCTCGTCCTTAGAAACCACATTTACCTGCCATATTTCTTGCATCAATTGGATGAAAAAAGAGGTGCATATAACTATATATTGATTGCTGACATGCAATCCCTTTAAGAAAAATGCCTTGCATCACTTTTATTTTACTAAATCAAATCAAGGAAAAATAAGGGCGGCGCTATTTCCACCTTCTAAATGACTAAATCCATCCTCACTTACACTGAAAAGACCAAACTGCCATAAATCTTTTAATTGCAGTTTTAGATAATGGCCCCACTCCTTTTTTTTTAATTATTATTTTTCCTTTTTCTATTAGGATAGTTACCATAATTAAGAATTTCACATAGTTTTTCTTGCATAAATATTCTTATAATGTTTCACATCTCCATGTAAAATTATAATGCTAACAGTAAGGAAAAAAACATTATTTGATATAATATAAAATTAAAAAATCTATTTTTCATCATTACTTTTATAATAGCCTATCTATTTTTTGCTCCTCTTATATTAAAAGCTCACTTTCTTGGTAAAATTTTTATTAATTTCATTAGTCTAAAATATATATCAACTCTCCAAATTTACTATATTCCAAATTTACTATATCAAATAATTTATATTTTTTCCTTACCATATTGGCGAGATACTTTTATAGAGAACATGTAAGAAGTTAGAGAAATATCTAAGAACACACTAAAAACATTATGTACAATTAGATATCTAAATATTTTTTCATAAACAATTTGTCGATGATATTAATTTTGTCAAATCAAAATAATGAAATTTCACTGGCATTTCAAAAAAAAAAAACTTACTTTATGCAATGTTTTGATTTAATTAAATTTCACCCACTTAACAATGTATCCATAAATCTAATCGACAATGTAGAAAAGAAATAAATTTCTTTGAAATTTCTCTTTTTACCAAACAAATTTTTATGAAAGTAATACTGACAATAAAAAAAAAAAAAGACAGTGCCTCTAATTTACATGGAATATCTACAATAATCAAAAGCTAAATACATGAAATTCTTAATTATGGTAGGTAGATCTTACATAGATACAGAAACACTTAAAAAAAGGAATGTAAATAAATTTGGGACCGCCAATTTAAATTGAATTAAGTGATAGAGGGTAATTTTGTCTTTTTGATAAAAATTGGGTGGATTTAGTCATATAGGGGTGGAAATATCGCCACCCAATAATAAAGAAAGGTGTAAAATAAAACGAAAATGATTTTATATAAAAAAGAGGACTGAGCACCTTAATACCCCTTGCGCATAAAGCATGGGCGATGGCACAAGCGAGCTTGTTAAGATTGCCTCTGAGGAGAACTTGGCTTGTCCCTTTGGGAATGCTCCGGAGCACAACTGCCACTGCCAGGCTACTCCCATCCACCAACTTAGTCCTCAAATCTCTGTGCTTTTGAATAAACAATTCACCATGCCCATTCAGTTTCTCTCCCTAAAAGGGAAAAAAAGCCAAAAAAACAAAAAAAGAGTCGGAATCAATAAGCACTATAATTTGGCTAAAATAGAAACCCCAATGACAGAATTTTGAGTGTATATTGAAAAAGTAGATCGGGCTCCCTCTAATTCTCGATGACATATAATTAGATTAACATTTATATTGGAGGGTTGCCTAGGGAAGGATACAACATCTTGCCTGATTGAGAAGACCCAAAGTCAGAACCTTGACTCCTTTCTGGTTAGCATCCAGTATAGCTTCTTCTATCAGGGCATTAATGGCTTCTGTTCGCCATGGTAATCGATACTACAGGAAAATGAAGAACATGAAACCGAGTTGACACACAGATGGACATGCATATGTCCCGGAGAAAATAGAAGACCAATAAACTCAAATTGTTCAGTCCACACCCGCATGAGATGTTTTGAACCATGCGATATTTGTTAGTAGGTTACATGGCCAAAGAACCTAGACCATCACCCCATGGTTTTATGTGCAGATTTCTTAGTGGAATGAGATTTTCTTAGTGGTATGACAGGGCGGGGTGGGGCTGAAGGATCAGTCCCCGTATCTGTTCCGCTCCCCCAGCCTGTCTCCCATCCCTGTTCCACCCTTTGAGGCAAACGGGCCGGCCGTCCCCAAGTTGGGAGCCTTGTCAGTCTCCCGTTAGGACGTTTTGCCTATCTTCAACATTGCAATACCGTAACAAGGTAGTTCATCAAAATTCGTGCCCCTAGAAACAACAAGAGAAAGTAAACACCAAGTTTGGAAACAAAACAAATTCTTGTCTTGGTTCTTACATGGACATTGTATCTTGGAATCACCCAAGATTGCAACTTGAGTTTCTTGAAGGCATTCCTCTCCGAGACGAAAGAGTGGCCGTAGGTCCAAGTCCACACCACCGAGGCGAGTGTGAGTGGCCACATGATCCACAAGTACTGCTTGGGTGAGTAAGGTCGAGATGCGAGGGAAGCAAATCCCAGCCGCAGATGATAGATGGACTCCGGTGTTGTCATGTGCGTTAGATGCACCACGTCTGGCGAATCTTCCACTTTTTGAAGAGATGTCTCATACGTGGCATTTGTTGACTCATCCATCGTTCCGTATATATAGTCATAGATAGGCATGAAAAGGCTGTAGTTTGTTCGGAATTGGGTGTGGTGCAACGAATGAAACCTGTCGATAGGCCATGACTCATGAATATGAACTGAAAATTATGAGGCCAACAAGCGCTTGTATTGATCAAAACATCAAATGAACCATGCATGAATTTCTGTTTATGTCTTTTACTCATGCTGAACCACTTCTTTTGATATTTCCTTTTTCCTTTTTCTTTAGCCAAAATGTCCTTTTCCAAACAAAAACAGCCGTAAATTTTCCCATCTTTCACCGAGAATCATATGTATCTCACATATACACACACAAATATATTATATTGGCTTATTTTCTTCAACTTTGCGTAAATAATTTCATAAACACTTTTTACCTTTCATGCTTATAATGGTGTGGAAACAATATGAGAGAGCGAGAGAGCATTACCCCCGATCGAGACACCAGTTTGCCTCCTAATAGAGGGTGCTACGAAGAGAGAGACAGAGAGAGAGAGAGAGAGAGAGAGAGAGAGAGAGAGAGAGAAAACAATTAAATGAAAACAATTACTGCATTGTGGACTTACGATGGAGTGTACATTAAGTACTTGAGAGGTGGAAAGATGGTGAAGAGCCTACTGGGGATGAGCTCGAAGTTGCAGTGACCCATGTTGTTCATGAAATCAATGTACGTGGTGTAGACGACGATCGATGCGATTGAAGCAGTTCTCGTGAACACTGTCGTGTACATGGGTATTGCAAATAGCATTGCATACGCTATGTGTTCCGCGAAAGGATGAACTATGGCTACAAAAAGGAAAAAAAAGAGATAAAGAAAGATAAAAAAAAGATAAAAAATCAAAGTTTGCCTAACTGTATCATGAAATCAAAATTTTAACAATAAAAGCAAGAGTAACTTAAATGCAACATCAACTATGTTGGCTATCTAATCACAATGAGTCATTTGGTCCCTACTAAGTACCATGCGTGACAATTCTCCTAGACGATAGGTAGCTGTCTGTCTTTACTAAAAGAAGCCTGACACAGAGCCCAATCCGATCGGATTTTGTAAATTATCTTAGTATACCTAACTTGTGTAAAAAGATGTTGCAGTGGATTGTTGGTCTGGGAGTATCGACACATCTTCATCATAGAAGACACGATTACACTTTCAAAGACAAAACTATCAAGGTTTGACAAGTCTTTTAATTGCATAATAGACTAAATGAAATAATGTTAAATTAAATGTGATGTAAAGCATAACTTACATGAGATGGGCTCGGTGACAATGGAGGAGTGGTGGTGGGAGTGATAGCGAGAGTAAAGAAAATGATGGTGTAGGGCTCGATGAAGCCAGTAATAGAGATATTCCACGACCAAGGCATGAATCAGAACGGTGATAATCACACCGTCTGTTTTCCAAAGTGGCAAGTGAGAGGCTTGAGGGATTGTCCAGTGAGTCATGTATAATAGAATTGTAGTGAGCAAAATCTGGTCGTCCCTGCATAGAAAGACAAAGAAGGAAAAAAGAAATTCACCTTAAAAATGAGTAAGAACTGACTAAACTATGATGGCCCTTAATCACTACGTCCTAATTATGCCGTGTTATTGATCAAGAAGATAGGGCATCATATGATACAAGGGTGTACTTAAATTATCTGAATAACCACTGTGCACAAGGGTCCCCCTCGTTTAAACATACATCCTAGAGAGTGAGTTTGACCGGCTACTGTTCATATGTAAACTTGACCACCTATTAATCTCGGTCGGAGCAACATTAGTCAATGCATAGCTTCATTGAACAGAAAATACAATAATGATCTGCAACAGACAGAGAGAGAGAGAGAGAGAGAGAGAGAGAGAGAGAGACCAGTTGCTTTCTCGGTCCACCTGCTCGAACTCGATGCCTCTGTCGAGGATCCGGTTGTTGCCTTTGGCAGTTCGGTGGCGAGAAAGGGAGATCCAAATCTGATTGTGAATTATCCTCTCTAGAAGAAATGGGAGTATAAGGAAGTAGCTGAAGTCCCTCTCGCCAGGCCCTTTCGCAATGAATTGGTATGTGCCGTGAGCCATCCATGGCGCCAAAATCACGTACTGTTGAAGGGGAACGTTTCACACGAGAATCAAAAGGATGGTGAGCGACGAAAAGTGACTGTGCGAAACTCACAAGTGCATACATGTACATCTCTCATTTAAATAAATTTGGGAGATTATTAGTTGATATTATTTGATTGTGTGACGAGAGTGTGTCGATAGTTATCCAATTAATAGATTGAACCATATATAAATATTGTCCTAAGATACTTCTTGCATGATATATAATTTGTATATGTTGGAACTAGTGTGCTATTTTCCATAGTTATCGGAACTACAGCTCTCGGTTCTATTTTCTAGATAGTTGAAATTCTGATTTTGTTATCTCACTCGTAAACTGACTTCCGTTGTCTCACTCGTAAAACTTATTTTATAATAACATATTCCTGATATGATGAACCAGAGCACTACCAAGTAAAATTTTTTTTGTCTGAAAATAGATTGTGCATACAAAATGCATCTACACAACTCTAACATCAGGCAATTAATGTGGCATCATGAAGAGCGACTCGAGCCAATCATTAGACAAAATTCTACATTCACCAACCTTAGGCAATGTTTTTTAAGCCGGCCTAGAAACACGAATTAAAAGCGCAGTATACCTTGAAGCTCCCCAGAGGCTTCCATGGCCAGTCGGTGAGAATTCCTGGTTTGGAAGCCATTCCTTCTTCTCTGCTTTTTGCCAGACTATTCTTTTAGTGAGCACGAGACCCTTTGTGCTAGAATTGGACATGCCCGACATCTCTTATAGAACTTCTTCTCTTGCTTTAAGTGCGTCCCACCCACCACATGCACGTTTATGGTCCATCAACCAACGCTCCAAGATAGGACTAGACCAACCCGGTCGGACTGATGGGCCGTCCAACCGGCGGTGTTCAGCATGATTTTGTGAAAATTTGTTATGTTTTTTTTTTTTTTTAGGAATTTTTCTCGTAAAGTCTGTATATCTCCCCATCCCTAAAATTACAACATGTGGATTAGTTTTCTTGCTCAAGTTGAAGTGTTGTCCGTCATCGATCACGATGCACGAAGGATCATCAGATTTTTCGAAACTTGGTTTTAGTGTCGCAACAGCTAATATGATTGATAGATTAAATTGCAGCACAATTTTCTAGAAGGAACGTGGGATTTTGTTTAGATCAATTGCAAGTATTATAAAAAGGATTTTGTTGATAAGGGCATAAAGGGCACTAATAAGAAACTAGGGAGTGTGTTTTCTAATGTACAGCCGCTAATGTTATGTGTAATTAATCGGTTTAAAAGCCAATTGTTTTAAATGAAACATGATTAATAAGTTTCCCTTGATTGTTCAGTGCCATCGTCCTTATTTTTTTTTGGTTGAAAAAAATTATATTTATTACTCAAAAAGATATATGAGAAGTATATTAGTTTTTCATGGCAGAGCAAATCAAAGTAGAGTAAATGCAAGAATACTACAAAACAGGTTTAAGTATACACTCGTTCAATAAGAATGGATTTGTCAAGCAATATAATTAACAGCCAATTACTTGATTTCATATCACCGTCAGTGATAAGCACATGCTAGAAATTCTTTATCCAATAACTGTGGCGTTGTTAGTTGGTGGTGCGCGTTTAGGTTTGGTTTCCTCTACACCATTGCCATAAGGAGACAATTGAAATAGGTTAAATAAATACAAATCTAACTTTTGAAAGAACAAATCTTCTTAGTTTAGCAAAATATCAGAGCTTCCACGAGTATCATTGAAACGGGAGGCGGAGAATCTATATATGGATAAAGCATAAGGGTATTGAATCTCTGAAAATATTATTAAATTGCCAAATCTAAGTTGGGAGAAAAGAATGCCTAGGTCAAGAACTAGATTAGGAAAGTTCAAACTCTCAGATCTAGAACTAGACTGAAAAAAGAGAATTCCTAAATCTAGATCGGGAGAGAAGAAAGAATAAAAGAATAAGAAAACTCAAATAAATTCAATGACATGGAAATTTTGACCGCATCCAATTTGTAACCGTTTTATAACAATGATTTCATCTTTTTCTTTATTAACTTTCTCATTCGTTTGTCTAGAAAGGGAATCTTAAATCATGATAAACATACAAAAAAGGAATGCTTTCTTTTCTTTCTATTTATTTTCTTGACTTTTAGATACGAATATTGTTCATGTTCCCTCTATTATAGATGAAGATTTGTTATATTTTAGGAGAATATTGTTCCCGTTTCTTCTACACCATCACCATACGGAGACAACCAAAATAAGTTGAATAAAAACCTATCTAACTTTAAGAAGAACAAATTTTTATAGTTTAACGAGACGCCAAAGTTCTTGCGATCATCATTGAAACTGGAGGTGGATAACCTATATGTGGATAGAGCACAAGATATTGAATCTCCGAAAACATTATTAAACTCCTATGTTTAAATCGGGAGAAAAGAACTTCTAAGTTTAGAACTAAATTAGGAAAGTTCAAACTCTCATATTTAAAACTAGATCAAGAGAACTTCTAATTTAAATTGGGAGAGAAGAAAGAAGAAGAAAAGAATAGGAAAACTCAAATATAATCAAACACATGGAAATTTTGACCACTTTAATTTGTAACGGTTGTATAACGTCTGATTTGATTTATTTCTTTATTAACCATCTCATTTATTCGCCTATAAAGGGAATGTTTAAATCACCGTAAAAACATGCAAAAAAACAAAAAGTGCTATTTTTTTTTTCTTTTCATTTATTTGCTGGATTTTTATATACGGACATTGTTCCTGTTCCCTCTATTATAGAGGAATGCATATTTTCGTCTTTTCCCTCCAATAATGGTAACTATGTACGACTGCCAACTGGCCCTGAAAAGTATTGCTGTACGAACCGAATTTATGGATGCATGACGATGTGCTGATTTTTTTCTCCTTTTACATGCGTTACCGACTAAAAACATCCGGATCCTTTGAGGATGACTAAGGATTTTCTCGTCCAAAGTTTATCATATGGGGGTGACTTGCATAATTTCCTTCTTCTATAATCTTTTGAGTCTAGATAGATTTGGGATTATTATCGACATATAGTGAAGTCAGATGGGATTGTTCATATTTAAAATGTATGTGCCCATTCTTTAACCAAGAGCTAGTATGTATGTTGGAAGCAATGAAGAGTTTTTAGTGATAATCTACATGTTGTAAGATTACTATTAATTAAGTTTTCAATGGTAATTTTAATAACTAATCCTATAGTTATATGAAGAATAAGATATGGTCGGTCACCGTATCGATTTATTACTTGAAAGGACATAGATATCTAATAAAGGCATAGTAAGTTTCATTGAGCTTTTGCTCTTAGGACTCATTTGGGAGGCCGAATATTAGGAGGCACTGGACATGCAAATAACTTGTCCAGAAACTCAGAAGTGAGAAACTCCATAACCAAAATAAAGAGGAAAAAGAAAAAGAACAAGACAAAATGAAGAATGATAGCAGTAGCGCACCATTGCATCATTGGCAACTTCGCATTATCTCGATCATCCTTGAGATTTCTCTTCTTTGGATGGTCAACAACCTCACAAATTGAACGGGATAATTGCCCAATTAGACCTAAATCTATTTAGGAGGATGTTAATTCAGTCATAATCTTTTCAATTTTGCTAGCATAGTCCAAACCTTTGTGTGATATCTTGATATAGTGATTCTGGCAAATTGCCACAAGAAATTGCTGGCATAATGCCGGCCATCCTACATGATAAGCTGATATTGGCAACTTGTAAATTGTATATTGAAAAAATTGAAAGGTTTATGATTGAATTGTTATTCGTATAATAAGTTTAAGACCGAATTGGTAATTTTTCCAAATCCATGAATGTGGTAAGCGATTAAATATCTTCTCTCACTTAAGTTACGATTAATTATTGACTAAAATCTGTAATCACGACTTTGCGATCGATGGCAAAGGTCACGCAAGCGACTTGTGAGGTGCACATATAAGCATGTTAGGAACAAAGAAGTACCACATTATGTGTAATTAGCTTAAGTTCGCAGTACATCGAACTGAAAATTAGTTACAGCTTCGGACTTGGGGCTTGTCCTCAATAATCTCCCCAGGTCAAAGTTTTCAAGTTTTATTGCGCCACCTAGCACGATTTTTGTCTTTTGTCCTTTTTCTTTTCCATATTTTGATTCTTGTTTGTGGACGACGGGCGAATGAGGAGTTACTGAAGGAAAATTATGGAAGCCATTTCTTCTTCTCCGCTATTTGCCGGACTATCCTTTTAGTGAACACAAGACCCTTTGTGCTCCAATTACACATGCGCGACATCTTTTATGGAACCTCCTCCTGTTGCGTTAAGTGCGTCCCACCCAGTCCATGCACTTTTTATGTTCCATCTCCCAGACGGACCGAAGCGACAGCTAAGCGGTTATGTTTGTTCTGTTTTTGTTAATATTTCTTAAATAGGTTTAGAATTGTTACGGAATGTCTGTATTATCTCCCCATCCCCGAGCTTACGTTTGGCGGATTAGTTTACTTGTACAAGTTAAACTCTAGTCCATCGTTAATCAATAACTTGAACTTGTGGAGGGAACATCCGATTTGAACTTGTGGAATCTAACTTGAACTGTTGCAATAACTAATGCTTGCGTAGATTAAATTGCAGTGAGATTTGCCAGAAAGGAACCTGTGGTTTTGTTTGGACCAATTGTAGGTAATTATAAAAAGGATTTCATCGATAAGTGCATTATCAATAAGCACCTATAACTAAGGAATTTGTATGATTTTTAATGTACAGACTCCTATCATGTTATGTGTAAATTCATCTTTTAAAAAGTTTAATTGTTCAAAATTGAGTATGTTTAACATATCTCCTTCAAATATCCACATCATCTTTATAATAATTATGTACTAAGCATTGATTGGACTTGAAAGGTATTCTTGTACGAATTGAATTAATGGGTGCTTGATGTTTGCTGGATTTCTTTCTTTCCTCTTTTGTGATAAAATATGTAAACATTAAGGTATACCTACATTATAATAGTTTAAGCTTTCAGAATAATTCGTAGTGATCCCACAAAATCATATATGGTATCAAAATAATAAGTCGTGAGTTCAAGTTTTTTGAGGTCTATTTCCCCTTCTAATTAGTTTGCAATGGTCTCACAATCCGTTTAGATTGATTGTGGGAGATATAAAATGAATTTTGTTGAAAAATGCATGAAAGGCATCAACTAAAACTAAGGAAATTGTGTGATTTGTACTGTTTAGACTGCTCTCATTTGTGTAATTCATTGTTTTATAAGTCGAACGGTTGAAAATTGTGGGGGCAAGTATAATAGAAGTATCCTAACTTTTATATGATACTCACTTGAGCGCGATATCTTTTTTTCTTCCACTCATTTAAGCGTCACGGATTTAAAAACTTAATCATTTAAGTGCTATCGGCGATTTACCTTGGATGCCAATCATCCTATATAGCACCACCGAGTAGACATGGACAATTTTTATAATTTTTTTAGCTCATTTAAGTGCCGCATATTTTAAAAATCAATCCTTTAAGTGCCATCAACAATTTGCCTCATCAGAATATCCATTATTGGTCTCGCTTAGATCTAGCGAGGCATTTGTGCCCTCACCCGTGGTAGGGCTGAGGCCTTTGTGGCCTATGCACAGAAAAAACTATAAAAAAAATAAAGAAAGGAAATAAAAATAAAAATATAAAATAAATTTTAAAATATACGTAAAATAGTTATGATACTTCTATATTACTTATCTCAGGTAACATGTCTCCCCCCAGTATCCACGTCGTCCCTACAGTACTAAAGGGACGACGCCTGATATTTAACTAACTTGACTTGAATACGTGTACGAATCAAATTAATGAATCCTTGACTTTTCCTAATTTTCCTGTTTTCCCCTTACGGATGTACTGCCAAGAAAAGACATCGCGGTTCCCTTGACATTTACTTCTTAAAATCTCACTAGGACCAATAGGAAGCCACGTATTTGCTCATCCAAGGTTTATCCGGCGACACGGCGACCTCCCAAATTTATAGGTCCCCACGAACTTGATTGAGGTAGTTGTAACTTGACAGCCGCACTCGTCAAATCCTAGCCCCCGTTTTTTCCGATTGTTCTTAATAATTATTTTCATATGTGAAACGAAGATGAGATGGGATCAAGGTGTAAGTAGAGTTATCGACAATCACCCATTCGAACTTATGATAACCTCCTTTTTCGAATTTCTTTTGTACTTACACCTCTTTAAAGACCTTTTTTGAAACTATTTGTTCAACTTTACTGTTTAAGTTATCCATTTGAAATTACCGATAGTCACTTTTGTGATCAAATCGATATTGTGAAAGCAATATGACCGATTCATCTATAATTATTGATTGAGTTGAATATTCAAAGATTTTAAATAGAACGACCATTTTGAAAAGGAAATTAGAGAGAACTTGAATTATATTTCAATGTAGTGTTAACCAATGTAGGCGTACAACAAATGAAAGAGTGCATGCATAGATCACATCCGTGTTATGTTGAAACGCTTGTTGAGAGGTGATGGTAAAATCTCATATTAGAGATTTGTTATAAGTTAAATAATTGTTATACACTAGTTCATTTATAAATTATTGCTTCAAGTTTTAAGTGAATGTAGGTCTAGTTTGATATAATTGATGGATTTACACTTGGGTTTTGTCCTAGTAATTTCCTAATATGAAGATGTTGGACTTTTGTTTGACAAAGTGACGGTATATTTTGATTTTTAGCTGAAACTTGAAAATGAATGTCACTTGGAAAGGAAAACCTATTTAATATCCAAAATAGATATGCACTATCGGGGCGCTAGTGACCTAGACACAGACAATTAGGGAACATGGCATAGGCATCGGGGGTCCTAGGCATAGCTTTTGTAGACCCAGACACGGGCACTAAGGACTTGGGCACAAGCACCATGGTCTCAAGTAGAAGCACCATAGTCCTAGGTCCACATAAGTTGAGCTTGAGACCTTAGTACCATGCTCGAGTCCCTAGCGCTTGTGCCTAGTTCTCCAGTGCTCAAGCCTTGATCCATGGAGGCCAGGCGCAAGGCCATAGAGATGGAGCTCAATGCTCTAGTGCTTGTGATTAGGTGCTTGGCAACCAGGCCCACATCAATCATGGTAAGGCCTAAGTTCATGGAGGCCATGCTTGGCACCTCGACATTGAGGCTTGAGTACATCGAGGTTGGGCCCATGACCCCGTTGCTTGTGCCTTGATCTTGATGCTTGGGCTTAGGTCCATTGAGGCCGGGCCCAAGACCTTGTGAGTGTTCTATGCTCTAACTTGATGGACCTAGGCCAGGACCTTGCTTTTAAAGACCTTGGTTCGGGTTGGGGACTTGGCCACAGGGGTCATAGGCCCAACCTTGGTGGACCCAGGCTTGAGCATCAACTTCTATAGACCTAGGCTAGATCTCCATGCTCGAGCTTTGGGCACTTGGACCCAAGCATGACACCAAGATCCCAAATCTAGCCTTCATGGACCTAGCCTCTACTTCGATGGACCCAGGCACAACATTGACATCCTATGCCCGACCTTTGTGGACCCAAGCATGAGCACTAGGGTCATGGGCCTCTCGATGGACTAGGGTCTCAGGCACAAGCACTAGGGTCCAATCATTGGGGTCTAGGCCTAACATCTTTGGACTCAAGTCTAGCCTCTATGGACCGAAGCCCAGGCATAAAGGACTTCAGCTCGATCCCTATGGACCTAGACACAGGCATTAGTATTCCGAGCCTGACCCATATAGACCCAGGCTAAGGTGTCGAGTCTCGGGTCGGACCTTTTTGATTTAAGCCCAAGAGTTGGGGGACCAGGCACTGGCACCAGGGTCTCAGGCCTAGCCTCTTCGGATTGTAGCTAAGCTTAGTGGTCTTGGCCTCGGCCTTTAGACTTGAAAATAAGCATTGGTCTTCCCGTAAACAAACGCAAAGATTGTGATATCCAGATTTTCGGGTCCTGATTTCGATTAGATAAATTGGGCATTTCATCGATGCGACTACAGTGTTTTTCTCTGAGTTGGCCACTCACGAGATAACTAGACTAGCTGGGTAAGCTATTAAGGACTTTAAGACAAATAGACTTGAGAATTCGACAATGAATCGATTTCTCGACCGTGCTCATCTTTAGAGATCATTACGGCACAGTTAAAAATCGAATTAAGATTAGAGATAGGTCGGTTCGACTGAGATGAATGACCGATCGTGGGTGACTCTACAAAATTGGAAAATTCTCATCGATCGGCACTAATTTGATTTTACTATCGTTTTGGTACCCTGTGTCCGTATTTGAATCATAGAGATTTTCACGACAATCGAGAGTCGCCAATGTGTCGAGTGGGTTCATCGTGGCTTGAAGAAAATCGACCACGGGTCATTTGTCCTAAAAAGTTCTGAAAACTACCTAGTAGCCTAGGTCACGCTAAAAACGTGTTCGAGTGAAATTAACCGCCAATCTAAGTCCGATTTCAGAAATTGGAAGTTCTGTCATGTCACAGGTCATTTTAGAAACGTCGACTCAGTCTCAGAAGATTTTTCTAACAACCGAGACTTTTTGGGAAAAAGTCAGTTTATGGTCGTTTTCGTTCAGTTGAAGCCGGGGATTGTGAAATTGAGAAGCATGAGGGATTCTTGGATGAGAAAAATAATCAATTTGATAAGTGAGACATCAATTGATTTTTGAGAGTCATTTGAGAGAAATTCAAGAGGGAATTTGGGTGCAGAAATACAAGTGGGGACCGAGTACTCTAATCTGAAATTCCTTTTGGGAATTTATGAGCTTATTCCAAAGAAAATGAAATAAGAATTTTCTATTTGAGGAAATTCTTTTCTTTTGATTTTAATTCCCATTCCTTTTCTATTTTTGGCCAAACACCTTTTTCCCCACAAGCTCTCTCTCCTTCTTTCTTTCTTTCTTTCTTTCTTTCTCTCTCTCTCTCTCTCTCTCTCTCTCTCTCTCTCTCTCTCTTTTCCCTCGTGCAAATCCCCCTCCACCGAATGCCCAGTTGTTTTTCACTTTCCTTCCCCCACTTTTACTTTTTTGACTTTTCAACAGACCCTCTCTCTTATCCCTATCTCTCTCTCTCGGTACCCTCACTCTCTCGTGACCGACCCTCTCTCCCTCCTCTTGTTCGTGTGAACCAGCAAAACAGAAACAGAAGCAGAAGCGGCGGCCATCGTCGCTTGGAGTCGGAGCAGCAACTGCCAGCCGCATGCTGCCTCGTCGAACCGCCGTTCACACCACCGCTTGGTCGCGTGTGTCGTTCCCCTGCAACCCCCGACCCCTGCAGCTTTTGTTCGTCCGCTGGAGGGACCGACCAGCCTCCGTGAGCAGCTGAGCAAGTCGCCGGGGTCACCGTACAGCCCCGTCGGACCACCACCTGCCTTCCCCCGAGCCTAGCCGCCCTTGCTCGCCTCAACCGGCGCCAGATCCGTCCCCAACCAGTAGCGAGCAAAGAGTGCAGAAATGGGTATGACAGCAACTGTTTGGCCCGTTTTGGCCGTCTTCCCGAGCCGGATGCTCGGCCCGCCTTGAGGAAAGTCGATCCTCGCGTCGATCCAGTTGTTTTGAGTGAGTTTTACTCACTAATGCCTTCTTAGTTTGCTAATTATACTTAAAATTTGATTAGTGTTAGTTAAGTGTAATTAGGTGGTTAGATTATAATGGATTAGTGATTATTAGTCAATTGCATTGCATATTAGTGAAATAGTTAGTGTACTTAACTAGAGAATGACCCATAGTATTTATTGAATGCTTCTCGGGATTTTTCCCGACCCTTATCGGGTTTTAATTAGGCAATTCGGGTCTAAATGGAATTTTTAGTAATTAAATATTAATTTTCAAAATTAATTATTTAATTATTTATTTTCCGGGAATTCAATTGGGATGGCCAGTGATCGGGATTTTATGCTGATGATCATGGCGCAGTTTGTTTATTTAATTGAGCTTTATATTGTGCTAAATTGAAATTATTGTATTTATTTATTTTTCAATATTAATTATTTAATTATTTATTTTCTGAAAATTCAACCGGGATGGTCGGTGACCTGAATTTCGTGTTGATTGTAGTGCAATCCGTTTATTTATTTGAGCTCCACATTGTGCCTAATTGAATTGATTGTAAAATTCGAGGAATTGTTCCTTGATTGATTGAAATTGAGTGGAATTGAATGATTGATTGGTATGTGGCCGAGTATGGCTATTTAGCATTAATAATGCCTTGATGAGCTGTAAAGTGGAGAGAGTCGTGAGATTGAACTGGGAATACTCTTGACTGAGATCGATCAGGTACAAGGTAATAGACATATGTGGTTCGGTGATAAGGAAATCACTGGCGAAAACGGCGCCTTAAAGAATGCACGTAGCCGTCTACTTATCACATCATTATGGACCTACGTGGTTCAGTGATTAAGAACATCACTGGCAAAAACGGCGCCTTCAAGAACGCACGTAACGGTTTATACACGTGAATTATGGGCATACGTGGTTCGGTGGTTAGGACATCACTAGCGAAAACGGCGCCTTAAAGAACACATGTACCTGTCTATAATATACATCACGTTGGCGAAAACAGCGCCAGAGAGAGAGAATGTACATGATTCACGGACCTATGTGGTTCGGTGATTAAGGATATCACTGGCGAAAACGGCACCTTAAAGAACGCACGTATTGGTTTAGTAATCATATCGTTATAGGCATGCGTGGTTTGGTGATTAAAGATATCACTGGCGAAAATGGCGTCTTAAAGAACGCACGCAATTGCCTAGTGTATACGTCATCTTGGCGAAAACGACGCCCGAGAGCATTGATGGAGCTCTGTGATTAAGTGTACTATTGGAGATTATATGAGATGGAGTGAATGACCTAGAGTTGGTCCGACTGGCATGAAATCGACTAGGTCGATTTGATATTTGCCTTGATTTGATGTTGTGGATTGATTGATTGAATGGAAATGACTATGAGTGGTCTTGTTGGCGTGTAATCGACTAGGTCGATTTGATCAATACTTTGATCAGTGATGTGATTGCTTGGATGCCTATTTGATCTATGCTAATATGCAGGTGGAATCTGAGGCTAAGGTAAGTCATCTGACTCGTGTTGTGCATAGGCAATCCTAAGGTGTATTAGTTTACTAATCGAGTCTTAGGGGGTAAAACTTGCTGAGACGTAGTCTCATCCCGGTTGTGGGATAACATTTCAGGACCCTGATGAGGACCCTGAGGAGAAAGAACCCGAAGAGGAGTATCTGGAGGAGAATCCCGAGGATGATCCAGAGTAGGATCTTGATGAGAATTAAGACTCCACTCCTATCTGATGACTTTTGCTGTGAAACTTGTTGAGTAGAAACCGACCTTTTAACATGGCTTGTATATGTATATGTATGGCTGAGTTGTTATATGTGTACATAAGAGTGTTGGTTTTCAAGTTCAGGTTTCTAGTCCTACTTGTATATCCCATTACTTTATTATCTGGGGATTTTTATAACTGCTTATGCATGTGCTATTAAAAAGGAAAGGGTCGGCGATATGTAGTCCTGGGATATCGCATTTTTAAAATCGACCAAGGTAAGGGATGTGCGCGTGCCTGAGGATCGGGGCGTGACAAAGATCCTAGTCCAAATGTTGATATTTAGTCATATTTTAGAAAATAATTGTTGACGCCTAAATTTCGTTATTTAGGTTTTTATTATTATTATTATTATTTATTTGGCCTTTTTCGGATAATAATAATAATAAAAATAAAAAATAAAAAAAAACAACAAAAAAAACAAACAAAACAAAAAAAAAAACAAAAGCAAAAATAAAACAAAAAAAAGAAGAGCAGCCCATTCCCCCCTCCGCATGGGCCCCTACGACCCATCCTCCTCCTCCGGCCCGGCCCTCTTTGATCATCTTCTTCCTCCGTTCGCCTCTGCAGCACACGCGCAGAGAGTGCGACGCAGGATGGGCGGACGGATGGCGACGTGGGAGGGGCAGCTGGCATCGGATGGGACACCGGTTCGGCTGTCGGGGGCCGCTAGGCGCGCGAGGGGTACCGGCGGTCGAAGTTTCGTCAACCGGCCACCCCCTCGCCTATAAATAGAGACGCATCGCCTCCGTCGAACAACACGAGCCACCTAGCGAGTTCCGAGAGAGCCCCTGAGAGACTTCGGGGGACTCAAAGGGCGAGCAAGGGCAGAGCAGTCGGGTTGCGAGCTCGACGACCTCCTTCCGAGAGACTTCGGAGGAGATCGGCGGCAAGCAAACCCGGATCTGCGAAACCCGTGGCTAGAGAGAGAGAGAGAAGGAAGGGAAAGGGGACCACGCCCGCCGCGCCGCGCCGCCTCGCGCCACCGCCACCATCTCGCCATAGGTAACTCGTCGCCGTCGCTACCACAAACCTCCCCGTCGCGCTCGCGCCGCCGCCGCCGTTGCCGCAACACCTCGGCCCTCCTCGGCGCCGCGAATCGGGAACCCTAGGGTTCCCGATTTTTCGGATCACGCCTCCGGGTCGTCGGGTCGGACTCGGGCCGAGAGTCGGGTAGGGTTTTGCGCGTGTTGGGTGCGGCTGGAAACCGGGTCATGGGATAGGATCCGGGTCGGGTAGGGTTCCGCGGGAACCGGGTCATCGCCGGAATTCGGGTCGGAGCCGGGTAGGGTTTTCACACAGTCGTCGGGTCGGGCCGGACCGCTCCCAAAACGACGGGCCGTCGGGCCGTTTTAATAAATAAAAAATAATTAAAAAAAAAAGTCGGGCCCGCTACGCATTTCGGGTCAACGACCCGGGTCGGATCCAACCCGCGGACCCGACCCGGGTCGGCTTTTCTTTTTATTTTAAATAAAATTTTAATAAATAATAAATAATTTATTTTTAAAAAAATACAAAAAATAGTAAAAATGTTTGATTTTCCAAAAAAATCAAGAAAAATAAAAAATACTTTATCTTCCGAAAATTAAAAAATATTTTATTTTCTGAAAAATAAAAAAAATGAAAAAAAATTTCATATTTTCCAAAAAATCCAAAAAAAGACAAAATTCATGAAAAAGCCAAAAAAATTCATAAAATGCCAAAAATTTTCATAAAATTCCAAAAAGACTTATATTTTCTAAAAATACTCGAAAATCCAAAAATCCCTTTTATGTCAAAAAAAATGAGAAAAAAAAAACTCAAAAATGTTTTTCCTCCCCAAAATGCATGGAAAATCCCTCAAGTATCCAAAAAGCCTTAGGGTTTAAACAAGATTAGGTACCGAAAGGGCATTAGTGATTAACTAGTGTAATCAAGTCCCCGATCCTAATTTCTCTGGTTGCGCAGGAGCAAGTATTTCTCCCGATACTTTGCTTGGGTTTCTAATCGACCCACCCTAAACCGATTAGTGGCGACTCCGTTTTAAAAATAACTTGCAGATTAAAAACTTAAACCATTAAAGTCGTGAATTGGTGGACTTGGGAGAGTCCGGGCATAACTAAATTCAGCCGAGCCATTAGCCTTCGCAAGGCGCCCGCCCCCGATTGCGGGCGCTGAAAAAAAGAGGTCGCGACAGCTTGGCAACTCCGCTGGGGACTTGAAGACTTAGGCCTTTTTTTTTTATCTTGTTTAAATGCTTTGCTAATTTGGTTTTCCTTCTGTGCAGGTTAGTAGTTTTTTTAGTTATTATGTTAAAATAAAATATTTTGTGATTATAAACTGTTGTGCATGCTTTACTGTTTTAAAACTACACATAACACACACAACCCGGCCGCCGGACCTGGGCCGCCATAGGATATTAGGATGGTGTTAAGAAAGATACGGCCTCGAACGCGAGACTGCAATGTAGAGGTTGCCTTTCTTTTCCCCAAATTTCTTTAGCCGAGGTTAAGAGGGTACGCGCTAACGCGAGACTACGACGGGCGGATACCCTTTTAATTTCAACAAGCCTTCATAGTTAGAAATCGAGCCACACGTTCCATGTGCATGTCTCTGTGCTTGCCATTTTCTTTAAAAGCAAAGTAATTTATTTACTTTTACTCAGTAAAGTAATTTATTTATTTTTACTCGGTCTTTTTTTTGGCCCATCGCAATTTAGGGTAGTTTTTCGAGTCCCGGTTTATATACAATGGGAGAAGATGATATCCAGTTTATTCCCACTCCCAAAGCAGAGCTCTTCAGATGGTGGGGTCAATTGGACCAGTATGCCCAAGAGCGTGTGAAAGCCAAAGTCGGTCATCTTCTATCGTTGATCCAAATCCGTGTTCATCCTGAAGTCATACAAGCCATGACACATTTCTGGTGCCCGAAAACGACTACTTTTATGTTCGGTAAGTTCGAGCTAACCCCAACTCTGGAAGAATACAGCATCATCACTGGAATGCCTCTCGAGAAAAGGCTTGTTAGGCCATCAACAGGCATTATCCCGCTGCGTGGGTTAGCACGACTTTTAAGAACTGAAGTCCATGTTATGAGGCAAATTCTTGAAAACAACCACAATACCTGCCCATTAGCATTTTTGACTGCCTGTTTTGAAAATCAACCCATGACCCAAAAAAGTGAGATTTTTCTCCTGGCCTTTTTCGGGTTCATCATTTTCCCCCATCAAAGAAATGTCATAAGTCCAAAGATGGCATGGATAGTTGATCAAATCTCAAGGGGGCAAAATTATGTCAACATGATTTTAACCCAAACATTCTTGTCCCTCAATCGTTTTAAAGGAAACATGGAAAAAGTCATGCGGGTCTCCCCGAAAATTTTACGAGTTTGGTTCTTTTCTCACCTAAGTGAATATCGATGCTTCATGCAATCGTCCGAAACAAAAAATTTTGAAAATCCATTGCAGAAATTTATGGTTTTAGGACCATACATTCCTAACCAAAGCTGTTTAAATTGGATAAACTTCCTAAGAGACCCGACTCCCGAGGTATTCCAATGGTGTGCTGGTTGGTTCCATGAAAATAGAGCTCACTTTGCTCATAGATGCTGCCATCCAATTCCATTGCTCGGCCTCACCGGCGCCGTTTCCTATTTCCCATATCGGGTGGCACGACAATATGGAGCCCTTCAGGAGATCCCGCCGCCTTTCAAGAGGAAGGCCCCTCCACTCTTTTTCACCCATCAAAGCCATGAATACACATTCGAGATTGACATTATCGAGGAAACATGGAACAAGTGCCATCGTAAAAGGATCATGGTACCTGAAGGGCTTGAGGGAGAAGAAAAAGCCCACCACGCCTCTACGTCCTACATCCACAACCATCGTATCCCGACAAAATGGAAGCCATTGGTCCCTCACTCAATCAATCAGCGAGAGCAACCAGCATGAGCAAGCAGAGCTTATGCAAAGGGATTTGGGAATAGACTGGATACATATCTTAGAGCCAGTCCAAGGAAGCACGCATCCTTGCAGGAACAAGGCTCCCCGTCGCATATAAATTGGCAATCATGTGCCCCTTAGTGTTAATATTGTGAAAGTCTTGTCCCATTGTTTAGGGACTTTTGTTTAATATCTAGTATTTCATTCTGTCATTTTAATTTCAAGTTTTAGATGTCAGAAGTCTGTAATCTATAAAATCCTCTTTTGATAAATAAAAAACAGTTGGACCATTGCCATGGGTCAATCTTTGTTTACTTTCGCGCTCATTCATTATTTTCGCGACAACAGGTAATTATGAATCGTCGGCTACCAGCCACCCGCGAATGGCCTCACGTAATAGGGCCCGAACATAATGATGTACAAAATTGTCTCGCCAACATTGAAGACGGCGTAGGACAAATGTCCATTACCCTTCGACAACTCTCGAGGCAAATGGAATCCACTCAAGCCAAGCCCAACTCCGTAGCTGCTTTAAACATCGTCATGACACCCACGAATTTGCTAGAGGATAACCAACAGAATAGACAGCTTGAAAAGATCATGAAAAAACTAAGCCAGCTGCAGGAGCATGATCCCATGGACTTGTCTGACTACGCCGGCATTAAGATCCCTGAAGAGCTCAAAGCACTTGAATGCGAAAGGTATGCTGATACCTCTCGCCCAGAGACCTACTTGTAGGCCTACTTGGTCCGGAAGATGATTCAGTTATACCAATCAAACCTGACTGGCCCCGCCTTGCGGTGGTACATTGTAAGGAAAATTAATCTCCTTAAAACCTAGGGGGAACTAATCATTGTTTTTCGTCAAGAGTATAATGTTGACATCGCCCCAACATCGCCCCCCTACAAAGAACCGATGGACACGGAGTACAAGGAGCCGATAGTCGCAGAGACTGGAGAAGAAAATGAAGCCTTGCACGATAAATGGAAGGCCGAGCCGCATCCTATTATTGAGAAGGTTTCCTCTAGGAAAGGCAAGGAGCCCACAGACGAAGTCAACACTACTCAGAGCCGAAGCATGATGGGACGACTTCTCAAGCTTATCGCAAGAGCTAGGGTCCAAAGAAGGCCGACCCCCATCAATCTAGGGAGTGAAACTCCACCATCTCCCACTCCTCTTGACAAAGTCCAACTAGCAAAACGAAGAGCCTCACTCAAAAAGTCCGGACCGGGAGTTAAGAAAAGAAAGCCTAAGCGGCTCGAGTCAACGCCTACCCGAGCGTGGGCAAAACCCGACAATCATTGAGTCGCCACACCAAGATTTCGAACATCCCCTATAGTACAACCCTGAAGACTTCCAGTCCCTAGGATACAGTCCCAAGGACTTCCAGCGTTATACAGATGAAATCGATCATTCATCGTATAACTGCTTTCTACCCACACGCAGGGTCGAAAGCCTGTCAGAAGAGGGAACATTCGTCCTTATCCGCTGTGATCCTAATGAACTACTAAGTTTGTCACCTGACCATGAAGATGGCTTAAATGCCTCATCCTCGTTTGGTGATTTTGACCTGGAAGAAAGCAATGGGATAACCTCGGCAGAGTCCAGTTTCCCTGAAGCAGAAAAACTCACCACTACAACAAATATGCAATGGGAAAACCAGTGGCCTAACCAGGATATATCAAGCC
The DNA here is from genome assembly GCA_017140595.1 of Eucalyptus curtisii. Taxonomy (NCBI): domain Eukaryota; kingdom Viridiplantae; phylum Streptophyta; class Magnoliopsida; order Myrtales; family Myrtaceae; genus Eucalyptus; species Eucalyptus curtisii. The sequence continues at coordinate 17,270,907 of CM029497.1, forward strand.
CATCTTGCAATCATAGGAGCATGACCCATGAAGAGATGTGGATACCTAATCTCCGCAAGTATAACGGCACGACTTGCCCCGTGGCTCACTTGTAGTATCTCCATGCGGAAATGAGTCGGTACTATGGCCTGATGTCATTCACAACTCAGGCATTCCAAGAAACTCTTACGGGGTCTGCATTACAGTGGTTCGTCACAACAGATATCTACCTCATGAGAGATTGGAATGAGCTATCTTCCGCATTCATGCTTCAGTATCAAAGCCAAATTGGAACTGAACTGCCTTACGAGAACTTGGTTCACTTTAGAAGAAGACCAATGGAGGATGTCCGAGCATATGCAAGGAGGTGGAAGACTTTTATGATGCAAACCTACCCTCAACTAGCCGAAGAAGAAATGATAAAGTTGTTCATAGGAGCTTTACCTCACGAGCATCGTTGTTGGTTGCATGGGTTGCACTTCCGTAGCTTCAATGAAGTGGTCCTCTCGTGCGAGTACTTTGAGTCTACTGGAGGCGAGGAACTAAAAGGCGCTTGACTTCAGGACCAACACTATCTAAGCGCTCCTTCTCATAGGAGTTTTCATGGGTTTTGTTTGTTTTTATAATTTCATGTTTCTTATCCTGTCTAGTGTGCTACTGTTGTATCTTCCATCTAATAATCTAATGTACAGTTCTAATATTTTGTTTTGAGAGCATGAGGCGGTATTCCAAACTAGCCCAGTGATGTTATCCAACCATGAAAAGAAAATATTATCAAAAGAGAATACTAAGGGCTGGGCTTCCTCATGCTTTTTCTCCCCCAAAGACGTATTTTGAAAATAAAAATATTTCATCACCCAAAAGCTTTTGTCAAAACAAGATGATAAATTTAAGCACGTTTGTCTTTCTAACCCTCTCACTTTATGTTTCAGAACATCATCCCCTTTGATTTAGTATTTGAAACTAGCACATCGTGTGAGCGAGACCAAACTCGAGAACACATTTTCAAGAAAGCGAGGGCAAACGAGAAGGGAGCATCCCGTTTCAAAAAAAGGGTAAGTCTTATTCCCTTAACATAATATTGAGAATGACAACCCCTCTCTTCTATTTACAGGATACAAAAGGTGAGACGTAATATGTACGGGCATACAGCTAAAATCAAAGCATCCATGACATGCCTCACTCCTACCCAGCTCCATCCTAAGCCAAAAGACTATCTTGTCGCACGACGCGCCCAAACAGCTAGATGTTACAGTTTCAACTTCGGCGAGCCCAGAAGCATAAGGAAGAAGTTCCTTCTCTTCCTTTAAAGTGATTATTGTCAACAGGGAGAAAATCTAGACAGTCAAGGTGATCTATAACCCCACACCCTGGACAATGACTTTGGAATCTAGAAGCTTCACTCCAGATGCATATTCTTCCAAGGAGTAATTGCCATCAGAAAGCTTGAGATTTTTGATCTCAGATTCCATAGAAGCTTGAAGTATATGGCTTTGCCCAATGTTGCTATAGTTAAAGACGAAGGAGAAATTCCACGAAGGAAGGTGTTGAAGATGAATCAACGACCAGCAATCATGCATACATGGCCACAAATGAGAAAGGCCAATCGAAAGAGACGTTGAACTGTGTCGAGACAAAGAGGCCGTCATCGACATTCAAATATCCTAGGAGCTAGCACATACAAACTCTGGGGAAGGGTAATTTGGTATCGTTTCCAACACTCATTCTCTGAACTCACTTTTGACATATTTTCTCCTATTGACAGGAAGCATATGATTCAAGAAACAAGCTTAATGGTTAATTTGGGCAAATCAAGTAACCCATATCGATTTACCTAACTTGGTATGAAAGGACGTGTCGTCCAAAGGCCAGTTCGGTTAAATGAGAAAAGAAGCATCCTACGGACATTGTCGGTGCCTCTAGCCAAGTGGTACCCGGGAAGAAGCAAAATGGTCCGAAGTCGGGGGTTCAAATCCCCGACGCGGCAGTTAGCCGCTTGGTAGAAAAATAAAAATAAAAATAAAAATAAAAGAAAAATAAAAAATTTTGCTTCTCTTGCGCCTGCAAATTACGAGAGAGCAGGTGACCTAATAGAGTGAAAAGTGCAGGACTTCATATCCTCCTCATGCCTCAGGTCTATCCAATCATTTGCAAACCAATGAAGGGTAATGTTGTATCGTTCATAGTTGTTCGACACCTGAAAGAGTTCGTGACTAACATGTTCCCTCTTGTCTGTTGCAGGATCACCTGACCGTCAAAGATGTAGAAAACAAATCAATGAGAGGCATGTCAAACTCTAATAGGCCCTCCCAAACAAAATGGTGTCTCAAGTATCGCCAAAGCAAATGACAGAGATCCTTCAGGCCTCAATTCAATTTTAATTTTGGCCCTGCTGATTAATCCATTCTACAGGGGCAAAAGCAGAAAGACCCGTCAAATATACGATCAGATTCCCAACCCCGGCTGATCATTCTTGTGCCATCTCCCTATTCAATAGGGGCGATCCATTGACACCCCTTTGTGAATAACTCTTTGATGTTCAAAATTCAACACATTTGTAAATACAATTCCACCAAGTAAACACCCCTACAGTTGTCAATAGGGTTTCTTGAGTAAAAACCATTCATTTGTTTTGAGAGCACAAACTCTCTCATACTTAAAAATGCTGCATGCCTTCTCCAAAGGGATTTTTGCATGATAATTTTGTCTGTCTAGATCACTGATTCCATTGAGGATTATTAGAATAGACAGCTAAGTGAGGAATACAAGATTGATTGAGTATGCCGGATGAGGTGCGTCAGAATGATGACAGGCAAGCCATATCCTACACACAGTCCCCTATCTATACACTTGTGAGATGAGTGCAGAAAATTCCATGACTACAGGGTAAAGAGTTCTCTCGCGAATGGTACAATGACCAAGACAGTGGGAGGCATTCCATTGCTCACTTTGAGCCCCATACACTGACCAAATTTCTGTCTTACCCCCCGTAAAAAAAAAAAAAAAACCACCCCACATTGGGGCAAGTCGAAGGCAAGTCAGCATCACGAGGTGAGAAAAGGGATAGCGTTTCTCTTGCTTGCACTTGCATCAATCTTCGAGTGTCTTTATTGCATATGAACACTCGCGTTAATTTAAGTGCCATAGAGTCATGAAGAGCAATTCTTTCTTTACGCACTTGTATTCATTGTACAACCCAATTGAGTCTGTAAATTTACCCTCACATGGAGGCAAAACAGAAGTTACTGCCATTCGAGCAGCAAAATCAGGAGCGCCGGCAAAAGATGAAGACTTAATAGTCTAACAATGGCGTTTGCTTGAACTTGTCTAGATTAGTTCCTCAAGCAACAAAAAACAAAAAAACTAGGGGCATAAAAAAGCAGTGTACCTGGTAAAAGCAAGGTCAATGCCCATGAATGAAATAAAAACTAGGGGCATGAAAAAGCAGTGTGCCTAGTAAAAGCAAGGCCAATGCCCCCCAACTAAAGAATATAGTCAATTGTATTCTCAAGAAAAGTTGATGTTGTGGTTCAATTGATAGAGCCTCTATCGATAGTGAGAAGAAAGATCGCGACAAATGCCAAGGCAAACACGAGCTCTCATCCTTTTGCACATGAGTCAAGCCTACATTGCGTCCCATTGTAAAAGTCTCTTCGACTAGGGCACTTCAATTAACGTAGGATTTCATATGTCTATAAACATCGCTCGAAGAAGTACGAGCAAGATTATTCTATCTCTTTTTGCAGGATTCTTGACTTGCAAACCCGGAGATAATTGTACGGCATCTTTTTCGCAGAGCCACGACCTTGATGGCCCCCTTTGATGAGCCAACAACCAAGCCTACATTACGGTCTCAATAAAGACCTCTCACACTGGTAAAATCGTACCACTTGCGAGAATACTCGGACCCCTGCTGACATGATGACAGTGAGATGTGTCGTCCTTATAAATCCTGCATCAATGGTCAGGATAGCCTTTCCATGAGAGTGAGTGGAAAGTCCTTTCAGACTGAAAGTCCCTCATCTGGCATGCTCAAGACATCTATATTCCGAATAAGGGTTGTCTTTCAAAATCTTCCCCGTGGAACTCGAGATGATGTAAAACTTACAAAATTGTCATGCATAAATCACATTTAAACTCATAAATTTACAGCATATACAATCATGTGTGCATATTGTGCAAATAATAGACATACTCTCGGAAATCGGAGATATTCTTTGGGTAAACATATCCCTATCCCCATTGGTCTTAAAGTACTACCACTGTCCAGGTACTCTCTTATCGACACTCGACCTATTCGAGTCGTCCCCAGAGTATTGATATTTGCGACTGTCCAGGTATCCCCCTGTTTTTGAGTGCCTACCGCTACTCAGGTGCTCTTTTGTTGATACTCAACTGTTCAAGTTGTCTTTAAAGTTTGGATGCTTGTGACCATCCAAGTGTCCCATTGTCTTTGAGTACCGGCCACTATTCGGATACTCCTTTTCTTGACACTCGACTTGTTCGAGTTGTCTTCATAGCTAGGATGCCCGCAACCCACCAAGTATCCCACTACCTTTGAGTGCCTTTCATTGTCTAGGTACTCCTTTCCGTGACACTCGACCTCTCCGAGTTGTCCTCAAAATTATACCATTGAATACTAGCAGCCATTCAAGTATTCCACCACATTATTCGCGTGCGATTACCCAGGTATGCTCTCTTACACTCGGACCAGCTGAGTGGTCCCTGCTCGTATCATTAAATATTTGTGTTCATCCAAATATTTCACTACTTTGTACACTGTGTGCCTGCGACCATCCGTAAGCCTTGTGCTACATTCAAATTTATGTTACCGGGAGGTGAGAAACCTTCATGAATATGCGAGGCGGGACCTCGATATTCCCCTTTACCGGGAGGTGAGAGACCTTCATAAATGTCCGAGGTACGTCCTCGATATTCCAAATCACCGGAGGTGGGAGACTTTCAAGAATATCTCGTGTACGTCCTCGATATTCCCCAATTACCAGGAGGTGAGAGACCTTCATGAATATCCCAGGTACGTCCTCGATATTCCCACTACCAGGAGGTGAGAGACGTTCGCAAATATCCCAAGTACGCCTTCGATATTTCCAATCACTAGAAGGTGGGAGACCTTCAAGAATATCTCAGGTACGTCCTCGATATTCCCGCTACCAGGAGGTGAGAGACCTTCGCAAATATCCCGTGCGCGCTTTGATATTTCCAATCACCGAAGGTGGGAGACCTTCAAGAATATCTCGTGCGTCCTCGATATTCCCACTACACGGAGGTGAGAGACCTTCGCAAATATCCCAGTGCGCCTTCGATATTTCCAATCACCGGAAGGTGGAAGACCTCAAGAATATCTCGAGTACGTCCTCAATATTCCCAATTACCAGGAGGTGAGAAACCTTCATGAATATGCGAGATACGTCCTCGATATTCCAAATCACCGAGAGGTGGGAGACCTTTAAGAATATCTCGACGTCCTCGATATCCCCAATTACCACTGAAGGTGAGAGACCTTCAAGAATATCTCATGTACGACCTCGATATTCCCAATTACCAGGAGGTGAGAGACCTTCATGAATATCCCGTACGTCCTCGATATTCCCGGTACCGAAGGTGAGAGACCTTCATGAATAGCCTAGGGCGTCCTCAATATTCCAACTACCGGAGGCGAGAGACCTTTAAGAATATCTCGAAATATGTCCTCGATATTCCATCTACCAAGAGACCTTCGAAACGACCAGGTATTCTTCAAGAATTTGTACTTGTCATCATCCAAGTACCCCTTGGATACCTGCAAATGTCCAGGTTTCCTCCAAGAATTTGTACTTGTGATCATCCAAGTACCCTTTCAACACCTGTAAGCAATCAGGTATTTTCCAGCATCTAGTACTTGTGATCATCCAAGTACCCTTTCAACACCTGTAAGCAATCGTATTTTTCAGCATCTAGTACTTGTGATCATCCAAGTACCCTTCAACACCTTGTAAGCAATCGGGTATTTTCCAGCATCTAGTACTTGTGATCATCCGGTACCCCTTCAACGCCCGCGAATGTCCAGCACCCTCCGCACTCCGCACTTGTGATCATCCAAGTACGCCTTCGACGCCTGCAAAAGCCCAAATATCTTCCAGGTTAGTACTTGTGAATATCTAGGTACTCTTTCAATGCCTATGAATGGTCAGGCACCCCACAAATCGATGCCCTGAGAAAGGTCGGCGCATCTCCCGAGAAAGGTCGGGTATCAACCGGGTGTCCTCGATCGAGGTCGCACCCCAACAAATCGATGCCCTGAGAAAGGTCGGCGCATCTCCCGAGAAAGCTCGGGTATCAACCGGGTGTCCTCGATCGAGGTCGCACCCCCAACAAATCGATGCCCCGAGAAAGGTCGAGCGCATCTCTTGAGAATGGTCGAGTACCAACCGGTGTCCTTGACTGAGGTCAAACACCCCAACAAATCGATGCCCCGAGAAAGGTCGGCGCATCTCCCGAGAAAGGCCGGCACAAACCGGTGTCCTTGACGAGGTCGGGCACCCCACAAATCGATGCCCTGACAAAGGTCGGCGCATCTCCCGAGAGAGGTCGGGTACCAATCGGTGTCCTTGATTGAGGTCAGGCACCCATAAACAGATGCCCTGAGAAAGGTCGGCGCATTTCCGTCACGACGGAAGAAAGGTTAGGTCCCAGACAAACAACTTATTGCTCTAACCGACCGAAGAATGGTTCTAGTCCCGAGAAAGCACCGTCAAGGCGAAAGAAAGGTTCTGTCCTCGACAAACCACCGATTGCTCTAACAGGCACCGAAGAATGGTTCGGGTCCCGAAAAAGCAACCTCCTCATATTACCGAGGTAAGAGGACGCCTTGATACTTGCCAAACTCGGGTTCACACCCTATCTCACTCACTCCGGTAAGTAACTACATGTATCTTTTTATTTGTCTTAATATATGTAAAGTTATATTGCTCTTTTTTGCATAGAATAATAGGTCCCAAATAAAATATAATCTGTTACGCGTGCATGGATAAAATTTAGGCATCGATTTATCTTTGAATGCAACCTCTGCGAACTCACCTTCAAAGAGGGGCAAACACACCTAAATTTCGTTAATTAGGTTATTATTATTATTATTATTATTATTTGGCCTTTTTCGGATAATAATAATAATAAAAATAAAAAATAAAACATAAAACAACAAAAAAAAAAACAAACAAAACAAAACAAAACAAAAGCAAAAATAAAACAAAAAAAAAAAAGAAGAGCAGCCCATTCCCCCCGCACGGGCCCCTACGCCCATCCTCCTCCGGCCCGGCCCTCTTTGATCATCTTCTTCCTCCGTTCGCCTCTGCAGCACACGCGTAGAGCGCGACGCAGATGGGCGGACGGACGGCGACGTGGGAGGGGCACAGCATCGGATGGGACACCGGTTCGGCCATCGAGGCCGCTCGGCACGCGAGGGGGACCGGCGGTCGGTTCCATCGACCGGCCACCCTCGCCTATAAATAGAGACGCATCGCCTCCGTCCCGAACAACACGAGCCACCTAGCGAGTTCCGAGAGAGTCCCCGAGAGACTTCGGGGACTCCAAGGGTGAGCAAGGCGTAGAAAGGCTGGTCGCGAGCTCGACGACCTCCTTCCGAGAGACTTTGAGGAGATCGGCGGCAAGCAAACCCGGATCTGCGAAACCCGTGGCCGGAGAGAGAGAGAGAAGGAAGGGAAAGGGGACCACGCCCGCTGCCGTCGCCGCCTCTGCCGCTCATCGCCACCATCTCGCCACAGGTAACTGTCGCCGTCGCTACCACAAACCTCCCCCGTCGCTGCTGTCGCCGCCGCCGTTGTCGCAGCGCCTCGGCCCTCCTCGGCGCCGCGCGAATCGGAACCCTAGTGTTCCTGATTTTTTTCGGATCACGGCTTCGAGTCGTCGGCCGGACTCGGGCCGAGAGTCGGGTAGGGTTTGCGCGTGTTGGGTGCGGCCGGAACCGAGTCGTGGGATCGGATCCGGGTCGGGTAGGGTTCCGCGGAACCGGTCATCGCCGAATTTGGGTCGGAGCCGGGTAGGGTTTCGCCGGGTCGTCGGGTCGAGCCGGACCGCCTCCCCAAAATGACGGGCTGTCGGGCGTTTTAATAAATAAAAAATAATAAAAAAAAACAAATTCGGGCCCGCGTAGCGGGGTCCGTCATGCTGTCAACGACTGGTCGGACCCAACCAGCATGACCACGGTTGGCTTTTCTTTTATTTTAAATAAAATTTTAATAAATAAATAAATAAATAAATAATAAATAATTTATTTTAAAAAATACAAAAATAAAAAATGTTTTATTTTCCAAAAAAAAAAAATCAAGAAAATAAAAATACTTTATCTTCCGAAAATTAAAAAATATTTTATTTTCTGAAAAATAAAAAAAAAATCAAAAAATATTTCATATTTTCCAAAAAAAAAAATCCAAAAAAATAGTCAAAATTCATGAAAAAGCCAAAAAAATTCATAAAATGCCAAAAATTTTCATAAAATTCCAAAAAGACTTATATTTTCTAAAATACTCGAAAATCCAAAAACTTTTATGTCAAAAAAAAGAGAAAAAAAACTCAAAAAATGCACGGAAAATCCCTCAAGCATCCAAAAAAGCCTTAGGGTTTAAACAAGATTAGGTACCCGAAAGGGCATTAGTGATTAACTAGTGTAATCAAGTCCCCGATCCTAATTTCTCTGTTGCTTGCTAGAGCAAGTATTTCTCCCGATACTTTGCTTGGGTTTCTAATCGACCCACCCTAAACCGATTACATGGCGACTCCGTTTAAAATTAACTCACAGATTAAAAACTTGAACCATTAAAGTCGGAATTGGTGGACTTGGGAGAGTCCATATAACTAAATTCAGCCGAGCCATTAGCCTCCGCAAGGCCGCCCCCCGATCAAGGGGCCGAAAAGAGGTCACGACAATAATGTCTTATTTTTTAAAGTGGAAATTATATTCATGAATTCAAGCATATGTTTTTTGTTGATTAGGAATTTTTTTTATTTACTCATTTTTCTAATCGATCCAAACATCGAAAAATGGGGAAAATATTTTCTTAGAAAAATTTTCCTAGAAACAAACCTTGTTGAGGCTAACAATATAACTTTTAGAGAGGAGTGCATAGGTTGTTTTAGAAGCTTTGGCAATTTTGTGGAAATTAACAACTACTGTAAAGACAAGGTCTATTAGATATTTGAAATATCGCAAGATGCTAATGTACAAGAGTGAGGATTGAGGAAATCATGAGAGAGTAAATGCATACAACAATTTATAGTGGTTCAGTTTTATAAGAAAGCCTACGTCCACTATCCATGCTAATAGCCACATGACGAGTTAGAATGACCTAATACTTTGGAAGGAAAATAATAATCAACAAGCATTAATCCTATCATGAAATAGACGACACTATCAGGACTCAATTGTTGCTATTATATTTGCACACTTAATCCTTAGTACGATTATAATGCGGCAAGAATGATACATTGGAAAACTCAGTTTTGAAATAATGTTAGTTCCGTAGGTATAACTTTGATCTTTTTTTGGCTCTTTAAGCTGTTTAAGCATTTGGCTTCAAAGATCTTCTATTGTATAAATATTTTCAATCCTCTCGTTGAAGATGATCCAATA